>OZ020256.1:14309870-14909870 GCA_963971285.1 Astropecten irregularis | reverse complement strand
AATGATCAGACAGTTCATTAAAAACTAAGTCTATTTTGTAGGACAGTTCGTACCAGGAGAGTAGGGGAATGAATGTGCATCCAGTGTTATTACAGAAAGCAGATCGGTTGTCATGCTTTATTTGTATAAGGCCAATAGGGAGATGTGAAGATGTGTTTGTTGAATGGTGCTTAGGGACACTGGCTGGGAGGCTGTATATGGATATTAGAGGGGTTTCACAAGCGAACGGATACGGTTAGCGTGCCGGTTATACTTCACCAGTATTTGTGTTCTTTTTCCGCTATCCGTTATACGTCTTCAAGGCACGGATATCTTGTTCGATACAAGTGTTAAACGCGTATAGCGAATATCAGTATTTTCGTAATTGTCTGTTCATTTTTTGTTGTCATGATTGTGCATGATTAGGTTAAAAAGGAAGGATTTGCTGAACACGAATATGTCATTTCTATGCATTTCAAAACTTTAAAATAAGACGAAATTAGCCTCAAAGTCAGGTACAAAAGTGGTTCTCCGTTGTCGGAATAGACTTCACTATTGCAAAACATTGGATCGGCTGTTGACGTTTTTCATAAAACTTACGACGCGTCGAAGAGTTAAGACGCATCCTTTCTCTATGGACTCACCGCATAGATGCGACGCGTCGCAGAGCTTTATGAAATCGGCCCATTACTAAACGTACGCGTATGCGTATCCGTTTGCATGCGAAACCTCCTTAGTGTACGCTGTGTGTAGAGGGTATTAGTTCTATATTTCCGTGGAAAAGAACCAAGAGATATGTGCCAATAGGTTGCATGCATACAACTTGAGGAAGGTAGCAATAGCTTTATATCTCCGTGGTAAAACATACAGTTGCAGTGTCATTATAAAATCAAAAATAGCCCTATAATCACAAACAGGGTATTAGGGAGACACGTTAGCATCTTTAGATGGACATTAGGGAGACATCAGGACTTAGGGAGACTTTTCCATGTCTCCCTTAGGTACCAGCTACCTTTTAAAGACATATTTTTATGACATAATATATAGTTCATATTGAGAGCATTTTCTCTCTTCTATTAAAATATGGACAGCAAAAATATGTCTTTAAAAGGTAGCTGGTGGCTTAGGGAGACGTTGAAATGGCTCTCTAAGTCCCGATGTCCCCCAAAATCAGACTCTAAGGTGTCTCCCTAATACCCTATTTTAGTATTCTATTAAAATATGGACAGTAAAAATATGTCTTTAAGATGTAAACTTTTTTTGGGAGAGAATAAAATGTCTCCCTATTGATCGGTGTCTCCCAAATGTTAACTTTCAGATGCCAACCTGTCTCCCTATTATGCAATTTAGAAGGAATAAAGAAAACTGTTTAAGAATCTAAAAACTGTGTCTTAGAATATCACAGCCTTTTGAAAATCCCAGCAATTTATCAGTTTAACCTTTCTGTACCCTCATATAAAAGAAAAGAAGAAGGAGGAAGGGGTAAAAAGAAGAAGAAGAACGTCTGAGACAGTTATATATCAGGATGATAAATCCCGCGGATTATCCTGAAATCACGCCTAATGTAGCGTGGTACCGGAACACAACCCATCACCGGATTATAGCAGCGTGGCCTGATGTTCGGCATCGTCTGCATTATAGCAGCACTCTGATGATTATCTGAAAGGGAGAATCACGGTATCCAAAACAAAATCCATCTCGGACAAACCGAGAAGAATTCAAGCGCAGGAGGTAGGGGAGGTGATGGGGGTCGGGGAGGATTGTTATCAGGGCTCCGTCTAAAGGTTGTTTCCCCCTCCCATACGACTGATAAATGATGCCGTTAATAGTGACGACACCACTGCCTGATCCGTGCCGTCCTGTCCCGTCCCGTACCGTACCTCCCTCCTAATTCAATAAAGTTCTTTACGGGAGGGGGGAGAGAGTTCAGAAGGACCGGGAAGCCTTTGAAGTCCGCCGAGATTGTCCCGATTCTTGCGATGGCCCGATTAACGGCTGGTGGACTCAACGCCGCAACATTTAGGTTAATGTGTACAAGTGCGTATCTTCCCACATTTAGATCCGCTCGCTGTTTTATGAAGACGTGCTTAACGCCCGAGCTAAATTGCTGTTAGTTTTTTTTATTATTATCATTATAGTATTATTCTTACATGAGTGTAGTTTTTTTTTTACCGTAACAAGATTCGCTGGAAGGAATTAGTCTCTGTTAAACTACTGGCCGAACTTTGAGATGTTATTCAATAAAATAGGATCAAAGTGAATCGTATATCCAGCGCCAGGCTTGAATCTGATTATGCAATCTGAGGCCTCACAAGCTGCCTTTGCGGACACGTTATGCCGCGGACGCAAAATTAATAGCAAAAATTTGCATTATCCCACCACCATGTATGTTGCCATGGCAACAGACGTTTCCCGTAGCGTTACTTGCATCATTATCGAGTGTACCACGCACCGATTTGCTTTTTAATTTCGAAATGTAATCATTATCAAAACATCTTTATAAAAAAAAGCCCATTAAGAATGAAAATCGGATAGAAGTTTTCTATCGGCTCACAAGATTTTTCAAGGGGGAATGTTGAGAGTTAACATAATTCAAGCATTCATATTCTTAAGTGTCGCATACCCTATTTGCCGTTTCGGCATAGAAACTTCATCAGGCATTAGCCCAATTTGTAGAATTCCAAATGTAACGATCTTCTTGTGAGCAGACGTATGCCGATAACATGCCAGTCAATTTGCCAATGTATGCAATAAGCTTGTACATATTTTATCCCCACCTCAAAGCCTAATGTTTAAGAGGATTCGGCAAGTGTGCATTGCTTTTGGGTGTGGAAACCTTAGAATTTCCAAAGCTGATTTTTGCCCCGAATCTAGGTTTGACACATTAAAAGCCCTTGGATGCGATTTACCTTTCAGAAATTAAAAATAAAGGGAATTCAGAAGTGATATGATAAGTTTTCTCTACCGACAGTAGACACCCATTGTCAATTGTCCAGGGCATAAAATGACAATATTCAGAATCAGACGCAGTATCAGGGGCAGTACTTGTAATCGCAATCGGTCCCAAATATAAAGTTGAAATACACTGTAGGACTGAAATTTGATCACAATTTTAAAAGAAATGCTTAAGTTGCACAACTTTTCATATAATCTAAGTCATTCGAACTAGGCCTGAGATGGAGTGGAATTGGACCCTGCCTCCGGAATACCGTACAAGTGCTTTACCAACTGAGCTATCAAGCCCTATGTTGGCAGTTTCCCAAATTGTCCGTTGTATTTCATCCCAAAATCATTAGTAAAAAAAACTAAGAAGTCATCAACTGACTGAACTTTAAGTCATTGAAAGGTGAACAAAGAAACATTGAAGGAGTGGGATTCTTAGCAGCGACCTCCTAAATACCTTACCAAAATAAAATTAAGAAGAAAAGATTCACATTCTGGACAATTTTTTTCTAATTGATTCATGCTCCAAAATTGCCGAAATTCTCATGAATATTCTTTAAGTATTCAAACTTTCCATCTCTCATCTTAATACTCGCTTTGCCTTTTCTGTGTGCTTTCAACCATTTCAGAATCCTCTCAGTAAAACTCCCTCTGCAAGATAAATTTTAGTAGTTTCTCTCTCACCATTTTCCCAATTCCTTTCCCCATAGCTGGGTTTTATTAACTAAACTTGCATGGCAGCTGCCTTTACTTGTACTGCAAAGACATGTGTAGACATAAAAAGATATAAAAGTACTACCCTTTATACCTTAGTTTTGAACTGCAAGTAAACCATGCCCATTCTACTGTACACTATTGACCCATTTTTCCCTCCAGAGAAATGTCAAATCGCATTTTCAGCTCCACTGAACATCTTCTTATTTTAGCCCTTCACCTTTTTGTACAGGCTTTGAGCCTTGTTAACGGCAATTTTTCGTTCGAAATTTATTAATTTTCGAGAAATTTGTTAAAGGTAGAGGTACATTATTAGTCATTTTTTGGTTCATGTTTTGTTGTTGTTGCTGTTGTTTTGAAGAGAGCAGTCATTTTATTTTTCATATAAATACTAATATGCATAATTATGACAAAATGAATCGTCAACTTTTCAACACAATCGTCGGTTCATCATAGATTTTTCTAGAAAACAGTGAATAATGGTGTGTGGTTTGGGCTCATGTGTTTATTTTGACAACTGTTATCGAAATCAGCTGGGTTTTATTCAGATTTAAAAATTTTCATTGCAGTTTTCTGAAATAATGACATCATTTCATAGAGACATATTTATGGTACAGGTATATTAGTTTGAGTATGACATTTATAAATTGTAAATTTTCAGACCGAAACCATTTTAATGGTCTTTTTTCCTGACCCTGTACTTCATAAATTCATTAATGAACTCATTAATGAATTTAAATTCGGTATAAGTACTTAACAATTGAATAAACATTGATACACATTGGTATAACTTTCTACTACAGCTCCTCAGGGAGCGATAATTTTAGTCTTAAGATGCAAACGATTATGCACGTACACACGTACTCAAGGCTAATTGATGTCAGAGCCAATTTTATACATCTGCTTAAGCACCAAAATTTGCTTAAGCACCAAAAACCTTAGTAAATACAATCAGTATGCCAGCCGAAACTCTGTGTGAATATTGTGCTCAGCAAACAATGGCCAAATGCTCCATGCCAAATGCAAGTCAAAAGCAGTAAACATCACATAAAAATGTGATTGATAATCCTGTTTGATCAAGGGAGACTTTCCAAGCTTAAGCAATGTTTGTTTGATTAAGCAGCTCAATGAAATTGGCCCCAGCTCTATTCATGCGACGAGAGGATACGTTACATTAAAATAAAAACAAAATATCAACCAAAATATGAAAAGGATAAGAGTGAAACGGATATAAATCACTCAGAGAGACTAAATTTCAGCTTATTTCATAATTTGCCAGTACAGTATATCGATGCATATAAATTGAATCATTGCTTTAAACTTGCTCTATTTATCCCGATACTATTGTTGAAAACGGCAGTACCAATTCATCCGCACACAATGCAAAATAGAGATAAACCAATTTGCTCTCCGATTCCAACCCATTACCCTCAGTCAGCAGGATAGGTATGGTACGTTATACCGTGCCTGGTTTTTATCAATGGCAAGTCCGCACTACTATAGCAAAGATGTAATTCGATTCCAATGACATTCAGGTATCTGTTTAACCGCATTAATTAATACGGCATGAAAGAAGATGCTTTCCCTGGCATTTCCCCCCTCCCCCTCGCCGGAAATTCCAAACAAGCAGGGCGTATGTACGTACGTGAGGCCTTGAACTTGGCGTTATATGACAGAAGCCAGGCACTCAGTTGCTGTAAATGATATTAGGGTGTCCTCAATTAGTGCTAATTGGCCTGACATTATGCACTTAATCTAGTTAGCCAGTGAGTACATTTAACTGTCATTTCCGATTAAGGTACAGGCCACAGCAAACCGCTGGAGTGGACTCTGAATTGTATCTTTCTGTCCTTAACGCCAGTCAGTCCTTTAGTCCACCTGAGGTTGTCCTCAGAAATAAAAGCTAGAGAGCAATTAACCTAAAACACAGGTGCAAGACGGTGTTTGGACGTGACAGGTATATCTCCCGGTACCACCGGTGCGAGCCCAGAGAGAATGGAGCGGGAGCAATTAGCTTAAAAACACGGGTGCAAAAACGTGGTCTGAGGTGACATGGAGTCAACCTTCATCAAGGCCCATTCACTTCACCACCACCTGACAACTAGTCAAACACTCAAACATCATCTTACTTTAGTTGCAATTTGTTCGTTACTAAAAGGTAGTATCATACTTTGGTAAAACACCAAAACAGCAATGTTTTACGTATAACTTACAGGGTATGAAGGTGGTGGTGGAAGAAACATACCGTTAAAATTGTTCCGCCTGAAATGGTGTATTTATCCAGCAATTAGTAAAACAACGACCGAAAATCTGTTTGATCTTTTAAAAGATCAAAAATAAAAGAGAAAAGACTTAAGAAATACTGTGGCCGTTTTTCACTGTATTCTCAAAAAGTGGGCACCGTATGGGTCTGAAATTTTCACAGATGACTGTTACTGTATCTTCCTTGACATTTTTGCCCATGAATCTCTATTTCCTTGATAAAAACCAAAGTATGATACTACCTTTAAGCATCTCTATGAAATGGCCACTGGGCACCCTATACAGTCAAAAATCATTACTGCACCTCTGTCACTCACAAGCCTTATTAACTTTATAACCAATGCAGTATTGTAGTTTGGCATTGTACCAATTTAGCATCCCAGCTCTAGGATAGCTGGCTCCTGCAGTCAACTAACATGTGACTCTTGGTGCCAGACAGTAACCATTATACACCGTTATTACTGCCATATTAGTGCCAAACCATATGGACTACACAACCCTAAAATGGGACCTCCAGTTAGTTAACTACCATTTACTGCCATATGGCTTGGGATCTAACTCCCAATGGTCCAAATAATTGTCTCGTTTACAAGCTTTCTTTGATAGAAATTGTAAATTTCATTATCAATTTATTAGGGGAGACTTCAAGCCAAGATTTGAATCAAATTGTTATTGTGCTGAGCGCAGAAAAAAAACAGAATTCAAAGGCGAAATTAAAAAGATTTATTTCAAATAAAAATATACATGTATACCAAATTATACATGTATATGTAACAATGTATGTCACAACATTTGTTTAGGCTGTATATATACTTATTTAAATATTAAAGGTATAATACAGGATTGGTAAAGGTCACTGAACAGCACTCATACTCTGTCTGTTCCAGTATGCGCATGAAATAATAAACCGGTGGAAATGTGAGCTCAATCGGACATCTTTGTCACAAGAAAACAGCGAAAACCCTGCTCAATTATTTTATAAAACACAAAAAATTGGTTTTGATCTTACCCCGAGATCAAAACTGTTTTCGGTCTGTGTTTAACTCATTTCTGGATAACTACACCATTTCATGCAAAAATATTTTGACGGTATGGTTCCACCAGCACCATCTTCATATCCTGAAAGTTATACGTAAATCTGCGAACATTTTTTTGGGGGTATGTTACCAATCCTGTACTGTACCTTTAAAGAACGATGCTGCATATATACCACAAAATTGTTGATTTCTGGCACTGATTTGCTATGTACTGCTCATTTGTAGAAGGAAGTAATTTGAAAATGTAAAATTTTCTTATTTCAATCCGATTTCCCTTTCAACCAAACAATTTAATCTCTACATCCACCCCCCCCCCAAAAAAAAAATAGCACAGGTATGGTCAGTTGTAACTTTATCCCTTGTTTTATTTTTATTAAGCCCCCTGCCCAAACAGTGAACGTTCGCTGTAAAATGGAAATTGCCATCGGCTGTGGCTTAAGCCGAAACAGAAATATTGTTTTAATCTAAACATAACATAACCGAATTGCAACCAAAAGAAAAAAAAATGGAAGAAGTTTTTGATCGTCTCCGCCAGGCGTTTTTTGCAGATTTATTTGCAGCCATTCCCGCCTAATAATTGAGTCTGTAAGTAGAGTTGTTGATGCTATCTACTCTAGACATCTCTTTTGTGGAATCCTAAGTAATTCCCCCAGGGCGCTGATGTGCAGTGTGTTGTATCCAAAGATCCTTACAGACCTTTCTTTTGCAACGTCACAGCCCGAGTTTTTGCCAACCAAGATGGCAGAAACTATGGAGAGCCTTCAAAGCCAGGCATAAAAATAACCACAATTTGAACACAACGTTTCATAAACATTGACAGATATTGCTGAATGTAATGGAAACAACACAAGCAATGATGGTATGTATTTTGGAAAGTTTGTAAAAATGTTGTAATTTGGTCACGCCGTCTGTCAAGAAGATGAAATGATTTGCGACATTTGGCCGCCCATTTTGCCAACCAGCGTGTCAATGTTTGTAAACAAAAGAAAGGTCTATATACCTTTTTTTTGGCAACGTCACAGCCCAAGTTTTTGCCAACCAAGATGGCGGAAACTTTGGCGAGCCATCAAAGCCGGGCATAAAAATTACCACATAATTTGTATACAGCGTTTCATAAAGATTGCAATATTTGGCAATGATGGTATGTATTTTGTACAGCCATGGAAAGTTTGTGAAAATGTTGAATTTGGTCATGCCGTCTGTCGAAATGATTTGCAACATTTGGCTGCCCATGCCAACCACAAGCCATTGTTTATAAATAAAAGAAAGGTCTAAAGCTGCGCACGATAGCCTATATACTCTTTCAAAATCACGCGCAACTAGAGGAAGTATGCACAGGCAGCCATTTTAGTGCTATTTTCTATCTTCCGATGTGTTTTCGGTAATTGGTTTGTCTATTTTCTGGATAAAGAAAAAACAAATTTAACGGTGTGTTTCTACCATACCCTGTAAGTTATAGGTAAATATGTGAACATTTCTATTTCGGTATGCTGATAAAGTATTATACTGTAGTACATTTTCTATTTCGGTATGCTACTAAAGTATTATTATAGTACTATAAAATCCATCTTTCCAAGCTGTTACATGCAGCTTCATAAATTGGTCATTTACTAAACAGTGCATTGACATTACACACAGGCGCGGCCTGCAATTAAACAATCATTTCATTCGTGGTCAAGGATCGTTACACATCCCCTTTGAAAAGAGAACCGCTCGAATCATCCGTCCCTAAAGACAAGTACAGTAACTGGATCATAGGTGTGCATTGACAGTTGTCACTCTCTGCTGTGTGGTCATATTATACGAGTTCTGACGAACACCATTGGGGATATGGCAGCGAGCTGGTTAAGATAGAAGTAAATCTTGGGATCTCGGTATGGCCTTGACCGGACTACTGCTGGAAATTGGCCTGATATCAGTGTCGTTATATACGGCAGTAATTAGTCGCACATCCATGTACGGTTGACTAAGACTAATCATGCATAGTAATTAACGTCCAATTTGTGACCTTTCAAAACTTGTGTGAAGAGCATTGATGTGTTTATACATGGTGAGTCAAGAAGAACTTGACCGGGATTGGTGATGTTTTTTTTTTTTAAGAAACACTCAAAAGTTCAGTAAAGCATAAAACTAGCATTCTCTCCTGCTTATTAGAAAAAAAAAGACTGAAACAAATTAATCATTCCTAAGAGGAGTTACGTCAATTTTAATAAAGGTACTCATTTTGCAAGCTGCAAATTTTGGTGCTTAAGCAGCTTTATGAAATTGGCTCCTTGTCCATAGCAAGTGTAATTATAATGCCACGCCCCACTTCTATATATCTATGTCTAAAGGATTACCGGTACAACATTCATGTCTCTGCAAATATTATGAATGTTTCTTATCCAAACACTGCACTAGCTGACATTGCTATTCTAAGTGTGTCACCAAATTTTCCTTCAAGCTATTTTCAAGGGAAGAAAACTCAATCGATTTTTAGGTACACATAGTTATCTTTCTAGCAATTCCTTACAAATCATTAGCATTTCTTTTTCTGGTTTTTGTTTTAGGTTTGTTTTAATTTGTAGTTTTGTTTGGTTTGTTTGCTTTTTGTGTTGAGGATTTGAAGGTGTGGAATAAGGGAAAATTAATTTATTCTAAAAAGATTTGAGGCTTTGCATGGAGACAATTGGTATGTGGATCGGTTTGAGGAAACATCATGTAAGAATCGTTTGTACTTTCGCACTTCTATTTCGTTCGCACTTCTCGTAAGGTCTCAACGTTTCTACTCATGGTTTCAGGTCTCCTGATGGTGACTAGAGCAGGCTAGTCGAAACGTTGCGACCTTAATACGAGAAGTGTGAACGAAATAGAAGTGCGGAAGTACGAACGATTCTTACATGGTGTTTCCGCAAACCGATCCACATAAATTTATTAGAAAATTTTTGAGATTTGATCTTAGGCAGTTACAAAACCAACGAATCGCTTCTCTGAAGATTTCCCTGTTTCCCTGGTCACTTTGCCCCCTATGTTCAGATCCTCTCATCCATTTATGTGTATCTTCACTTGCATGTTATTGCCCCTTGTCATTTAGCCTTTCAGAAAGATCCTGCTAGGAATGAAACGTGAGACCCTCCCATAAACTCCAAGCATTCGATATATTTCAGGTCATTAATTGTGGTTGATGAGCAGTTTGCAGCAGTTTATTGCTTGCTCCGAAGAATCTGCTATAGAACCTGTAATTTCAAATACTTCACCAGATACATTCTTGGTAACTGATGACCAAACTGATTGATGACAGTCATAAAGTGCACAATCATAATTCCTTTGGGGAAGGTTCCACGCTTTAGGATGATTAAAAATAAAAAATGAAAACTGCACAGCGCACTGTTTATTTTCAAAAACATTCAAGCCGTCATCTGCGATCTTGACTTTTCCGTGAACTCATTGGATACACTTTTAGAGTTTATTTGAGTTTTCATCGACATCATTTATTTGGTTTTAAGTTTACCTTGGGGAGCCCAAAGGATTCTGGAAGACGTGTAAATATCTATGGGGTTTCTCTATGGGGAGATAGGGGATGGTATTTACAGTTAAAATGTGACAGACAAACCAGTGAAAGAGTTCTGGCGAAAATACCTACACTGCCAAGAAATTAGAATAC
This sequence comes from Astropecten irregularis, assembly GCA_963971285.1. Classification (NCBI taxonomy): domain Eukaryota; kingdom Metazoa; phylum Echinodermata; class Asteroidea; order Paxillosida; family Astropectinidae; genus Astropecten; species Astropecten irregularis. The sequence continues at coordinate 14,899,292 of OZ020256.1, read as the reverse complement.
ATTATTGTATTAAAGGTCACAGAACAGCACTCAAACATGCACATGAAATAATAAACCTGTGAAAATTTGAGCTCAATCGGACATCTGAGTCACGAGAAAAAAAAGCGAAAAACCCAACTCAATTTTTCTTATAAAACATAGTGAATGGTTTTGATCTTACCCCTAGATCATAACTGTTTTCGGTCTTTGTTTTTACTAATTTCTGGATAAATACACCATTTCAGGTGTAAATCTTTTAACGGTATGTTTCTACCAGCATTATCTTCATACCTTGAGTGAAAGGGGATAACTAAAACAACTCAAGTGAGGGTGCCCTTTATGTTTGTTTCAAAAATCGTTCGATGTTCCAAAAATCGTTCGGACGAACGATCTTTGCAAAAGACACTAAATCTTGATTTCCTTGATTAACCCAGCATCTGATGAACCAAGATTTCCCATGGTGACTGTTTGCACTGTTTACGAACTGTTGAGTCCATTTTCTGTCTCAAAATCAATAGTTTTGTTTGGAGGCCTTGCAAATCCTATATGCTCCCTTTAATGAGAAAAAAAGAGAGATTTAAGAGATTTGGGGGGATCTAGCTACGCAGTAAGCCCAAAGTGTCAAGGGTGCTCTCTTGTACTTCAAGGATCCTAACACCTTGAATTAGACAGATGTTGAAGTTCAATTGCTATGCAAAATCTCAACAACAAAAATGCGCGGGAAAAAAGGGCAAGATTGTATTTGTGGAATGCCGCAAATCGGAAAACGCGCTTCTGATGTTCACCAGGTGTGGGAAGGTGCGTGGCTACATTTCATTTATCGCAGTAATCAATGCCAATTAGCGCAAGGTGCGGCCTGCACTGTGCGTGCGTTGCGAAATTAGCCAAGGTGGTGATGCAGGGGAACAAGCGTGTATCATTCGATAAGAGGCCGATCATGGGAGAACTTTAGCGCGTACATGGCAAGGGCATGTGTGGTACACGCACACGTATCGCTTGATTCGAGCAAGGATATAGTTACAGGTTAATTTCTAGCAATTATCTGTTAACACCTGTCTTTGAGACAAGGCCACTTTACAGAAAATCTATCCCCCTTCCAAACGAAAAAAACTACAACAATAAAACGAGAAAAGGAAAGAAGGTATAATTCTGTTTTTTTTTTGGAAAGGAAGGGACACCGTAGGAGAAAACTGTATTTGTGCAAATAAAGTCTCGTTCATAGGAAGGCCAGAACATTAGATTTAGACTTGCAGTCTTTAAGGTAGTATCACAAAAAGCAAAAGTTTGCTTTTTGTCAAAGAAGTACAGGTTCATGGGCAAAAATACCAAGACAGATACAGTAACAGTCATCTGTGAAAATATCAGTCCCATACGGTGCCCACTTTTTGAGAAAATGTAATCTTTTCACAGTTTTTTTTTTACTTCCGAAGATCAAATTTGTTTTTGATAAATTTGATTTTATACTTTTCTGGATAAATTTTAGCATTTCAGGCAGAACAAATGTTAAAGGTATGTTTCTACCATTACTATCTAGTTTATAACCTGTAAGTTATAGGTAAATCTGTGAAGACTTTTGTTTCGGTATGATAGCCTAGTACCTTATTCGACTCGGATTCAAGAAATGAATAATCTTGCCTAGTATACACAGTTGGTATACATCCTCTACAATTCGTTAGTGTCAACACAGCGCTGTCACATGACTTACAAACTGACAAAGGAGGGGGAGGGGGAAATATGCCATGTGACAATCATTAAGTAATACATGACTTGTATATGGATAGTTGTATAACTTAGCATGCACCTGTCATGAGAGTTGTAAAGCAAACGGCCTAACAGATAGCACTACAGGGATGCATGCTTCAACCCAGCCCCCAAAGCAGTCATCATACAGTTTAAAGAGAAAACAACCATAGCAAGAGGAAGTCAGAATGCCGAGAAACTGTTAGGCAATCCGGTAGGCCTATTGTGGCCGCACTTCGCACAGGCAGAACCAAATTGAAGGTCAATATTCAATTTCATGCATTTTGGTGGCAGTCATATAATGACAAATCATGCCCCGGGCAAACTCAATTTGAAGGAGACACAATTTCTTGTCAGACGGCTGTGTATAGTTAACTTATTGTTGGTATGACTATCATATTTTTGGTAGCATACCGAAACAGAAATCTTCACAGATTTACCTATAGCATGCAGGGTTTGAATACGGTGATGGTAGAAACACACAATTTTTTCTGCCTGAAATACTGTATTTATCCAGAAAAGAGTCAAACCAATGACTAAAAACAATTTTGATCTTTTAAAGATAAGAAATAAAGTCTCTGAATTTGTTTAGATACTGTGGGAACTTTTTACTGTTTTCTCAACAAGTGGGCACCGTATGGGACTGGGAATTTCACAGATGACTGTTACTGTATCTCCCTTGATATTTTTGCCCATAAATCTGCATTGCATTGACAAAAACCAAAGTATGGTATTTTCTTTAAGAGAGAAATTTCGATCAGTTTTGGATAAAACAACAACAAATTGATCAAGCATTCAGTTTGGAAATCTCTTCCCCGAGAACTTGTACCATATGGTAATTCTGATACATTCATTTCTCGCCGAATTTTGTTTTTTTATTCCAACCTGACATTTTAGTCAAAAGCACAAGAGATTTATAGGATCAATCTATTGAAAAGCATGAAAATAACGACTCGCTGAATACTTATAAGCCCACTCATCCTGCTTTAAACAGTCACAATTCCTTACTCTATGCTGTTTGTCATCTTATTTCCTGCTTTAGGGGTCTACTATATTTTTTCCTTTTTTGAAAGAAAGAAAACCACATTGTGATATAGGATCTCCATTACACTCTGCAGTTCCATGCCTGGAGGGGGTTTGGCTATGGATACCCCGCCCACTAAAAGGAAAAAATCAGCACATCCCAATTCGCATGGCTTATATGACTTAGAGAGAACTTAAAAAAGAGCATATTTTGAGTTTACTCGTGATTCTTGACTTTTGAGGGCCTCAGGAAAATGTGTCTTCCCTTAATTCTGCGGTACTCGAGAGAAAAACAAGTGCTTTGGACATCTTCTTGATTATGCAAAACTGTGAAAGAGGATGTTGTTGGATGATAAATGAGAATAGTTTATCATCTCGTGGAGTGAGACGCGAGAAGATAAAAAATGACAGAGTTTGAGGAAGGAATCTGTGTTGATTTGTTGATCTAGCTTTCGTAATTGTCACTTTTTAGTTTCTTTCTCGTGGGATTGATGTCATGATAGAACATCCCAATGAGATGACAAGGCAAACATCCTGAATGCATGAATACTCGGAAGACTGATCAATTATACTTCTGATCGCCAGATAAAGCCTGTTTTAGAGGTCAAGAAGTCAAAAGACTCAAGCTGGTGGCCTCATCAGTCACTATAAATACCAAACGTGTTATACCATTGATTTGGATCATTGTAATTACGTGTGAAAGATGCTGAGAAGGAGGTATAGTGGAGTGTTACTCTCCTGAGGACGAACAGAGCACACTGTTCGGAACGTCGGGATAATACCACCGGTTCTTCTCAGAACCACACACTCTCACAGAAGAGATTACATGGTGTCACCGCAAACCTACCTTCCTTTTTGAGGTATAATGGCACAGTGGTCAATTTCTGCCCTGCCTTTTTAAGGTGTTGCGACATTTCTGATGTCGTAACAGGTTTAGCTTTTCTTCTGACTTTTCTCCTTCATATTTGTATTGCTTCGCACTTTTATGCTTCCACAGCTTTGTGTACAGTAAGTTTGTTTTTTCCTGATCTTTTCTAATGTTTTCCTCATCAGCTTAGATGAGGTATCTTATAAAAGCTTATAAGCTGAATTAAAAAAAAAGACAAGGGCCTCACGCAAAGGATCCCATTTTTAGGGATCCACCTCCTATGCAGGGTACGCTAAAAATGGGATCCGGATCCGCAGAATCCGTGATCCTTTGCATTAAACAAACAGGCCCTAAGTTTGTAAAAGGATCTTAGTTCAATAGGCAAGTAGCAGTCATTTGTTTTCTGTTGTTTGAGATGGCCTATTGCTTCCGGTTCTTTTTATATCTGTGGAAAGGCCATTACTCTTGTCTCACGTTGAGGGAGAATGATGGTGTCCTTCCATGGACGAGGTTTTCCTCGCAGTGCTATTTTTACTGAGCAGAGACCATCAGTCCATGCAGGGGACGACGTACCCTGCCAAATGTCAGTTGTATTCTAAACAGACCATTAGTGTTGGTTTTTTAGTGTGAAGGAATGGTTCCAATATGAGGGACTGGTTTTCTCCATTCTACACGAGGGTAGAGGCACTAATTACTGCACCGCTGTGGATGTCACTTCCCTGTCCAGTGCACTCTAACATACCATTTGTGTCAATTAAGTGTTAGGGAATGGTTTCTCCATACCACATTGGATGGAACTATCCTGTTGGTGTAGGTTAGTAAACATATTGGGTCTTTTCAGTACTTAAAATATCACTTGTCCTGGGGCCAATTTCATAAAACTGTTAAGCACAAATATTTGCTTAGCGCAAAAATGTCTCGCCCAATCAAACAAACCACCATTGAAAATTCCATTTATGATATTCATGGTCAGAGAGCAACATCCAAAGAACAATCACAAGTTTGGTTGTTAACCCTGTTTTTATTAAAGGTAGCATCATACTTTGGGTTTTTGTCAAAGAAATACAGATTCATGGGCAAAAATATCAAGGCAGATACAGTAACAGTCATCTGTGAAAGTTTCAGTCCCATGCGTTGCCCACATATTTTTGATCTTTTAAAAGATCAAAAAGATTTTCGGTCGTTGTTTTACTAATGTCTGGATAAATACACCATTTCAGGCGAAACAAATTTTAACGGTATGTTTCTACCACCACCATCTTCATACCCTGTAAGTTATACGTAATTCTGTGAACATTTCTGTTTTGGTTTCTTACCAAAGTATGATACTACCTTTAAGTTCGTTTTTTAAATACAAGTTATAAACTGCTGCAAAACTAATTGTCAACCAAAACATTGACCTGAAATATATAAAATTCTCAGAGTTAATAAGTAGGCCTTGGCGTACTGATCCTAGTCAGATCTTTCTCAAAAGCTGAACTTTGCTGAAGGCTTCCATCAGATCCCCAAGAAATCCTGCTAAGCTTGTGAGAAAGATTCCTGTCAGTACCGACCCTTGAGAAAGATCCTGCTCGGATCAAAACATCAGGCCCTCCTAACTCCAAGCATCATATTATTATTTTTTAATCAGATTGAGTGAGTTTTAACAATTGGAACACATAAATCAGTTGATGGTTCTAAGTGATGTGTTATCCGGGATGAAAAAATAACAAACTTGACTATTAACTTGAAGGCCTTCTCATATCGAGGAAAAATCCTTCCCATAAAGTAATTGCTAAAGGAAAAACAATACCGAAAGCGGTGTTTCTTTTTTAAGATGTTTGAAAGCTTCAAGCCACTGGAAAGATAATACTGGCTTTGATGTAGGATGAGGGAAGATTGTATGGATAACGGTACAATGTGTGAGTCACATAAAGCAAAGATGTATCTCTGCGCGAGGCTGAAGCGAGTTGCACTATCAAATAGGGGACAGAGTGTGTTAAAGCTTGTGAAGTCGGCGTAACAGTAAAGAGTCGATGTAGATGTATAGGTTGGGAGTTAAGTTGCTCAAGCTCCGGTCAATCAGACACAATGGAATAAGATGTTATCATTTGACTTTGTATAGGAATCATTCTGATTTTGTTTAAAAAGTGTTACGCAGGTGGAAAGTCGATGTACACGAATCGATTCCTGAGGTTAACAGAGTGTAAATCGTGCATGTATTAAACCCAGCTATAGCTCAGGTTCCAGGGCAGCAATGGAATATTTGGAATCACAGCACATGAATCCGCACACAGAGACTCCGGACAAATTCCACAAAGATTTAGAGCATGAATTCCAGGTGTGCTTTTGTACTATAGATGCCAATGTGGTGCGAAGATCCACATCTAGCTATAGAGTCACAGCCCTCTTGGCTCATTTCCTGGGTAAATATTAGTCGTCTTCTTCGTTTTTTTACCTACTGGGTAAGGAGGTTCTGAGAGAAGCAACTGATGCTAGCTCCATCATGCTCGGTAAACAACCAAGCTTTGACTTCTTCAGCTGCTCCAAGAGTGAATGACTCGAAGGAGAGAGGTAGAATGGACTAAAATGTGGAGGGATAGAGAGATATTGCGATGGGGGTTAGTCTAACCGGTTTTGCGGCAGGCCGTATACTGCCTTATTTTCAGGCTCCCGTAGTTGCAATCAATACGTCTTAGAGGTCTTTACCAACTCCACCGTGAATTCCCCTCTCTCTTCCAATCCAGTACCAACGACCTCCTTTTTAGGGACGTCCCGCAGGACTTGTTACACCGCGTCAGTGCGCCCTACGCCGGTTTTGTCATTTCGAGTCTTAAAAACAAACTTGGCTCCGGGTTACTTTCTTTTCACACCATTTGTTGATTCAAGTCTTTTTTTTCCCCCGTCATTCCCTCCTCCCAGAAAAAGAAATACTCCTGGCTATAAAAAGGAAATCTACGCACGAAGCATTGCCTACGTTTTTATACAATTCCAGTTTTACCAAAAGGCATTTACGTGGCTTGTTAGCGCACGGGTTGATGGCTGTTCCTTTTCAAGTAATAGGCCTATACGTTCGTATAAAGAGTGAGAGTTAATATCTAGCTCAATTCGCTCTTTACACAAAACAAAAGTACAGGGCACTGAAAGAAGAAGGCTTGCAGCTGAACACATCATGCGCATGAAATTCAAATTAATTAAAACACACACAGAGAGAGGAGGCAAGAGTTTGTCACAATAGTTAGTAGATACTGACTGGAGGGTGTATACGTGGAGTGGGGAAAAAGCTGTGTATGAATCTTTGTGCTGCCTCGCTGCGACTGGGAAATGTTGATGTTACTGCAGGATTTACACAATGACGTCGGCTTGTCAAAACTGGGCAATTTATTGTAGACTTTAAAGGTAGTATCATACTTTGGTTTTTGTCAAAGACGTACAGATTCATAGTAAAAAATATCAAGGAAGATAAAGTCACAGTCATCTGTGAAAATTTCAGTCCCATACGGTGCCCACTTTTTGAGAAAATCGTGAAAAACGACCACAGTATTTCTTAAGTCTTTTCTCTTTTATTTTGATTTTTTAAAAGATCAAAAAGATTTTCGGTCGTTGTTTTTACTAATTTCTGGATAAATACACCATTTCAGGCGGAACATTTTTAACGGTAGGTTTTTTACCAGCAACATCTTCATACCCTGAAAGTTATACATAAATCTGTGAACATTTCTGTTTTGATTTCTTACCAAAGTATACCTTTAAAGATAATATCATACTTTGGTAGAAGAGTAATGTTCACAGATGTACGTTGAAGAAAAGTATGATGCTATACCTTTAAAGAAGCAAAGCAAAAATAGATGCACAACTTCAAAGATACCTATTGCGCGCAGTCTAAAAACACAGAATGACAAAGTCCGAAGCTGTGTGTCAGATCTATTCTGTGTACGAATTGAATGCGCGCACCAATTAGTGGTCATTGGTTCAGGCGTCTTCCCGTACATTCACACACAAATTCAAGCTGCATTCAAGTTGAATGTGCACATGGAACCACTCTACTTGTCTTCTGCGTGTTATGGCCTAGGTTCCAATCCTACACGGGCTGACATGTGACGTGGGTTTTGAGAATGGTATTTTTCAGTATGGTATGATGGTCATAGTAGTAAGGACTTCGCTACCCTAGAATCCCGTGTTGAAACCTCATAACTAAGAACATTTATATATTGAGAGTGTGGTTTAAAGATAGCTTACATGTGTACAGTACAGGATTGGTAAAATAGCCAAACAGAAATGTTCACAGATTTATGTATAACTTTCAGGATATGTAGATGGTGCTGGTAGAAATATACTGTTAAAATATTTCTGGCGACAATGCTAGAAAATGCAGAAAGATATTAAATTGGAACCATTGTTTAAAAACAATTAACAATTAAATTAAATAAGCAGGAAGTTCTTCCACCTCCAACAAAATGCAACACATACCTCATAATTGTGTCATTGTCAGTTTATTAGCTCAAAGAAGCTATACATTGTCCTGAAAACAAGAACGTATATATTCCTCGCATTTAAGGCCATGTTTACTTCATCCCTGAAAGCCTATATATTCGCATAAATTCATGGATTGATTCATAAACAGGACATAAATTTCACAAACAGGACATAAATTTCACAAACCTCCTGTTCAAGTTTGTCATGATTAAACGAAATACTGCTTATCCCCCCTACAAAAAAAAACATTTTGATATAAGATTGATCGCTTAATTTGCTATCTATTTCTATCCCGTAAGCTGCTTGCGGATAGATCTAGATTTATGATACCCGATGCCTATAAGCTACTTGCCCCGCAATACTGAAGCACTGAACTCGGCCCGAATAACTAATGAAACTTTCCGGAAGAAACTGACACCGGTTTACTCAATTAGTCAAACACTTTTCCCCGTGACTGCGATATCTCTACTTCTTCGTCCTTTTTTTTTTTTTCGTTCTTCCGCGTGGGTGTGTGTGTTCCATTCCCCGGAATGGCCGTTGGCGTCATGTTTCAGAAAACAGTAGCAGAAAGCCCGTTAAAAACTTGAAGAAAGAGTTTTATCCCGTGCTTAATCTGTACTAGCTTTTCTAAAGCGAGGCTTCAACTTTGGGCAGTCGTTCAAACTCAAAAGAATCATCAAATAACCACAAGGGAAACTGACTGAATTTAAAGTCACTGAAAAGTGAACAAAGAAAAAATTACTGGAGCGGGATTCGAACCGGCGACTTCCTGAATACCATACGGCTTTTTAATTAATATAATTGTGGTTATTTGATGATGATATTAATTAAAAAACCGTATCCTCTTTGAGTGATCCCCCATGTACCGTTCTCAGGTTGCAGCATTACTGCGCATATCGATGAAATGATCCTTGGGATATGGCGGTGTGTCCGTGGTTTCTGACTGCCAAACGAACACAGATAATTGACTATCAGGGACACCACTAACTTAGGGCTTGATAGCTCAGTTGGTAGAGGGCCTGTACGATATTCAGGAGGTCGCCAGTTCGAACCAGCTCCAGTCAATTTTTCTTTGTTCTCTTTTCAAACTCAAAAGAAGTTGCTGGTTTTGGGGGAAAGTAAGAGTGTGATTTACCTTGTGAGAGAGAGAGTTCCGGATGAGAATTGATTATTACGCTCATTCGATCTGCCAACTTTCCTGCAAATGGAATAATAATGTATAAAGTCAGATTTCGCAAAAGAAAGAAATTGAACAATCATAAGCACCCCAGTTTGAATTTCCCAGACTAAACACTATGTTGCTATATCACATGATTCCTGGCAAGCTTTTGCGTCTTGAATCAATGCACTGTCCATAACGGATAAGAATGGTACAAAGGAACCAGTCCATTTCAGAGATGGGTATCGCTATGCAAAAGCTTGCCCTGAATCATGTGATATAGCAACAGAGTCTTTAGTCTGGGACATTCAAACTGGGTGTTTATATGCAATAAAAGAAGTCTGTGTACCAGATACTATTCAGATTCTCGCAAATGGTTTATCGAGAAGTCCCTTTTTGCTTGGCTTGCCCTTGAATATTGATTCAGAAGCCCTTTGATACGGATCAAAAAGGTCTGTTGGCCTCTTCAAATGAAACTTCTATCAGATATTATTTTGTTTGCATCCTTTTATCTGCGGCATACTTTTATTCCCATCTTGGATTCATTCACCCGGCATAAAAACCATTTTTTTTCCACCTCGAAACCAGAGATCCATCAGTGCATGTACAAAAAGGTTGATCATATCTATTATCATTATAATGCATGTGATATAGCCCTCGCTCACATAGTCAGGGAGCTATATCATACAGTATTATATAGGCCCTGCACCCTCTGTACTTTATCACGAGTTCACCAGGAATGAATTACTTCAGAGCCATGGCCCTGCAATTTTTTACTGACAAAAAGGAGGACGACAGTGGGTATACTAGACCTACCCCACCCTCACCCACCCCTCCAAACCGAAAGGAATGTGTTCATTTGTAAAAGTGGTTTGCACTTTTGCAACTCATTAGCGCGCATGCCCGTAATTACATTGATCAATATAAGTACCGGGTTGTCTGCACTGCAACGATATTGGTCGTTGCATTTATGGAACAGTTGGACCCATGAGTTTGAACATTCAACAAACGTTGTTTATACTTTGTTTTATAAAATGTAGAATGAGGTGGTGGTTTTTTTTCCGTAACAACCATTTTGTCGACTAATTGGACGGTTGCCATCCAACCATAGACATGCACATTGTTGCTAATTGTTGTCACTGTAGAAAATTGAAGACTTTTTGTATATACTTATGAGTTTTGTTTCCATGGCATATCTCAAAAACTCAAGGGTTTTTGAAAGTCCTGCTAATTGATTAACCCGTACCATCCAAATTCTAGCAAAATCCATTTCTGGTTCTGGAGGATTCGGAAGGCCCTTGGGGTTTTGCACATCTCGAGCATCGTAAGGATGTGTTGAAGTAAGGTGTTTTGCAGATTCATATCAGAATTAACTTGGACGAAATAAAAATTTAGTTCACACCTCTTAAAAGCTGGTATAAAGCTTTGAATGGACTGATTATTCTGATTATTCAACATTTAATTAAATTGCAATATTGGAAACTGAAGGTAAAATTAAAGAGTTATCTGTACAATAATGAAAGAGTTCTGTTTACCAGCATTAAAGTTATTATCATACTTTTGTAGCTCACCGAAACAGAAATCTTCACAGATTTACCTATAACTTACAGGGTATACAGTTGGTGATGGTAGAAACATACCGTTAAAATTGTTCTGCCTGAAATGCTGTATTTATCTAGAAAACAGTAAAACCAATGACCAAAAAACAATTTTGATCTTCGGAAGATCAAAATAACAGTGAAAAGATTTTTTTCAACACTGTGACCGCTTTTCACTGTTTTCTCAAGAAGTAGGCACCGTATGGGACTGGGAATTTCACAGATGACTGTTATTGTATCTTCCTTGATATTTTTGCTCATGTATTTGCATTTCTTTGACAAAAACGTATGAAATGCCCTTATAGTGGCCAGTCTTGTGCATTGGCGCACACCACAAGCAAAGTTTACTCCAATTTTGAATTCCCCCGTCTCCTTTTAATGTTGCCATACAGCCGTTGGTGCTTGGATAATGTTTGTAGAAATTTCAAGTGCATGTCATTAATGTGGAGTAAAAAAAGAAGACCACGCGTGATATACCCGTAGCAAACGTCTTTGTTTAAATTTATGATGCAGTGTGGCGACGGTGGCCATCTCATTTTGGTGAAAGGAATTAGGGGAGGGGGCTGTAGCAGTTAAAGGTAATATCATACTTTAGTTTTTATCAAAGAAATGCAGATTCATGGGCAAAAATATCAAGACAGACACAGTAACAGTTATCTGTGAAAATTTCAGTCCCATACGGTGCCCACTTTTTGAGAAAACAGTAAAAAAAAAACAAAAAAAACAGCCACAGTATTTCTTAAGTCTTTTCTCTTTTATTTTTGATCTTTTAAAAGATCATAAAGATTTTCGGTCGTTGTTTCACTAATTTCTGGATAAACACACCATTTCAGGCGTAACAATTTGAACGGTATGTTTCTACCACCACCATCATCATACCCTGTAAATTATATGTAGATCTGTGAACATTTCTGTTTTGGTTTCTTACCAAAGTATGATACTACCTTTAAATAATGGATCGAACGGCTTCATTTTGGTCCGGGGTTGTGGGACACTGCTGGCGTTTTGCAGTCCACATACATGGGTTTCTGTACGAGGGAAAGGAACTGCGTAATCTTAATACCGTAAAAACCTCCAGACATTTTCCCTGTATTGTGACCCATTTCTTTCGGCTCTATACCTATTACGGCCGCTGCTATACAATACACACTCCTTCAAATCCTATAGCGAAGGGGTTTTTATTTCGTTGGGGGACATGGTAGCATATAAAGTGGAGCTGTTAGAGTACAGGGTCAGGCTTTGAGTGGACTAGAATTGATGTGAATCCTCTTTTAGGGGGTATCTTGCTTATAGTTGTTTGAGGAAGTGGGTGTGCATCCTCGAAGCAAAACTTTTTTCCCGAAGGATTTTTGGTTTATGTTTCCACTCGGAAATTACCTCCGGTAAATCCGTTCCGTGTTATTATACAAAGATGATTTTGCGTCAATTTGCTGTGGGCAAATTGTGTTTTCAGTGTTGTTGTTTTTCTCAGGATGTGGGCGTTGTTGCATGGTTGGCAGTTGTCAGTGTTCTTTCTCAAAGCTACCTGACACGTTTGTCTTCTTTCTTTATTTCTTTTTATTTTACCACATGCAAGTTTTGATTCCCGCCCAAATGGACGTGTTTTCTGTCCAAATAGAGTGGGCGGACTGCATGCTACCGCCTGCTTCTTTACCAACGAGAAAACTGCGATAACAAGGTCGCGTGTCAAAGAAACTGATCTAAAAAAATAAAAGAGAACAGAACGACGGAATTGTTGTTTGCATTCAAGAAGCCGATTTCATAATGGCTTGTTTCCCGCCGTGGCTCGTGGCGATAATTTACCCTGTATCCCGCCCCCCCCACGGAACGACACAAAACAAAAGAAGAAAAAACCTGCTGTGTAAATTAATGACACTGCAAAACGGCAGGACAGGAAAACAAATCGATTAGAAATGATAGAGATGTAGATTCATCATGATTCTTTCTTCAATTGCAATATAATTTGCTCGTTAACCATACCCCCGGTGGGTAAAACAGCTAGTAGTACGTATTTACCACACTAGGTGGTGTTTTTCTGTTTTTCTGTTTTTCCCGAAGTAAAGGAAATTACTTTTCTACTCTCAAATAGACGCACAAGGACGTGGTTTGTTCCTAATTACCGAAGTGTATTTTATTGGAATGCCAATTTCGCTCAGGCCCTTTGTAATGAGCGTATCCGTGTTTACGTAGATACCTTTGTTATCATGAGTAAAAAGTGCATTTTTTTGTATAGGCCTATACGTTCATTTACTCAGCTGTCTGGTTTTGCCTTTGTGTTCATTATTGAAGTTATGTGTGCAAATTCCAAAATGAGGAATTTTGTAATTGACTTTTTAAGCGTACTTTTGCCCTAGATTATACAAAATCTATTATGTTCCTTGGTCGTACTTGCATATTTGATGGAATATGTAATTTCAGTTTCATATTCAATTAGTACAATTAATTAACTGCTGCAAATTTCTCATCAACCAAAATAATGACATGAAATACATGAAATGCTTGGAGTTTTGGAGGGCCTGGGGTTTCTATCCTATAGCAGGATCTTTCTCAAAAGGCTGAATGTCAAGAGGACAAGAACATGCCAGTAAAGATACACATAAATGGATGAGAGGATCAGAGCAAAGGGGGACCCTTTCATCCATTGTATTTGTGCATCTTTACTTTCATGTTCTCGTCCTCTTGTCATTTAGCCTATGAGAAAGATCATGCTATAGGATCGAAACGTCAGGCCCTCACATTCATATAAACACAAAGATATGAAATTCAAAATAAAAAAATATCACACAATTTGCTATCTAACCCATTTGTAAAAACACCATACCGCGATATAAATATTTTTGTATACTCCATATCCGTGTGCATGCATTATTAAAATCCAGAACAATTTGCGTGTGCGTAAGCCAGGAACCCATGCAGATAGCAGCATAGCAGGAGAGCGCTTACCCAACCGTTATCATGTTGCAGCGGTCACGCTGCGAGGCCGGAATCATCATCGGTCTTCACCAAATGTCCATTCCCACCGATTCATTCCTCAAAGCAACTGTTCTTACAGATCTTTAATCCCCCTCCCCCTCCCCCTCTTTCCCGCCCACGGTGAAAAATGTCATTACGGCTCGAGAAAAGATTGACAGGGATGGGTTGCTGTATTAGGTCTCATCAGAATCTGACAAGACCAAAAAAAATTGTATACTGCGTTGGCCGAAGACCATTAATACAAAATGTTGCACGCTGTAGATCAATATAGACAAATGTCATTTTATTGTCTGGGCATCAGTGTGTTTTCTCCCTCAAAACATACTGTTCTTTCCTGTGTCTAGATAAGATGGAAAGTTGCATAAAGTTCATAGGCCGAAGACTTTTCTTTGGAACAATTCAGTAACCTTTTTGTTTTCTGAATTTCAACTTGGTTTTGATGTTCTCGTTGTAGTTTTTTTCACCTCTGAAATGGATGGTCTGAGGAATTTTAATTAGAAATTTGCAGGATGCTATTTGATGTTGGTTGTAATTCAAAGCAGAAACTTGGGAGTTATAGAAAAATAAATTATAAGAATGATTTTAAGGTATAATAATTATATGATTGATAAAGGTCACAGAACAGCACCCACACTTTTTGCCAATCCAGCATGTACATGAAATGATAAACCTGTGAAAATTTGAGCTCAATCGGACATCTGAGTCACGAGAAAATAGCCAAAACTTACTCAATTTTTCTTATAAAACATAAAGAATGATTTTGATCTTACCCCGAGATCAAAACTGTTTTCGGTCTTTGTTTTACTCATTTCTACCAGCACCATCTTCATACCCTGAAAGTTGTATGTAAATCTGTGAAAATTACTGTTTGGGTATGTTACCAATCCTGTGCTGTACCCTAAACTTAGGATGGAGTAGTAGTGAGACTTAGACATAATTTGGCTCAAACTTTCCTTCTTTTAAACCTTTTCTCTTTCAAAACTAACTAACTAGAAAGCTTCATGCATTATCTGCACTTGCTGCCCGACTTGAGAAAAACTTCCAAATGGACCGGTCTTGGGCTGCCATCTTCAACTGACCACCCAGTGTCTAGGAGTGAGAAATCTCCCTCTTTCAAATATTGCCAACAGTTTCTCCAGCCAATTTTTCTTGGCAGAGAGTTTCACATCCTAATGGAGACAAAGGATTCCATTTTTGGCATTGAATCTCCTCAAGAAATAAGTGTTTGAACATCGGGGAGACGGTGAAATCTTTTCCTACTGTCTGGTGCTCCCTCGGGTTCATTTTGATACCACATTCTGTTCCAAAGGTATTTTGTGATAATAACTACTCGTTGAAACTTCATCACACAAAAATGAAGTGTGGCATGCACTGCACGATACAGCTTTTGAAATTCAGCATGTGGCTAGTCTAATGTTAGTATTCATTCACCATGGCAATCCAGAGCGTGCGGTAGACGCAGTGTTGTCAACCAAAAAGACCCAAACTCGCACCTCTCTACCATGGTCATCCATCAGAGGCAACCCCAAAGAGACTAGTCTCAAAATCTGTATCTCCCCAATCCCCACACGCCTCTACTTCCTGTCCATCACAACGAAGCATCAAGCACGTCCCAACTGTCTTTTAGAGAAGAATGACTGATGAGTATACATCTTTATATAATGAGATGACTGGTTAATTGGCACACGACACCTCTAAGTGTTTACTCCCAGTCCCAGAGACCAAAAACGGCAGGAAATCTAGCCACTCGGAGTTGATAACTCTAGCCACGTGCGGATGACATGGAGTGCGGGATCAGTGTATTGATTTCAACGGCCAGGTTCCCCTACCCCTCCCTTCTTCCCTCTTACTTAGTAAGATCTTTTTGGGCTTCTGAGTGTTTTTTAGTCAACTTGACTTAATTGCGCTTTGTTTTTGTTTTGGGGTGGTGTTTTTTTTTTAGTTTGGTGGATTAAGTCAGATGATGTTTTTCTAACCTTTTTCTGGTCGAGTTGGTCTCGTACGTTGAACCTTATAGAGTATAGGACATTTGCTGTGTTCAAACTCTTAGTGAATTCCACCAGTCGTGGTTTGTGGAGTACCGGTACCGTGGCCTATGTGGGGTGCTCTGGCCTAGTGGTCTGGTGTGTCGTACTCAAGATCTCGTGGTAGGTTCGAGTCCGGCCACTTGGTTAGTGGTGCTTGCATCCTTGGGCAAGACGCTTTATCACATATTGCTCCTCTTCACCCAGGAGTAAATGGGAACCTGTGAGGGTAGAGTTTGTGTGCTTGATTAGCCTTCGTGCGCGTAGGGGAGCCAGGGCTGTATACTCCCCAGGGAGTTAATTGAGATGGTTTCAGGAATGTTTAATAATGTAGCCCAATGACTAAGGTATAATAATAATCTGCACCTTTGAATGGAACTTTCCAGATTATATGCGCATCATTAATGCTCTGTTATTTTTATAATATGGTTTTCAGCCCATGCACACAGGATCATGGGGATTGTGTCCTTGAGCGAGACACTTCTTCACTTTTCTCCACTCCAGAAGTAAATGGGTACGCCTACCTATGAAGTTGGTGGTTGTGTGGTATAATTTTACTCCCTGTGCCTAACTGGATCAATCTCAGGTTGGTTATATCCCCACCACCTTTCTAGGAAGCTTAGATGGTCAGGGAGATGCTCTAGGGTTTGGACAAGCCAGGGTGACAATAAGTCAAAGTGCACCGGTGATCACTGGCACTCCGCTGCTGGTTCTCGATACCGTTAATGAATCCGCTTGCAGCCCTGTCTTCATTGGAACGAAGTGCCTTTTTCGCCAGGAGGACGGACATACTCGTGCAGTTTAAAGCCTGGACGGATGAAGTCATTCATCAGTGTGATAGACTCCATTTGATTTGATTTGAATTGATTTGAATCAATCTTGATAGTCTAGCGGTCGGTTGCTCATTCTGTTGAATCAGCCAGCGATATTTGCACTGATTGGAGTATTTTATTTGCAGCTTTGTGCAGCATTTCAATATGCTGTATAGCTTTTCTTCATAGATAGTCATCAACAAATGTACACTAATGCATTTCTGATAAAAACAGGATGGTCTACTTAATGCGCATTTTGCAAGGATAGTTCTTCAGGTTAAATTGTCTATTTTTATTTAATTCATCGCCACTAAATCAAATTGTTGTGTAGCATATAATTACAAATAGGGTATTAGGGAGACACGTTAGCGTCTTAATTTGGGATACATCGGGACAGGTACCAGCTACCGTTTAAAGACATATTTTTAGTGTCCAAATTTCAATAGAAGACAGAGAATGCGCTCAATGTGAACATATGTCATTTTCGAGTTCATTGGTTTTGAGGATGTTTAGAAATAGGTAAGTAGAGTAGGTAAGCGAGTGCTGCTCTGTGACCTTTACCAATCATGCATTATACCTTTAAAACGTGACAATATGTTTTAGAGCTTTGTGATCCTCTCACATAGATATACAAATGGGCAGTCATCTGGAAAACCCTTACTGACAATCCAGCAGTCAAGCAGCAGGTGTTGTGTAAATCAGTGCTGGTTTGAGGCGGAAGGGGAGGACAGGGCAAGGCGCCGGAGTGAATTTTGCTCATTTCACATCCACCGAAGAACGGATTTCTGGATCAGGGTGCCCGAATCCCCCCACCCCCTGCCCAACAACAAAAAACCCTGTTCCTGTTTGACCCTTGACCCGGTGTTAATACAGGAAAAGGCTTGACTCTGATGAATTATGGATTCCGTCCCTCCCGTGAAACGCAAGCCGGGGCCTCATTTTATGCACTTCCCGTTTCGCGTTACCCGATTCCCGGACTTGAATTCAGCGGATGCAAAGTACACAGCTGCACTATGTATGGCGAAAGCTGCTATTGCCGACGAAACTCCATACACAATTGCCCTATATAAGGTCATTAAAAGGACCAATTTTCAAACATAATGATAAATAATAAAAACTAATGTTAATGATAATAACCTTAAATGTTACAGTATAGGGCGAAATTCCCATAGGGTTGTGCACAAACTTACCAATTAGTATAATATACATATAAATAATGTACTCCAAACCGATAATCTTGAAGTTGATGTATTTTCTTATTGAGAGCTTCATATTATTCTCTAAAAATTTTTCTTTTTACTAGTTATGTTATAAAGGCGAAATGTGAATTTCCGTCTAACGTCCGATTAGTATGAAGTATGAAATTACCTTTAAACTCATAATCTAGGGTAAATTATACCGTTGGTCTTGTTTCGGTGGAAGAGAGCAGTTAAGTTGTCATGATGTACAACGTCATCAATGTTCACGTTTTGATAAAAACGACGGTTTGGGTTGATTTTTGTTACGGGTCTTTGCATTAGCATCTTTTAAATTTTGGCGGCATCGTTGGTAATCATGCACTGCATTATTTTTCATGTTTGCAAAAGAAGCTTACGTGAAAATGACAGCATTTCTTAGGGAAGAATTTCACACAAATATCGTTCGTAGTACGACCATCATGAATAGTAAGCCCTTACCAATAATACCTAAGAAATGATGTTTCTATACAATCCTCCCACATCCCGTATATAAACCACCTTTAACCAAAATGATTCGGGTTTCAACAGACAGAGGAAGATGCTACCCAAGTGTCATACACCTTTTTCAAAAGCTGTTATTGTAGCCTATTTCAATGGTATAATTACTCGTCTTTCCGATCATGTGCTGCTACAGCCGTATAAATTGGTATCATTCAATGTAAGCCCATCCTCAGTTGCGTAGGCAGTAATTCAGGGGAGACCCGGGGAAAGCCCTGTAGACAGTTTAGGGTATCTACTCGATTGAAGGTAATATACCTCTTGTGGTCTCATTCAGACGCAGACGTAGTCACCTTTTAGACCCAGTGTTGTTGACCCCGCTATACATGTACACAGTATAGACCTCTACATTAGACCTGGGGCAGATTTCACAATTTCACAATCCACAAATTTGCTAACCATAACATTTCTGTCTTAGTAAAAACAGGATTAAAAGCAAAATGTCCACATGTTGTGTATCGCTTGTGATTGTTCTTTGGCTGTTGTTCGCTGGCCATGAATATTTACTGGTGGTTTGTTTGATTGAACAAGACATTTTGTGTTAAGCAATTGTTTTGTGCTTAACAGCTCCATGCAATTGACCCCTTGTTCCTGTTTTAAAAAGCGCCAAATACTCTAAGCTTAAAAACATTGTTGCCATAAACAAACATATATTTACTGCCAAATTCCAACCCATCTTTTGAATCTAGACTATTAAGTAGGTCGTCATGTATATACCTATATTTAAAAATTTGTGGTATGCTTAAGTATCCTATAAATAGGCAGTTTTCAGTTGAGTACTTGTATAGTTCATGTACCAGTAACTATTCTCGCTTACTCGGCTATTGTAGAAATTCAATGCTATTGTGAGAATAAGGAACATAAGTGCCAGATTCTGTGGTAAGTGTAGTCACGAAATTGGGTCGAGAAGTGTTTTAAAAACTAGATATGAGGCTTTGCATAGCATGTTGACAAATGGTATGTGGATCGGCTTGCGGAAATACCATGTAATATTCATTTGTAATTCTTATTTTGTCACACTTCTGCCCTCCATATACCTATTTAAAAATTAGTCGGCCATTCCCCTCAAAACTGCAAATGACTCTGACTTCCTAACCCACCTTTTCCCCTCAGTCATCCATTAGTATTGTACAAGCAAGCAAAATGAATCTGCTATAATCTAGCCATGCTATGCATCGCAGCGAAACATACATGAATGATTTATTGACTTGCGCATCATTTCCGGGATTGTCATTTTTTTATACTTAACGATGCCAATTCCTTTATGAATGACTCGTCTCAATGGGTCGCAGCTGCCTACGGTATACTAATCTGTTGTCTGATTGCGGAAACGCTGGAATTTCCGACACTTGGTCGCAATAATTGTTTTTTGCTCGTGTTGGTTCAGAGGGGTAATCTTGAGTGACTAATGGACACTAATTGTTGTCTGGCGTGGGCACTTGTTCATTTTGCCTCATTTTTCCTTAATGATCCTGCAGATGTTCTGTGCTCACCTTTCAAAAACACAAAATATGCACGGTACGTGTAGAAAATATTACTTGGCTTTGATACTAGAGGTTGTTCATCATGGAAAATGGTAAGAAGCTAAGTATTCAATGGCTTACGATGCTGGGTGAAAGGTAGTGGCGTTTTTGCTACAAAATGCTAGCTTTATCAAGCTGAAGAAGACACTTCGGTCTCAATTTATATCAGTGCTTGAACCCAAAATAAAGCACGGACACCACCACGGACACCAAAGCATGGAACTGTTAAGCACACAAAACTGCTAAGCACAACTTTTTCTTGCTCAATCAAACAAACCACCGTTTAATACAAATTCCATGTGATATTCATAGTCAGCGAACAACAGTCAAAGAACAATCGCAAGCGATACACAGCAATTTGGTTGTTAATCACGTTTTTATTTTAGACAGATTTCATGGTTAGAAAATGTTTGTGCTAAGCAGGGCAGTGAAATTGACCCCACATCTGTTTTCTTCAGCTTGATAAAGGCTAGTATTTTGCAATCGAAATGTCGCTACCTTTCAGCCAGTATCGTGAGCCATTGAACATTAACTTTTAGGCTGTTTGGAAAGTATTAAACAAAAGTTTGAAGATGAAAGTTTATACAAAAAAATATTTGAAAAGTCACAACTTTTCGTATTACTGTGAAACTAAGGTTTATGTTTCTTTTATTGATTTGGAAGATTTGAAAGTGATTGTTTTGTGTGATACCACAGTTTTTGGCTACCACAATATTGTTCCATCAATTCTATTCAAACAATTTAACTCCTGTATTATGCCAGAGATGAAATATCATAGGGTTCACAAAAACACACAGGCATATTGCACGACCGATGATTGTATTGTACTGAAATCACACACGCTAATCTGTTTAGGTTAAGGCGTCAGTTGCCGGAGACCAGGGGCCTTTCTCAAAGGTCAGGTTCCGGCCAGGGCTCAGGCTCAGGCTCCGGCTCAGGTTCAGGCTCAGGCTCAGGCTCAGGCTCAGGCTCAGGCTCCTGCTCAGACTCCAGCTCAGGCTCCATTTCGTGAATCCATAAAATTACTGGTATCAAAATAGAGACTTTTGGATGTGGTTCGGAAGTAGATTCTCTGGTTTTGAAAAAGAAAACAGGGCTTCAGCTTCATTGAAAAACCACAGCCTATATTTTCAGCATATGGATTACAGAGACGAAGCTGGAGCCTGAGTCGGAGCCGAGCTTTAAGAAAGACCCCAAGGCAGGCATCGAATCCGAGCCAGAGAAGATAGCTAATCGATATCTATTTGCTGGAGGCGGTTCCAAAACAAGCAGATTAAACGCAAAGTTAACCAGTCACCGATATTACCATCAGTTTTGTCTTTCAACCTCTGCTGATACTGAAAATTAAAATAATAACAATGAAATGATCTAAAAAAAAAAAAAAAAAAAATTGGTTTCCTGTATCCCAACCCATCTCAGACTCCTGTGTGAATTTCTATCCGTTTGCTGTACTTAGATTTGTAAAGTTAGATGATTTTTTTGTTTTGCTGATTGGGTTACCGTAAACTGAGAAAGATATTTGTGAGTTCAAACTGGGTCACTTGTTTTTGTGTGTGTACAAGTGCTCTAAATTGTGCACTGAGTTGATTTCATTTTTATAGGGTAAATCATCAACATTTGGGTTTGAGGAGAAATTGCTTTTAATACTGCCAATCAAGTATG
Source organism: Astropecten irregularis (assembly GCA_963971285.1). Taxonomy (NCBI): domain Eukaryota; kingdom Metazoa; phylum Echinodermata; class Asteroidea; order Paxillosida; family Astropectinidae; genus Astropecten; species Astropecten irregularis. The sequence continues at coordinate 14,877,740 of OZ020256.1, read as the reverse complement.
TCTCCATTTCTAATATCTGTATACAGGGTTTGTGATCCAGACTTATGTAGCTTAGATCACCACAAGTATTAATGCTGCTATAACGGATACACAGCTATACCGAACAAACGGCTATACCGAACATACGGCTATACCGAACATACGGCTGTACCGAACATACGGCTATACCGAACATACAGCTACCGAACATACGGCTATACCGAACATACGGCTATACCGAACTTACGGCTATACCGAACATACAGCTATACCGAACATATGGGTATACCGAACATACGGCTATACCGAACATACGGCTATACTGAACATACGGCTATACTGAACATACTGCTATACCGAACATACGGCTATACCGAACATACGGCTATACCGAACATACGGCTATACCGAACTTACGGCTATATCGAACTTACGACTATATCGAACATATGGCTATACCGAACGTACGGGTATACCGAACTTAATCCTTGGCTGCCGGGTTTTTTGTGTAAAAGACATGTACTCTAAATGCCAAAGCACTGGCAGCTTAAAAATCGCTGTAATGAACGACCGCTATATTTGTGGATTCCCAATGTTCATTATAGCGGTACTCCACTGTATTAGGCCTATATTGGTAAATTTTGTACTACATACAAAGCAAGAGTTGAGTCAACATAATTATATGTGTGGTTCTTTTTTAAATAGGACCATTGTCTGTGACAGTACAACTTCTTTTACAACTTCTTTCAAAGCTGTATCAACCTCCGGGTTCTGTGTTCCGGAGGTCACTGGTTCAAAACACTGTCCAGTCAATTTTTCTTTGTTCACTTTTCATCAACAGTAAATTATTATTAGTTTACAACATTTAACTTGGATGAAGCAACAATAATTACGGAAGCCTATGTTTAAAATGAAAATATATCCGTCCATATTTGGAGCGGACCTTTTTAATTACCTCCCATTCACGCATGTACCGGTATGTTTATGTGCGTGTCCAATAAAGTACATTTTCAGATTTAGAAAAAAAAATTCATTTAAGAATCTTGACGTCCTTATGGCACCAGTGTGCTCCAGTTTGCCAAAGACATTGCCCGTGTCTGAAAACACGCTTTTGATCGATCCCGCTCGGCACGGCGAAGGGGTGCTGGGTCCCCCCCCCCCCCACATCCCCCCCCCCCTCTCACTGTCTCTCTTAAGATAATGAAACACGCTCCAGTAAGTTAAGTCCCTCCTTTAATAAAATCACGGCCTGGCCGCCGGTATAGTGTGTTGGAAATAGAGGAGCCATTTCCATCATGGGAATGAAAATGGGAGTTCATCATGTGACTAGTTTAAAGGTAGTATAATACTTTGGTAGCATACCGAAACAGAAATCCTCACAGATTTACCTATAACTTACAGGGTATAAAGATGGTGAAGGTAGAAACATACCGTTAACATTTTTCTGCCTGAAATGCTGTATTTATCCAGAAAAGAGTAAAACCAATGACCAAAGACAATTTTAATCTTTTAAAGATCTAAACGAACAAAGATAATTACATGTAACTATTAGGGACACCACCGGCGTATATAGGGCTGGATGACTCAGTTCGTAGAGCGCCTGTACGGTAATCAGGAGGTCGCTGGTGCGAATCCCACTCCAGTCAATTTCTTTGTTCAACTTTCAATGACTTAGAATAAAAGTGAACAAATTTTAAATATACTGTGATGGTTGTTCACTGTTTTTCCAAAATGTAGGCACCGTATGGGACTGGAAATTTCACAGATCATGAGATGACTGTTACTATATCGTTTTAGATATTTCTGCCTATGAATCTGCATTTCTTTGACGAAAACCAAAGTATGATATTACCTTTAATGACAGGCAGGAGGAGGGGCGGGGCATGGGGGGGTCACAATCACTGCTAAATTATAAACTTGCCCCTCCTCCTTTGCTCGACTTCACTTTCCCTCAATCACTTATTAAAAAAACCTCTCTTAATAATAATAGAGACCTAGTCGAGCCATTGGGTCTGTATAGGGTGTAATTGGTCTAGATCGAGGATAGACACACGCACACCCTTTACCCCCTCCTCCTAGCGCTTACCCCCCTCATCTCCCCAGGCAAATGCTAGTATTACATGCCCAGGGCCGGACAGTACATTCTACCCGTGTCTTAAAGGAATTGGGGTTTTTCGAAGCAGGTGCCGTTTAATTTAGCCATGCTCTTTTTTTTAGTTTTATACAATTTTTCACTTAATGTTCTTTGAAGGATACGTCGATTACGTTGACCGATATAATGACAAGATTAGAAAGTGGTGGAATTTTGTGATAGTAATATGGAAAGTATTAGAAAGGTACAGCACTAGTGTCACATTGTAAGTACCAGATTCAAGCCTTGTTTCAATCAGATTGTCTTAACTTACATCTTTTTTCCTTCATATTATGATGTAATGATAACCAGTATACAACAACATTGCACATGAAGTAATTTCGAGCTGGCAATTTGGCGCCAACCAAACTCAATGTTATTTTAGTTCTGAATTCATTTGTTGTTGTTTCTGCGTCTTTATGTTTAATATCATATTGCTTCAAAGGAACTATCATACTTTGGTAAAGTTGATAGAACAGCTTCGGTATGTTCATAATTTGATTTGTCATGAAATAAAAACAAACCTGTAAAATGTTCAGCTCGATAGATCATTGGAAACAGTAGAAAGCAGTGAAAAACTGTTGTAATTGTTATGCGAAATTGTTAGGTACATGTATATGTTATTGTATTTGTGAGGTTTTGATCTCAGAGGTCAAATTGAAAGGTGAATATTGTCATTATTGCATTAGCAATAAAACGGTAACTGAATTGAATAGAGAAATGTTACAAGCGAGTCTACTGCACAGAACCATCAACCTCAGCCCAATTCTAGGGCCTTTTCCAAACCTTGGCTCCGGCTCCGGCTGAGGCTCTGGCTCAGGCTCAGGCTCAGGCTCAGGCTCAGGCTCAGGCTCAGGCTCAGGCTCAGGCTCAGGCTCAGGCTCAGGCTCAGGCTCAGGCTCAGGCTCAGGCTCAGGCTCAGGCTCAGGCTCCGGCTTCACATTTTTTTTAAATCCATTTTAAAATAATGGGTATCAAAATAGAGGCTTTTGATTGCGGTTCGGAAGTAGATCTTCTGGTTTGATAAAGAAAACAGAGCTTCAGCTTCAATGAAAAAACACAACCTATATTTTCGGTATATGTAAGACGGAGCCTGAGCCTGAGCCAGTGTTTGGAAAAGGCGCATAATACAGCAGACAGCGCCTTAGGGTTATTTGTCAATGCCAGAGGAAGATAGGGAAAAAATAGTACGGTCGGAATCTATCCGGATGTAGAAACCTTGCTTTAGTTGTTGTCATATCAAACGATACGTCTCTTCACCCCGGGACACGAATAAACCTCGGTAAGTGAAAACCAGAGCTCTACGAGTCCTGCATATTGTCTCACTTCAGTCCACCACTCGCACGCACACGGGGGAAACACTTGACCAAACTGCTTGGAGTCACGGACCACGGGAGTGAGAGATGAAACTTGCTAGACTGTCATAGTCAAATATCATATAAGATAGTAAAGAATCCATCTATAGCCCTATCATCCTGCTCTTAATTGTGGAAACTAGATCACTTTTTTTCCACAGAACTGGTTATTCTAGTTTAAAGGTATAATACATGATTGGTAAAGGTCCCAGAACAGCACTCACACTTTGCCTGATCCAGCATGTACATGAAATATAAAACCTGTGAAAATCTATGAGCTCTATCCAACATCTGAGTCACGAGAAAAATAGCGAAAACGTGACTCAATTTTTCTAATAAATGATAAAGAATGGTTTTGATCTTACCCCGATATCAAAACTGTTTTCGCTCGTTGTTTTACTAATTTCTGGATAAATACACTATTTCAGACGGAAATATTTTAACGGTATGTTTTTACCAACACCTTCTTCATACCCTGAAAGTTAAGCGTAAATATGTGAACATTTCTGTTTGGGTATGCTACCAATCCTGTATTGTACCTTTAAACCTCCCCATGCAGTATCTTCTAGGCAAAATAAATAGAAAACTCGGGTATGCAGATCGAATTTTCAAAAAGCAAATTCTTATGACAAAAAAAAAGAAATCAGTTCCATGCAGTGAAGGGTGAAACAAATCCATACCCTAATGAAATAATAGTTTGACTGATAAAGCAGTATTGAAGGGAAAATGCCAGTGGGTAAAATACGATTATGAAATTAAAGGAGGTTTATTGAAATTGGAGATGGTAATACAATTAAAAGCAGATGAATCGGGTGATATTACAGTGAGATATGATTGCTCATAAGTTGGTTGCTGATATTAAAAGAGAGGCTATGATATTTTGGGCCGGGGGAGGTTTGTGACCGCGAAGATTTTGCTGTTCAAAATTCACGAATTGATTCAATGTTTCTTTTTTGGGAGCTGTGCTGTTGCTGTAATTGGGTGTGCTAACCTTCTTTGTATGAGTTATAATCTTAACCGAGGATGGGACCTTATTGAGACTTTCCCCATAGGGTCGTGCACAAACTTTACCTACCTATTTCTAGACATCCCCAAACCAATGAACTTGAAATTGACATTTGTTCATATTGAGAGCATCCTCTGTCTTCTTTTAAAATATGGACTGGCAAAATATGTCTTTAAAATGTAGCTGGTACCTTAGGGAGACATCGAAAAGTCTCCCTAAGTCCCGATGTCTCCCTAATGTCCACTTTTAGACTCTAACGTGTCTCCCTAATACCCCATTTGTAATGATATTACTAATGATAAACGACTTTTATATAGCGCACATCACAATCAAAGATGTCTCTAAGCGCTTGTAAGAAAGAAGGAGAAAGAAAGAAATTTACATAAAAGACATGGACATAAAATGATTCACATAAACACAGGCAGAAATATCAAAATGAACCAAAATTTCAAATTAAGAATAGATGTGTTTTAAGGAGCGCCTTAAACTGTTCAACAGTACCAGCTTGCTTGATGTTCTCTGGAATAGTGTTCCAGAGTTGTGCTGCTGCTGCTGAAAAAGCTCTACAACCATATGATTTGTTTGAAGAGGACGTTCAACACTCAACAAACCTCGCTTTATTTGTTTAGAACTATAATCCTTAAAATACTTGACATGAGAAAAATATTTATCTCACGGAACACGGAAAGAGTCTTTTTGGATGATTTTCCTCTCAACATGCTCAACCCGCAAGCTCCCCAAAATTCAGATTCTCTGAATTGCGTCAATGAGGGCAGCAGACAAATCAGTGTGATTTCGTGACGTGAAAATTTGGGGGAGCTTGCAGGCTGAGAGAAAAATCATCAAAAAAGACTCTGTTTCTGTATTCAGTGTGAGAATTTTTTTTTTCTCATTTCAAGTAATTTAAGAATAAAAGTTCTAACAAATAAAGCGAGGTTCAAGTTGTTGAGTGTTGAACATCCTCTTTAAGTTTGAGGCTCACTAATTGAGACTTGTACATGTATGAGGATCATCATGGATTGCTTGGGTGAAAACGTACACCTTGTCGTTGGGAAAGGAATATTCAAAGTAGTGTAGAAGTGATGGAAGCTCTCTTGCCGTGGCTGAATACGAGAACCAACTGGGTATTCTTCCCCCATTCCTCCTCGTTATTCAGTGTGCTGGGCCTGTAGGGTACATCATGTCTGGTCATACATTAAACAGGTCATACTCTCTTGTAGTTTCCTCTGTGTGCTAGATTAAGGTACTTATTCTGGTCACCAATACCCTCTAGCAATCATGGAGCTCCCCTGTCTGGTGTCTAGACACGGTCTCCCATTGCCCCAAATACCTGATGTTCTCAGGTAAAAATGTTCTCCCGAACAGAAGCCAACTGCTCACTGGGCTCGGCGATAGTGAGCCACTATAGTGAATTAATATTTACGGGCTGCAGCTTGGCTCTTGAGGAGTTAGTCAGCGTGACGCGGGAGGCGTATATACAGCATCTTGACAGCCGTCAAGCGTGACTTGTGCCGGGGCGCTGCCTTCACCGATGGGCCCACAATCAATACGCCGTGAAGGAGGGTTTTTCATCTTGCACGGCTTGACCGATTTCTTCTCTCTACATAGCTATCAATCAACAAGCTGCCTCGTGTACTCTGCCTGGGGAGGAGGTGGGGGAGAGACTGATTCTCAGTGGGCGGAGCTTTGCATGCTCGAGGGAAGTTGGTTGAATTTAATATTTTATAACGACGACTTTAAATGTGTCTTGTATTACAAGCAAAATCATTTCCCTCACAAAATATCCAGTTTTGTTCATCCATTTCCGATTTCTAAGCTCTACCTAGCTTTACCTACTTAGGGGAGCAAGAAATCGCCTTATACACTTTTCAGAAATCTTCCACTAATACTGTAAGCATGATCAAAGAGCTAGCAATACTTTTGGCTCCTATGCACAATTACCTCTTGTAAATACACCATTTCAGGTCGAAATATTTTAAGGGTATATGTTTCTACAAGCAGTGAGCTTCATACCCTGAAAAGGGGGACAAAATCCCTTGTAAAAAATCTTGGAGAAGCAATATGTTTTGTCATTTAACATTTTATCGGATGTCATTCTTTGAAAGTAGAGTCAGTCAGCTAGCTATGTATTGTATGGTACCTACACCATTCAAGTGTCTTTTCTCCTACATTTTCTCTTAAAAAAATATATTCTTTCGGGCTAAGGTTTGCTCTTAGTCATTTGTTATGGCATTGCCAACATCTTTTGTCAGCATATTATTTACCATGGCAATGACTTATGTAAAAAGCGGCTTTATTTACTGCGAAATATATCTCCATGGTGATTTAGTATTAGTTAATTGAGCTTTTTCTCAGACGAGTGATAATTGTTGTACAGATAACAGAGGCATTGTCATCGGAGATTGGTTGAGAGATGGTATATTGTGTGTACAAAACACAATTATAATTCAAGTATAATGAAATCAAATTTAATATCAAAAGTAGCGGTGTGTGAGTGGTTTCATGGCTTCTGACTGCCAAATGAACAAAGATAATTGACTGTTAGAGACACCACCAACATAGGGCTAGATAACTTAGTTGGTAAGAGTGCCGGTACGATATTCCGGCGGTCGGTGGTTCCAATCCCGCTCCAGTCAAATTTGTCTTTGTTCACTTTTCAATTATGACTCAAAATTAATCCAGTTTCCTTTGTGGTTATTTGGTGAATAATATCAGAAGTTTATAAAAAAAGAAATTCTATTTTGATCTTACCCCGAAATCAAAACTGTTTTCGGTCTTTGTTTTACTAATGTCTGGATAAATACATCATTTTAGGCAGGAAACATTTTAACGGTATGTTTCTACCAGCACCATCTTCATACCCTGAAAGGTATACGTAAATCTGTGAACATTTCTGTCTGGGTATGTTACCAATCCTGTACTGTACCTTTAAAACAAATTTCCAAGTCAATTTTATTTTCCAGTCCCTTTTTGTTTTGTAATCCCCTTGACTATTCTTCCATATGATTGGTTCTGTGAAGCTACTTATCTTCAGATGGCATGGTTGGGAGTGTAGGCCTACTTACTCCGGGGTATACATGTGGCAAGTACATATCATACTGCCCTGTACGTCATCATTACACAACCTGATTATTTTTACATGTTGCACAACATGTGTTGTATTATAAGACTGTGTTGGCATAATTATGTTCTAATGATGCGTTGTTGTTGTCCAATTTGATGGACACTGCGTGGTGTATGCGTGTACATCATAACATTGTGCAAGCATTGATATAAAACAAACTAATGACGTGTACATCTACTTGACATGGAATCCTTGTCTGTACAAGAGGGGTAATTATTTTTACAAAATAAAGGGTATTAGGGAGACAGGTTAGCGTCTGAAAGTAAACCTTTGGGAGACAATTTTTTTCCATTTTTTTCTGGAGTGGCTTTTTTCGAAGTGCATTGTAACCTTCATAAAAATGCGCTATATAACTGTTATTATTATTATTATTTTTTAAAGGGATGTTACAGAACTGGTTTTTAAAGCACATTATGTAATCCATCATATACCTTAACTGACAAACCTGTAGAAGTTTGAGGTCAATCAGCCATCTGGGTCACGAGAAAATAGGGAAAACCCGTTTACACATTTCAACGATTTTATGCGGTCATAATAAAACGCTTCGAAGCGATTTATTCCAATCGGAAAATAGTTTCATTTATTTCTCAACGAATGGCATTTCAGTCAAAAACATTTCATGGGATGTTTTCTCCTATCATCACCATTATACTTTGTAAGTTTGATGTGAATTTGTGATCTTTTTGTCTTTGAGTGTATTTTGTCTTACCAATTCTGTACCATCCCTTTAATGATCTTCATTCATACAGTTGCTGCACAAATGAACTTGATTAAAGAAAACATAGCGCTACCCCTTTAACTATCCACTGTCAAGATCATAAACAGATTTCATGACATGCACTGGAATATTTATATGTTTAGATACAAGAGCTAGATCCTTGCATTGATTTGTCATGTGGTTGACAAGCAAGTTTAGTCGTCCTGCATTATTTTGGCCTATATTTAATGGCCTTCCTGGCAGGCTTTTGGGATTGGCGAGATTACCTGGGGATGGTTGATGTTTTTGCTGCAGCGTTCTTGCCAGGGCTTGGCTTGTGTGAAGGGCATCGATGGAGACTCACAGATTGACACGTCTGCCAAGGGCAGACTGGATCTGATAATTGCTTTGTGTCAAGTGGAACTGTTTTCAATTTTTTTTTTTTTATAAAGATAGCCTACATCTGTTTTTGCTCTGACTGTGGTATACCTCTGGGGAAAACTCCCATTTAGAGTGTCATTTGTTCTTGCTCATCCCAGTTGAGTGAATTGTTTCTCATATTGGGCAAGAAAAATCAGATACTTCTACCATTTCCCATAACCACTGAAATATTTCCATATTTTGATGTCCGTAAATCTGCAACCATTTGAAAAATAAGGCATATGATTTTTATACAAAATGTATTTGTGAAAAGGTTCCAGCATAAGCATTATGATTATTATTGGGATTCGAACCTGTGACATCTGGAATGCCATACTTGCACACTGCCAACCGTGTGCGTCCCAGCCCTGTGTTGGCGGTGTCCCATAATGCCATTTGCTTTCTAAGTTACAGAGATACATCTTGTACGCACTACCTACATTTATGATTCATACATTGTACGTATGAGATACATGTATAATCCGTAGGTACACCATAGTAGTCCTACGTTTGACATTATAAGTTGTATAACCCTTAAAGGGTACCTGAAATAAAAAATTCATATGAAGTTAAATAAATCTGTATTGTCATAAAACTCAATATGTATATCATTGTTTGCGCTAAAAAAATATTGTACGTGAAAAAAGAGGTATTTTACACCCATAATTTAGCACCCGACTTTTGGCCACGAAAAACCTTGCTACGTCACGGGCAGAATGCCACATAGTATACAAGTCGCAAAACTACCGACCCCGCGTTTTTGTTCAAATCGAAGAGCAATCCTACATACAATGTGCACGAGCCAGCAAGAGCTACTGCGGTGCGAGCCTACTTATTCTGCCGATGACGTCACAAGCATTGTTGCGTGGATCAGTTCCGAGGGTGGTTTTTTGGGGGGCGGGGCATACATGTACTGATTTTTTAACTTTGGGACTAAAATGAAGCAATTACATAAAAATTAGAATTTATATAGTCATTAATTATGCATTAAGCAATAATCTGAAAGCACTTTTATCCCTATTTCAGGTAACCTTTAAAGCGTGTATGAGATGTATATCGTACATATGAGATAGGCCCCTATGATTTATTGAAGTCGTACATACATGATGTATGTATTGCAAATAACGCATATGTACGACATATAACTCCTATAGGCATTTGTTCAGAGAGAGGGACATTTAGGTTTTTTTTTTCAATATGTTCCTGTATTAAACACAGCTTTGTAATTTTGTATTACACATACCGCTACTATATCCTGCCAATGAGCATATAAGATACACACAACATCATCAATGCATGCATTCTGCACACTGAAATAAAGACGTAGCAAGGATGAACATGTAGATACCAGATGGTTAATAGTATAAACAGACTGATTCAATTCCAGCTAATTAAACCGGCTTTGTTTAATTGTGACATTCTAATTGTAATTGTCGTCCATCTGTGTTTGCCTAGTTAAACCTGTACATGTACCTGGCAGTTTTATACAAGTTCACTTTTGATTCGTAACTAACACGAATCTATTTTCCTTTCTCGGTGTGTTTTTCAATGAATTTTTCAAACTGAACAAACTCTGCCTCTCCGTGATAATCAAATTGTTGTAGAATCAACAACGCCAGCACCACGCACACATACAACAGGTGACGATAACGGGCAGCAGAAACCGTGCCTACGGGCTCCGCAAACAAATTTGATCTGTATCCGCTGCGGGCGTCGATATGCCGTGTTTCAGTCAATTTGTCCCCGGTATCTGTAACGGATTATGACGGCAAATCTGATTGAGCGCAATAACGCAGTATGCCCCGAACATTCCACGAACACTCTCGAGAAAATACTTATTCTTCTGATGAGCAAAAGCAGCTGATTTTTATTTGATTTTTTTTTTTTTTTTAAAGGTGTGCCTTGCATACTTTTGGCCAAATTTGATGGGCAAATTTTTAAAAAGGAAAAAAGTGCAGTCTAAATTGTGCATAAGATTCTTTATCAGTGTAAGATATTGCTATAGGGGAGAAAAATCTGTCAATTTGAAATTGGGTCATTCCACTAAACTGGAACTGTGTTCTCGTGTTTCCAACTTGTATTATTTATCAACGTTTGTGCACTTTCATAGTCGTTTCTCAAATAAAAATTTAATAAATCTTTACACTTTCAATAGGTTAATTTTGGTAACTTTATATTTTGGTTTTGTTGTCAAAGAAGTGCACTTCCATGGACAAAAATATAAAGAAAGATACAATTACAGTCATCTGTCAAATGTCCAGTCCCATACGATGCCCATTTTTTGAGAAAACAGTGAAAAACGGCCACAGTATTTCTTAAGTCTTTTCTCTTTTATTTTTGGTCTTTTAAAAGATCAACAAGGTTTTCGTGAAAAACACTCACAGTGTTTTAAAATCTATCTCCCTGAGATCAAAATTGTTTGTTCAGTTTTTTTGGCGATTGGTTTTCCTCTTTTCTGGATAAATACAGCATTTCGGCTTGAAACAATTTAAGGCTATGTTTCTACCATCACCATCTTTAAGTTATAGATAAATCTGTGAAGATTTCTATTTTGGCATGCTACCAAATTATGATGATTCATCAATTGTATAAAAAGTGGTGCTGAATCCTCCCGAATACTTTGTTGTCCGAATAACCGTTAGTTTAACATTCGGTTATTGGAATAATACTTTTTTTTAAATGTTTCAAGTTATATAGAGAAACATTTGGAAAACACAAAATGACAGACCCATTCATAAAATAAGCAACATGCATGGACCTATACAAGGGGACACATGATCAAATCCTCCCCTTACACGACATACGTTTTGCCAAAAAACACTGCAAGCACATGCATGTTTAAATAGCCATAAACCATGTGGAGTTTTTCGGTTTCATTATAGGAAAAACACTTTACAATTTATTATCCATGTTCTCCGTTTTCACCATCACAACATCACTCCACCAAATTGATCGCTCACTTTAAGATGGCATCTCTATGTACCCAATATAACCTGCCCTATTTCATTAGCACAGTTTGAGAGATAGTAATCCATTTGACAGTTATTAATTTTAATGGCTACAAGCCTTCACGACTCAAGTATCCTTCAGGATTACAAATGCTATGAAAAAAAATTACATGTGAGAAGGAAAAGACAAAACTAGGGCACAACCGTCTTTTTCCGTCGACTATGGACAAGCACTCATCTTTGGTAATCGTTGTGTACTTGTGTTAATTAATCAATTGATTAATTCACTGGTGAGAAAAACAAAACAAAACTAGAGCATAACCGTCTTTTTCTATTGACTACCGTTAAGCACTCATCTTTGGTAATCGTTGTGTACTTGTGTTAATTAATTGATTAATTAATTCACTGGTGAGAAAAGCAAAACAAAACTAGAGCATAACCGTCTTTTCCCGTTGACTACCGAAAAGCACTCATCTTTCGTGATCACTGTGTACTTGTGTTAATTAATTAAATGATTAATTAATTCACTGGTGAGAAAAACAAAACAAAACTAGAGCACAACCGTCTTTTTCTATTGACTACCGACGACAAGCACTCATATTTGTAGGTCGTTGTAGCTTGTGTTAATTAATTGATTAATTAATCCAATACAAGTTATAAACTGTTGCAAACTGCTCATCAGCCAAAATATTGACCTAAAATATATCAAATGCTTGGAGTAAGGAGGGCCTGATGTTGCGATCCTAGCAGGATCTATCTCAAAGGCTAAATGACATGAGAACAAAAAACAAGTGAATTTATTAATTAATACAATTAGTAGAAGTGGTAGTCCGTGGTTTTAACAGTGTATTAAAATTGAGGTCTATTGTTTCACTCGACAACTAACGAAACAAAAACCACAAAAATTATCATGCTAAAAGGCAAGAAATCCAGGAAGCATTTGCTGCCAAAAAAAACCCAGATAAACAGGGTCTTTCCTGCGGGATCTGAAAATGTGATGACAATGATTTTGATTGATTGAGATTTGAGACTTTGCACGGTGGATACAAAATGAAATAATGGTTACATGGTGCATTATGTCATTAAGCCATCTTGGCAAGATGGGGGGGGGGGGGTCGTAAACAAAAAGAACATTCTGGCTAGAAATCTTCATTATTAGATACGTCATTCAGACGTCATTCGGAACCATTAATCCTCCCACAGGAATTGTCACTTTAGTGGCACTCTGTAACGATCATTTCTTTCATTTCTTCCAATTTTGTTTTTGCTGTGAAACATTTTCTTAAAAGTATAATACATGATGGGTAAAGGTCACAGAGCAGCATTCATACTTCGTCTTATCCAGCATGTGCATGAAATAATAAACCTGTGAAAATTTGAGCTCAATCGGACATCTGAGTCACGAGAAAATAGCGAAAACCCGACTCACATTTTCTTAAAAACATAAAGAATGGTTTTGATCTAACCCCAAGATCAAAACTTTAGTGGTCTTTGTTTTACTTATTTCTGGATACATATACCATTTCAAGCAGGTATATTTAATGTATGTTTCTACCAGCACCATCTTCATATCCTGAAAGTTATACGTAAATCTGTGAACATTTCTGGACAGGATTGTTACCAATCCTGTACTGTACCTTTAAAAAGTCACTGTAGCATATTGCCCCTATTTTCGGAAACATGACAAGTTTTGCCACATTTCAGGTTCGATATTTTCCCGCTCAATGACTTGTTGAAATGGGTTCTTGCATGAAATTGGGTCTCATGTTGGTTAAAAGATGGCTTTGTGAATAGTTTCATTGTCTTTTTTTTTTCAGACAGAATTTACCCAATCAGAGCACGATCACTAAACAAGAGAGGTTATATTGTATATTTTGTTACAAAACATTTATGTTCAACAATGAACAAATCAGGGACTATTGTGCAAAATGGATTGCAGACCCATTTATCTGATATAAACTTCCGCAGTGAGGACCACCCCCTTCAAACTGCAGTGAAGGAATATTTATATACGGATGACCCTGTTGTGAGAAATAATATGGCGTGTTTGTGTTGCGGTCATACGGAGTTACCGCTGCAGAAGTGCCCCATTTCATTATAAAATATTGATATTGCTCAATTGTACATGAAAAGCACTGGCGGGGACGGCTAGCCGTCTTTGATTAGGGGAAGAAATTATTCTTTGTTTCAGGGGGGAATTTTCTCTAGGTTTGCCTCCTGGACATTTGTCCTTTTTTTAATAGTGGGGCAATACTGTAAAGTCTTTATCAATCTTCGTGCAGTGAGGTTTAAGGTGGACTGAATATCTGGGGAAATTAGGGTAACTATTAAAGATTCAGAAGTTGGTTGGAATGGACATTCCGGGTATAGACCTTTCTTTGCAACGTCACAGCCCAAGTTTTTGCCAACCAAACATGGCTGAAACTACCGTCAAAGCCAGGCATAAGAAATAACCACAATTTGTACCCAATTTGTACACAACGTTTGATAAACATTGAAGGATATTGCTGAATGAAATAACAACAAATGCAATGATGGTATGTATTTTGTACAGCTATGGAAAGTTTGCAAAAATGTTGAATTTGGTCACGCCGTCTGTCAAGAAGACGAAATGATTTGCAACATTTGGCCGCCCATGCCAAGTATTGCCAACCACTAGTCAATGAATAAATTTTAACAATGTTTACGTTCAATTTGAAATGGGACACGCGTGTTTGTCCTTATTTTGGTTTTCTTAGGCAATGGCGGCGGCCATGGTTGAATGTGCACACTCTAGTTTTTTTGTTTTGAAACGTGAAACAGACCAACATAATGTAGAGAAAATTATAACATGCATGTAAAATGAGATTCATTGATAAGTGTAGAATCAGTAAATGAATGGGGTCATACGATGTCACTCCTTCGGTCGTTGAAGCCGAAGATGATATCAACCCCTCACCCTCCCCCTCCCCACGCTCCCCACCCCCTAGGGCTACACACATGCACCGCAATATACATGAAGACATCTCTCTTGGAGACGATTCTATGGCCGTTCCATCGCCACCATAGGGGGAGGGGAGACACGTTCCTCTCGTCAACTATAATCAGTCAGTTGTCTGGACAAGATAAGGTCTTGGTGTTGGAGTCAAATGAACGCAGGGAGGAGGGAGGTAGACTCAGAGAGAGGGTGTCCGAGCTGTCCTTCCGTCCATACCTGGTTGACTTCCTTCGGTCAATATGTTTATCAATTAAAACAATGGTCATGAAGCAGTTGTTTGTTTATGGCCTATGCGGGCTAGCAACTTAAAGGTACAATACATGATTGTTTAAGGTCACAGGACAGCACTCATACTTTGTCTGATCAAACATGTACATGAATAAACCTGTGAAAATTTGAGCTCAATCGGACATCTGAGTCACGAGAAAATAGCGAAAACCCGACTCAATTTTTCTTATAAAACATGAAGAATGGTTTTGATCTTATCCCGAGGTCAAAATTGTTTTCGGTCTTTGTTTTACTATTTTCTGGATAAATACACCATTTCAGGTGGAAATATTTTAACGGTATGTTTCTATACCAGCACCATCTTCATACCTTGAGTGAAAGGGGATAACTAAAATAACTCAAGTGAGGGTGTCCTTTATGTTTGTTCCAAAAATCGTTCGGACGAACGATCTTTGGAAAAGACACTAAATCCTTGAAAAACCCAGCATCTGGTGAACCAAGATTTCCCATGGTGACAGTTTGCACTGTTTACGAACTGTTGAGTCCATTTTCTGTCTCAAACTCCATAAAAAAAATTGGCGCTTTGCAAATCCTATATGCTCCAATTAAGGCCTTTCCACACAACGCTAAATAAACTCTCAACCATTGAGAAATTCTCTCATGGTTGTGAAATCTTACTTAAGTGTAATCGTGTGAAAGGACACCAAAGCTTAAGAGTGACTGAGGTCCCCGGTGAATCCTTGAGAGGTTTTGACCGAGGAGCATACCATGAGAGAAATTTTTAATGGATGAGAGTTTTTAAGCATCGTGCATGTGAAAAGGCCTCTGTAGACCTATACTAAAGCTACTATCATACTTTGGTAGCATACCCAAACAAATCTTCACAGATTTACCTATATAACTTACATGATATAAAGATGGTGATGGTAGAAACATACCGTTAAAATTGTTCAGCCTGGAATGCAGTTGATGCTGTAATTTTCCAGAAAATAGTAAAACCAAAGACCGAAAATAGTTTTGATCTTAGGGTGAGATCCCAACTCCTGTGAATAGATTTGAAAATACCGTGAGCATTTTTCACTGTTTTCTCAAAAAGTGGACACCGCATGGGACTCGAAATTTCACTAAATGACTGTTGCTGTATCTTACTTGATATTTTTGCCTATGAATCTGCATTTCTTTGACCAAAAAAACAACAACAAAGTATGAAGTTACCTTTAAACTCTGATGCCTGAGTTTAAAGGTAATTTCATACTTTGTTTTTTTTTAAGTTTACGGTTTTTTTAATACGTCCATTTGCATTTAACTGAGCCCCCTCCCCCCTCCTCCTAAGCCCCACCCCTCCTAAAGCCCCCTCCTTCTACTTCATCCAGCATCTTGTCCCCCAAGTCCTTTTTTGAGGAGGATTACATTTTCTTCACTTGCCGTGACGCGCCTAACACAAACCCCCTCCCGTTTTATTGATTCCTGGCATGAACAAAAATCCCCTGTCGCCTCCAGGATCAGCCCAAAGATTTGTTTTTATTCACTTCACTCTTCGATTGATCATGACAAAAGAAAAACAGACCAAAAAAATTCCCTCCTGGAAAAAAATAATCATACTGAATAAAAATGAAGAATTATTAGGTTTGTGTGTGCTATGATTGATTTCCTTGTGTTTAGTTAACAGGTTGTAAAACACACTAAGTGGTTCAAGCAAATATTTGTCTGCCCATAGCAAACTATCCGGGAACTAGAGTACTAGACTTCATTCAAGGTGTAACGTCCCTTTTTTTTTCTCCTTAATTTTGAGATGAAAGGGGTGATTAAATTTTATATTGCTAGGAATCGCTATTATGAGATTTTCAACTTAGAAGAGCAAGAATTTTCTTAGAAGGGCCTCATGACATTCAGACAGTTAGCACTTTTTTTTTTTTTGCAGATTCATGGGCAAAAATATCAAGAAAGATACATTAACAGTCACCTGTGAAATTTCTAGTCCCGTATATACGGTGCCCACGTTTTGAGAAAAAGGTGAAAAACGGTCATAGTATTTACAAATCTATTCACAGGAGTTTTGATCTCACCTAGAGATCCAAACTGTTTTTGGTCATTGGTTTTACTCTTTTCTGGAAAAATACAGCATTTCAGGCAGAACAATTGTAATGGTAAGTTTCTACGACCACCATCTTTATACCCTGTAAGTCATTGGTAAATCTGTGAAGATTTCTGCTTGGGTATGCTACCAAAGTATGAAATGATTTTTACGCATGTGCCGTTGCTAGGGAATAATTCATTAGTTGTACATTAGTGTTTAGTATTCAATTGCATATGTTCATTTCTGCAGTAAATTTGAATGATTACAGAATGAACAGTAAGTATTCCCAACACCCATAAATATCTAACATTAATAGCCCAATTATTAAGATATAATTAAGATACAACCTTTCAGCATTATATCTCATTCAAAACTTCAACAAATATCAAAGTATTCATTATTACAGAATTGGAAATCGCTTTGGGAAATAATAAAAACCGCCCAGACATCCAAAACCTTTGATTTCTCCAGCGAATTCACAAATAATAATTTAAAAAAATGGAGAAACAGGGTGAAATAGGAAATAATAAATTTCAATTCGACAATGAAATTTGAACAGTGTTTGATGACAGTCCCCTGTTCGTCCAATTCCCCAAGATCGTCCGGAATTTCTCAGGTTTCTCCTATACAGTCATGGTCCCCATTGATATATTATAGCCAGGGTGAAAAATATACACGCTCTCAAAAAGGAGTTGTCACCCGCAGTAAATTCTGACCAAACCCAAGTGCATGCATAAAAGTTTGATTATATTTTACGAGCCATGAATTGTATACGTTTGATATTTGGCAAAAAGTGTCTAAATTTATCATTTTTTTATGTATGTGGGGGTGATGTTGATGACTTATTGATGTGCAACAACTTGTATGTGACATTTATTGAACATTTAATGTGACACGTTTTATAATCTGTTGCTTGTGGACGATTTCATTTGCGTGGAGGAAATAAAAGGGGGAAAACATGATGGGATGATAAAATACAATTTGTTCCATTTTTTAACCCTCTAATCTTCCTAACCAGCATGATTTACGATAATGTAGTGAGGCCCTTCTTCCTTAACTAGATTTGATGTCGTCGTAAAGTCGACTGTTAGTGCTGAGGTCGATATCACTAAACTCATCGTAACTTACGATCAATCGTAGGAGTTATGGTACATTTCATCAATGGATACGATGGGCTATATCTTTCATAACTTAAGTTTCGATTGATCGTATAGGTCTTCGTGAAATGGGCCCCTGGGTTGATTTCACCAAACTCTTCGTAACTTACTACTAATCGTAGGTCTTATGATACATTGTACCCCTGGATACGATGGGTTATCCTTCATAACATAAGTTTCGATTGATCGTATAGGTCTTCGTGAAATGGGCCCCTGGGTTGATTTCACCAAACTCTTCGTAACTTACTACTAATCGTAGGTCTTATGATACATTGTACCCCTGGATACGATGGGTTATCCTTCATAACATAAGTTACGATTGATCGTATAGGTCTTCGTGAAATGGACCTGGGGTCGATTTCACCAAACTCATTGTAACTTACTATCAATCGTAGGACTTATCGATGCATTGCAGCGTTACATATGATTGGCCTCCTACGATGGGTAACCCTTCGTAGCTCGAGTTACGAACGATCGTAGGGCTTCGTGAAATCAACTTAAAAAAAGAGCTGACAACTAACTATAACACCAGAAAAAAAAGACTTTCGGTAATTTTTATACAAAAAGTCACAAAGTTTGTCTAAAACATTGCAGAATATTTCATACAACCAATCAGAAGCCTTGTGGAATTTTCACACAACCAATCAGAAACCTTGACTGATCTTGGAGCGTGTTCCAACTAGACCTGTAGTACTGACAGATACTTGGCCTATTTTCACGTCGCAGAATGTCTTTCCGGAAAACGGGACCAATTGGTTAAGATTTAGGCTGGGATGTTGAGAGAAACGGGGCAGCTTTTGGTCTAATTCTTTGCATTGTCATCAACGTGAATTTCCCTGTCAGTTAATACCCCATCCTATTCACTGCTAGAAACTTCTTAACCCTAACCCACCTTTATACCACAAGTGTGGTGTCCTGAATACCACAATACACCAGTGTGTGATTGATGTGGTAATACATGGTCTAGACCGTGTCCTAATTATCTGGCTGCGACCGCAAATAACACACAAGTCTATGCAAAAAGGCTGCAGTCACTGGCTAGTGGCTGCCATAGGTACATGCGTAATTTGCAGCCGCAGCCAGAGAATTGGGACACGCTGCCTTACTATCCAGCCCCCCCCCCTGTTGAGACTGTGGTTATGTGTGGTAAGCAGCTCTTGTCTTGTGTGAAATCTTTCTTTGTTTTCCTTTGGACAATAAGTAACCATGCAAATTTCCCACTTTTTGTCAGTTAAAATCACTTTCACTGTTTTCTTCATGAATATTAAATGATTTTTGGTCGGGAGATAGATCATATGCAAATTAGGCTTGCCCTTCACCGACATGGATGAGCACTTTGTACTCAGTGCTTGTGAGTGCACGTGAAAAAATCACATGCTGGCTCAGGTGGGATTCGAACCCACAACCTCCTGCTTTGCTTATCCGCCAAGGAGTTTATTCTCTTGTGTTTTGCCTTTAGAAAAAAATGAGTCATTCTCTTTTTTGTAAAAACGTGTGTGAGTCCTCACAAAGCCTGTTAGGACTAGGTGCATACTGTGAACATCTTTTTCACTGAAGTCCGCACTGTGTATGTAAGGTCATAGCACTAATTTGTGTTGTATACATAGAAGGGACATTTCTTTTTAGTTTGTTTTCATGTATCAAAGAAATTGGAGTTTCCAAATTATTGCCATAAAAATAATAACAGCCATTTTTCCTGACAATAATTTTTACCAAATATCCCCTAAAATATACCTTTAATAATTTGTAGAGAAATAAAGGATAATCTGTCCTCATTTTTCAAAGCCAACTATGATTCTCTATTTTGTTAAAGTCGTAGAATCTAAAAAAAAAAATGCATTTTGTGAAAATCTTCTGTTGTGGAATCTACAGCATGTACGTGATACTTCCACACATATAAAACACACCGCAACCCCTTATGTGATACTTCCACATTTATAAAACACACCGCAGGAATATGGTCAAGATCTAGCATGGGGGTCATCCGACCTTACCGGTAGCCATCCAAACCAGTTCTCTCAAGGATCAAGTGTAATTCAATTGCACAGCGACCACTTAATTTATTAGAAGCAAGCCCGTGTTGGCCGTTGTTGCCTTTTTGATTCGGAGTCTTGTATTTGATGTTCGCCAGCGCATCACAATTTAGAAGCAAGAGGTCTACTTAGTAAAAAAGCCCGTCAAAGCTTCACTTGCGAGGGCTAAGAAGGTCTCAAAAATGTGGAGCAGCACTGGCTAGCTCGAAGATGCTTATCTATCCCCTATGTAAGATCACTCTTGCAAGTAAAGCCAGGCGCGTGGAAAATCTCGACCATTCTTCTTTTTGTCTTTGCCTATTTTTTTTTTTTATATAAAGATCCTATCAGTTCTGAGAAATATTCGCTGAAAAATGGGTCAGGACGAAGCCACGAGCTCAGATTGAAAGTGTCTTACAGATTTTTTGGGGGGGGTTCGAGTCTGCAATTTTCAAAGTGAGACCATCAGTTTTTAAATGTAGGTCAGCATACAGATAGACATTTCTGACCGTCCCCACCTCATTGGCTTGTCAAAGAATGTCACATTCCGTTTACACTTGGTGATCATTCATCACAAAAATCAAGCTTTCTTCAAACCTAGAATTCATTTTTTTTCCCTGAATGAACAGAAAATAATGCAGTACGTGTGTCAGGCCCATATGCAGCATTACCATGCCTGTAGGCGATTTCACAAAGCACTCAGATTGATCTTAAATCGTGAATCAATCTTAATTGCTATTAGCAAAGTGTGATGCCACAATACAAATCACTATCTTAACATTGACATCTGAAAGTTATGATTTAATCTAAGTGTTTTGTGAAATCGGCCCCTGTACGATCTATTTGTATAAAGTGAATTGACAGAAATTCTCAGGCGTTTCATGTATTAAACAAATTTAGGGTAACAAATTGCTGATTGTTTGTCAGATATTGTGATACACAGATCTCCATCAGTGCCTGAATGAGGTCATTTATATGCTTGTTGATTGTCGATGCATAATGATGATTACAAGAGCTAGACTCTAATACACACATACACAGTCTGTGGTATCTGGGGGCCTGTTTGTTTCAGCACATGATCAGTGATATTGCAGATCCACGTCTCATGCAGGATACACTAAAATGGGATCCGGAGCAGCAGGATCACCGATCTCGTGCCTGAAACAAACAGGCCCTGGAATGACACTTCTGCTGTGTCCGTATTGTCTACTTCAGAGAAGGCCCAACACCTGTTACATTAGAGGTGTTCCATCTGACTATTCATCATGCCCAGCCCCTAGTGTCGACTATCTGTCCAACAATCACATCAAACGTGTCATTCAAGCTACATACCGTATACCGTAAACAAGAGCGATTGTATGTTGTATTTGCATGACCTCTAATGCAGCGTACCGTTGTAGTCAGTTTGGTCACGAGTTTTCCCATGAATCCGAATCACATTTTCATTTAAAATCTGTAAGATCTGTATCTGACTTGTAACTTTTTTTCTTTGGCAAAGCTTGTTTATTACCCCCTCCACCTATAACATTGCAACTCTCCGACAAAGAATCATTGATGTGTTTGATGCTCTAAGCCGTGTGTAAAACTTGATCCCAAGTCCATGTTGTCCCCTTGTCCGAAAAAGAATGATTACTCAGCCATCCGTGACCGGGTATGAATAAAAAAACATATCATTGGAAAGAGGAGAAATGTGGCTTTTACATGATACTACTCACTTTGATGTCAACTTAACACAATCCTCACAAATTTGAGCTTACATCTTGTTGAATTTGTTCTTTTTAATACACACTGTATAGGTGAATCTGTGAAGATTTCTGTTTTGGTATGCTACCAATGCAATGATCAATCTGGAGAGCTAATGACCAACCAATGCATTTTGTATCCTACTGAGATGTAGAAGGCCTAATGAACCTGGGCTTGTCTCCTCTCATTAATCTCTCATTAAGCTCTACTTCGGGAGAGAGCTTAGAGGCAAGGACGGTCAATTCTCTTATTTATAAATCCTCCATCCCACCGATGGATTCACAGTCATACCAGAGACAGGGTAAAGATGAAAAGTGCAATCTGGCATATTTTTAGTTTTTGAACCATTGCTTTGGATCAATGGGGGTTTACGAAATGGGGGTTAGGCTCAGGGTCAGGCTCAAGCTCAGGCTCAAGCTCAGGCTCAGGCTCAGGCTCAAGCTCAGGCTCAGGCTCAGGCTCAGGCTCAGGCTCAGGCTCAGGCTCAGGCTCAGGCTCAGGCTCAGGCTCAGGCTCAGGCTCAGGCTCAGGCTCAGGCTCAGGCTCAGGCTCAGGCTCAGGTTCCTGCTCCGGACCTGTCTTCCATATTTTGAAAATATAGGTGGTTTTTCATTGAAGCTGAAGCTCTGTTTTCCTTTTCAAACCAGAGAATCTACTTCCGAACCGCAGCCAAAAGCCTCTACATGTATTTTGGAATGGATGCACACAATGGAGCCTGAGCCTGTGCCTGGGTCGATTTCGCAAAACCCTACGATCGATCGCAACTCGAGTTACGAAGGATAAAACATCGTAGGGGGCCCGTATCCTACTTAGGACTGCAATGATTGATAGTAAGGGGGTTTACGAAACGGAGGCTCATGTTCAAGCTCCATTTCGTCAATCCATTCTAAAATAACGGGTATTAAAATGGAGGCTTTTGGTAGCGGTTAAGAAGTAGATTATCTGGTTTGAAAAGGAAAACAGAGCTTCAGCTTAAATGGAAAGCCACAACCTATATTTTCAGCATACGGATGACAGAGCCTGAGCCTAAGCCTGAGCCTCCATTTCATAAACCCCCTATTAAAGTTACAATGAGTTCCATGAAATCGACCTCTGGATCTATGCGAAATGCACTGCCTCTCCACTGCAGCTATATGACACAGAAGTCTTGCTCGTGACACAGGTAAACCATGATCATTCCATGGGTTAGTGACCTAAACAAAAATGACCGATCCTTTTGCTGACCGAAACCTCCACCCCACTCCCCTTTTTTTAATTAAGCCAAGATTCAAATTTACTCATGGATGCTATTTTGTTTATAAACACGTTTTGGTATTAAATACACGAAAGGTCCATTGGGGCGACTCTATCATCGACATCCATCAGTAACTCTGGCAAATAAATATACCTAGCTAGCTCCACCATATTCCCTGGTTGACCGTACCACAAGAGAAGACCATTGTATCGAATTACCACCACAATATTAAGGGAGGGTAATCCCCTCGTCAAGGATTATCTATGGCCACGGTCACGTTCAAACGCAGTAGCCGTCTCAACTCTACTCCCATCACTCTTAAAATCCATGCTAGATAGGCTTGGAACATATTTAAAATTTGTCCGTCACAGTGGACAGCTCACGATTTTTCATGGAGGGTCAAATTACAAGAGAACAAGTTGTTCAACTCTCTGGGTGAATAGAAAAAGGGAGGTCAGATGCAAACGAGGTTGCTAGTGTCCTTTAGCAAGACAGTTTTCCCTGTTATTGAATAATCCTATTCTTTCTGTTCCCTGTAATGTATTTCTGGTATTAATCGGTATGAGTTTGAAGCAGTTCTTGGTTTCATCTACTCTAAGGATGTCATCTCTTATGATGGTGGGGAATGATCTTAACTTAGTGTTCCCGTATGAGGTAGCCAAACGTTTTTTTTTTTGGCATAATCTTACATCGTTATAACATCCTATGAAGCTTCTCCAAGACAAATTTTGCAAATGTGTAATTCATAATGTAGGTAGTAATGAATATTAATGGTTTTCACCCGGCTGACCCCAGCTAGCTCGGTGGCCTAACCCTATGGCCTCTGCACTATAGTAAGCTGGAGGTCGTCGGTTCGAATCCCCCCTGAGCCAGCGCACTCATGTGCACTCAACAAGCTCTGAGTATGCAATCCTAATTTGCATAATTACCCCAAAATGCTACTTAAGGGCAACAATTTGATAGAAATGAGCACAAACTAATGTACACATGTATTGTTTGACTAAATTGTGTCTTACATTTATCAGATGAAAGTATTGATTACTCCATTCGTCCATCTTCAAGTTTATCAGGAGAAATGATGTATGAGTTTGCTTAGACAGTTTTTAGTTAGCAAACAGCTAGAGTATACTCATTTCTTTAAACTCATTCTAAACAAATCTAGGTATTTGTAACGTCTTTTAATGAAATTGTCATTGTATAGTGACCTTTTCATATGTCTGGAAAAATTAAACAGATGCTGCAACTAAATAAAAACTTATAGTAAACATATCAACAGATGAAGAAAATGTTCACGAACGAAATGCATAATTTGACCTAGAGGAAATCATGAATGGTGCATCAGAAAGTGAGACAGGATTTTTAATTTTGAGATGGCATTTTTATTCTGTTTTGATTCTAATGCCCTGACTTGTAAAAATCTAAACAAATCTAGGTATTTGTAACGTCTTTCAATAGAAACTAACTGAAGCAAAATGGCAGCTGTATTCATAACTGGAGGATGAGCTTGCAGACATGTTTCCTTCTCATGTTTGAAAAATAAGACAAGCATTTATAGATCTTCCTTCAATTTTCCCCTTTTTTTCATTTGCTGACCCACAAACACAGAAAAAAACAGACAAACTTGCAAAATATATGTAGGACTATATGCCTTTGTGGAAGGCCTCATTTCATTGCCAAAATGTTACCACAGAAATCGTGACCAACAGTGCTAAGGATGTATCACCCGAACGTGTGCAATCCAGATTTTCCTGGCTACGTAGGCCTAAAGGCAGCCCCATGCATGCAGCACACTGCGTGTATACATTTTAGGGTGTCTGTGCTCGCTTGCATGCACGGCGCTCGAATTTCCCTCCGATTTTGTTTTTTCTTTTCCCCTTTTTTCAATGTAAAGCCGTGAATGCCCCTTGGGTTCAAGGAGGCTAGAGGTAGGACGAAGGACTGTATATTATAGGATAGTTCTTGGGAGGATTACTAGGCCTGAGACGGGGCAAGGCACATCTATCTCAGACAGTAATGTAGGACGAGCGAGCCTCAGCAGAAATGCGCACGAGGGATCTTATTGCACTCCTCGAGGCTTGTAGATGAAGAGGGCCTTTGTTAAATCTGCCACTTCATCTCGCCACATGTAATTGTAATTCGGGAATAAACCTGATGGAGGCGGGGTTCTTTTCCCTGTACCTGGCTTATAATGAAGGAGGTATCAGTGTGTATTTGAATCTGGGTAGACCTAGCGGCCCGCTATACAGTGCCTTTTGTAATTACAAACCTGAAGAATGTAATTAAAGGCAAATTTTAAACTTGATTAGTTCCGTCTTCAATCTAAAAATGTTTGGCGTTTTTGTGAAGTGTCATTAAACAGCGAGAATCCATTAAATTTATATTATGAACATCAAATGATTGATGTTAATATTGATTATTAAAGAAGCCGTATCCTCTTTGAGTGATCCCCCATGTATGTTTCTCAGGTTGCAGCTTTGCTAATGTTACTCGCATCTTTAATGATCCTTGTGATATAATGGTATATGTGAGTGGTTTCATGGCTTCTGACTGCCAAACGAACAAAGATTTTTGACTACTAGGGACACCGCCAACATAGAGCTGGATATCTCATGCAATATAGAGTGACGGTACAGTATTCAAGGGGTCGCTGGTTCGAATCAATTTGTCTTTGTTCACTTTTTCATTACTTTTTATTAATCCAGTCAGTTTCCCTTGTGGTTATTCATATTACAGGGAATTATATTAGGGAGATTTTCTCATAGGGTCGTGCACAAACTTGTCTTACCTATTTCTAAACATCCTCCAAACCAATGAACTTGAAATTGACATATCCTCATATTGATCGCATTCTCTGTCTTCTATTAAAATATGGACGGTAAAAATATGTCTTTAAAAGGTAGCTGGTATAATAGGGAGACTCCAAAAAGTCTAAAGTGTCCCTAATATGCAATTTGGATCAATTTGATGAAAATAGTAAGTTGTTATCATTATAAAAGTAGAGTATAGTACCAACAAGCATTAGAAACATCATTGTGAATTT
This sequence comes from Astropecten irregularis, assembly GCA_963971285.1. Classification (NCBI taxonomy): domain Eukaryota; kingdom Metazoa; phylum Echinodermata; class Asteroidea; order Paxillosida; family Astropectinidae; genus Astropecten; species Astropecten irregularis. The sequence goes on along the minus strand of OZ020256.1, from coordinate 14,851,612 downwards.
TCAATTTCCAAGCTTACTCTTTATGCATGCTTCATTTCTAGATACAATTTTGTTCTGTGAAATATTTCCTTCCTCTGAAATGCTATGAATTCGATAACCTAAAATATTTACAACAGCTGCCGTGCTAGTGATATTTATTTCTTGGGGTATTTTACTATTGAAATTTTCATTGTATGGCGACCTTTTCAGGTATCTGGGGAAAAACAGGTGCTCAAACAAATACATAAAAACTTGCTCAAAAAATCAACAGATGAAGAAAATGTTCACAAGCAAAATGAATAATTTGACCTAGAGCAGGACCTGAATGTTGTGTAAGAAAGTGAGACAGAATTTTTCATACAAGTAATAAACTGCTGCAAACTTCTTATCAGCCCAAAGATGACCTGAAATATATCAAATGCTTGGAGTTAGGAGGGCCTAACGCGTTTCGATCCTAGCAGGATCTTTTTCAAAGGCTTTTACCCCTTGAGAAAGATCCTGCTATATAGGATCAAAACGCGTCAGCCCCTCCTAACAGAATTTTTAATTTGGGAGGATTTTTATTCTGTACTGTTTCTCACGCCCTGACTTGTAAAAACTCCCAGAGTATATAGTTGCATTTTTTTGTGTTAGTCAAGGCTTAGTTGGGGCTTGATAAGTGTTTCCGGTCGATGAATGTTAAACAGATATGGTTACACGTCAACAAACGCGCTGCAAGAAACTGACCTTGTCACCTGAATCGCGCACCCTTGAACCACGGGGTGGGTTTTTACAGTTCAGATTGTGCGGGGGATTTAATTGTGGTTTGTTCTACCGAATGCATCCGATTTTTCAGATGATTGCTGGTGCGAGACGTAGCAGTTTTTTTCTTGAAAGAATTTATAATTATCCTGTTGGATTTTATAGGATTTCTGCCGTACTGATGAATGGGACGGTATCTCTAAATTTATTTGTGTGAATTTGCAGTGAAAGGTGGTATTACGTGCTGCATTCGTGGATTTCTTTTAGAAATAGGAAAGTGAATATGTGCTCTGGGAAGGATGTAGTCTTGGTTGCTGATTTGTGATGAATCTTTTCGTGCAAAATTCTTGGGGAAAAAAGATTGAAGCAAATCTATTGGCCTACTGAGCCACAAAAGCAACGCAAACGATTGGTCCATTTAATTCAAGGCAATTTCATTAAAGGCACTTTAGGTTACCGGCCCTCTCTGTGACATTCGTCTGTGACACGTGACCACTGTTCTGTTTGACAAGAAGAACAACACCTAAGTCAGAAACGTTTGTTTTTGTTGAATTTGATCAATTGAAACAGCCGCAATGAAATATAAAAAATATGACAATAAATTGAATGGACCCATCGTTTGCATTTCTTTTGTGGCCCACAAATACGGATTTTCAATTGGAACATACACAATAGCTTTGAAGAAACATATTAGGTTAAAAGAGGAATTTAAATGTGAATTTGTCATAAGAGTTCCCTGAGCAAGAGTTTGTGTTATTGCTAATTATATCACACTGCTCAGAAACTAGTGCCATTTGCTAAACACAAACAAATCAGACGATTCCTGTGGTACATACATACACTATCATGGAACGGCTGACATTAGTGGAAATGGCCTGTTTATAGGTGTTGTTGTGGATTTCTTTGCTCGGTGTGGCGCAGCCTCAGACAGAATTGAGGAATTTATTACCACGTCGCTCCGTCCAACCAGCGGTGGGTTTAAATCACTTCTCAACTGTCACGAGATGGTGATATCCTCGTGTGTTTTTTGTTTTTAATCGACCTGCACTTGAATACCATCAACATGCCTATGTCTGCTTCGAGTAATTGTCAACAGTGTCTTTCAATTCTTTTGCTTGAAATGTGAAATTGTCGTGAGATGGAGCAATAAATCCCTCGGAAGTCAAGGACAACGGTGATTTTTCTTTTTTATTTGTTATCCCCCCCCCCCCATCTTGAAGTGAATCGGTATGATACATTTCACCCATGACTGCAATGGACAGTCCACACCGAAGCGAGATGTATATTGCTGTATATTGCAATAAGCATGTACTTCACATGAAGTAGCTTGTCACATTGATGGTGAACTATTATGGCAGGGGATAGTGTACCGAACTCGAGATCCAGGGGAGGAGGGGTATTTTTTGTTCTGTGTAGTCAGTCCGGTTGATTATGATATGGTTTTCAATCTTGTGTTCTTGAGTAATAATAATAATAATAATTATAACATTTATATAGCGCTTAAAGGTAACATCATACTTTGGTTTTTATCAAAGAAATACAGATTCCTTTGGCAAAAATATAAAGACAGTTACATTAACAGTCATCTGTGAAAATTTCAGTCCCATGCAGTGCCCAATTTTTGAGAAAACAGTGAAAAACTGACACAGTATTTCTTAAGTCTTTTCTCTTTTATTTTTGATCTTTTTAAAGATCAAAAAGATTTTCGGTCGTTGTTTTACGAATTTCTGGATAAAAACACCATTTCGGGCGGAACAATTTTAACGGTATGTTTTTACAAGCACCATTTTCATACCGTGTAAGTTATCCGTAAATCTGTGAACATTTCTGTTTTGGTTTCTTACCAAAGTATGATACTACCTTTAATACTATGATTCTAAGCGCAAAATGTATTATTATCCCTGGTCATCGGGCCCCATTAACATTCCTGAAACCATCTCAGCTCCCTGGGGAGTATACAGCCCCGTGCTACCATAAGGTGCACAGAGGCTAATCAAACCACAAAGCCATCCTTACCCTTACAGGTACTCATTTACACCCGGGTGAAGAGGAACAATATGTGACAAGCCCCACTAGCCCATGGCTGGATTCGAACCCACAATCTGTAGATTGACCACAAGATCTTGAGTTCGACACACAAGTACCACTAGCCCATGGCTGGATTCGAACCCACAATCTGTTGATTGACCACAAGACCTTGAGTTCGACATGCCAGACCACTAAGCCACAGCACCCCACAAAGTGAGACACTTTGCTTTAATTGCTGTAATTTCACCACTGGATGGATGTGCTTAGCAAGGGCAGCAGCGGTCAACGATCTTTCCTCTGAGTGGCCAATGGCATGCAGCCATGACCCATGTACTTCCGCCTCCTATGTATATCCCGAGACATTGTGAAGAATAATGTATACCAAATGAGCTATAGGGTAATAACTAATAGGATCATTGGCTCCACTCTAATCTAAAATACGCAATTATAAACCCATCAATGTCATAATTATGACATGTAAATGTAGTTATTTTTTTTAATGGTTTATAACTGTGGCTAGATATAACAATTTTTTTTCCAGTTTTTAATTCATCTGAGTCTTTATTTTGTTATATTGACGGAGAATTCTGGGAATATCAAAGCTTGAGTTCACAAAAGTTCATGTATGGGGTACAGAGTATGTGTTTGAAACCGCCATGCACAATCAGAGCCAAGTTTATTGTCTGAGTTGTTTCCCTTGCAGTTTTGAATTTCAATTTATCAACTTCATCATGGCGTCGTTTTTTGTTTTATACAATTTTTCAGTTGTGGTACATTCCTCCCCACAAAAAAATCTCTACTTTCATCACATCGTCTGGTGTTATTTGCACCACACTTGATACATTTCATCCCCAAACTGAAAGGAAAATGTTCCGCACGGAAAAATAAAGCGAAGCGAGATAGCTTGTCGTCGTAACGAGCCAGGCTGCGGGGTAATTTGTCGGTCGTGTACATTTTAGAAACAAACATGATATGATACCCTTCAGCAAGCTCATTACCACTTGAAGATCAAAGCCAGAAACGCAAACCTCCCTCCCCTTCCATTAAAAAGAAAAAAAAGGAAGACGATGCTGAAGAATAAATGTTGTTTTGTGACGGGTGTCAATTTAGAAACCGTCTGCCAAAGCACTTTGACGCATTCCCCATCGACAATTCTTCGCTCGGGCTCGGTAATGGTATAGCCGGGCAAGGGAAGGCAAGCTGTAGGGGTACTGAAAGCTCCCGTTACCGCCCGTATTTGTGTCAAAATCCCCGTCCTCCAAAATCCCATCACAGCACTTGGAGAGAAAGCGAAGCAGGTTTGGTATAATGTGCCGCCAAGTTGGACTGCGGGTGATCTTCAAGGAGTATACGTATTTCAGCCCTCTTTTAAGGCCTCTGTAAACATTTTCCAGATTTAGTTTTCCTGACGGGATGCCCTACAGATACAATAACTGCCTGGTGCCTCTGTAGTCTGTACTGTCGGTATCAGGATATTATGTTGGGACACCTCCTCAACCTAAATTTTCATTCCTGGCTAGCTATAGCAAGCACCAATCTAGAACTGCAGCAATATCCTGTGCGCAACGTTCAGGCCAAAGGGCACTTTAACTAGTACAGACGGCGAAAAAAAAAATGTCCAAGGCGCTTGTATCCTTGCAGTAAAGCTGAAGTGTCTGTCGTTTTGTATTTAATTGAAAACAGGCACAGAAACAAGCATGAGTGCCGTAGCCATTTTTAAATGTATATTTTTTAAACCCTCTCGATCATTACATAACCAGTGAAGTCCTTTTCTTTCTACATGTACCGTACATGTATTGTGATGTTTTTAATGGTGATATTTGTTTTATTAAAAAAGCATAACCTGACAGGTACTCGCGATCCTGAAACAAACATGCCCATTGTCACACAGATCCAGAACTCGATCAGTGAGCAGTCTGCTTACTGGTTTTGTCCAATCAGCTGGCTGCATTTGGTGTTGTAACCACAGTGTGAAACTCTAATGGAGCTCTGGATCTATGTGAAACAAACATTGCCCAATTTCATGGAATCCGTTACGGTCTGTTTTTTGTAGCTACGCGTGAAATCTATTCCATGAAATCCGTAAGCAAGACCTTTCACGGTTAGCGAATAATTTCGAGGGTAACCGTGATCATTTACTGCTAACGCGCTTTCGTTTGCATTCTGCGCAACTCCCTAGCTTACCGTTACCAAAAAGGAAACTCTTCCGTGAAATACACCGTAACCAAAAAAAGTCTGCTGCCGTAAGCGAAGAATTTATGCTTACGGGGTAACAGATTCCATGAAATTGGGCCCAGAACTTTTTAGTGATGACTTTATTTGAAAATGTGTAATCTCGATCAAAATAATTATCAAAATCTAACTGAATCCTAAAAAAAAATCATCATTCTCTATGCAGTTGGCCTATGTTTTGTTTCTGTTTGTTTGTTTATTTGTTTGCTTATTGTTTGTTTACCATACATGGTTAAAGCTTGATTAATTCACGCAGCAATTTTTTTTTTTTTTTTCAAAATTTAAAAAGGAAACTCTGTAGGAATTTGATACGGACAGCAAATTTGCAGGGCAGCCGTTGTAAGAGTATTTAGTACATTACTTGTAACATTAAGCATGTCTTCCAGTTTTAAATGCCAAAAAGTGCCGGCTTTCCACACACACATACAAAACCTCCCCAGAGAGAGTACAGGCACATTACAAGTCTCGCCGTAAACCTCAGTCGGTCACATTTTTTATACGGCGACACCATTTTTTTTTATCACAGTTCCGTACTTGAGCCTGAGCTACAGTTGAGCCAGGGGGAAAAGGCTCGGCTTCATCCATGTTCAACTCCCCCTCCCCCACCTCCCCTCCCCCTCCCCCCTCCCCACTCACACACAGGCAGATAAAATGCAGGGGGACATTTCCTGCTAAATTCAATATTCTACCCGTTCGTTCAAGAGTTGTCACACGGAGGATGAGGCGGTCGGCTCCAACGAGTCTGCGAAACGGACTCGGTTCTGATTTTTTTTTAACTCAGTTCTTCCTTTGAGTATTAAATACCCTCTAATGATGGTGCAAAGTCTATTAACTGCTCTTGAGCCTCGGCAAATGTTGGACACATTTTTTTTACGCGGACAACACAGATATATATGTCAGCAGGTATAAACATAATTATAGGCTTGAAATTCACCCTGAGAAATTAACAAGACTTTTCCATGTGACTTTAAAGTTTAATGAAAAGAGTAAACTCCACTCTTGTTGTGTCTTAAAGGTAATATCATACTTTAGAAATACAGATTCATGGGCAAAAATATCTAGACAGATACAGTAACAGTCATCTGTGAAAATATCAGTCCCATACGGTGCTCACTTTTTAAGAAAACTGTGAAAAACAGCCACAGTATTTCTTAAGTCGTTTCTCTTTTATTGTTGACCTTTAAAAGATCAACAAGATTTTCGGTCGTTGTTTTACTAATTTCTGGATAAATACACCATTTCAGGCGGAAAGATTTTAACGGTATGTTTTTACCACCATCATCTTCATACCCTGTAAATTATACGTAAATCTGTGAACATTTCTGTTTTGGTTTCTAACCAAAGTATGATACTACCTTTAAAGTTTAATGAAAAAACTGCACTCGTGGTTTGTCTTAAGGAGCAAGGAAAGATGTCTTTTACAATCACTTCATTTAAAGTGAATGCCCATCGTTGCTCATGTCTGTTACCATGCCAATCCCTACTCGAGTTCCTTTGGGTGGGAATAAAATCGATCTCAGCAATCCAGTTGAACACAAATTTGGTTTGAAGTATTAAGAGGCACATTGATGAGTCTTGGTTTGTTTGTTTTTTATCTTGAAGGAGATTGTCGCTTGGTCATGTCAACCACGGTTGAACATTAACCCGTATTGGCGTTTCTCTTATAGTCCACCCGTGACAAATATCATACGGTGGTTTAGGCTCGGCTTACATTGCTTGCTTTTTAGTTCTGCACATAAACAACACTGTGTAATCATTGCATACATGGGTGATGTAGCCCATAGAGCTATATTAAAATAACTAGAGCACTAGCGTTCTCCGTTCGTAGACACTTTGAAGCCGTCCTGGGCGCAGTCATTTTGAATTTATGTGTGTGTCTGTGGAACAATACAACTTTGCCTGGAATTCATTTTATGTACTCTAAATGCAACTTCGTGCATGTGTGTCAGATTTTGGGCATACTGTGCTTCGATAATACACTGTATATAACACAAACGCAAATATGCAAATAGTCGTACAAAAGACGTACACAATTTTGCGTTTTCAATAGGTTTGTGTACAAACATGGATGCGCCCAGCAGGCATCGCTCTGTACACGGAGCTAGCGCTCTAGTAATTTTGATATAGCTCTGTGATGTAGCCACAATGGTGAAATAATTATACCGTATATGTTTACTCCCTGGCCCCATTCATTGCACTAATATAAGCTGAAGTTGAAATCCTATATAAAATCGACTTTTGAAATGTGTGTGAGGGAAGTATTTGAATTGTTTTTCCATCAATGTAAATTACACATTAATTTAGCCTTTGAGAAAGATCCTGCTTGGATCGAAACGCGTCAGGCTCTCCTAACTCCAAGCATTTAATATATTTCAGGTATATTTTGGCTGATGAGCAGTTTGCAGCAGTTTATTATTTTGTATTGACAATAAGATTTTAACTATTTAAATATCCAATGTGTTTACTTTACTGAACCTCTGGGTTCATTGCCCCAGCAACCCTTCCAGGCCACAGAATAAGAAGACGTATTAATACAGTGCCATGAGCATTTTTGAAGACATTTACCGGCACTTTTTGCAAGACGTAATCCAGGTTTTACCGGAGGTAATCCGGGATGATACATAATTACCGTTAGTATTCTAGGTATTACCACATATGTAATCTTGGTATTGCCATAATGTGATGTAGGTGTTTACCAGACGTTAACCATTACCAGAGGTAATCCGGGATGATCCTAAAAGTAATCTAGATAGTTCCAGAGGTGATCTAATTATGACCGTAGATAATCCAGGTAATCTTGGTGTAACTATACTTAATATATGGGGAGTCAGGTTGGCGTAGCGATTCTTTCCTCGCCTTTCACCCCTGTCAGCCCGGGTTCGAGACCGGCTCAGTCCACAAGTGGATTAAGTTTTCAGTCCCTACTTGATTCTGTGGGTTTTACCCAGCATATTACTCTGGGGTTTTCGTCCCACCTCTAAAACTGTATCTTCTTCTCATCATCTTTCCATAAAAGGTTTCATCAGGCTTTCGAGCTACAGTGCCTAGGGTGCTTTTGAGGAATCCTTGGTTTCATAACCAGAAATAAATAATAATAAATAATAATGTAGGTGTTTTGTTATATATTGCCCAAAACAAGGACCTTAGGCGAGAGCCACTCAAAGGTGGGGCTTAAGGAAAGGGAAGAGGAAAACAGAGTAATTAGGAAGATCTGTTTGCAAGAAAACTATTAACATTGTGTTTGAATTGAGAGAGATCATAAATATCCTGCAGGAAAACAGGATGAGGGTAGGGAATTCCAGAGTGACAAGGCAGTGCCTGGGAAGAAACTTGAAGAATATCTTCGGGTAATTGATTTGGGGACAGTAACAGAGAAAGGATGGGAACTGCAAAAGGATTGGGGTTTCTTTAAGATTCCACTCCATATTGATAGTTTGTCTCATTGGTTGGATGTTGGAGAATCTCACAGTGAACTATACTTCATCCACAACTCAGTAGAAAACTGACAAGCACACACCACCAACATGATTCCCAGATCATACAATGTGATGATGGCAGCCACTTTGATGTGCGATCACACACCATGAATCCCCAGTTAAGACCGGCACCTTCGTGTCTGCTCCTGACATGTTATTGCTCCAGCCAAGATGTTTAAATTTTTTACCCTGTCGTGCCCGGCAGATATATTGAGGAAGAAATCCCGATCATAAAAATGAAGAAGAAGCCAGTGGCATCAGTTGCTTACACCATACATCAAAAGTGACCTTAATATTGGCTGGCGTTTCTGGGTTTCATGCCATGAATTTAATTGTGAAAAATGGATTTCTGTTTCCTGAGGGAATATCAAAAATGCCCGCCCTCCACATTTTTCACCCTTTCCCACGATTAGTTTTCGTCAGCTAGTCATGCCACTCGTATAATAAAGTGGATAAAGCGTATAGATTTGCTTTTGGAGTCACTGTGTATAGTGTATGATTGAGCTGTTGGCATATGGGGAAAATTTGGATCCTTCTCTGAACTTGAGTTCTTCTGGGGCCTTTCTCGAAGCTTGTCTCCGGCTTTGGCTTCGTCTTTGTAATCCATATGCTGAAAACATAGATTGTGGTTTTTCATTGAAGCTCGGCTCAGGCTCTGGCTTCGTCTCTGTAATCCATTTGCTGAAAACACAGATTGTGGTTTTTCATTGGAGCTCGGCTCCGGCTCAGGCTCCGGCTTCATCTCTGTAATCCATAAATGCTGAAAACACAGATTGTGGTTTTTCGTTGGAGCTCGGCTCAGGCTTTGGCTTCGTCTCTGTAATCCATATGCTGAAAACATAGATTGTGGTTGTTAATTGAAGCTGAAGCTCTGTTTTCTTTTTCAAACCAGAGAATCAACTTCCTAACCGCAGCCAAAAATCTCTATTTTGATACCCGTTATTGTAGCATGGATTCACGAAATGGAGCAGGAGTCTGAGCCGGAGTTGAGCTTTAAGAAAGGCCCTCGGAAAAGATTTTCAGAAACATGACTCTATTTCATTTACAGCCATGCTCCTAGTATATAAGTGGATAAGCGCAGATTAGTTTTGAAATTGTCATGTAGCATTTTGGCTTTTGGCCTTTGGAAAAGTTGGTCCCGTCTCTGAATTTTCAGAAACATGACAGGGTATATATGTAATTCATTTTACATCCAATTGCCTCTGGAAAGTGGATAAGCATGGATTTGGTTTGTAGAAATCGTGTTCAGACTGTTGACATAAGGACAAAGTTGGTGCTGTCTTTAGTGGACTTCAATTCGAGACAAACAACAAAATCTTAAATTCGACAGGGTATATTTCTGATTGTATTTCATTAAAAGTATCAAAAACGGTGGTGTGGGGGGGGGGTACTCCACACATGGGGCTTGGAGTGATATTAAGTTTGCCCCAGCGTGTTACAAAAGAGATACATGTTTTGGGGTGGTTTTTTTTAAGACTATTAAGCTAAAAGTATTGGGAGTTGAGCCCCCCCCCCCAAAAAAAAAAAAAATGCAACAATCACACGTTGCTTTTTTGTTTCTTTTCTTTTTTTAAGTCAGGAAGTTCCCACATTTTTCATAATTTATGTATCTTGTCTCACAGAAATGTAGAGATACATTTTTAAGAAACATTTTGCACCTTTTCAAGATTTTTTTCAGATTTCATCTATTCTAAGCAGAAGAATACTGCCCAAAAAATCGTCAAATATTCAGTATCACTTTTCACATGCCAAACTAGGGGGTCAAAATGTAAAGAAAAGATTGACCTATACAGACTCTCCATTCTTAATTCATTAAGAGCAAACGCATTTTTTGTTTTATTTGCCTAATGTTGGTCCATGAATGTCGTATGTTGGCTTTGAAAGAATTGAAGATTCAGCAACTTGAAACGCACATTACACTACTTGATTTGATTGGAATCTTGAAAGTATGTTCGCGATCATTGTATTCGTGTATTCATTTGGGAAATTCTGACGCATAGAATTCATCTATTTGTGTACGTGCAGAACTTTCAACTCATGTCAGCGTCTATGGGGCTCTGTGCAACTAGCCCTCACACATAACGCATTGTTTACCGAGCCATACAAATAGATGAATATGATACCTGACAATTCTTCTGTGTATCATGAATGGCCCACGCTTTACAGTTTATGATATCAATTTCCAAATATTAAAAATCTCACTAGCTCTCCGGGGAAATGTCTGGGTGCATGACCGTCGAACAACATTAATTCATCTTTTATACTGCATGTGCTTACTTAGGAGATAGTTCTGAGATGACGCATGATATTTGTTTAATGGTTATTTCATACTTTGGTCTTTGTCAAGGAAATGCAGATTCATTGACAAAAATATCAAGAACGATACAGTAACAGTCATCTGTGAAGTTCCCAGCCCCATACGGTGCCCATGTTTTGAGAAAATAGTGAAAAACGCACACTTGTATAATGTATGTATTGTGGTATTCAGGATACCACACTTACCACAGGAAAAAACATATGTAGTTAACTGTAAAATGGAGGTGGGTTAGGGTTATTATAAAAGAGGCACAATATAAATGTCATCTATTATTATTAAGAATGTTAGCAAGAAAGTACATTGGCCCGATCAAGTTAACATTTCTGGGCAGAATTATAATTTTAAGCAACCTCAAGAATCGTTTCTTTCTAAAGGTCACATTTCACCAAGCATCTACAGCTTGCATGATGGTAAACATCTTGTCCCTGATAAGCACTGATTGATTCATTTCCAGACTTGTGTTAAACATCTTTTGTTTTGAGGTGAATTCACAAACCATCAGGCTCTAACCTAAGGATTGTTTAAATAGGCACATCGTCCATCGGTTTAAGTATGAGAAAAACACTTCAAAATGATGATATGGCAACAAACAATCTCTCCTGAAGTAGGTCATCCACTGACCTCATTTGTGTCTTCCGAGTGGAATTCTCATTTCTTGTTCTACCTTGGAGTGAAAACATGTCATTAAGCGTAAGGAGGTAAATGCAAGGCCTAGATTTACGCAAGCAGTTATTCCGTTTCTTACATGAGACTTTGTATTAGAGTGCTGGAATTCCGTTCTCGAAGGGAGATGCCAATTTGCAACTTCCTGCAATTTCTTCCTGAACATCTTGAAAGGACACAAAAGGCATTGAGACGATCGCCATCTTGCAATTTCCGCGAAATACACTTGTGAGCAGTATCTGTCTCTGAAGGTTGCACCCACGTAAATAAACTCCCACAGACACCAGTGATAACTCCTAATACTTCAAAAATCATTTTAAAAATACTCAGAACTCTCATGCACAGGTGTTGAAGTTGCACAGAAAAATTATGATGAACATGTCACCTTTAATTTTCTTTTCATTTTATGGTAGGGTGACCATTGAATTTTGGAGATATACTCATTCTCAGCTGACCACCCCTAAAACAAGGTATGGTTCACTCCAGTCAAAGAAGCCATTTAAAAAAACATCCCTCTACAAAGCGGCTTAAATAGACCCACTTTCTCACCCAATTGCGTCAAAAATGGTCACCAATGGAAGCTCAGAGTCCAAGCAGGAGGTCCAGTGCCATATTTCTTCAATCCCTCAACTTCACGGCTCTCAAAACTCTCTCATTTATAACATATTGAGTGCTTAACTTTTATTAATGAGCTCGGTGGACGGATTTTGGGACTATTTACTTGGGTGCACCCTGAAGGACAAAGAAATAGGCTCAGCCTCTTCGGGGCTACGTCTAGACGTTTCATAATTTTCAGAATCGAACGAGGACTGACCTAAGTGTCCATTTTGAGAAGGGCATCTAGATATCTGCACAGCCTCCTTTTCTCCACAAAGTCGGTAATATGACCTCACATCCCTCGGAACTTTTGAAGGTACTCTCTATAGGCGGTTCCAATGAAGTTATACCGAAAGCAAAAAAGATGGAAGTGAACACCACATGCCCCACAAGGGTCGGGTACATTTTCAAGTAATTGCCGACGTTTAAGACACCACAGTCACTGGGGGAAGGTGGGACATCATTCTAGATGTCACTGGGGATGGGCTAACTTCAACTTCAAAGCTTATAATTACATTTTTATGTTGGGAAGTCTGAACTACATGCTCCAGAACTAGGCCAGGACTTCAGAAATTACTCTTCCAAGAATTGGATAAGAATGTCAGCAAAGGGCAGACATTTCAGAATGTTGGAAATCAAACCACAAACCTGTTTGAATCACCCCGACAGCCGTGATTGCTATCAATTCTAGTGAAAAAAACTGCGATAAGATCATCAATTTAATCATACTTTATCGGGAAAAATTCGGCCCAGCTTATTTGTTGAGCCTTTGCAGCACATTCTAGCTGTCATCAGCGCGAACCATTCCCAACCCCTACCCTAAACAACACACATACAGTTAAGAAGCAAATTTCTGAAAACCCTCGTTTAGGTGTTAGCTCAACACTATACAACATCTAAGGTTTGACTTCATAAAATGGAAGTTTACCATTAACAGCTTTGCTAGGTTTAGGTAGTATGTGGCTTCAAATTGTGGTATCACGTTTGAGAAAATGTGGTACCATTTGAAGATTAACAAACAACAAGATTCACTTTCCTACAATGCAACTGAAAAAAGGGGCGTGGTCGTATTTTCTGCCCCCAAGTCCTTGATATGTATTTTGGTGAATGATTATGTGATTATATAATTCATAATCCATTCACAGAGAAATAACGTGTTTTTTTTTTTAATAAGTCAGAAGCAAGAGCTTAAACCCATTTGTTGAATTTTCTTTTGTTTTTCTTAATTTATTTTGGGGGAAATATCGCAATACTTTTTGGGATATAACACAAAAGTGCTACCACAATTTGAGGCCACATAGTACCTAGAAATGTTCCCTGGGGTCTATTCCATCAATTTCGTAAGTCAGACCTTAGATGTAGTCGGGGTTGAGAACTTTAATTTTTTTATGGTCCATGCTCCTTGTCTAGTAATACAAAAAAGCAGCAAAATTCAAGGAAATGATGCATGCTGCCTGCCGTGTTCATCTGCAAGCAGCGAGGCTTAAAACACGGGCTAGAACCCAATCTAAACACGGTACTTCCCTGTTCTGTCGGTTCATGCCGCCCGCTCAATCAATAGCCCAAGTTATAATATAAAAGGATCCTTGTAGTAGGAGTAAATATTTGTGCCAAACATGGTTGGTGAATAGCTGATAAAAGCATTCTGATGGTACAAAATGCTCATGTTCAGGAATTCCCAGCGCGACCGCTATACAGTTGATGGGAGATCTCACAGATAAAGTGCATATTTAGCAAAAGACCTTCTTACATTTTAAACACGTCTTTGGTTCAATTGAACGTGTGAGAGTGAATGACGAGAAAATGGGTGTATGTCCATAATGCATACTCAAGCATCAGTGATGATGTTTACAAACTAAAATTACACAGCCAATGGCATATGTACTTTTTCTGTGGCCCTAAGTATCGCACACCTGCATTCCGATGGTATTGTGGGGACCCAGTGTTGTGAGGACAGAACAGTGTCCCCACAAGTCCACCTTAACTGTAGTGATGTGTTACCCTATAGCAGCAGAGTATGGAGTACCTCATTCACATTTTTCCTTAAAGGTATAACACATGATTGGTAAAGGTCACAGAACAGCACTCACACTTTGTCTGATCAAACATGTACATGAAATAATAAGCCTGTGGAAATTTCAGCTCAATCGGACATCTGTGTCGCGAGAAAATAGCGTAAAACCAACTCAATTTTTCTTATAAAACATCAAGATCTTATCCCGAGATCAAAACTGTTTTCGGTCTTTGTTTTACTAATTGCTGGATAGATACACCATTCATGCAGAAATATTTTAACGGTGTGTTTCTACCAGCACCATCTTCATATCCTGAAAGTTATACATATAAATCTGTGAACATTTCTGTTTGGGTATGTTACCAATCCTGTATCTTTACCAGTAACCTTATAGGGTGCATTCTTTTAGCTCCCCCGGGTCGACACCAGTCAACCTCGTCCCCATTCTCTCGCTTGTTTTGTGCAGTTTTGCACGACCATTACCAGTAAGCTAGGGCTGACCCGTGTTAGCTAAACGAATGCACCCATAATTCCTTTATTAGGAGTGAGTTGACTCACTACATCAGAGAACAGTCCCACGATCTGAACTGAGGACCTATTTCTACCGGAACTTGTTCCTTTGCATAGCTCTCATCTGCCGGGCACGTCGCGCTATAGCCATCCTATTTGGCATAGTGGTTTCACCAGCAGTGACAGTCTACCTTTAATCCTGTATTCTGCTGCAGAATCTTTAAGGCAAGCGTGACCTGGTTCCAACACGGACAGGCTACCTCACTTTAATAATAAATGTTCTGTCTTTTTTTGGCTTCCTTTTTCTTCTCACACTATTTTTTTTTAATCTAGAGAGACATTTTTTACTTGGAGCTGTGATGTTGTGCAAGGGGGTGGCACAGCTTCTGAACATAATGAAAATTGCCCATTTGGAAATGAAAACACCGTTCGGAGAGATTCGGAAGCAAGTACGTTTTTATTTTTTGTCCATTTCAGAAGCAGTTCTCATCTAGGCTTCCCAAATCTTGTGCCGTTAATATGTCTGGCCTTTATAATGTCTGATTTGAACCCAACTTCTCTAAGACATTAAAGTCCTTGGTTAATAATTAGCGTTGAATATAATCACCAGACGGAAGTTCGGTATAATGTGCTGCAGCTTGTTTATACACAAAAAGGCAAATGTCGCAGGACTTTTGTTTTAGGGTGACCCCCAAACCAAAGCACTTGAATTCAATCATGTTGCGTTCGGGTATAGGTGTAAGCAGTCTACTGTAAACTGAAGTGGTGTCGTTCTTATAGTGGGGTGCCGTGGTCAATTGTGGTCTGGCGTGTCGTACTCGAGATCTCGTGGTCAATTTACTGATTGTGGGTTCGAGTCCAGCCTTGGGATAGTGGTGCTTGCGTCTCTGGGCAAGATGCTTTGTCACATATTGCTCCTCCTCTTAACCCAGTAGTAAATGGGTACATGCGAGGGTAGAGATGGCTTTGTGCTTGATTTAGCCTTATTAATATACTGTACTACATATACTACTATATTAATTTGCTTAGAGTTGGGAGGGCATGGCGCATTTCGATCCTAGCAGGATCTTTTTCAAAGGCAAAATGACGGAAGGACAACTCTAAGCATTTGATATATTTCAGGTCATTTTGGCGGATGAGCAGTTTGCAGCAGTTTATTACTTGTATTGACTATATTGATTTAGTTGCTGTGCATCTATAGTAAAAGTAGTACATGTAGTAGTATTACTGCAGTATCTAACTACCGGTATTTGCTTACTCCTCTTCAAAATGCTTTTCAATTGTTTGACCAAATCCAATGTTCACTGTCCTTTTGCGCCATCTTCTTTCTCATGTTTTTCCAGCTTTCATTCTGTCTTTTCTTTCAAGTTTATGGGGTAAATTTTCTCAAAAAAGAAGAAAAAAAAAGAAGAAAATTTTCAAATTATTGAGCAAAGAAAAGAATGCAGTAGATTGCATTCTTGTGATGGATGAACATAATTTGCTCGAGAAATGAAATTCCTCCACAGCTCCGAGGCAAACTTTACCATGAGAGTTCGATTGAGCCCGATAAGCTAACCTACCCCTCCCCCTTACAAAAAATAAAGAAAGACAATTTTGACAGCTTTTTATTTACCCCGCCCCCTTTCAATTATGCATTGTTTATCGTAGACAGTTTTGGTCCATACTTTTTCGGGAATTGATTTGTGCTGCATGGCTTTGACTGTTCGGGGAGTTCGTCTGCAATATATGCCCGGCAATTAAATAATTGCAGCCAACGTGTTTTGCTGACTTAATGGGGCATGAAATTGACCTAGTTTGGTTGGCGCAGCGTACATTGTATAGCCAATGGCCACGATGTGGGAGCCAGTCATACATCGCTCTCAAATCAACCACCGGTGAAGCCTCTTTGATATTCCAGCGGTGGACTTCACGACTAAATCCTCTTTTTTCCAAAGCAACCAAGAAATGAGAGACCAATAAGGTTTATTACTGAGAAACACCTCCTCTCAATAATTACTTTCCCGCTAGCAGATGGTTTATAATAAAAACGTATCACAAGAAGTCGGCTCGTCAATCTTATATAAAAAGTCAAGTTGTTATTCGTTTTTTTTTCATTTGTCTGTTCATGATTTGAAGTTAAATGTGCATTAAGGCTATGGAAGCCACTTATATCTTGGCGGGGCCCGCCATCATAGTCTGTGATTGGTTTGGCACTCATTTCCGGGGCAACACTCTATTCTGTGACAAATCCGTCACTCCATTGACAAATTTGTCACCCTACTTGTGTTTTTGAGCTCTGCGCGGATTAATATGGAGAATCTAATTGAGAGGTTGGTCATGATTGACCGCATAATTAACTGCACTGGAACACACACATGATAAAAATGTAACGTGGTACAACTCAGTGCATTATTGCTTGTTTCATGATCAATGGTCACATCTATCATTTGTGAATGTTGGAAATGTTGGTGCTTAAAGGTATACTATCATACTTTAGTAGGAAACCAACACAGAAATGTTCTCAGATTGACGTATAACTTTAGGGTATGAAGATGGTGGTGGTAGAAACATACCGTTAAAATGTTTCCACCTGAAATGCTGTATTTATCAAGAAAAAACAAAAGACTGAAAACAGTTTGGATCTCTGAGATCAAAACCTCACAATTACAATTACTTAAACATTTCTTAGAGTTGGGAGGGCCTGACGCGTTTTAATCCTGGCAGGATCTTTCTCAAAGGCTAAATGACGAAGGACAATAGTGAATAGTGAAAATGAATAGAAACATAAATGAACGGATGAGGGGTTCAGGACAATAGGAGGTATATTGGTCAGACAAAGAGCGGTCAGGTAGGCAAGATCAAAGTTGCCAAACTTCAAATTTCGTGAAACAGTTGCAATGGTTTTTTCCCTGTTTTCTACTGTTTTCAATGATCAATTGAGCTGAAGATTTCACAGGTTTGTCTTTATTTATGACAAATCAAATTATGAACAGACCACAGTTGTTCTATTAATTTTACCAAAGTATGATACAGTCTTTGAAGGAGGACTTAATTTTGTTCTCTTCTTTTACAGTCGAATTACAGTCAATTGCTGTCTCATATTTTTGTTTTTGATGTTTTGTTCACATTTGGTAATCTGCTTTACATACTGACTAGCTACGCCTCAGTTTAACTGTCATGTCAAGTACTGTTATATCCTGTATCATATTGTGCGGTATTCATAATAAGTCCAATGTGTGCAAATCTCTTTTAAATTTAAAGGAACTATCATACTTTGGTAGGAAACCAAAACAAAACTGTTCACAGATTTACCTACAACATAAAAGGGTATAAAGATGGTGATGGTAGAATCATACCGTTAAAACCTTTCTGCCTGAAATGGTGTATTTGTCCAGAAATTAGTCAAACAACGACCAAAAACATTTTGGATCTTTAAAAGGACAAAAATAACGGTAAAAAGATTTAACAAATTTCATTTTAACATTTTTGTTCTAAAAAAGTCGGCCCCTTATGGGACTTGGAATTTCACAGATGACTGTTACTGTACCTGTCTTGATATTTTTGCCCATGAATCTGTATTTCTCTGACAAAAAAACAAAGTATGATATTACCTTTAACAGCCGAAATACACATTCAATTCAATTTCCAAGAAGAGTTACGACATATAATATTTCTGAATAATGCAATAGAATATTCATAAACGGTTTCCAGACGCCCACAACCAATATCCAACTCATCAAACTAAATTAATCATTTGATTTCCCGGTCAGCTGATGACCGGGAATTTCACAGAATGACTGTTAGAGATCGGTCTCATCAGTCATTTTGAAATTTGAAAGACACCCTTGCCCAAACAGTTGATAAATAATTAGTGCTATCCTATATCATTATTTATTCATGCAGCATTTGATATCGAAATATCTCTTGCTTACTGACCTCATTTTTTTTATTTGAGTCATTCCAGTTGATAACGGTTTCCTAGTCATCTGCCATTTTTGGTAATTAATTATTAATTCGCTTAATTATGAGATGTCTCCTCAGATAAACAAAAGATGAAATCTCATTGCGAAAAGTTCAAATCACCTCGTAATATATTCTCTAAATAGCGATGATATACAAGTCTATTTTTATGGCGATCAGGGGCCAATATCATAGAGCTGCTTCGCGCAAAAATTTGCTAAGCATGACATTTCTGTCTTAATAAAAACAGGGTTAACAACCAAATGTCCATGTGTTGTGTATCACTTGTGATTGTTATTTGGCTGTTGTTCTCTGACCATGAACATCAAATTAAAGTTTTAACGATGGTTTGTTTCATTGGGCAAGACATTTTTGTGCTAAGCAAATGTTTGTGCTGAGCAGCGTTATCAAATTGGCCACTGGGGCTAATGTCGTAGAGCTGCTAAGCACCAAAATTTGCTTAGGCACCAAAATCTTGGTATATAAAATCAATATGCGAGCCCAAACTCCTTGTGAAAGTTATGCTCAGCAAACAATGGCCGAATGCATGTCAAAAGCTGTAAACATCACATGAACATTTGGTTGGTAATTCTGTTTGATCAAAGAAGTTTTTTCACGCTTAAGGAAATGTTGTGCTTTAGCAGCTCTATGAAATTGGGCCATGAGTCTAATGTCATGGCGCTGCTTACTGTATGTGTAGAATTGGTACTTACAGAAGCAGAAAATTATGTGCGTACAAGATCCTATTTCATGGATTAGCATTATTTTAGAGGCGCACATTGTGTCGTTCGCACCATAGTAATTTGGCGCCAACCCTGTAAGCTTAGAGTGGTGACCATTGGCGCATAATTTAAGGTATTTTAATGCTAAGGGTGGAAATTGGACCATGGTGAAAATTTCTTTAAGTAGATTTAAGTACATGGAATGTAGAAATATGCATAGAGAATTTTGTGAGATTTACGTCAAGAGGCCTTGATACTTAATTGCCATGCCAAAATCCAAAGTCTGAATCATCAAGGAACAGGCGCCATTCACCCAATGCCATGGAAACAAAAGTCAATTTTTTCTCCGAACTTAATTAAGCTACTAATGGATTTCATATCCGTGACCCTCATCAATCATATAATATGACCACTGTGAAAAGTATAATACAAATGTCTGATGCTTGAATTCTGAATGTCGTTTGCAGAATTATATTCTCAGTAAAAATGTCACTATCAAAATCTCTTCTTATTTACACTCGGCCTTCTTTGTGTCATGGGGTGATTTTGAATACTTTTTACAAGGCTAGGGCTTGGGATGTTAAAAACATGCTATGCTCCAGCACTGGCCCTCTTAGCCATAGTCACTTCTTCTGACTTTGTTTATTATTCAAATGTAGGCTAAGCCGTTCTCACGCGTCAGATGTAGGTTCGTTCATGTTTATGTAAACCATTCATCCCTTGAAATATGATCAGTCCTGAGAAGAATTGGAATTATGTGCCATTCTCATGAATAGTTTTTTTTTAAGAAGAAAAGAAAGTAACAAAACCACTTGCTGGATTTTGTCTTTCGCAGTTCACCATTAGAAGTCCTTTGTCAATCCGCTTTTAGGTACACCTGTTTCATTTTTCAAAATTTAATCTGAAGTCAGTTTTAATTTCTGTCCGTCACTCCCGACTGCAAAACAAAATCAAGCAGGCAAATGTGAAATATGAGGAGTCCTTACCTTGATCCACACGGAGCTAGAACCCACTTTACTCCTTAGTATAAACGGCAAACGAGAAGTCTCATCATTGTTCCATGCAATCACAAGCAAACGAGTCCCACTGATCTCCTCGCTTCTCGTAGTCCTAGTAGCACCCACGAATGTAGGAGATTCTTAGCGAGCCGCAAATGAAAGAAGAGATACGGTCGCTCTCGTCCAGCCGTCCGATCGCCGTTCCGTCCTCTCCAGCTGCTAGAATCAGGAGGCAGTGGAATAGTCACGTATAGAGTGACTGCACGTGTCGGTTAGTGTCCTAGCTGTGCTGTCCCCACACGCCGTGTAAAGTCATCCACTTTTGCTCATTGCCATCTCAAGTCGACTGTACCATTTCAAGAGGCGGGTGGTGTATTCCGTCATTCTCTCTTGCTCTCTCACTTGCGCTGTCCTGGTTTTGCCTTGTGTCTCATCGTGTGGGCGGTATGTGCAGCTGATGATTTCCTCAAAGGCTTTTACATACGCTTCCCCATCACGTCTTCAAAGTAATGTCCGTGGTTTCAAAGTTTTCATCCAAGCCTGCCCATTCATTTTGCTACAGTGCAGCAGTTTAACAGTTTAAGTTCAAATGTGCACATGCATAATTCCATACGGTAATTTCATCATACCACATAGTAAAAAGACATAATCAGTTGGCATCTGTGAGTGAGCCGTCGGGTAGATACTCAGATGGATACTCACTGATGAGTACACACCAAAGATAGTATAGCGTTGCTTGCAGTGCAAGATAGCCTTCTCAGCCCAAAGAGTGAAGTATCATTTGGCGGCCATTTTAGTAAGCATTTTTAACAGTAAGCCGAGGTTTTGATCTCCGAGATCAAAACTGTTTTCGATCTTTTGTTTTACTCATTTCTTGATTAATACGGCATTTCAGGCGAATACAATTTGACGGTATGTTTGTACCAGGTCCATTAAATACCCTGTAAGGTATACGTAAATCTGTGAACATGTCTGTTTTTTTGTTTCCTGAGAAAGTATTATAGTACCTTTAAGGGTAGCAATTTTCACTGTCCGGGTTTGAATGACTTTCCATTTTAATTTGGCAAAGATGATATGACCCAGTTACATAATTAACCCACTTTTCCCAGACCAAGGCAAATGTGACAAAGAGTGAAATATTAGCTGGGATTTCCAATCATATAATTGAAATCCTCCAATGGTCAGCATCATTTTGTAATTAGCTGGTGGAATCAGATAGCATTCCGCACTAATGTGAAAAATATTAGCGCAAAAAATGGTGATGTCACCTAAGTTCCCAGACATCAGACAATAAGTGTTGATTTAAAAAGTTTTAAGTCATTGAAAAATGAACAAAGACAAATTGACTGGAGCGGGATTCAAACCAGCAACCTCCGGAATACCATACGGGCACTCTTACCAACTGAGCTCAAAGTGAACAAAGAAAATTTGACTGGTGGTGGGATCCTCCAGTCAATTTGTCTTTGTTCGCTTTTCAATGACTTGAAATCCTGTCAGTTTCCCTTGCATGGTTATTTGATGATGAACAATTTTTAAAGCAGCAAAGTTTAAAAGTGGAAATTTTAGATCATGTTTTTCTGGCATCCTGATATACTGCCATCAGAAATGGCATAATTAGAAAACAAATTTTATTTTGAGAGCTAGTTTTAGCATGATGTGATTAAAATCTGGGCCTCCAAACATATAAATAAATTAATAAATAAATAAACAAATAGATAAAAAATAGAATCAGGTTTCCAATTTGTCTTCACATTCTTTGCTCTGTCTCTTCCATAAGGGCAAGGTTGAAGATTGTTCAGATAAATTGCAGACTGAACGTTATCTCTTCTTCTTATGCTTTATTTCTGGACTGCAGCGAGAATGTGTTTTATGAGCTGAGATGCTGAACATTCAGCCTCAGCCCGTGGGCAACATTCACCGTAGAATTGGAAGATAAATCACAATTTGAGACAAAGGAGGCCAGCCCTATTTTGCAAACAGGCTCTCTGGGTGACATATGGTTCATATTTTCGAAAAGTCGAAGGCTGTTTTGTGTTAAAATCATAAGAGTTTTGCAGAGATAAAAGTCCATTGGATGTACCACAGCCCTTCTTGACCCTCCAAAGGGTTCCCTGATGTTTCGTACAATTACGCAAAGCTCAGAGAGATATTAACAGCATTGAATAGTGAACAAAGAAAAAATGACTGGAGCGGGATTCGAACCAGCGATCTCCGGAATACCGCACCAGCACTCTATACCAACTGAGCTATCCATCCCTATGTTGGTGGTGTCCCTAATAGTCAATTATCTTTGTTCATTTTGGGCTGCTAACTGCCAAACGAACACTTTTTTTTTTTTCAAAGAAGAATAATTTATGTTTAAAATGTTTTTGTTTGCTTTTTTCCTGTAGGTAATAGACTAACTGCCCCTTTATGAATTGTGAGTTTTTTTCTCTGTTTTATTACAATTTTTCAGCAGTGGAAACAAAATTCTTATTTCTCCGCCCCCCATTAATTGATTATGATACAATAATAACTACCTCTATTTGTTGTCGTTCTGACGCGTCACATAAGCCTCTAGAAGTACATGTCGATCAAAAAATCTAGTATCTGCCGTTTGTAACCTCAAGTCTTAGTCGGACAAGTTATTTATCGGAGGCAAAAACATTGCACAATTGATATTAAACATCAGTTTGGTTGTTTGGCAAGCAGCTTAAAGCCGTATTATTTCTCTTCAGGGCAAGCAGATTACAGAATAAGTTCTCGTGCAGAACATGCATAGCTTCTTCATCACCATCCAACTACTGTTTTATATTTATTTTGTTGCCCACCGCAGGAAGTTTATTTCTTCTGGCTCCATTCACGTACACACGAAGTATCAATTTATAAATTGGCACGTACCGTCACGTTCACTTTTATTGTACTTCTAGTTGCCCCCCAGTGGCGTCACACTTTAACAAATGATTTTACAGCGTGTGTGTATAAAAGTAATTTAGAGCGACGCGCAAGAATCTAGTTCTGACTTGAGGGAAAATTTAAAGCACTTAGATGTACAGTGTATTGCCTGGGTTCGACGACGTGATGTGCATGGATTAGAACTGGGACATTGCTCTTTAAAGGTATAATACATGATTGGTAAAGGTCACAGAACAGCACTCATACTTTGTCTGATCCAGCTTGTACATGGAATAATAAGCCTGTGAAAATATGAGCTCAATGGGATATCTGAGTCACGAGAAAATAGCAAGAACCCGATCCATTTTTTCTTATAAAACATAAAGAATGGTTTTGATCTTTATACCCCGAGATCAAAACTGTTTTCGGTCTTTGTTTGACTAATTTTTTTTTATAAATACACCATTTCAGGCAGAAATATGTTAACGTTATTTTTCTACCAGCACCATCTTCATACCCTGAAAGTTATAGGATAGGTAAATATGTAAATATTTCTGTATAAAGAAAAATTAAATCGGATTTTCGCTATTTTCTCGTGACTCAGATGTCCGATTGAGGTAAAATTTTCACAGGTTTATTATTTCATATTGGTTATATACAACATGTGAGTCCTGTTCTGTGCATGGCCTTTACCAATGATACCTTTAAAGGTAATATCATACTTTGGTTTTTATCAAAGAAATACAGATTCATGGGCAAAAATATCAAGACATATACAGTAACAGACATCTGTGAAAATTTCAGTCCCATACGGTGCCCACTTTTTGAGAAAACAGTGAAAAACAGCCACAGTATTTCTTAAGTCTTTTCTCTTAGATTTTTGATCTTTTAAAAGATCAAACAGATTTTCGGTCGTTGTTTTACTAATTTCTCGATAAATACACCATTTCAGGCGGAAAATTGTAACGGTATGTTTCTACCAGCATCATCTTCATACCCTGTAAGTTATATGTAAATATGTGAACATTTCTGTTTTGGTCTCTTACCAAAGTATGATACTACCTTTAAAGGGATTGCATACGTTTGGTAATTTGAGCCTATTGTTTGTTTCAAACCAATATAATTGTATATATATACCATAAAACTAACCTGTGAAAGTTTCAATTCAAAAGGTGGTAGCGTTTGTGAGATTTTGGAAACAAACTAGAGCGGTTATTTCACGCCAGATAACAGTTAGTCAATAGCTGAGAAGCGTTACGGCCATAACGCTTCTCAGATTCATAATTTTTGGAGATAAAAAGTGACATATTTTTCCATAACCGCGTTACTTCGAATTGAACGTTTCTCAATATGCATTATACTATCCAAAGCAGCTGTACTTCTCACCAAGTAAGTTTTTATTGCCATAAATTTTCAGAGTCATTACCAAACGTATGCAATGCCTTTAAGGACTGTTTTGTGGAAATATTGTATTCAATACAAGAACAAGTAATAAACGATACAAGTCTTTAGTCTTTGAGAAAGATCCTACTAGGATCAAAAACGTCAGGCCCAAGTGAAATATTGTATTGCTGTATTCATGTTTTTAACATGAACAGCTATATCCTGTGCTCTTTCTTAAAAGCTTATTCACCTGTATGGGTTTTTTTTTTTATATGAAAACGGAGAGAGAAAAAAATTGAATGGAAAAGAAATCTCCCCCTCGCTTAATCATGCATTGGACAAAAATATGTTTGTTGCGTTTTTTCCCCGTATCGATCAATGGGTCCGTGAGTCACCATCTCCCATGATAGTTAACCAAGGCATTATAGTCATACCTACCTACGTAAAAAAAAAAAGGTCTTTTATACTTAAAATCCCCTAAGTAAATTTATTTTTGTCTGTCTTTTGCTTGCGTGTTTTATTTTTATCGTATCATTTCATTTCACTTTTTTTTTCCTGACAGGAACACATTAATGTTTGTTAGTTTGGTTTTTTGGTTTTTTATATTAATAAGTGAATGTTGACAGATAATCTCAGAAAGATTATCCATTTGTCTTCCGGATCTAATAGGATTAACTCGGATGTAATCTATTATTACGATCATGTCCAATGTTTCCCTCACTCAGTATATGAATAATCCATCCGGGGAAAAGTCATTGAACTTATTTTGATTCAGAAGGATTAAGGTTCTCCCTAGGAACTTGGTTTCAAAAAAAAATGTGGGAGTATTTTTGTGTCTATGAGCCAGCGTTACACAAGATTAATCAGGATTACTTCATTTGTCCAGACTTTGGGAAAACTCCGAAATAAAAACACCTACGGCACCAACATCAATTGAATCTTTCGTTATTTTTGCCTGGAATTAAAGCCAGAAGACGTTTTTTTCTTTTGAAGGTGTTTTGGACAAAAATAAGCCATTGAAACAGAGGATCTTTATATAAAAGAGTGACTTGACAAGAAAAGAATTGCCTTGTAGGCTGTCCACGGGCGTATTTCTTTAAGAAGGCATGTATGTTATTGTAAGATGAGTTTTTAGTGTGTTTGTCTTAGGAAACGGATGAAGTGAAGTTGTCGTGGTACAATGAAAAACATCCATGTGGGAGTTTTTATATTCGTATGCTCTTGAGAATGGTAGTTTTGCAACCATTTCCCTACAGACGTGTGCTGTCATTGTGGAGTGCTATAGTGTATCATTGAGACTTGTGGCTTCAATGGTGCGGATGTGGTTTGGGATTTTCAGGCGTCATCAAGGAAACAGATTCGTCTTGAGGAGCTTTTTACATCTCAAAGAAGAAAAATACTGGAGGCATTACCTCCATGGTCCAGTCAGTATTCTGACGTTGCAAGTCCTTTTTGTCATTTCTCCATCAAACTCCGAATTAATACTGCTGGAAATATCTTTTGTGGGACATCTTTTGTGGGATACCTCACAACTGAAAAGTCTAGAAAAATTAAAAATTGGCATTTCTAAAGAAAAGACAAATAGGCCCTATGATATAGAAAATGGAAAAAAAAAAAGCTGATTGGATTTTTATTTCAGCTTTATACCGAGTTTCTTACATGATTCCATTAATTTCATAACTGTGACTGTATGATGAGTACATAGAGCAGACGGGTCTATAGCTTAATTAATACATTGTCACCTCACTAAAACCCAGTTTCCAATCTCTTTATAAACAGAATAATGACACAGTTCAGCTGCCCTATAGCCTTTGCAATATTGCATTTATGCAGGCCAGTCAGACTTTAGGAGCAGACTTTTTATCCAACAAGGGTCCCTTACCTTCCCTTTATCTGGTTTCCACACAAAACATTAACCCCAATTGTTTCTTTTGTCTCTTTTCGTCCTCATTTATACGCCAGAGAATAATTTTTTTTCACTTCAAAAGGAAGAAAACAAATGTGGTTAGCAGGTTTTAAATCTATAGCGACATTGTTCACGTTGCAAGCTGCTAAACCAATCCATACACTAGTCTGACTGTTTAAATATTATGGATTGATTTCCGTCCGTACTGTGTTCTGAATGGCAGCGAGAGCTTGAATTACTTGGTTCCACAGACCAAGTATTTCACTCTGCGTGGAGTGAGGAATATTTTTTACAATTTTTCCTTGAATAGCCCTGCTGATTGGCCGTACTGCAACAGGGAACTAAAGAGTGCTTTGAACCCTTGTCCATTAAAATCCTAGTTTGATAACACTTTGATATTAAAGGTACAGTACAGGATTGGTAACATACCCAAACAGAAATGTTCACAGATTTACGTAAAACTTTTAGGATATGAAGATGGTGCTGGTAGAAACATACCGTTAAATTATTTTTGCCTGAAATGGTGTATTCATCAAGAAATTAGTCAAACAAAGACCGAAAACAGTTTTGATCTCGGGGTAAGATCAAAACAATTTTTTTATGTTTTATAAGAAAAATAGAGTCGGGTTTTCGCTATTTTCTCCGTAGGTCAGATGTCCGATTGAGCTCAAATGTTCACAGGTATATTATTTCATGCACATATTGGATCAGAGAAAGTGTGAGTGCTGTTCTGTGACCAATACAAATCATGTATTATACCTTTAAGGTTACCGTATATAATACCTATGGCTTCTTTGTCTCTCTGCAATCCGTAACGTGCATATATCCGTTGCAGCATGCAGGAAAATTTAAAGTACATCTGCATGCAGCAGAGTCTAGCTAAATGTGGAAGAAACACTAGCTCAGGGTCCAGCGGCGTAGCTACGGGGGGGCCTGGGGGGGCACGTGCCCCCCCACAAATTCGGCGTGCCCCCCCAGGTGCCCCCCCACAAAAAATCTTGGGTATAGAAAAAAAATTAAGCGTTATCTGTATAGGGTACGATAGCTATAAAGGAAATAAAAACAACTTAACAGCTTCTACTGTTCCAAAATAATATTTTTTACTTTCAGCAAATGTTCCTGAGTCCTTAAAACCCTACAGTGAAGAAATCTGTGCAACATTTCAGTTGCGAACTTCAAAACAGCCCATCTGCCATTTTGTCTGGTTTTGCTAGTTATATAGTCTGGTCCCCAGAGTGAATTTCTCCCGCTCAAGAGTGTTGGATTAAAAAGAAATAATGAAGTAATAATATAAATAAATGAATACATTTATCGGAACAATTGCTTCCAAAATAAGGCTCAGATTGCACCAGAGAATATCTAGAACCCCTGAGCTTCCAGGGCCCTTAAGCGGGCCCTGGACCCCGGCCGCAAGGACTTCGCGCTTATCCATGATTTTCCAGGGAGCCTCGAAATAAAATACGCCAATTCAATAGCGACGGATGCGTTTCGGGGAGATCAAAGCTAGCTAATTTTGTCTTCCCCCTCTTTTTCTGCTTTTTGGGGTGTTTCTGTTTCCCTTTTTTTTCTGGTTTTTTTTTTTTTTTTTTTTTTTTGCTTGAAGAAAAGGTTGCCCCACGCCCGCTGGATCCAGCCCCCCCGCATTTCTCATATTTTGCAAATCTCCAGTTTTGAAAAAATTCCGGGTGCCCCCCCACAAAATTCCAAGGCCCCCCCAGTGCCCCCCTGCTGAAAAAATCCTAGCTACGCCGCTGTCAGGGTCAGAGAACTTGAACGGATCGTTGTTATTAGTGCAGCAAAGAGGTTTAATAGATCTCTTTCAAGCTTGGATATAGGTTAATGCCATTCGTAATAATACATACTTAAAACCATTGTGCCCTCTCTACGTCTGTAGTACGTGCGTTCCAGAGGTTCACAGGTCAACCAGGCGCCAATTTCATAGAGCTGCTTAGCACAAAAATGCGCTAAGCGCGGGGGGCAGTCTTAGTAAAAACACATATTAATAACCAAATTTCCGTGTGTTGTGTATCACTTGTAATTGTTCTTTGGCTGTTGTTCTCTGACCAGGTGACCATGAATATCAAATGGCATTAATTTCCAATGGTGGTTTGTTTTATTGCGTAAGCTATTTTTGTGCTAAGCAATTTCTTGCACTAAGCAGCTCTATGAAATTGGCCCCTGATCGGGGACCGCGGCGGAAGAAAGTTCTTTTGCCCTGGATAACCAGTATGTAGCTTTGGATGTGCACAGCAAGGACCTAGGCCTATGTCAATTCTGCCAGACCTCATTAAAGTCGCCGTTGAGGATCGATGCATATTGAATTGACTCTAAGTCTTCCGTGCCCACAGTTTACTTCCGCCCGGCTGGTCTAGGGCCTACATGTTGCTTAGGCTGAAATCTTATTGACGGGCAGGGATTGTACGGCATAAGACGGGAGGACGAGCAGGGAGATTTCAGGCTCAACACTAAGGCTGTTACTTTGCTGAGTGGTCAACAGCCTGCCTCTAAATATTTCAAGATTTGGAATGATTGGTCACTATACGTGACACGTACTCCCGAATTGTTATTCCAAGATAATTGACAAATCAAAATCATTCAATGAATTAATGGCTGTTGGGATGAAATAAACTGTATTCATTATGCATCTTGCCAAAAACTTATTTGCAGAATGACTAGAAAAACGTCTGGCTGAAAATATAGTGATATGTCTGTGTCAGTCACTTGCACTGATGGGGATTCCCACAAAAATATGGAAGATTTGATCAAATTCCTTTTGAACTGAAATTGGGCCCAGAAAATTTCAGCCAGGTTCCGTATGTTGAAATAAGGGTGATTTTTTGTACCCTTAAAGGAACAGTACATGATTGGTAACATACCCAAACAGAAATGTTCACAGATTAACATAATTATAACTTTCAGGATATGGAGATTGTGCCAGTGGAAGCATACTGTTAAGATATTTCTGCCTGAAATGGTGTATTTTTCCAGAAATTAGTAAAACAAAGACGTAATACAGTTTTGATCTCGGGGGTAAGATCAAAACCATTTTTCATGTTTTATCAATTGAGTCGGGTTTTCGCTATTTTCTCTTGACTCAGATGTCCGATTGAGCTCAAATGTTCACAGGTTTATCATTTCATGTACATGCTGGATTAGACAAAGTGTGAGTGCTGTTCCGTGACCTTTGCCAATCATGTATTACCGGTATACCTTTAAATCAGACGGCTTGTGCCTGGTTTTTTTTCATCATAAGCATGGCGACACCCTTTGCGCTTTTCTTGTCCTTGAATTTAAATATCATGAAGATGTTCGTAGCAGGAGCCACCAGCTCACAAGGTCTCTATAGATATCTTTATTATCAATGACTCTTCTGCAAGGTTTTAGCCAAAGGGATGTCTACATGAGTCATGGACACCCTGATTGCTGCTCAGCATACACCCAGCTTCGTAGAGCTGCTTAAGCACCAACATTTGCTTAAAAACCGTGGTACATAAAATCAGTATGCCAGCCGAAACTCCTTGTGAATGTTATGCTCAGCAAACGATGGCCGAATACAAGTCAAAAGCAGTAAAACATCACATGAAAATTTGGTTGGTAATCCTGTTTTATCAAGGAAGACTTTTCATGTTTAAGTAAATTTTGTGTTTAGGAAAGATTTCAACGTTGTCTTGTTCGTTGCAAGCTGCTTTCATGAACGCCCTGTTTTGAATTCTTGAGTAAAAACTTGCCCCACAAATGTTCACATTGTTTGTTTTTCTGTCTCTCGTTTTCCACTTGATTTCCTGAACAATAGTGGCAATTCTTCGTCTTTGTTTCAGTTTCATACCTTGGGATTTGTTTGTAATCTGGGGCTAATTTCATAAAGCTGCTTAAGCACAACATTTGCTTAAGCATGAAAAGTCTTCCGTGATCAAACAGGATTAGATCAACCAAATTTTCATGTGATGTTCACCGCTTTTGACTTGTATTCAGCCATTGTTTGCTGACCATAACATTCACAAGGAGGTTTGGCTGGCATATTGATTTCACTTTCCAAGGTTTTGGGTGCCCACGCAAATTTTAGTGCTTAAAAACTATAAGCAGCTCTATTAAATTCGCCCCTGTATGACATCACTGGATTTTTCCCTTGTCTGCTTTGAGCCAAATGTCTTTTTAACATAAATGAAGCTGTTATCTTTTATTCTGTCTCGGTTATAGTTTATTTTTACTGGGAATTGCTTCACGCTCCATGTGTTCCATGTGGAATACTTGCCACACTCCAGTAAGCGTGACCATAAATCTTTAAAAACCATACATGAGTATGTTGATGTTATGCACGGCAGATGACATGACATTTTCTGGGGAAAGTAATTAAATATGGCATGGGGAGAGATTTTCACTTTTTGAAAAAGAACAATTCCAGTCTTCACGCTGTCACTATAAATCTCTAAAATGTTGTCTTCTGCTGGTTGTTCATTGTCTCAAAATCCACACACACAAAAGGGAACAATTTTTTTCTTAAAACCACTCTTTTTTGTGGCATTATGAAAATTGATAAGAAACTATGGATCATAATGCTCATTATGTGTATTTATGTGTTATTGTGTATTGAACATGTTTGTGGATTATTAAAGTCAAGTGACTCACAGAAATTGAATTTATAAAGCGCGCTTTTAATTTTACCGCAGGGCCAAATTTCATGGAATCCGTTACGGCCTATTTTTGTGCTTACGGGCACTGTTTTGCATGAAATCTGTATCATGTAATTTCGGTAAGCTGTAATAGACTTTCAGTGCTTAATCGGTTAGCGAAGAATTCCTAGGCTAACCTAATTTTTTTCTGCTGACGCACTGACATATGCATTTTGCAGAAAGTCCTTGCTTAATACCGTTACCAAAAAGAAAACTTTCCCGTGAAATATGCTAATTGTAAGCAAAAAAAGGTCTGCTATACCGTAAGCGAAGAATGTTTGCTTACATGCAGTAACGGATTCCATGAAAATAGGCCCTGGTCAATGTTTGATCTTTCATGTGTATGACTTGGAGCAGCCTGTGAAAGTTAATTTCCCACGTAATTGCTGCACGTTTTGTCGTGGAGTACTTTTTTCGGACGAAGGTGGTGATCCCTCGTCTCAGTGTATGGCAATTTACGAGAGTGATATGTGCAAACGCAGATGACCTACTAGTATGTATACACACGTGTTAGTCGTTCGGTCAATGAGACGTGATATGAATACTTAGAGCATAGAGGATAGAGCATAGACCATGAAAAATTGTGAGTTCAACTCCGACCACATCTATGGTCTGACTTCATAAATTGATGGAGCAGACCTCAGGGAACATTTCTAGGTACTATGTGGCCTCAAATAATTGTGGTAGAACTTTTGTGTAATATCCCAAAAAATTATTGTAATATTTCCCCCCAATTTTTTTTAGAAAAACAAAAGAAAATTCAACAGCTCTTGCTTCTGATTTTTTTAGATGTTATTTCTCTGTGAATGGATTATGAATTATATAATCATTCACCAAAATACATATCAAGGATTTAGGGGCAGAAAATACGACCACGCCCCTTTTTCAGTTGCATTCTGGGAAAGTGAATCAAACGTGATACCTTAAGTTTGAAGCCGCATGCTACCTAGCAAAGCTGTTAATGGTATAAACTTCCATTTTATGAAGTCAAACCATAGATGTAGTGGTTTTTGAGCTAACTCCTTAATAAGAGGGTTTTCAGAACTTTGCTCCTTGACTAATGAGCTTGGCAGTCTTTTTTTTACATGATAGATTTGTAATATCCATGCCCCATTTACCCTTGTTTGACCACTGTGCACCGAAGCGTGAAGCACACGTCCACACCCCCTCCATCTTACTCAGTGATGTGTATCCCCTCTTCCTGTCCGATTTGCATCGTCGAGCAGCCTAATCCTTTAAACTGAAACTCAGCCCCAACACTGAAAGTAAAGGGACGTGCATTAAAGGTAATATCATACTTTGGTTTCTGTCAAAAAAATGCAGATTCATGGGCAGAAATATAAAGGAAGATACAGTAACAGTCATCTGTGAAAATTTCAGTCCCATACGATGCCCACTTTTTGAGAAAACAGTGAAAATGCCCACGGTATTTTTTAAATCTTTTCACAGGATTTTTGATCTTCCGAAGATCAAAATTGTTTTAGGTCAATTGGTTTTACTCTTTTATGGATAAATACATCATTTCAGGCAGAATAACTTGAACAATATGTTTCTATACCATCACCATCTTTATACCCTGTGAGTTACAGGTAAATCTGTGGGGATTTCTCTTTAGGTATGCTACCAAAGTATGATACTACCTTTAAACTGTGCCTGGTATATATATGTTCCTTAAAGACATATATGTTTATAATTACATACACCATTAGCCATCACTCTATACATAAGGGACTTACATTAACCTAATTCTGATATTCCTCAATGATGCATATAGGTTTATAATATAAGCCTTTTAAAGCGATCATGTTTAAGCCACTGTTTCCCCTCAGAACCCAAGCCAAGGGCTCCGGCTCCGGCTCAGGCTCCGGCTTCGTCTCTGTCATCCTATGCTAAAAATATAGGTTGTGAATTTTCCTTGAAGCTGAAGCTCTGTGTTCTTTTTTCAAACCAGAGAATCTTCTTCCGAACCGCAGCCAAAAGCCTCTATATATTTTGATACCCGTTATTTTGAATGGATTAACGAAATGAAGTCGAAGCCGGAGCCCGAGCCGAGCTTTCAGAAAGACATTATAAAGCCGTGTCCCAATTCTCTGGCTGCGACCGCAAATAACACACAAGTCTATGGAAATGGCTGCAGTCACTGGCTAGTGGCTGCCATAAGTACATGCATAATCATGCAGCCGCAGCCAGATCATTGGGACACAGCCTAAGATTCATGGCAAAGAGTTACCACACGCCTGCATGAGAAATCTCTAGTGACTGGAATCACCACTATCAACCTTAGCTTACAATCTAATTGCACGTCTCTATGGTACACATAATTTCCCTTGGCCCTTTTTGTACACACAATTTCCCTGCCCACGTCCGTACGCAATCTCCCCCCATCCCCACTTTGTACACACAATCTTCGTCTCCCCTCCCATGTTATGTACACAATCGTTCTCCCCAACCCCTTGCCTTTTTTTATAGCATTTCCACCTTAAACATCATACGTGGGATCTTTCTGCAATTATTTAACTCTACCTTCCTCCGTTTTCATCATGCCTTTTTAGTCCTTTATCGTTCCACAGTGATCATGAACGATAACAGCGATCACAATCTCGTGTGTCAATTTGAAGTCATTCATTAGTATCTGCATTGACACATTATCAAGCTACAGAACTCAATCACCGGAGAACATTATGTTTCGGTCTTCTTGTTTTTAATATGCGGGCATGGAGGATCTTTTTGGGATGCATTTTGTTGGCCCCATCACTGCACATGAAAACATGCAATGTGCATATTTTAAGGAACTGTTAAAGGTACTATCATACTTTGGTAGCATACCAAAACAGAAATCTTCACAGATTTATATATAACTTAACAGGGTATGAAGATAGTGATGGTATAAACATATACCGTTAATTTTTTCCGCCCGAAAAGCTATATTTTATCCAGAAAAGAGTAAAACATCATTGACTGAAAATCTTTTTTCATCTTTTAAAAGATCAAATATAAAAGAGAAAAGAAATACTGTGGCCGTTTTTTCACTGTTTTCTCAAAAAGTTGGCACCGTATGGGACTGAAATTTTCATAGATGACTCTTACTGTATCTTCCTTGATATTTGTGCCCATGACGCTGTATTTCTTGGACAAAAACCAAAGTATGATATTACCTTTAAGCATAAAACAAGAGCTCAGCACTAAGAGTTTTACTAGTGACGAAGATATGTGTGCCTTTCACAATTTGACATTATTTATTGCTTGTAGCCATTACCAAGGTATTACTTACTTAAAGATAATATCATACTTGGGTTTTCGTCAAAGAAATGGAGATTCATGGGCAAAGATATAAACTAAGATACAGCAATTGTCATCTGTGAAATTCCCAGTCCCATACAATGCCCACTTTTTTAGAAAACCGCCCACGGTATTTTCAAATTTAAATTTTGATCTCCGAGATCAAAACTATTTTTTGATCTTTGACTTTACACTTTTCTGCAGAAATGCAGCATTTCAAGCTGAAGAGTTTAATGGTATGTTTCAACCATAACCATTTTTATACCCTGTAAGTTATAGGTAATTCTGTGAAGATTTCTGTTTTGATATGCTACCAAAGCATGAAGTTACCTTTAATTCCATCCTTAATAATGTTCCAGTTTCAACTGACCGACCAATAAAAACCATTTCTATCAGGTGTTCCCATTTTGTTTTGTTAGCATTTCAGTCGAAATAGGCCTAACCACCTATAGCAGTAGACTTCAATCATATCAGTGAAATGGTCAATTTTCTCCTTTATTTCTTACTCATGTTGTCATTGAAGTTTACACAGCCGTATATATCACGAAATCTTGTTTTTATTCAAACTCCATGAATACGTTCTCCCACGAATGAATGCATTCAGGGCCTGTCACGCCACCTTCCATCTCGCCCACACGTACAAACTAGAATCAATCTAAAGTGCATAGAATGCAAAAAATATCTCTTTTTAATATGTATATATTAAAGTAATACCAATTTTTCATCATAAAAAGTGTATTAATTTTCACACCTGTTTATTTTTATGATTTATTTTTTTCAAAAATTTCTTATGCGAACGCCTAAAACTTCAAGAGTCATTTCTTATATTTTTTTATTGAAGCCAGTTTTAAGCTAGTCAAAAAATTACCTATAGGTTGGTTATTTCTTAGAAATATCACAATTCCTGGTAGTTTGAGGTAAAATACATGACTGGCAAAGGCCACAGAACAGCACTCATACTTTGTCTAATCCAGCATGTACATGAAATAATAAACCTTCGTTCGGACGAACGATCTTTGGAAAAGACACTAAATCTTGATTTCCTTGAAAAACCCAGCATCTGATGAACCAAGATTTCCCATGGTGACTATTTGTACTGTTAACAAATTGTTGAGTCTATTTTTCTGTCTCAAACTCAATAAATTTGTTTTGGGGCCTTGCAAAGCCTATATGCTCCCTTTAAGTTTCAAGGTGGTTATTTGAAAATTGTTTCCCCAGTTAGTTTGCCTGTGCAGTATTGTGCAGTGTTACAATGCATAATGTTTACACAGATCGAGGCAGATATATCAAGGACTTACAAACATGAAGGGATTTCATTAAATTGAAACCTCCGTAAAATGATCTAGACACTGTCACTGACAAACAAACTATGCGAAGGAAAAGCTATAGGCCTATAGCATATCATGCCAAGGATTTTACATCATCACAAAATATTAATGCAAATTCCAGCATTGTAGCTCTGCAGTTGTTGATGTCTTATCCTTAAAGGTAGTATCATACTTTGGTAAGAACCCAAAACAGAAATGTTCACAGATTTACGTATAACTTACAGGGTATGAAGATGGTGCTGGTAGAAACATACCGTTAAAAATGTTCCGCCTGAAATGGTGTATTTTATCCAGAAAAGAGTAAAAACAGTGACCAACATTATTTTTGATCTTTTAAAAGATCAACAATAAAAGATAAAAGACTTAAGAAATACTGTGGCTGTTTTTCACTGTTTTCTCCAAAAATGGGCACCGTATGGGACTGAAATTATCGTCCTTGATATATTTGCCCATGATCTGTATTTCTTTGACAAAAACCAAAGTATGATATTACCTTTAAGTTGTTTTTGGATAGGGCTGCACTGTTCGAATTCTTGGAGGTAATTTGAAGTGATTTTCAGCATGTCTACAAAAAAAATAACATTGTTGAGTTTCATTCCGACCCAATGTAATCTCCCCGGCCATTTCCTTGTCAATTTGAAGTAATGTCTTCTTTTCGTGATCAGTCTGTGTGGGTGGTCTTTTGATATTAATGATCAGTCACGTTGGTAATGAATTACTCATGATATGCAAATTTTCTGTAATAGAATAGTAATGATCAGTGCAAATCTAGAGAAGACTGCTTGTTGTCAAGGCTGGCTGTTTCACACACCTGGCGTAAATTTTATGCTGTACTCAGCATAGGGAAATTGGCACGGCTTGGATCTGTTACCAGCCAAAATTCCATACAATGTACATTGCCTGCAATTGGTACTCGGCAGACTGTGAAAATAAACCAATTGGGCCCAGTTTCAAAGATCTGCTTTGGCATATGCAGTATAAAAATATATCTTAATTACCACCCATGTGATGTGTAGGGCCTATTACTTCTGACTTCTCTCATGCTGTTTACTTCTTATATGATCAATTTACGGTTCATATGACCGAACTGATTTTATTCTGCAAGGGTTTTTTGTGCTTGAAGCAAATTTTGGTCTTTAAGCACTCCGTAGCCTAGGTCCAATTTCATGGAATCTGTTACCGTAACCAAAAATTATTCGCTTATAGCAGTGTTAGTGTATTTTACAGGAGAGTTTTCTTTCTGGCAACGGTAAGCAAGGATTTTCCTGGAGAATGCACATGACGGCATGTTAGCAGAAAAAAAAATCAAGATTAGCCAAAAAATTGTTTGCTAACTGATTAAGCGCCAAAAGTCTTGCTTATGGATTCCATGAAATAGATATCACACATAGCAGTGCCCGTAAACATAACAAAATAGGCGGTAACGGATTCCATGAAATTGGGCCCTTTCTCTTTACTAGAATTTACAGAAGAAATGTGTCAAGTTGTAATCTCTTTATAGTGCCGCCTTGTCTATGAGAGATTGCCATCCACAATGATGTTAGAGACAGACACCCCTGATTGCTATTCAATTTCTATGACAGTGACCGATACAGAGATTCAAAATTAGGTCACGGTCTTCTTATCTTCAATTGGCCGTTCCGTTTTCCCAACTTGTCAAATTTTAATTTCCTATTTCCCATTCACAAGTCTATAGGCCTACTGTATTTATCAATGAGATAGATGAAGAAAAATGATAAATGTTTCCCCAAGGGTTATAGGTTTATTACAATGGGAAGGCCGTGATCTGTATCATATCTGAATCAGTGGATTTCTCTCTCTACACGCACACATACATAGATGCAGCAATAGCCATTAAAGGTAATATCATACTTTGGTTTTTGTCAAAGAAATACAGATTTATGGGCAAAAATATCAAGGAAGATACAGTAACAGTCATCTTTGAAACTCTCAGTCCCATACGGTGCCCACTTTTTGAGAAAACAGTTTTTCTTAAGTCTGTTCTCTTTCATTTTTATCTTAAAAAGATCAAAAATAATTGTGGTCACTGTGGTTTCTCTTTTTCTGAATAAATACACTATTTCAGGCGGAAATATTTAACGGTATGTTTCTACCAGCACCATCTTCATATCCTGAAAGTTATACGTAAATTTGTGAACATTTCTGTTTTGGTTTGTTACCAATGTTGTACATGCCCTTTTAATGTAGTATCATACTTTGGTAAGGAACCAAAACTGAAATTAGTAAAACAACGACCGAAAATCTTTTTGATGTTTTAAAAGATCAAAAATAAAAGATAAAAGACTTAAGAAATACTGTGGCCGTTTTCACTGTTTTCTCAAAAAGTGAGCAATGTATGTGGGACTGAAATGTTCATACATGACAGTTACTGTATCTTCCTTGATATTTTTGCCCATGAATCTGTATTTCTTTGACAAAAACCAAAGTATGATACTACCTTTAAGATGCACACTGCAGACTGCTACAATACGACCAAACCTCGTACGGACGAAATGTATGTCCTCAGCCTCCATT
This sequence comes from Astropecten irregularis, assembly GCA_963971285.1. Classification (NCBI taxonomy): domain Eukaryota; kingdom Metazoa; phylum Echinodermata; class Asteroidea; order Paxillosida; family Astropectinidae; genus Astropecten; species Astropecten irregularis. The sequence continues at coordinate 14,813,418 of OZ020256.1, read as the reverse complement.
CCAATTGGTTATCGCACAATCCGTGCGTTATTGTTGCACTGATTAAACATCCAAATCAAAGCGTCCATGTAGCACTAATGCACACACGTACAACCAAGGAAATTGCATCATGTCTCGCTTCATTTCCCTTCATTGGCTTCGTGTACAATATTTTTTCCACCTCCTCCTTCTTCTTTCTGGGAGGATGACGACCAAGTAATTGTACCTGGGGTGGATTTCACCAAACTCATCATAACTTACTATCAATCGTAGGACTTATGCATTGCAGCCCAACGTACATGATATGTACAGCGTGTCCCAAAAGAAATGCAACAATTTATGTCGAGAACCATTATATTAAAATTAAACTGCTTATCACTTCAAGATTCAGATATATGATAAAGCCATGCCTTGACTATCACCATGTAAAATTTTAAGCAAAATTGGACTGAAATTAAGGGGGAAAACTAAGACTGAATAAGTTACCCAACTTCAAAACCCAATTTTCATCTTTCTTTCATACAAATTATGTGTTTATTGACCACTCACTATTAGCTATTACTCGTGTTGTTCTTGCAAATTTGTTTTTAAAGATGACTCTTTCAATTGGTCATATTTTCGCCAATTTCAGCCCGATTTTGCTTAAATTCTACATGGTGATAGCCAAGACATGGTTGTATCACATAACTGAATCTTACAGTGATGAACAGTTTAATTTTAACATTTTGGTTCCCGACACAAAGTGTTGGGTTTTGGGGGGACACGCTGTATAGAAGTCGTACGATTATGATGGGTTATCCTTCATAACTCGTTTTGATCGATCGTATAGGGCTTCGTGAAATCGACCCCTAGTCTTTCAGAAGTTTACCTTCCAGTATTTTACCTGGGTCGCATGTCTGGGTCAGCTGTAACTATGGTAATGTGATGGAAATTTAAGCTCATCCTTGGAGCCATGGGAGGCCATGGACTCAGCTGTTGTAACCCTCATCCTTGGATGACAGCTGGATGGTGCTCCAAGGCCCTCATTCTCATTCTTTCCTACTATTTTTGCTTCCTTAAATTGTGCAAAACAAACTGATTCTGTTATTTTTCACTTAAAGGTATAATACATGATTGGTAAAGGTCACACAACAGCACTCACACTTTGTCTGATCCAGCATGTACATGAAATGATAAGTCTGTGAAAATTTAAGCTTTGACATCTGAGTCACGAGAAAATAGTGAAAATCCGACGAAATTTTTCTTATAAAACATAAAGAATGATATCAAAACTGTTTTCGGTCTTTGTTTTACTAATTTCTAGATAAATACACCATTTCAGGCGGAAATATTTTACTGGTATGTTTCTACCAGCACCATCTTCATATCCTAAAAGTTATAGGTAAATCTGTTGACATTCCTGTTTGGGTATGGTACCATGCAAAACTGTACTGTACCTTAAAAAAAAGGAACAAATCAACATCTCTCCATGCAAACAAAAAAGTCACAAAAATACAAACCCATGATGACCATGTCATCAATGAATGCAACGTGACAAGACCTGTGCTGGTCACTCTCTGAGATCGACAACCCAGTACTGGACACCTATCTCACACCAATTTCAAATTTTGATTTATTTAGCTGTAGTACACATATTACAAGATAATAATAACAACTTTTGTTTGTTCATTTACCATGGGATTACATTCATCTGCGCAGCCTTTGTTGTATATCTCTGATATATCCCACCGCAGATTCTCCCAAATACACAATAATCCAGATTTCCGCAATCGCTAACAAAAATGGAGATCCCACTTACATGTAAAACAAAAGCAGAATCAAGATTGTCTCTAATGAGATAGCATCTCCAGAAATGATGCATAAGCTCGCAGCCAATTACCAACGTCTGTTTTAATTTAACGTACATCCCCTGTGATTTATTCATGGAAGTTGATATACTGAAATTTAAACACAAAATCTGTTATATATTTTGATATTGAGCAGGTGCTTGTTAATCGACGGCGATGGGCTATCCGTTTCAAATATCATACCGATGTATCCAAGGAATTAATATTTAATTGTGATATGCAGAATCCAAAATCTAATTCGCAACAGAGCCTAATAATAATACACCAAATAAAAACAAAAACCAAACAAAAAAAATCTTTCCCAAGTACATTAATTGTTATTACAAGATGACAAGAATCATTTTGCTTTTTTTAAATTAAATTATACCATTTATTACTTTATATTTTGCAATTGATAAGATTTAAAATACTATTTTTGTATATGACAAAGTACTGGTTATTCTTTCTTTTTTTTGTGCAATTTACAAGAATTACTGTACTATTTTTGTATAAGACACATGATTTAACTATACTCAGTTACTTTCTATTTTGCAATTTGTTTCTTTATGTAAGTAGTTTTTTTTGCAAGTCAGTAATGTTCCCACTTGCTTTACATTACACTCAGACAAAACCAAGAGATAAACAGAAACTAGAAGGGTTGCTCATTTGAAGAAACAGAAATGTAGATCCGGCAGGTACATTTGCAAATAGACTGTACATGCACACGGTAAACAGGCTAAGTCCGGTCAGGTACTTCCCCTCGTCAGATGTTCAATATGTATAGCAGTTTAAATTAAGCTGCTTTCTCTGTTCTTTATACTCTGAGTTTGTTTGCTTTCACTCTGTTCCCTCTCGGATTTATTACTCTCGCTGGTTATTTTAGAGGCAGAATGAAAAACAGATGTTACTGATCTAGGTCGCCACTTGATCTCCTTAGCCCCATACACCAATAAATCAATCGATCAATCAACCCATCAATCAATTGATCAATCGATCAATAAATCAGTCAATACATCAATCCATCAATCAATCAGTTAATCCAGCAATCTATCCATCAATTAATCAATTAATCCATCAATCGATAAATCAATCCATCAATCGATGAATCAATCCATCAATTATCCAATTAATCAACCAATCCATCAATCTATCCATCAATCATTAATCTTTCTATCAATCGATCAATCAATATATCAGTTGTTCAATTAATCCATAAATCCATCAATTAATCCATCAATCAGTCCATTAATCCATCAATCAATCCATCAATTATCACACGATCAATCGATCCATCAATCGATCAATTAATCAATATATCGATCAATCAATCTATCCATCAATTCATCACTGATCAATTGATCAATCAACCAATCGATCCCTCGGCCAATCAATCAATAAATCAATCAATCAGTTACTTAATAAATGCTTCAATTGATAACTCTGATCAGTCATCACATCATTGGATCAAAAAGAGTTAATCACACAACATTCAATACATGAAATATGACGAAGGCTAGCAGAAGAACATTTTATTGATATGTCAGTCAATGTATCAGTCACTTTTATTACTTTGCCAAATGCTAGCCTCTGTCAACACTTCACATAGAAGAGCAATCACCTTTGTCACATGGAAGTTTGATATTTCTGTAAAACTAGACACGAACGTACAGCTCTTCACCGAGAATCTGTATATTTTTGCAATATGGGTTATGCATCGTGAGCATCCATTCACTCAGCACTCAAAAAATTGCCCGATCAGAAAAATTCTGATTTATTTTTGGGGTATGATCCGCGCATACAGAGCAGCACTTTGTGGATTTAGATCTGGCTCAATCATCTATGCTTGGAGAATCAGGGATTCCTATGTTGATCGTTGGAGATTTGTTCCATTTGTTTGTGGCAGTTTTGCTCCATATAGGCCTACTATTTCTTTCATGAATAAGACATAGGCCTAACAGTGTATATAGGACATCCAAGCAGATCATTCTGTGTACTCTATCAAGAGGAAAACATCAAAGAGTATAGATGTTGAGTGAAGCATTAAGTGCGTGGATTTCCATTCTCTGTTTTAGCGGATTTTGTTGTGATTGCTGTTATGTTCTCGTGTTTTTGAAAACAGAACGCTGAGTGGTTACTGCATCTTAATACTGTCCATGTCTTGTGTAATACCTATAGAGCATTCATATCTTCATAGCTTATTCGGAGCAGTCCCACGCAAGCTCCCATCACAGTTCCAACTTTGAGCTCCTAAGCTTTGGTATTGTACCTCAATTTGCTCTACAAAGCTTTATGAATCCACTGCCGGACTTGTGCTGTTGAATTTTCCAATTGCTCTGTGGATTCGGACGTCTTGACAACCTTGAATAAGACATGGTGTTACCAGAGGCGATTTGGTCACAAACTTCCTGATCCCACCCTAGCTATAGCTGGAGATGTTTTTGACAGAAAACCTTGAAAAGAAATGTATTTAATATTTTCCTATGCATGAAGTCCTTATAGGGCCCGAAGAACTGGCATTTTTTTCTGTATATCCCCATTGACGCATCACAATTGTGCCATGATGGATTTTGTGACAAAGCCTAAAGGCGCCAATATACCTAAGGTGATCAAACAAGTTTGAAGGAAAATCAAGGTTGTTTGGAAATTGGAAATTGTAACTTGACATTTTAACGTCTTGAGCTTGGTTTTGTGAAATGCAACAGACATTGCACATCTCCAGCGTGCCTTCCATTATTCATCAGTCATCAACTGGACATGCAAGGGGATCGATTTGTTAATTAAGCCATCGGGTTTTGACCTGGTCATCCTCTGTGTCTAATCTGACCTACTGCTGGCGGGGATTGGCTTCCACTGATCCCCATAGCTCGTGGGTCAGTGATTCTCTTTAACCAGGCATTTCAAACCCAATTAATAATACATGTAATATGTATTTGTGTCTTACGTCAAACTTCAAAGCACTGATTACAACCAACATGACCACAAAATGAAAGTGATAAAGAAAGATTGAAAATAAACTTTTTCTTTTAAACTAAAAGAACAATCCTTAAATGCATGTAGGCCTACATATCAATATCGCGAATAAGACAAGTACAGTGGCAAAGAGACTTTGGGGGTTTCTTAGAGGCGGGTCGTAGAGAATCGCCCAAGCACACAATAATCCGTCTAAGATGGTCCCACACAGCTGGCTGTTTCCCATGCAATTTAAGGGCCCTGGCCGCATCGTTCAGTTTTATGACCATTCGTGAAAGTTAAGTCTACAAACTGAGATAGAATTATGTTAGGGTTTCTGACCTATTTCTCATAAAACCCAGTCCACTGGGCGATTTTGTAACTGTATTTCTTATCAGATGTGTTAATTTCTGAAACATCTGAAATGTTGTACTTATCCAGAAAAGAGTACAACCAAAGACCAAAAGCAGTTTTTAAAAGAGTACAACCAAAAACCAAAAACAGTTTTGATCTCGGGATGAGATCAAAACTCCTGTGGATAGATTCGAAATTTCCCTGGGCATTTTTCACTTTTTTCTCAAAAAGTTGGCACCTTATTGGACTGGACATTCCACAGATGACTGTTACTGTATCTTTCTTGATATTTTTGCCCATGAATCTGCATTTCTTTGACCCAAAAAACCAAAGTATGAAGCGACCTTTAACATTATACAGGATTCCAATACCTTTCTGGTAAATGCATCTTAGTCCTTGCATGCACTTTTCAGTCACACAGTCTACTAGAAATCTCGCATTTACAACAAAATACCTGTCAATCTGCGAGCCAGTTGCAAGTTATGTAAAATAAAATAAACAACAGTTAAAGCTTAGAGTGGCATCTTGGCCAGTGGTATAATATAGCACCAGAATGATATTTCTATCAAGAACTGCACACCTTCCATTGAACTACAAACACTGTACACATATTGATATTCATCACCATAGTATAGTTCCTCTCGAATTCAAACAGTCGAGTGCCCGAGGCATCCTACAGCTGTAAGTCTTGAAACATATTTCATCTGGAGAAAAAAGAAAACCACACCAAAGTTGAATCGTGTGTTGGATTTTTTTCTGTCTTTTTCTTCAATTTTTTTTTTCACGGGTCCGAGTGGCATATCGCCTTGGGCATATCTTCCGGGCAACAGGTGACCTGAATCGGGTAACACTCTCCGCCACTCCGGTCACGGATTCATGGCCCTTGATTTTCCGAGAAGAGGTTGTGCTGTGAAGGAAATGGAAGTGGACGAGGAGATATCAGGTCTGACATACAAGACGGAAGGTGAAGCCAGCCTCCAGCTATAATGATGCGAGCGCCTCTTGTCCAGAATAAACACGACGCACACTTTGCTTGTCAATCTTATGACAAAAACGCTGGACACCCTTTTCTTTACTCAGTCTGCAGAATTCACACTAATAAGAGAACTGATGTAGAATTTGTTATTAGCATAAGAACTCATTACTCCGCGGTTCTTCTTATTAACCAATCTCTCGAAAATCCACCTCTCATGGTGTGCGAAATTTCCATGGCCATCAGTATTCAAAAGCAATAGGGGCCAATTTCACAGCCCTGCTTAGCAGAAATATTTGCTTACCATAAAATGTCTGTCTTTTTGATAAAAACAGGATTATCAACCACATTTCCATGTGTTGGGTATCACTTGTGACTGTTCTTTGGCCGTTGTTTGCTGACCATGAATATCAAACCAATGGTGGTTTGTTTTATTGAGAAGACTTTTGTGCTAAGCAATTTTTTGTGCTTAACAGCTCCATGAAATCGGCCCCAGGTGATGCGGAAAGATTGGTAATAATTGACAGCGGAGTTAAGCAGTCTTCACAATTGCAAATATAGGTTAAGTAATTATTTGATTTGAAACTGGTTTAATAATGATTATGGATCGCAAACTGGATTACTTATTAATAGCTGGGTTAGTTTTGATTGAGGATTGTTATAGACTGGGATATAATGGATGTTTACAGGCTGGGGCAGTCAGTGAAGAACTGAAGATTCAGTGTTGTTTTCGTGTTTATCTAAGATCACAGAACTGACTTGCTTGTGCCACAATTGGTTTTAGTGAAAAACGCCCACAGTATTTCTTAAATCATTTCACCGTTATTTTGGATCTTTAAAAGACCAAATGTGTTTTTCGTCAATGGTTTCACTCTTTTCCGGATAAATACAGCATTTCATGCAGAAAAATTTATTTCAACAGTTTGTTTCTACCATCACCATCTTTATTCCCTGTAAGTTATAGGTAAATCTGTGAATTTTTCTGTTTCGGTATGCTAACAAAGTTTGATAGTATACCTTTAAAGATGATACATGTACATATTCTGTGGTATGTAGTATACGACAGCTGTTTGATTAAGCATTGACACTACAGAAAATAAACAAGTTCAACATGGTCAATGATGTTAATAGTTACAAACCATTGAAGGGTGTAGCTGTGCTATATTTGTGTATATCATCCGGTATAACAATGATTAATGGGAAAATGTGCATCACTTGACAGCATCGACCTAGTTTCTGGCAGTCATATTTTTTTGTATCTTTTTCTCATGGTGTTATTTTTAAGAGGTTCTTGGGGCTGTCAGATGTTTATTTAAGGAATTTTTCTGGAGATACCAAGCGCGTCCAATTAGCTCATACCATGTATGCAATTTGGGATTCTAGATGTCGGATTGGCATGTGCTGATTGCCCTAAACACACGAGCTACATTTTGACAGTTGTGGCTTATGGCAGAGTTAACTAGGAGATTTGCCTTAATCTAAAGTTAGGTCACATTTCCTGAGTTTGGGTCCATGATGTGTCTAAACACAAACCAGACGCAGTACACTCACCCTTAGTGTATACAGGGACCATTTTCTCTGACGAATTGTCAGTCGGAACTTGTAAACAAAATTCTGGTATCATTCTAGATATAAGATTACACTTGTTGTGTTTGTGGGGCATTTTATATGATTGTGTAGTCATAGGTCTCTCATTGGTCCTGTCAGAAAATTCTGAGTTAAAGGTAGTATCATACTTTGGTTTTTGTCAAAGAAATACAGATTCATGGGCAAAAATATCAAGGAAGATACAGTACCGGTAACAGTCGTCTGTGAAAATTTAAGTCCCATACGGTGCCCACTTTTTGAGAAAACAGTGGAAAATGGCCACAGTATTTCTTAAGTCTTTTCTCTTTTATTTCTTTTATCATTAAAAGATCAAAAATAAGTTTGGTCACTGGTTTTACTCTTTTCTGGATAAATACCACATTTCAGACAGAACATTTTTAACGGTATGTTTCTACCATCACCATCTTTATACCCTGTAAGTTGTATGTAAATATGTGAAGATTTCTGTTTCGGTATGCTACCAAAGTATGATACTCATACCTTTAAGGCTTTTGACTCTCTTTGCTTGCAACGGAAAAACGCGGCAAATGAATTAGAATCTCTTTCACATCACTGGATGCAATTTTTACTTGTACGTGCAGCAGAGAAAACAAAATTGCCAGACAATTCCAGCAATTGCACTTTATAATAATCATAGTGATTTTCAATAATGCAACTTTAAGCGTGCCAACAGCGAACGCTGCAGCCGCAGTATATGCAGGTCGCCACAGTTTGACTTCGTCCGCCCAGTTAACACCCCAATTGAGAGGGAATGCAATTTCAGCGAGAGAGCTGCACACCTCCCAACAACTTGCACCTGCTCCACTATCCTTTCCTCAGGGGAGCTCCTTAGGCCAAATCTGGACCTTCTTTGCTTTTCAAACTAAATCTGATCGTTACTTCTCCTTCTTCATCACAGTCGTCTTCTTTCTATCTATCCTCTCTCTTCTTTTTTCCTATTGACGTGCTTTGCCGGTCATTCGGAATCTGTACTTCTCAGTGAGATCTGAATTATTGCTGATCCCTGCCTAGTTGACAAGTCTTAAATGCCTATGGCACCGTGTTATATTGAGCTTCCTACACCGGATCGATACCGCTGAAGCACACTCGTTCCCTTTGCTTTATAGGCGACTTTGAAACCTCCAGATTGATTTTTTTTTTCCTTTGGTCTGGCTCCTAAGTTTCCTCCCCAAACTCTAACTTCAAACAGTCCACGGTGCTGTGGAGACAGTTTTAATTGATCTGAGACGGGCTGACGGACGGACAGACAAAAACCCATCAATTGCCGTCTTTTAGTTTTAAGCCGAGATTATTGTTTCCTCTCTCTCTTAAAGGTAATATCATACTTTGGTTTTTATTAAAAACAAAATCCAGATTCATGAGCAAAAAAATCAAGACAGATACAATAATAGTCATCTGTGAAAAATTCAGTCCCATACGGTGCCCACTTTTTTGAGAAAACAGTGAAAAAACAGCCACAGTATTTCTTAAGTCTTTTCTTTTTTATTTTTGATCTTTTAAAAGATCGAAAAGATTTTCGGTCGTTGTTTTACTAATTTCTGGATAAATACACCATTTCAGGCGGAAAGATTTTAAAGGTATGTTTCTACCTCGCATCATCTTCATACCCTGTAAGTTATACGTAAATCTGTGAACATATCTGTTTTGGTTTCTTACCAAAGTATGATATAGTACCTTTAATTTAAATAATGCAAACTATAAATGCATTTTGTGTTTCCACACGGAGAGGGGGCATGGATTGTCGAATCAAGAACCAGGGCTTTTTTCCTTGTTCCTGCCAGTTCTGTGTTTGCAGCCTCCCCCACCCCTCTCCTTCCCCCCACCCCTCCCCTCCCCTGCACCCAACACGCACACATTTTGATAGTAAAATCAATTTCCAGCGCAAATGACACGATCAGAGCCCGAGGCGTGTGCACTGCACTCAAGACGTTCTTGAAGTGAAAAATACTGTAACGTGTTTGAGTAATGCGTTCGCACACACGCGCACAACTCAGTGCATTTATCACATATAATGCTCCAATACATTTTCTTGTATTTTTTTCTCCGTCTTTATTAATGATTAGGTTTACTTGACATGTGGGAAATAGAACCCCTCTATTAATTAAATTTCCAGATGCGGTATACTAGTATATACTAGTGTCTGGTTGTCCATTTCTATCACCAGCAGCTTTTGCAAGAGACTGTCACACAATTGTATAGTAGTGAACGTTTTAACATGACTGTGTAGTTAAACACACGGTTGTATAAGCTGTCCATTTTTAGGCTCAATAATTGTTTGCAAAGTCTGTGCAAGTTCTTACATCAGTGATAGTCCAGTACTCGTACTCGTGCTCGAGTACAACTCGAGTACAGACAAAATACTCGGCCCATACTCGAAAATAAAATGTACTTGGCCCTTACTCGATTCCATGTACTCAAAGTTTAGGAGTACTTGACCATTTAATGCCCTGTACTTGATCTTGAATGTACTCGGACTTGATACTTAGGACTTGGACTCGACAGCAATGTACTCGGACTCCGTCCAGTGCTCAGATCTTGAAGTACTCAGAGTACTCTGTACTCGGATCTGAGGACTCCAACACTGGTTTAAGCTATAGCACATAAGAGGCCATTTATGTTGTTTCTATTTTTGCTTCTCATTTTTTTTTAAGGTGGGCGTTTTTTTTTTTTTAAGGTAACTTCAAACTTTAGTTTTTGCCAAAGAAATCCAGATTCATGGGCAAAATACCAAGAACGATGCAGTCATCTGTGAAATTTCCAGTTCCATACAGTGGCCAATTTTTGAGAAAGCAGTGAAATCGTGCATGACGTTATTTTCAAATCGGTTGATTCCACATGGATAGCTCATATAACATTTAAGAATACAAATCTGAAGTATTATTGAAACATGTTTTTTCTCAATTTGTTATGGAAAGTAGTAGTTTATATTATTAGTGTGCGGCAGTTTTGGCAGCTATTTTTATGTATGTAAAATGCTGAAATGAAATTGTGGAGGTGAATGCACATTGCAAAATGGCTTGATAAGTCCAATTGACTTATTTGGGTAAAGTAGTTGTGTTCTTGTTTTCTTTCCCGCCTTTAGAAAGGCACCTTTTGGAAGGACAAGCAACTCACAAATTAGATATGGACCATGCCAAGACCATTTTCCATCACATTTGGAAAGAAGCCAGAATTTATTGACCACATTTTTTTTCCCTTGGAGCATAAAGTAGGTCCCTCTTTTTTTTTCTTTTGGTAAATTGATAAAGTAAATTTGATCGACGAAATTCAATAGACATGTCCTTCTTTCTGGAATTTCTGAGTAGAGTGAAGCGAAACAAAACTTCCGCAGACGTGAAAATACCATTTTAAGAAATGTTGGGAGGAAAAAAAGTAGACTATGCCTCGGTCCGCTTCACAGCTTATGTCAGGAGAACGGGTTTGAATTGACTAGATTTGGTCACGATTCTCCAAGAATCTTGCAGAATTACAGAAGTGCATTTGCTCATCAAGCCCAAAAGGAGATAGTTTAACCAAGTCAGACATGTCTGACATCTGTGACAAGAATCCATTGATCCACATCTTCAAGTGTGCAAAATGTGGAGATTTGCTAATATGGAAAAACAAGTGCAGCAACCCCTTTTTACTCAGTCATTAGAACTCGCTGCACAGCCATATAAAACGGGCTTGAAATTGGGCACTCGATCGCTGATGATTCTGTTTCAGTTACAGTAGCTGGATTTGTGGAAGTGATGCTTGACAAATGTGCTTGAAATGCTTGAAGTACACATCTTGGGCCACAATTTCATGGAGCTGTTAAGCACACACGAAATTGCTTAGCACAAAATGTCTTGCTCAGTAAAACAAACCACCATTACAAATGCCATTTGATATTCATGGTCAGCTAACAACAGCCAAAGACAAATGTCTTGAAATGCTTGAAGTACACATCTCGGGCCAATTTCATGGAGCTGTTAATAAGCGCAGAAAAAATTGCTTTATAGCACAAAATGTCTTGCTCAATAAAACAAACCACCATTACAAATGCCATTTGATATTCATGGTCAGCAGTGAACAACAGCAAAAGAATACTACAATATGCCACATTTATGATGCAGTCACTTTGCATGGAGACTGTGGAAATGTGTGTTTTATGATCCAGTCCCCCTGTGGAGACTGTGGTAATGTGTGGTAATAAGCAGCTCTTGATCAACGGTGTGGTAAGTGCAGAGGGTTAGGGTTAACTCAAGCAAATTTGTCATGGAATTGAGTCTCCATTTCGGTTTTGCTTTGCTGCGTAGCGAACAACAGCCAAAGAACAATCACAAGTGATACACATCACATGAAAATTTTGTTCTTAATCCTGTTTTATTAAGACAGCAATTTCATGGTTAGCAAATGTTGGTGCTAAGCAAGGCCTTATGGTGAAATTGACCTCAGATGTTCACCAGCTGCTTCATGACATGATGGGATGAACATGAAACCTATGGAGCTGAACATCTTGGTTTGACATTTTGTCATTAAAGTTATTTCATTACCACGGCATGTTCGTGATCTTCAAACCAGGAGTCTGTTAACCCTAGCCTTTAAGTGCTCTTCCAGCACACTCCCCCACAAGAACTGTGCCATTAGTGAGGCTACATGAAAGTAACAATGACTGTTCTTTCATGCATGTACATGCCATGTTCTAATAATAGAAAACAGTGCATGTTCAGACACTTGCATCTTTCTTGTACATGAATGTATCTGGTATTTGTTTTGTAACACTGGACATTACAATTGGACTGGTGTAGCGGTAGTCACAGTCAAGCTTTATAGACCTATGAAGTCTTAGTAAAATTCTGTGGCCCCATGCATGAACCTGCATATAACACATTTTCAAACTTTTTGATGCATGAATATGTAGGGTCATAATTTGGTTAACATCTAAACAGCTAGGGTGGCCTATGTTTTTAGATACATAGGGGGCGGTATTATTCTGACCATAGACCGCCCCTCCAGCCCGACCGTGGAGGTAGGAAACACCCGCCATAACTGCAGTGTCCCCACCTGCCTTTTGTCTGACAACAAAAGAATTTACGCTCGCTGCACTCTATACTGCAGGGTGTTCATCCCATGATTACAAGAACATACACCCTGCAGTATAGAGTGCGGCGGAGCGTAAATTATTTTGTTGCCAGACAAAAGGCAGGTGGGGACACTGCAGTAATGGCGGATGGTATGTTGTGCCATCAGGTCGGTGTATATTATAATATATTAAAGATTTTAAAGATTTTAAAAGGCTTTACTCAGTTTCATGCATGTGTGTCATATCACAGGCTGTGGCCTAGTGGTCTGGCGTGTCGTACTCAAGATCTTGTGGTCAATCTGCAGATTGTGGATTCGAATCCAGCCATGGGCTAGTGGTGCTTGCGTCCTTGGGCAAGACACTTTGTCACATGTTGCTTCTCTTCACTCAGGAGTAAATGGGTACCTGTGAGGGTAGAGATGGCTTTTTGTGGGCTTTGTGTGCTTAATTAGCCTATGTGCACTTTACAGTAGCTGGGGCTGTATAGGCCTACTCCCCGTCCCAGGGAGTTGAGATTGTTTCAGGAATGTTAGTTGGGCCTGATGACCAGGGATAATAATGGTAAGCGCCTTGAGCACCCTCTGGGTGGATATTTTGAGCATTATAAAATGTCTATATCAGGTTCATGCATGGGGCCACTGAATTGGTTTTCGGGGCTCTCACTATGAAATGAAATTGACTGGTGCGGTGTGATTGTTTTGTACTAAGTAAATTAATTCTTGCTGAACCAGGACTAATGATATTATAATTGAATGTGGTCTTTTAAGAATTTTATACCATCAATGGCTTGGCATTTGCCAGCCTGTATTAATACAACCGGCTAATTGTGGAAAGGATTATTAAAAAAAAAAAAATTCCAAAGCTATAACCATTAAACTTTTAATGGGTATGAAAGCTGCCATCTTCTTGAGACTGTTTGACCAGGTGGCCGGGCCAGCAGCGCCAAGACATCTTTAAAGATTCGGCATCATGGGTTTCATGCGTCATGTCCCTTGTGTGTTTGTCATTAGCTTGGTTGTCTCGTTCTTGGACAGAGCCAGACATCTAAAAATCCCTTCCACAAAGTTGCTGCAGTTATAATCAAATTTGCAGCAACATGCTCAAATTGTTTCATTACAGACCCAGTGCAATTTAACTTGGAATGTCTGGTGAACATTTAAGTGACACATTTAATAGTGTTCTGTATCACAAGGAAGCCTTGTATTCATTTTAAAGGGCTGCATTAATGTTTAGTGTTGCACTAGAGATTAAGTATGCAACATTACTTAACAGATCAGCACACTTTATTTGGCGACAGACTTCTTATTGCTACACTAATTTAATATTGCAACATTCTTAATATAGCAGCATAATTGATATTGCAACATACTTCATATCGCTTGAGACTTATTATTTTTATTACATACATCGCATTTAATTATCATTTCTAGTTACTGATATTTTACAAATAGGGTATTTGGGAGACAGGTTACCGTCTGAAAGTGAACATTTGGGAGACATCCAGAATTAGAGAGACATTTGTCAATTTCAAGTTCATTAGTTTGGAGGATGTTTAGAAAAAGGTTAGTAAAGTTTTGTGCACGGCCCTATGGGAATGTCTCCCTTAGGTCCCATACTCGGTTATTGTCATTATGCAACAGACTCATTTGGAATGTTACAAAGCATAAATTATCTGTAAGCGGAACACCTAGGCCAATTTTCATGGAATTTGTTACTGTAAAGCAAAAATTCTTTGCTTATGATATTTTTATTTTTATTTTGCTTATGGTTAGCATATTCCACAATAACCCGCCTGCTGTTTAGAATATTGTGCTATATTCTAACAATCATTTGCAGATACCACACCATTATGGAATTGTACAGGCAAATTATCAAATATCTTAACCTATAAAGATTTGAGTATAGGCAGTATATACATGTAGTGGCATAACTCAGTCATAATCAAGCTTAGTCATCTTCGCCTTTTAATAAGTACCCAAGCTTGCCTCTAAAATTGGGAGGATAATCCCATTTCAGATTCTTGCACTGGCTACCTTTGTCTAAATAAATTGAGCTTTTATTCTTTTGTTTTCATTCATTCTTTGTTTAATATCCCTCATTCAGCTTATTAAGCATGGTGGCTAAATATTTCTACCTCCATGGTATAACTCACCATCAATTCGTGTATTGAGTCTGAGCCTATGTATGGAAACAGTAAAATGTAAATTGATAAAGATCCCAGGGACATAAAAGTCGGCCAACAGTGTGAATATGATATGTGCCACGGTTGTTTAACCCATTGACAGGGAAAATGGACTTCCTATGGCCCATGCAGCCTTTGTTGTAAGAACAATACATTGTATAGAGACCATACATGTAGGCTAATTGTGAGTATTCAACTCCACGCTGAGCCAAGTTTGGATCTGACCAAGTTTCATCCGACGAGACCGAGGTTCAACCCGTATCCAATAACTGCTGGAAAAACACATGATCAATACGCAAGATACGATAGCATCTTTTCTGTGTTAATCACAAGATGCATTGTTCTTTTGTTTCCTGCTACGTCCGGATAAACAGCTCAGCACTCTGAAAGTCTTGAATATCGGAGGATTCTCCGCTTGTTCACGGAAAAAGGACTAATCTTACTGACTGTGTTTGTCTCTTGTAAAAAACGGCCCAGTTGGCTCAATATTGATTGTTAGTAATCCGAAACTGGTTTCCTTGGGTCAGTATTTTCCCAGCAGTTTACACTGCTAGAATTTGTTTGCAGTTCATAGTCATCTTGAAATATAGCACCTCCAGCTGTTGGTGACGAGTTTTCGTGCGATACAGTGGGTCATTCCACCGATATATGGGTCATGTGTTGGTATTTTGCTAACCCTCCCCCCCCCCCCCACCCCCCAAGGTAGATGAATTGAAATGGCCCATCTATTGTCCATTCATTATTTATACTCCCTAATTATTTTTCCAACTTCTTGTCATGCCATTGAGATCAAACAGTTGAATTTGTTAAATTGAAGGAATATTGCAAATAGGTTACAAGGATAATTAATTTCACATCTGCCGAGGTTTACAGACGGACACCTGTTGTAAATTGCTGTCTCATCAGTCTGGTAAAATGACCCATTAACACTTGCGTTCATTCATTATTGTCAAGCTAAGTGTCACATTACCAAATATCCAGAGTAACTCCTTTAAGTGTAATTTAACTTCCAGTGAAAGTGAAGGAGAACAAAAAAAATTCAGACTTCATGGTAATTTTCATGGCTTTTTAGCAATTGTAGATGAGAGTATGCAATGCTTGTACTTATTCAGAGTTTTAAGAAGCTAAGGCCGTGTCCGAAATTGGCTTCCAGAGCTACGGCAAGGTCTATTGTCTTGGTGTCTCAACGTATTTCCAATGGAGAGAAGACCTAGCCATTTTTTTTGGGGGGGGGGGGCTAGAAGGGACAATATTTTGGGGGCTAGACTCTTCTTCTAACACTCGCTTCTGCTATGTCTTTTTAGGAATAGAAAAACGTGTGCAACCTGCACAGCGCATTTTTCCTGTAATAGGCGCGTATTAACTGATAAGATCTATTATTTTCCAGCATTTCTTTTTTGTTTTCAGTTGCAGTTTTTTTTGGGGGGGGGGCTAGACACAATTTTGGGGGGCTCAAGCCTCCCAACCCCACTCCCAATAGAACCGCACCTGCTGAAAGACTAGTAAAAGAACTTTTAAAATGAAAACCTTTAGTATAACTCCCGAGGTGTGGGTGTTAACGCACTCGTTGGTACAATTGTACAGGTTATGCAGTTGCAAGGGAAGTCCTTATTACACCTTGTCATAGAGCAACAGTGTGTATCGATCAGCTCGGTCCGGTCTGAAATTCAATCCGATTGAATCCTGAAAAGCACCATAAAGGTGACAGAGTGCAAAACTTATTGAACTTCAGCTGAACTCCATTGTTCTCTCCCCCAACTCCCCCCACCTCCCCCTCCCCTCTTCTTTTGACACTCCCCGGGGTGGGGAAAAGTGCAAACTAATTTCCATACTCTTTGTCTTGAAGCCGACGGCCTATAGAAACAAGGCAGAATTTGAACCTGTAATACTCCTGATGTCGTGAATGGCTCGTGAATCAGACAGTAACTTGAGTTTGAATGGGGGTCTCAAATTCAGGGCCTGGGACTAAAGAGCCCCATTTGGAGTGTGACTCCGGTATCAATGACCAAGTTAGAGGGGTATTGACTGGTGCTGTTATTTTTTCAGTAATAAGAGCTTGGGCATAATTTTGTCAATTCTGTGAAATTTGGATCAGAACCAAGTTTGGTTCTTGGAGTTTACGTGCATGGCCATATTTCCATTGTTGGCAGCATTTCCAGTGGAAATTCAAAATGTTTGGTCAAATGAGTAAGCCTTCTGGAGACACCATGTATAAAACTCTTTTTGGAAGATGTGTGGTCCTGAAAAAGACAAATGAGAGTAAATTCTCTAAAAAATGCCTGGTCACTGTCTCAGAAATTGAAGAATGTGGTTTGAACTAATATGTCACAGGTGATATAGGGCGACACAAAAAACTATAAAAAAAACTTGCAATCAATTTTTATGAATGAGTTTAAAATTTTGTTGAATTTAGATTGGTAACAATGAAGACCGACAATGATGTGGGCAATATTTCCCACTCATCCTCATTTTTGAAGTTGTTCCATGTCGTGTTGGTAATGTCGCATGGAAAAATGGAATAGTTTGTGTTTCATTCCAATAAGCCTTTCGCGAGTTAAAATTGAACAATATCTGGTACACTGAATTCTTTCACTGTACATAAACATCAAAACCTGAATACTCCAGACTAAAGACACTGTTGCTTTTGCCTAGTTACATACATCTTGCAGCAATGAACTTTTCATAATGGATAAGAATGGCACAAAATGAACCAGTCCATGCAAGAGATGGGTATCGCTATGCAAAAGCTTGCCCCGAATCATGTGCCATAGCAACAGAGTCTTTAGCCTGGGAAATTCAAACTGGGGTGTTTGCAATGAAAGAAGTCTGTGTACCAGATACTATTCAGATTTAACTCACAAATGGCTTATATTGGTCATCCACTGTGCATTCGGCACAGACACTTGACGAACATATTCAAGCTTAAAGGTACACGCCGGCTTCAAAGTCCAAAAAAATGAAGAGTGCAGAGTATAACACAATATTTCTAGAACACTGGGTGAAGGTTTTCGTGAAAAAAAAATCGGAAATAAGTCGTTTAATTAGGGTTAATTAACGGAAATCAAAATAAGGTCAAAGGTTAAGCGTATACGCATTTCCAGCCGTAACAAGTGTTAGAAGGATGTGGCACACCAATGGTTTTAGACTGGTGCTCATAGCTGTGACTAAAATGTTGCAGCTGCCGTATGAAAATTCCAGGAACGCGATACACGTACGTTCAAGCCGTACACGATGGAAAAATCATAGGCAAAACATAAACAATTATTGAATTAGGCGAATCCGTCTGTCTGTTGAAAACATAAGACTTTTCAGAATTATTCACAAAATGTTTGTGAGTTGATGCAATGTTTGCGAGTTGACGTAATGTTTGCGAGTTGATGCAATATTTGCGAGTTGACGTAATGTTTGCGAGTTGACGTAATGTTTGCGAGTTGACGTAATGTATGCGAGTTGACGTAATGTTTGCCAGTTGATGCAACGTTTGGGAGTTGACGCAACGATTGCGAGTTGATGTAATGTTTGTGAGTTGACGGCTGGGACGCAATGTTGCGAGTTGACGTAATGTTTGCGAGTTGATGTAATGTTTGCGAGTTGACGTAATGTTTGCGAGTTGACGTAATGTTTGTGAGTTGACGCAACGATTGCGAGTTGACGTAATGTTTGTGAGTTGACGGTTGGGATGCAAAGAATTTTGAGGGCATGATTGATGAAACAATCATTTTCGAGGGACCAAAACGATTTCCACATATACACACAATATAATTTTGAGAATCACACAAAAAGGTTTTGATGGCATAAAATGATTTTCATGTATGACAAGAAATTATATATCTCGAGGCTTTCGATTCTTGCTCCGCGGCTCGAAAATCCCCCCCCCCCCCAAATGCAACGGAGACCGGGTCAGTGACTCAACGCACGGTCTCGCATCAAATATGCTACACGTACGGGGTGCGTGGACCGCACTGGCACTACACGGGCCCATGCCTCGGGCTGAATGCGTCGCAAGACCCCACGGGCTGTGTCTGCAGAGGTGGTAGGGCACCCGCAGTTACCGGTCTTTTATAAATTCTAAATTTGGCATGTAAATGTTGCTTTATCGCGTTGGAAATTCTTAATTCTAAAGGGGAAATACCCAGGTCGAACAGTTAAGGTTTGATAAAAAGAAAACCAGCGATTAAACAAAAAGTTATACTAAACTTTGTATAGTAAAAAAAGCTTTTAAACGACTAGAAGTGCAACTATCACATGATCACGTGGGTTTTCTGAGTCAAAATTTTGACTCAGAAAACCCACATGACTTACGGTTTTTCGTATTTATCATGAAAACGGCTCAATTTTACTGTTTATTTGTGTGGAATGTTCTATTCTACTTTTGGAAGACCTTTCCAGTCATGATAAAGGCATGCATTGGCGCCAAAAAGCGCCCAAAAAGCGCAACGAGGCCGGCGTGTACCTTTAAGTACACTCTCGCATCATCCATGGCAGGAGAAGTGATTCATTGCATAGGCCTTTCGCCAACTTCTGTTTCTTTAATCTGTTGCTCAAACGGGAGACTGTTCTGTCCATCTTGAAAATGTCTTCTTAAGATGGACAGCGAATTATACGTGGTGTTACCACATAGTCTAGAGCCTGTACTTTATAGATTCATGGCTCCCTTGCTTTATAGTGTCAAGAGCTAGCTTCACTAGATTAGAGAAGCCTTGAAGTGAACAGTAATTGAATGGCCCACTTCAAACTTGAGATAAAGATGTAACCAGATTGTATTGCAGTTTAAAGAAGAATCTGCATTATGAGCAATTTGAAGCTAGAGGAATCTGTGAGATGTAATTCTGAGATCTTAGGACAGGGCAGCTGTTGTGTGTGCACTGTTGTTGTACGGAGGTGAACTTAACTTTGACGTGCACAGCCCATTATGTGCAATCTACCTATGTTATCATTACTTGTCTGTCTGCCGTGTCAGTGTGATACAGTGTGGGAGTCTTTTCGCTTTAATCTCTGTCCTTGGAGTGGCCATGAACATTCTCGCAAGTGAAACTAACTCACTGGCAGGGAAGCTTTTTACCATGGAGGGGTTTCCAGTACGTTGCGCTTCCGGCTCATTCCGAACAGTGCTGATTTGCTAAAAGCAGAGCTGTGTTAACTCATGCGATTTACGCTGTGCTTCGGGAGTGTTGTTTGGGTTGAAGGAAAGGTATACAAGGCTACCTCCCTGACACATTCATGGCTTGTGGTTCCACAAGGTGACCGTGCATTAATGCAACAAGAAGATGTTCTTTGGATATAAGTAGTGCACACGTGTGAGACACACTGATGCTTCATTTGTTTCATGTTTCCATTTCTATTTTTTTTGTCGGATGGCTAGAATAAGGCCTATATGTTTCATCTGGATCGGTGTTTCTTGGTGTGCCATCCACCGAGGTTCTGAGTGGATTTGGAATAAACAGCAAAGTCCGATGAAGCACACTGTTGCTGATATTAATAACATGTCTGACTGTTATTACATGGTAGTCCAGTTTCTGCCTCATGTGGCAGGGTCAGGCAGAAGCAGGGTAGAGGACTCTAGGGACCTTTTTGAAACGGAAGCTCCCCCTCATGCTCAGACTCAGTCTCATGCTCAGACTCAGGCTCAGGCTCAGGCTCAGGCTCAGACTCAGGCTCAGGCTCAGACTCAGACTTAGACTCAGGCTCAGACTTAGACTCAGGCTCAGACTCAGACTTAGACTCAGGCTCAGACTCAGGCTCGACTCTGTCAACCATTATGCTGAAAATATAGGTTGTGGTTTTTCATTGAAGTTGAAGCTCTGTTTTCCTTTTCAAACCAGTGAATCTACAATAGCCTCTGTTTTTATATCCATTATTTTATAATGGATTCGCGAAATAGTGCCGGAGCCTGAGCCTGAGCCTAAGGCCATAAAAAAAAATTGTTGTATTGGCGTAACAGAGGTTTGGAAAATAGGGTAGGGCGGGCGGATTTTTTTTTATTTTTTTTTATTTTTCCTGGGGTATTAAATGCTTTTCCCCCTGTATATCACAGTATTTGACGTGTCAAATAAAGACAAGAAATGACATAACAACTTTAACCAGTCTGGTTTCCATCTTTTGCTCCTTTTAAGCTTTTAATCTGCATACAAATTTGCGATTTTTAAATTTTATTTAATTTTTTCCCCCCATTTTTATTTATTAATTTTTTTTTTTTTTGGGGGGGGGGGGGTTAAAATGTTTACGGTCGGGGCATATTTTTGGGTCGGGCGGGTTACGCCAATACAACAATTTTTTTTTTATGGTTTTTTTTTTATGGCCTAAGCTTCCGTTTCGAAAAAGCCCATAGCATAGGCCTATGCCCTTCCTCTTCCAATAATGCGGACAAACTTTGCTTAATCGATCTCTGAATTTCAGAGAAGATGCATCCTATGGATTTGTAGCTCCAACCCTTGCCTCTCTGCTGGTGTCCTCCAATAGTTTGGTGATCTCATTTCCATGAACCCTCCTCTCTCGTTCCAAATGCTAGTACTCCCTCCTCCCTAAACCCCGAGGGAGGGCAGAAGCGTGGATGACGAATGCATCCAAGGGAAGTCCTCATCGATTAATAATGGATAAATGGCACTGCAAACTTCCTGGCAGACTCAGCATTGGCGACGGGATGAACCAGACTCCCTTAGTCCCTACCATCGGGGGACCCTAAGCACTTCCCTAATGCACCAATCAACCAGCCCCCTAGTTGTTGACAAATTATCGCTGAACATTGATTTATCTGTACGGGCAAAGTACCATGGGGGACATTACAACTTCTTTTTTACCCCTCTTGTGAGTGTGAATCCAAACCAGACCTAGTTTTTTTTTTAAAGGGTTTATGCTCTTGTTGTGTTTTTGTTTTTTTGCTGGAAGATATATGCTAGCCTAGTTATTGATTCAAAGGGTAATGACCACTTAAAGATGCCATGCTGTTTAGACTAGCTGAGTTTGATCAACCTTCATCAGTACAAATAACCAACCATCGAGAAAGAAAACTGCAGCAGAATGAACTTAATTCTTAACTTACAGGTCCCGGGGACAGATTTATCAAAACGGTATTTGTTCTGTTTTTTGTTTACATCATTTGTAGCTCTTTTCTGGTCTTTCTTTCTTTCCATTTTTCTTTTTCCTCTTTTTGAGGGATGGAGGTGGATGGAGTCAAGTCTGATAAATACAAAATTAATAACTTTCTTTCATTTTGCAGATGAATATTAACTAATTAGAAAAAGCATTTTCTTTGTTATATATTGTGGTTCTGTATAGTAGATTGAGGCTTGAGACCCCCCCCCCCCCTAAAAAAGAAGAAGAATTGTGTCTAGCCCCCACCCCCCAAAAAAAAATGCAATTGACAAAATGCTGGAAAATAGCATGCATTGGCCATCTTCCGTGGTATGGAGACCTCTCGCACTATGGGGGGTTACGAAATGGAGGCTCAGACTCAGGTCCAGCTCTGTCATCCATATGCTGAAAATATAGGTTGCGTTTTTATATTAAAGTTGAACCTCTGTTTTCCTTTTCAAACCAGAGAATCTACTTCCGAACCTTAGCCAAAAGCCTCTATTTTGATACCCTATATTTTAGAATGGATTCACAAAATGGAGCCTGAGCCTGAGCCTGAGCCTCCATTTTGCACACCCCCTATGTACTTACTGTTCAGTCGAATTTTTCAGGCTACATGGGTGACATTCAAACCCCCTTTCCACCATTATAATACTCTTCATAATTTCCTTATTTTGAGATTGTTTCAATATTAATAATTGGTTCATATTTGTGTTGTTTTCCTGCATTAGGATAAACTGTACTACGAGCAGCTCAAGACCTATGTGTTCTATCATGACTTGCTGGTGGATAAACTCCTGTACAAGGTAATGTCTGTCCCCTCCAATCCCACCACCCCCCCCCCCCCCCCCCCGGCCCCCCATGTCACTTTGCTCCCTTTGCATTGCACATGCTCACTTGGGAAAATTAAAAAAATATCTCACGCCAAGCTTGTCTCTGACCTTGAAATCTCTGGCACTATGTCTTTCTTATGTTCTAGCAATTTCACTGCTAAGACATATATTTTCAGTAGTGTTAAGAAATTCTGTCACAATTGACAGAATTCTTTATACTTGGCAAAGCACATATCTGTACTTCATGAATATTAATGAGTTTTATTTGCATATCACATATCTGTAGCTCCCCATGGTTTAAATCAGTATATCTGACAAGTTGCACTGTCCTGTGCTACAGTCTTTGCTGTATTTGGTAGCTCTCATTATGGTTGACAATTGCTTTGCTTTTATCATCAATTTTTATCTTTTTCTGCATCAATAAAACTCGTTGAAAATTTGGGGTTTTTTCACAAGTTTTGATTCTGAGAAAGATTCTGGCACTAATTTATTCATAGATTGGACCAATCATAGATAAGGAGTTTTTAGCCAATCACGGCCAAGCACCCCATACTTTTAACCAATCAGGTGATATGCAACAGTGAAGCATAGGAAGTTTTGGAGGTAAGATACACATAATGTGTGTCATTCTGTCACAGCACATTGAGCAAGCTGGGTGCTTTTGGCCCATGCACTCCAATATACATTTGGGAGACCAAAAATTATTGCACAAATTTGTGGGACCATCTTTCTAAGGTATCCTTTTCAGTATTCATAATTATAACTGTTTTATTAGTCATATCAATCCTTTATGATTAAGCCATATTGCCTTGCTCATTTACCATTCTCAACCACAATGGCGGGTCACATTGAATAAAACTGCCTAATACGTGAATTCCCTACTGATGTTGTTTCCGTTGCACAGGATGTGAAGCTCACCGCAACCAACGACGACCAGTACTTTGTCTTTGAGGACTTCCTCTATCAGGTCCTCTTCGTGTTCTCCCGGGACACCAAGGTCTTGAGTCATTTCTCCAGTAGCTCAGCCTCCCCAGCCAAGTCTTACATCAGAGGTAGGTTTAAGAGGTGATCTAGCTGGGCCCAACCTCATAGAGCTGCTTAAGCAAACAAGTGCTTAAGCATGAAAAGTCTTCCTTGATCAAACAGGATTGCCAACCAAATTTTCATGTGATGTTTTATACTGCTTTGGACTTGTATTCGGCCATTGTTTGCTGAGCATAACATTCAAAAGGAGTTTTGGCTGGCATACTGATTTTATTTACCAAGATTTTGGGTGCTTAAGCAAATTTTGGTGCTTAAGCAGCTCTATGAAATCGGCTCCTAGGCCCAATTGCATGGATTCCGTTACTGTAAGCAGACTTTTTTTGCTTACGGTGAGTGTATTTCACGGGAGAGTTTTCTTTTTGGTAACTATCAGTAGAATGCCTATAACAATGCATTAGCAAAAAAAAAAAAAGATTAGCCTAGAAATTCTTCGCTAACCGATTAAGCGCCGAAAGTCTTGCTTACGGATTCCATGAAATAGACTTCACGCAAAGCAGTGCTTGTAAGCAACAAAATTGACCATAACGGATTCCATGAAACTGGCCCCAGTTATGGTGTGACAAAAGGGCCTGTTTGTTTAACACACAGGATCACAGATTCTACTGATCTGGATCCCATTTTAGTGTACCCTGCGTAGTACGTGGATCTGCAGATCTGGGATCCTGTGCATTAAACAAACAGACCCAAAGCCTCACAAGTCTAACTTGGTAGCTGCCACATGATCGTCAAGACCCAGAGTTGCGATGAGCCAACTCACCCGTTGAATTTGCAGCATCACATATTTCCTCCACACGTGGATGTGTTTTGGGAAAAACCATATGCAATACTAACCTTGCCATACATAACTACACATGTATGCAGGTATGGCTTTAAAGCAGAAACAGGTTATGCCTGACAACAAGCAGGTTTGACCTATAACAACATTCAAGGCAATGTTACATTTCTTGTAACCATTACTTCTAATAGTTTGACTGACTTGTGATGTCTACTGCTTACATTACAGGATTGGTAACATACCCAAAGAGAAATGTTCACAGATGTACGTATAACTTTCAGGGTATGAAGATGGTGCTGGTAGAAACATACCATTTAAATATTTTCGCCTGAAATGGTGCATTTATCCAGAAAGAATAAAACCAAACACCAAAAACATTTTTTACCTTAGCAAGATCAAAAATCTTTCTTTATGTTTTATAAGAAAAATTGAGTCAGGTTTTCGCTATTTTTTGTGGACTCAGATGTCCGATTGAGCTCAAATTGTCACAGGCTTAGTATTTCACGTACATGCTGGATTATATAAAGTGTGAGTGCTTTTCTATGTTGGCGGTGTCCCTAAAGAAATCATAACATTTATCAAACCAAAGAAATACACATTTGTCAAGTCATGAATCAAAGAAGGAGCAGTGAGGAAATCAGCCAAAGCTTGGAACAGTTTCCGGCAAAAGATTGCTGTCGAGAAATCCCCATTTTAGACCCTGTAAGATTTTCTGAACAAAACAGGAAAGGATTTAGTCCCAAAATTGTCCCCTCACTCCAATTCTCAAATGGCCCATGAGGCTGTATTGGTGGCTGCATCTCTAAGCAGCCCCGATGGTTCATCCTTCTCCCAAAAGGGTTAAACAGCAGTGAGGAAATGGCTTCACTTGAGAATCTGATATAGATCTGATTGTGCCAGCTTTTATTCACATCAGGCCTCTCCATATTAAAGTCATATCAACCTTAATTTGTTTAAGTCCTCTAAAGAATCAATTTCACTATTAGATCTGGAACTCAAAGCCATCATCCAAAGCAATTGACCTTATTTTTATTCTCAAGGGCAATCTATGGCTTATTAACAGATAGTGGGACCTAATAGATGACATTATTATATCACTGACACAAAATTAGATCAATTTTGATTGATAGCGATGACTGCCATGGGACATATTTCAAATTCACCACTTGACATGACGGAAAAATTTGGTTGTCGCGTCCTATTTTTTTTGGTAGTGTTATCAATTTGGACCACTTCTGAGTTGATGTGATCTGTTTAACAGCAAGGCTCTGGCTCCATACTTGCTGTATTTTTTTTTCTTGGGGTGGGGGCTGCATCCTGGGGCCAATTTCATAAAGATGCTAAGCACAAAAAATTGCTTAGCACAAAAATGTCTTGCCCAATAAAACAAACCACCATTGAATATTGATATTCTTGGTCAGCGAACAACATCCGAAGAACAAATTGCAAGTGATACACAACACATGAACATTTGGTTGTTAATCCTGTTTTTATTAAAGGCAGAAATGTCATGCTTAGCGATCTTTTGTGCTAAGCAGCTCTATGAAATTGGCCCTGGAACATGTGGGAACTGTAGAGCAGTCAAGTTATCACGGCTGTCATTCAAGGATTCCCTTACTCCTACACAGGCGGTAGTGATAAGAAATGTCTACCACCAACTGCTTACCAACTGGTGATGGCATGAAGTATACCAATTAAATAGTTAAGACTAAGAGGGCCTGACTTTTCGAATCTTGGCAGAGAATCTCTCTCTTAAAGGGGAAATGAAGACCTGATTCGATAAACCCACAAAAAAAAGCCATAATTCCTCGGAGAGCATCCATTGTTTTTAATATTGGAGTAGCACAGATTAACCTATGTATTCAGTGCAAATAATCGCCATCATCTGCAAAAAGGCTTGGTTAGGTAGGGAGGCTGGATTTTGACTGAATAATCTGATTATGCCTTGTAAACTTTGGAATAGATTCTGTCATTCCCAAAGGAGTGTCCAATTTATACAATTGCTAAGCACACAAATGTCACAGTGTGAAGAGCTTAATCAATTGTAAACCTTTCACAGCCCAGTGACCGAGATATTACAGCATTCTATTGCTTGTCATGAGTGTGTAACTGATTTTTGCTTAGCGAAAAAAATAACAAGGCCAATCACCTGGCATGCAGCTTGGTGATGATATTGACCTTTGATGATATTGATATTTAAGCCAATTTCAATTAGCTGCTTAAAAAGTACAGAAATTTGCTTAGCATTAATAGTCTCTCTTGATAAACACACCTCGAAATAAATGTATAACGTCTTTTCTCTAGTCAACGAAACTTAGAAAGGGGATAAGCTTTCAGACTGAAAATAGTAAACAATTTTTTTTTTAATGTAATGCGCATTTTATAAACTACCTTTAATGTACAAGATGTTTTCATTAAAATTTCCATTACCAAAACCCCATTACAGCTTTTAACCTTATATGTTCCAAAATTCGATTCGATTTGATTTTCGTATAGTCAACAAAATCCCATTCCCTATGCCCTTGCATGCTTTCCTTTAATATAACATTATAGCATATTCAAGTCATTTCAGTATTGGTTTTCGTGTGTTGCCGTAGTGTTTGGGAGTCACTCCCAGGAGCTTCCGTGCCATGAATGTTTCAAACCCAGGCAGCTGCTAAAACCACTTCGGGGAAATTAAAAAATCATAAACCATTTAACTCTAATGCGTCCCCGGTAATGTGTTCAAATCTCGTACTCTGCGCTCCAAACGCTGTTGCTTAAAGCAATGGCTGCCAGTGAATTGAGCCTAGAGTTGGGACGATTGTGCATTTAAACGATTAAATTGACTCCAAATTTCAATATCCATTTAGGAATTTGTGAATTGAATTCACTGTAATTTGTCTGGTCAGTTTCACTTGTGATTGTTTGATTTACCGGGAATGGGTCATTAGGGAAACTTTCTCATTGGGTCGTGCACAAACTTTACTTACTAGTACCTATTTTTAAACATCCTCCAAACCAATGAACTTGAAATTGACATATGTTCGTATTGATAGCATTCTCTGTCTTCTATTAAAACATGGATAGGAAAAATAGTCTTTAAAAGGTAGCTGATACCTTAGGGAGATATCGATATGTCTCCCTAATTCTCAATGTCTCCCAAATGTTCACTTTCAGATGCTAACATGTCTCCTTAATATGCTATTATAATGCATAATGATGTATACTTAGTTATTATGCCACGCTCCATCTTTCAACGCCCACGACACATGTAAAAAAAAGGAAGTAAAACAAATACAGGCAATTTAAGTAACACTGTATACAACAACATAATGAGAGAAAGATATAATGAGGCTATAATTGCTTTTAAAGAGCCCTATAACTAAAAAGAAACATTTCCATTGATTTCCACTCTAAATTTTGTTGCTCTGACCAAAATAATGGAGTACTTCAAACAGCAATTAATAGGTCATTACATTTTTACGAGTTTCCCTCCATAATCACATTTTTCAAATACCCTTTATTCAGATAGTTAACAAACCAAACCCTACCCACTTCCATACCACAGTTAATTGTGAGTGGTTTTAATACCACACATGGTTTTTTCTGTGGTAGGTGTGGTATCCTGAATACCACAATACACTACAAAGTGTTTTTGTGGTAGTGCATGGTTTGTGATGCAGTTCCCCTGTGGAAAGTGACTGTGGTAATAATGTGTGGCAAGCAGCATGGCAGAGAATTAGGGATAAAGTAGCAGTAATTCAGCTGATAGATTATTTGCGATGTCCCTGCACTACTATGAATAGGTGTAGGTTATTTGATACAGTCCTCTCTGATTTTGTGCTGAGTAGAGTCCATTGACACATGCCTAATCTAGTTCCTACAGACAATCTCAAATACGCACCTGGTTTTTAAAATGGATACTGTGAACTAATGCATGAATGGCCTTTGATATACATATACGGTAAATTCAAATGTGTTCGATTTTTACCAGTACGGCATGCATAAATAGGGTATGGAGTCAAGTTAATTAATGCAATGGTGTTCATTATAAAGCATATAGACCTTTCTTTTGTTTACCAACATTGGCTGGTGGTTGGCGCATGGGCAGCCAAATGTTGCAAATCATTTCGTCTTCTTGACAGACGGCCTGACCAACTTCAACATGTTTTGCAAATTTTCCATAGCTCTACAAAATACACACCAATATTATTGCTTGTGTTGTTCCAGCAATATCTTTCAATGTTTATGAAATGTTGTGTACAAATTGGGTCCAAATTGTGTTTATTTTTTTTTATGCCTGGCTTTGACGTTTCACCATAGTTTCCGCCATCTTGGTTGGCAAAATTTCAGGCTGAGTGACGTTGCAAAAGAAAGGTCTATACTTTGTTTATATAAATTAAAGAAAATATGGCCTTTGAACGCTAGAGACCGACTGTTTGAGAAATCAGCTTTTGCTTTAAAGGTACTATCATACTTTGGTAGCATACTGAAACAGAAATCTTCACAGATACTTATAACTTTATACAGGGTATAAAGATGGTGATGGTAGAAACATACCATTAAAATTTGTCCACTAGTATCCAGAAAAGAGTAAAACCAATGACCCAAAACTATTTTGATCTTTGGGAGATCAAAAATTAACAGTGAAAAGATTTTTTTTAATGTGGGCTTTTTCACTGTTTTCTCAAAATTTCACAGATGACAGTTATTGTATCTTTCTTTATATTTTTGCCCATGAATCTGCATTTCTTTCACAAAAACCAAAGTGTGGTATCACTTTTAAGTCTGCAACAAGTTTCTAAAGTAACTGGAGTATGGAGTCTCTGACATATGCATGCACGTTTAATCTGGTCATGGCAGCTATATATTTGCAGTCCTTAGAAATGGTATTTAGAGGTTGAAAGCTAACGCCTCAAGATTTACCCAATACATTCCAGGAGATTATCTACAGATGGAATAGCGGAAATCTGATAATTCTTATGACAGCATCTTAATTTCTCTGCGGTCAGCAGAGAATACAAAACAGAATTCCTTCCAATCAGATCAGCTCAGTCATATTTTTTTTTTGAAAAATTCGCCGGAGAAAATCCAGCTTTAATGAAAGGTGGCGTCCGTGGCCGGGACACCCGACCGGAAAAATGGATCACACAATCCAAAAGTGAGATAGTCTTACCCTCTGTGTTTATCCAGAGAGAGGAGAGGTCTACTTAGAGGGATAGACACTTGGGGGAAAGTGGTGCTGTTTGTCTTCATTTTTCCGAAACTGGAGACAATTTTGAAGTTTCTCAGTGGCAGGGATCAAGGCCCTTCAGAGCGTTGTTTATGAGTAAAATGGAGCGAACAGATTAGAGACTTCTGGCAACTTTATACAAATTGTAGGCTAACCTTTCACCAACGTAGATGAGCTCTGCATACTCAGTGTTTCTTAAGTGCACATGAAACCATCATGCAGTGGCTCAGGTGGGATTCGAACTCATGACCTCCTGCTTATTAGTGCAGGGGTCAATTTCACCAAACTCATCGTAACTTACTATCAGTCGTAGGACGTATGATACATTGCAGCCCTATGTAGGATACGATGGGTTATCCTTTGTAAAGTCTCCAGTTACTATCGATCGTAGGACTTGAAATCACAATCAATCGTAGGCCTTCATGAAATTGACCCCTGATGTCATACCACTAGACCACCAAGCTAGTAATGGTGTAAACACAATTATTAGGAGCGGATCCTGGATTTTCCAAAAGGGGGGTCGTGGAAATAAAATGTGCCAATTAATAGCGACGGATGCATTTCGGGGCGATCAAAGCTTGCTAATTTTGTCTCCCCCCTCTTTTTTCTTCTCTTTTTGAGTCTTTCTCCCTCTCTGCTTTTTTTTTTTTTTTTTTTCTCTTTTTTTTTGCTAGAAGAAAAGAGGTGTGTGCACCCCCACGCCCCCTGGATCCACCCCAGATTAATCATTGTTATTAATCATTTTTTTGTAGGGAGATAGATGTGAGGTCATACATCATATAAAGGACGTTTCTTTCTCTCTTCCTGTTTGTGTTCTAGGAATGCTTGGTGTGGAGGACTACGCTGTCATCTACCCACCTAACGGCATCATCCCATTCCATGGATTCTCCATGTATGGTGAGTCAAACCAGCCCGTCTTCTAGATCAATGACTAGTGGCCAATTTCATAAAACTGTTAAGCACAAACATTTGCTAAGCATGGCCTTTCTGTCTTAATGAAAACAGGGTTAACAACCAAACTTCCACGTGTTGTGTATTTCTTGTGATTGTTCTTTGGCTGTTGTTCGCTGGCCATGAATATCAAATGGAGTTTTCAATGGTTTGTTTTTTGGGGCGAGACATTTTTGTGCTAGGCAAATTTTTTATGAAATTGGCCTTAGGGGCGGTGAGCGAACAACAGCCAAAGAACAATCACAAGTGATGCACAACATATGGAAATAGGGTTGTAAATCCTGTTTTTATCAAGACAGAAATTTCATGGTTAGCAATTTTGTTGTGCTAAGCAGGGCCATAAAATTTGCCCCAGAGATAGCAGAGGTCCTAATAATCACATCCTCTGTCCTTAAAGCAAGCAAGAGATGCACTAAAGCAGTGATTTATTCATTCTGTCACCATCATGCTGGTGTTGTGACTCTGGTTGGAGCTGACAACAGCTGAAATATCCTTCCTCTCCTTAATAACACCCAAATAAGATTTATTTGGTCAAATTCATAAATAGCACAAGTGCTATATTTCATTTTCAAACTTAATCACACCTAGATTTTCAGAGATAACCATCGAATGCAAAGGGACCGTATTTCATGTTTTCTGTCTTTCTTTCTTTCAATTTTTGGTTCATTCATTCCCTGAAGTATACTTCCTTTTATAAATTTGGACATCCATACTTGGTGTCCCAATGTGTTCTCAGATTAGCCCCCCCCCCCCCTTTTAAACATGTTCCCATCCTCGTTCCTCGGTATATAGCGGTATGTGAATGGTTTCATGGCTTCTGACTTCCAAACAAACAAAGATAATTGACTATTAGTAATAGGGACACAGCAAACATTAGGCCTGGATAGCTCATTTGGTATTAAGATCGAGCGCCAGTACAGTATTCCGGAGGTCGCTGGTTCGAATCCCACTCTGGTCAATTTTTGTTTATAACCCAGTGACTTTTCCTCATGGTTATTTGATGATAAAGTTGGGGGGGGGGTGTGATCTGTGTATGAGCAGAGCGAGTATTTAAATTCACCAGAAGGAGATTATGTGACAAGAAAGTCACATGCCCAGTTGCTGTGCTATATATCAGAAAACAGGGATCGGAGTAGCGAGAGGAAAAATGTGAACATGATTATCTTGACTTGAAGTCTGCAACGCTCGGGAACAATTTTTGGTATGCCCCTGGGTGCCTGTTGACGACAGCTGGGGCGAGTGTCTAGCACTAGGGGTATTAACAAGAAAATCCAGTTTAGTTCGGATAATAGCGAATGCGGCATCTCCGCTCGGCCTATTATGTTCAGGTCGGTGATACTGCAGCGAGGGAGGATTCCGTATCGTTCATCTGGTCACCTGCTCTAAGCATCGATTTCCCCTTTTATTCTCATTTCCTTGATACTTTGAATTTTTTTTATGGAGGCAGGGACGTTTCTTTCCATTTTTAAGGTTATTGGCAATTTAACGTGCTCATATTCACTGCCCCGGGGCGCTCTGCGGAAGCTGGGGCGGGTTTGGCTTACTGAGGAGCATACGTGCCTTTTGATACCTCATGATGAATGTTGTATGGGGCGGGTACTGTAAGCAGGGGCACATATTACCGGGGCTTTGTCTGGTGTAGTGTAAACACGGAGGCGTCCGATTCGTGTGTGGAGATAATTGATCTGGATTGAAAAGTGCCCTGGTCGTGCATGAGCACTAGAGGGGGCTATGCAAGGTCTCATGGAGTGGCTCATTTCAGTTTATAGTGGTGGACCTATTCCATTTTTCTGGACCTATTGGACAGTTGCAAAGAATTCCCCCTGCATCATCTGCATAGGTTCTCCACACTAGCAGTCAGCAGCATATCTAGGGAAAACGGCACCCAGGGCTAACGCTAAAATTGCACCCCTAATTCCAACTTCTGATGCCAATTAAAAACAAATTTGACAGTTTGAAATTAGAATCTTTCTTAGTTTGTTCATTGGATCAGATTTCCAATAACTAACAGGTTTCCTTTTCTTTTTTGTTTGTTGCATTTTTGCTCCCCCTTTAAAAAAAGTGCCGCCTGGGGCACGTGCCCCCCTCCCCTTGCCCCCTTCCCCCCTATAGATACGATATGCCACGGCTGAAAGTCTTTACTCGTTGCATGACCCCCACTTGGCCATGTTGAACATCTTTTGTCTTTACAACCTTTAATACAAGTTCTGAGTAATGAGCCTGTTATTTCTCCCTTTCTTTCTTCTTGGTTTGCAGTTGCACCGCTGTGTTTTGTCTACAGTGACCCCTACAAGTTGTACTACGTATTCTGTGAGATGTACATGCGACACTTGTTCAGACTGCACACCATATCATCTCATCCACAGGTATATTTTGGGCATTGAAGAAATCAGGCTTTGCTATCAACTTTGTGTGGCCTCTGAAATTTTAAATTTCAGTTACTGTTACCAAATAATTTGTGTGTTTGCTGATGTTTTAATTTATAGGGTTGATCATACGTATGAGGACTCAAATTGATCAAAACGGTCAAATCTAGGTGTAAAAAGAGCAATTTTTAAAGCTTGCTGGGAGTTTTGAGGGCCTAACTTTCAAACTTAGCTGTAAGTATCTGTCTCAAAATGTAAAATGTATTTATTTACCAACACTTTTGTGTATGTTTGCATTTGAACAGGGAATTGTATCACTGTGTATCCTGTTTGAGAATCTCCTTCAAGCCAGCCAGCCACAGTTATTCTACCACCTCAGAGAGATCGGTGCTCAGCCGTAAGTTTACTTTTTTGATTTGGGTTGGGGGAGAGAAACAAAATGGCATTTGGTTCAGTCCACTTTTCAAGCCCCTTTTCAACAAGGTGGCTCAACTCAAGTCAGTGAGGCATTTTATGAGCATTGAGCTATGGGAGAAACATTCTGTCACTTACTGATGACACAGTGTAATCAAAAATGTTGTCATATCATGGCAAACTGGACAAGCAGCAGGAACCATTCGGTCATAATCTGTGTCTCCTCATAGATTCCTTACATGGTGGTACTGATCAAACATTGGTCTGGTAGTATGACCCAAACATTGAGAATACTTCTGGTTCTATGTGATAATTGCTGTATCTCCTTAGAGATTTCCTACATGGTGTGACTGCAGTAGTATAATTATATAACATGAAGCAGATCAACCTCTGTTTTTTGTGAAAATGTCCTTATAAATTCTCTTTGTGGTGTACTCCCATTGTATACCACCCCAACATTGAGAAGACCTCTAGTTCTATATGATAACTTTTGTATCTCTGTAGAGATTCCCTACATGTTGTTACTGCAATGGTATACCACCCAAACATGATTGAGCAGACCTCTGGTTCTATTCGAATACCACTGTATCTCCACAAGGATTCTCTACATGGTGTTACTTGGGTGATAAACCAGTTCAAACATTGAGCAGAATTCTGGTTCTATGTGAGAACCATTGTATTGCCCTAGAGTCATAGAAACTGGTGTTAATGCAAACTGATATGAACATTACAGCCATACAAAGCCCAAAAATAATTGACCACTTAGATCTTTGAAGTAACCATAAAAACCAATCACAGGCATCGCATTCATATCTATCATCATCGTCTTCATCATTACAGGTTGAGAATTGCCTTCAAGTGGATAATGAGAGCATTTTCTGGCTATTTGTCCAGTGAGCAGCTACTTCTACTATGGGATCGAATCCTAGGCTACGGATCTCTGCAACTACTCCCAGGTAGGAAACTTCACACTCTAATAAGAAACTTTAATACTGGTCGGGCCTTGCCACTGAAAAGCCTGGCCAGGCCCGGGCTTTGCATGGGCTTCTATAATCCCCAGCCTTGAAGAACACCCAGAGTACCTGCTTAATTGTCCTGGATCATAGTTGGTGCTGACTTGATTGACAGATTTAGTCCACATTGATCATGGACAATATCCAAAAGCCAGTCTTTACTGAGTCTAAGCAATTCCATGCTAGTCAAATAATAAAGGCTAGTAGAAGGAGAAAATAACATTTAATACACAGTAATCTGTAGTCCTGTCACATGGAAAAGAACGGGGGCGCTAATTGCCACGCTGTGGACTAGGTTCACCTTCCAGTCCCACTCACACTCCCCTTTAAGAGATCATCGCTATCATGTCTACAAGTTCAAAGGTATCAGGGTTATGGAGACTGACATTGAGACCTTAACAGGCCTGCTAGCTTGCGGGAGAATCAAGGATGTTTCAAACCCGATCTGATCCTTTTCGGTCACCATGCCTTGTGCCGGGAGGAAAACAAAAACGAAGCAAAAGTTGAAAGAGTTCTCCTCAGAAATGGCAACAGAGAAGCAGACAGTTGTAAACAAAATCCAGCTGATGCTTCTGGGAATATCATTGATTGACTGAGGACGGTTTAATTAAAAAAATCCTCACATCCCCTCGGCATTAGTATTCATTGGAAACTTCCATGGATCTCCTTAAAGACTGGAAAGTGTGCAGAAACTTTTTACAGCCTTAACAGACTTAAAGCAATACGCCAACAAGCCTAGGGCCTTTCTCAAAGCTCATCTCCAGCTCAGGCTCAGGCTCCAGCTCCGGCTCCATTTTGTGAATCCATTCTAAAATTGCAGGGTATCAAAAAAGAGACTTTTGGCTGCGGTTCGGAAGTAGATTCTCTGGTTTGAAAAAGAAAACAGAGCTTCAGCTTCAATGAAAAAACCACAATCTATAGTTCAGCATTTGGATTACAGAGACGAAGCCTGAGCCTGAGCCGAGCTTTGAGAAAGGCCCAAATGAAGTTATGCTGTCCACTTCTGCAATACAGTCCTGTGGCTTTCAGAGAACTTGCAGTACATGTAATGGATCATTGAAGATTTGGGTGCTGCGACTGGATTATAGATCAATTCAGATGTGATGATTGCAATTGGTAGATTAAAGTTTAATAAAGTCTAACCATTCGTCCGGCCCTGCTGAAATATTGCATACTGTAGTGCCAGCGATTGCTAAGGCTTCATATAGACATAAATGTCAAGTGAATGCATAGGCATTGTCCATCGGGAATCCTTCAATTAAAACTCAAATTCATTCCATTTTGCATTTCCATCCAATTTGAAGATACTAATCGCCGTAAATCCTCCGCAATGTCCGCATCGCTGTTTTCGATTTTGTTTCCATCTGCCGTAACAGCTGCTTTTTAATGCATGTTTCATATTGTACCGACATTAAATTACAGTGTATGTTTTTGCCTTTTTTGTGTCACCATCCACAGTTCTGGCAGCCGCCATCTTTGCTTTCCGACGGGTTAATCTGATGGAAGCGTCATCCTTTGCAAGCGCCGACGCCGTCCTGGCGGATCTGAGCACCCTGCAGATCATCCCGCTCATTCAGATATTCATGTTCCCGTCTTGATTTGAACACCCACCAGTTGTCTGGAATAGCTATTAGGTGTGGACATGATGAGTTGAGAATATGAGAAGACTGCAAATGCATTTTGATGGTGTGTGGTCGGTGTACGGCTGGTTAACGAAGATGATTAGAACTTCTCACAAGCCCCAAATTAAGTTAGGAGTACCACTGAGGTTGACAAGAGCTTTCCCATTGTGTGTGACACTTTTGAGCTATCTTTGTATTAAGTCTCTTGCAGCATCACATATTATATCATTCTCAGGCACGGATCTAGAGCCAGTTTTTTGGGGGGACTAGAAGAGCCAATATTTTTGGGGGTCTAGACCCTTCTTCTAACACTTGCGTCTGCTATGTCTTATTAGGAGTAGAAAATCTTGCACCTATAGCCTAAACAATGTGTTTTTCAAGTTATTTCCAGCAATTTTTTCCAATTGCATTTTCTTGAGGGGGGGGGGGGGGGGGCTGGACACAATTTTTGGGGGCTCAAGACCACCCCCCCCCCCCCCCCGAAAGTTTATCCAATATCTGTGTATTAATGTTAAAAGTGTCATTATTAGATTGGTGTTCTCCTTTTTTCATATGAGGCAGCGGCTGCAAGATTGTATTTGACAAGGTCCCTAAACACATTGCCGTGGCAGGATTGGGTTTGTAGAGTGCTGTTCAGAAAGCTTTTAGAATGCGTTATTAAAGTTTGATACAATTTTGCCTTTGAAGAGTTTTCAAGGCTCCTGTACATGTATCTGTATGATTGTAATTTTTATTACCGATTAAGTGAGATAAGATGTTGAATGATACTTGATGTCGGTTAGTGGTAGGCTAATTCAGAATCCAGTATCGTAACGGGCTCCACAAGTAATAGCCCTTATTCATGATGCATCCATCTTGTCACCTTCCTTGTATACCCGTTGGAAAAGATAACACCAATTCAAAAAATGGTTAGCAGACTACTTTGAATCCGAGCCTCGTTTGATTGGACTGCTTCGAATGTAGGATGGATGTACTGTGAATAAGGTCTATCATTGTCAAGATTACCCTTATGACCTTAGCTACCCTGGGGCTGATTTCACCAGACACTAAAGATCAAAAACTTTGATTTGTTAGTATTGCAATAGTGATTTTCACTGTGATATCACACTTTGCTTTAAAAGCTATTGAGATTGATTCACATTTAAGATTAATCTTAAGTGCTTTGTGAAATCTACCACTGGTGGTCTAGAGGTACAACATCTTCACTTGAGGTTGTTGCTGCTTAATAAATATCGTTATTGAAGAGAACCTGAAAGGAGAATTTAATCATTTGATTTTTCATCAAAAATTTAACAAATGGCAAGGGGTACGATATTACGTACCCCTTGTAGTTTTTGTCAATTTTGGCCAAAAATTGATGTTTTCCTAAAGTGTTCCGAATCATCCAGATTGGTGTCTCAGACCAAAAAGAATTCATTTCTATGTCAAAAACAGGTCTATTTCTCATCTGCGAGGAGAATGGAATCAATTTCAGAACATTTGATTTTTCATCAAAAATTGAAAATATGGCAAGGGGTACCCCTTGTCGTTTTTGTCAATTTTGGCCAAATATTGACGTTTTCCCAGTGTTATGAATCGTCCAGATTGGTGTCTCAGACCACAAAGAACCCATTTCTAGTTCAAAAACAGGTCTATTTCTGATATATTTCTCTTTCCATTTTTAACTATTGCCACTTTCTCATATCTATTTAGCATCTTCCCAAATTTGTGCAGATCTAGAAACTTGTCTTTTGTGGGCTAAATGAGCCCAAGATTGGCCCAATAAAGATACATTTTAAAATAACCAAGCACCACAGTCCTGTGTCAGTCATTTGTGATGGAAATGTTGTGATGGGTTTGTGAAAATGTAAAGAATAAGTCCAGCCTGAAATATACATTATTTGAA
The DNA here is from genome assembly GCA_963971285.1 of Astropecten irregularis. Taxonomy (NCBI): domain Eukaryota; kingdom Metazoa; phylum Echinodermata; class Asteroidea; order Paxillosida; family Astropectinidae; genus Astropecten; species Astropecten irregularis. The sequence continues at coordinate 14,775,311 of OZ020256.1, read as the reverse complement.
TCATAAATGTTTAAAACATGCACTGCTTTACAGAAAATTTACAAAATGACAAGGGGTGCCCCTTGCCATGGTATAGTTATGATCACACACAGGCCTCATACGTACATCTACCATCAATCACAGACAAGCTTCATACGTACATCTACCATCAATCACACACGGGCTTCATACGTATAGTTACCATCAATCACACACAGGCTTCATACATATAGCTACCATCAATCACACAAGGCTTCATACATATAGCTACCCACATGTACTATCAATCACACACAGGCTTCATACGTATACCATCAATCACACATGATGATTTTTTCATCAAAAATTAAAAAAAAATGGCAAGGGGTACCCCTTGTCGTTTTTGTCAATTTTGGCCAAAAATTTACCTTTTCCCAAAGTGTTCCGAATCATCCAGATTGGTGTCTCAGACCACAAAGAACCCATTTCTATGTCAAAAACAGGTCTATTTCTCATCTGCGAGGAGAATGAAATCAATTTCAGAACATTTGATTTTTCATCAAAAATTGAAAAAATGGCAAGGGGTACGTACCCCTTGTCGTTTTTGTCAATTTTGGCCAAAAATTGACGTTTTCCCAAAGTGTTATGAATCGTCCAGATTGGTGTTTCAAACCATAAAGAACCCATTTCTAGTTCAAAAACAGGTCTATTTCTGATATATTTCTCTTCCATTTTTAACTTCTGCCACTTTTTTTCATATCTATTTAGCATCTTCCCAAATTTGTGCAGATCTAGAAACTTGTCTTTTGTGGGCTAAATGAGCCCAAGATGAAGCCTGTCTGTGATTGATGGTAGATATATGTATGAGGCCCGTATGTGATTGATGGTAGATGTACGTATGAGGCCCGTATGTGATTGATGGTAGATGTACGTATGAGGCCCGTATGTGATTGATGGTAGATGTACGTATGGGGCCTGTCTGTGATTGATGCTAGATATACGTATGAAGCCTGTCTGTGATTGTAGATGGTAGATGTACGTACGAGGCCTGTCTGTGATTGATGGTAGATATACGTATGAAGCTTGTCTGTGATTGATGGTAGATGTACGTATGAAGCCTGTCTGTGATTGATGGTAGATGTACGTGTGAAGCTTGTCTGTGATTGTAGATGGTAGATGTACGTATGAAGCCTGTCTGTGATTGATGATAGATATACGTGTGAAGCTTGTCTGTGATTGATGGTAGATGTACGTATGAAGCTTGTCTGTGATTGATGGTAGATGTACGTATGAAGCCTGTCTGTGATTGTAGATGGTAGATGTACGTACGAGGCCTGTCTGTGATTGATGGTAGATATACGTATGAAGCTTGTCTGTGATTGATGGTAGATATACTTATGAAGCTTGTCTGTGATTGATGATCGATAGATATACGTATGAAGCTTGTCTGTGATTGATGGTAGATGTACGTATGAAGCTTGTCTGTGATTGATGATAGATATACGTATGAAGCTTGTCTGTGATTGATGGTAGATGTACGTATGAAGCTTGTCTGTGATTGATGGTAGATGTACGTATGAAGCTTGTCTGTGATTGATGGTAGATAGACGTATGAAGCTTGTCTGTGATTGATGGTAGATAGACGTATGAAGCTTGTCTGTGATTGATGATAGATATACGTATGAAGCTTGTCTGTGATTGATGGTAGATATACGTGTGAAGCTTGTATGTGATTGATGATAGATATACGTGTGAAGCTTGTATGTGATTGATGATAGATATACGTGTGAAGCTTGTATGTGATTGATGATAGATATACGTGTGAAGCTTGTCTGTGATTGATGATAGATGTACGTATGAAGCTTGTCTGTGATTGATGATAGATATACGTATGAGGCCTGTCTGTGATTGATGATAGATATACGTATGAAGCTTGTCTGTGATTGATGGTAGATGTACGTATGAAGCTTGTCTGTGATTGATGATAGATATACGTGTGAAGCTTGTCTGTGATTGATGGTAGATGTACGTATGAAGCTTGTCTGTGATTGATGATAGATATACGTGTGAAGCTTGTCTGTGATTGATGGTAGATGTACGTATGAAGCTTGTCTGTGATTGATGATAGATATACGTATGAAGCTTGTCTGTGATTGATGGTAGATATACGTATGAAGCTTGTCTGTGATTGATGATAGATATACGTATGAAGCTTGTCTGTGATTGATGGTAGATGTACGTATGAAGCTTGTAAGTGATTGATGGTAGATGTACGTATGAAGCTTGTCTGTGATTGATGATAGATATACGTGTGAAGCTTGTCTGTGATTGATGGTAGATGTACGTATGAAGCTTGTACGTGATTGATGGTAGATGTACGTATGAAGCTTGTACGTGATTGATGGTAGATATACGTATGAAGCTTGTCTGTGATTGATGATAGATATACGTGTGAAGCTTGTCTGTGATTGATGGTAGATGTACGTATGAAGCTTGTCTGTGATTGATGATAGATATACGTGTGAAGCTTGTCTGTGATTGATGGTAGATGTACGTATGAAGCTTGTCTGTGATTGATGATAGATATACGTGTGAAGCTTGTCTGTGATTGATGGTAGATATACGTATGAAGCTTGTCTGTGATTGATGGTAGATGTACGTATGAAGCTTGTATGTGATTGATGATAGATATACGTGTGAAGCTTGTCTGTGATTGATGGTAGATATACGTGTGAAGCTTGTCTGTGATTGATGGTAGATATACCTATGAAGCTTGTCTGTGATTGATGATAGATATACGTGTGAAGCTTGTCTGTGATTGATGATAGATATACGTGTGAAGCTTGTCTGTGATTGATGGTAGATATACCTATGAAGCTTGTCTGTGATTGATGATAGATATACGTGTGAAGCTTGTCTGTGATTGATGATATACGTGTGAAGCTTGTCTGTGATTGATAATAATAGCTATACGTACGAGGCCTGTGAGTGATTGATGATCACTACCATACTGGTGGAACTACCACACTGGGGGCACTACTGGGGGCACTACTCCATACTGGGGGAACTACTGGGGGCACTACTCCATACTGGGGGAACTACTGGGGGAACTACTAGGGGGCACTACTCCATACTGGGGGAACTACTGGGGGCACTACTCCATACTGGGGGAACTACTGGGGGAACTACTGGGGGCACTACTCCATACTAGGGGAACTACTGGGGGAACTACTAGGGGGCACTACTCCATACTGGAGGAACTACTGGGGGCACTACTGGGGGCACTACTCCACACTGGGGGAACTACTGGGGGAACTACTGGGGAACTACTGGGGGCACTACTAGGGGGCACTACTCCATACTGGGGGAACTACTGGGGGCACTACTCCATAGTGGGGGAACTCCTTGTCGTTTTTGTCAAATTTTGGCCCAAAATTGACCTTTTCCCAAAGTGTTTCAAATCATCCAGATTGGTGTCTCAGACCACAAAGAACCCATTTCTAGTTCAAAACAGGTGTATTTGTCATCCGTCAGGAGAATTGAATCAATTTCAGTTTTCATCAAAATGACCCAAAATGGACTTTTTCCCAAAGTGTTCCGAATCATCCAGATTGGTGTCTCAGACCACAAACTCAACATTCCTGTAGAATAGTTACGTGACATTGGACATTAAAAATCAAAGAAAAAAAGCAGATATTTTACATGTTCGTCATGTTTTATTGTATATTTACATGTTTCTGTTTTTCTTGGTTTGTGTATTCCGCCAACGTTTAATATACTCATCCTTTTTTTAAATCTTTTTTAAATTTTATCCTAAGTCAACTTTACAACACAACATCATTATACTCATCACATAATAATAAGCCATTGGCAGTTAAATTACAGACATAATTTCTCGATGAGAATTATTACAAATAAAGGAAGAAACTGTGGCCACATACAATTTATAAATGCAATGCCAGCACAGGAACTAATACAAGGCGTCCATGTTTATATAAAAACTTTAAACAGACCAACACAAAGATACATTACATTTATATATTTTCTGGTTAATTTGGTTTTTATCCCTTGTGACTGAAAAATTCGTACACAATACCGAGACAGGAAAATTATTCGGGAAAAACAGTATTTTTTACCGACATACACTGTGTATTTTTTATTTTTTTGGTTATTATCATTCATATTTATCTCTCATATAGTCATAATTTTCTTTCTGTTTTTTCCACCCTTTTTTTTAATTATATTTACAAATTGAAAGGAAATTCTATTGACTGTACTGACTACCTAACCAAAAGAGATAGATATTTTGAATATGCTGGCTACATTTAAAGATGGCTACAGTTTCTACATTGTACACTACACTATTCTAAATCAGATACTCTGTTACTACAATCACCATAATATCGTTCTTACAAGCTTCATTTTTGTATTTTTTCCCCTCTTTTTTCCTTTTTTTTGTTTTTTACAATTGCAGTACAAAATTCAGGGGGTCACATTACAGTTTAATAAACACAGTTTCCCAAACACATTCCACTCTTCACAATTGACCTTGGTTTTGTATTATATATGGAAAAACAAAATGGCCGTTCCTTCAGTTTAATACCTAACATTTGGTACATGGACTGAAACTTGCACGTTAAAAACCTGATTTGTTTGCGTACAGCGTACCTTATGTGACCCACACAAGAGACTTAGGGCCTGTTTGTTTAACACACAAGATCACGAATTTTGCTGATCCCATTTTAGCGTACCCTGCATAAGACGCGGATCCCTAAATCTGGGATCCCGTGCGTTAAACAAATAGGCACTTAGTGTCACCTGCAAACATAATCCAGTGTTAGGTGCGAATAATCAAGGAATCAGTCAAGATCAAAGAAAATTAAGGCTGGCTATAAATATTTTGTAAAAACAACAGAAATTGGAAAGATGATGAAAATTCCAGCCTTCTGCTCAGCCCTGGAGTGTCATTCACACACATTTAAAAAAGAAATCTAACATTTCTGACTGATTTCTTCAGGCATATTAACTCAAGCTACTTAGGTGAAAATCCTTCAGCACTTGAAATGCTTCCACTATTAGTAGAATCACCTACATTACAGATGTCCTGTTTAAAACCTGTAATGTACAAGGCATAAACCCTGTGTATTCAGACTAGTGCAGACAATCACATATAGTTACTGGTCTCGATTTTCGAGCTGTTTTAGCGATTCATGTCAATTTCATGTAATACTTTTACATGTTAATAAGTCGGGCGTTCATGCATGACAGTCTTGATAGATATGCCACTCGTTTCATTGCAAAGAGCCTTGTGACATGAGACAGTTCATGGGCAATCAGGCAATCTTTAAGAAGGAACAACGTTCACCTTCCAATGAACTCATGTTATTTTGCTCGGAGATGAAGCCAGGAAAATGTGGTATATTGAAGAGATCTCTACTTGCATACAGTGTTGCCTCCAGGTTGCCTGTACATATTGTCTTGTGCAACAAACGCAGTACCCCAACTGGTTGGGCCGTTTAGAGACCATCAACCAAGTTGAGGCTGTCACTGGTTGTAGGATACAACTGACGGCAGTGTGGTGTGTTGTGGTAATCAGGATACCGCACATACCCACAGGAAAAAGGTGGGTTAGGATTGAAAACAGCCATGCCAATATGGCATCACCCCCAAAAAATAGGGGTCGATTTCACCAAACTCATCGTAACTTACTATCAATTGTAGGACTTTTGATGCATAGAAGCCCTACGTAGGATACGATGGGTTATCCTTTTTAACTCGAGTTACGATCGGTCATAGGGCTTCGTGAAACCGACCCCAGATGCAATTGATGGATTACTCTGTATATTTGGCTATTGGCATCTTGTTGAAGAAAAGAAAAAAGTAACCAACGTTTTACAGTAGCAAATGTATATACTATTCAAAAATCAAAATTTGATTTGCTCAATGCAGACATGTCTTTATATGCAAATATCAAGAGTAAAATTCTCTCAATACCTAACTTCAAAAATGAAACAAACAAAAAATTCTGGAACAATTTCGTACATCTAAATTATACAATTTCTATTTATCAACAAAACACAGAAAAAATAAAATAGAAAATCAACTCAGGCATTGCACATCATAAAAAAAAAAAAAAAACCTTCAGCAAAAATGCACAATAATTTTAACTTTCTTATTTTCAAATACTTAGGACAATAAATTCAATTGTTATAAGCAGCAATTGTTTTCCTTGTGTTTTATTTAAGCTGGTCTTGAAACTGTTGCTTAAACGCAACACACACACACACACACATATATCCATCTTGAAAAAAAAAATCATCAACTTTCAACAAAACAGAAATACAAAACAAAATGTACGAACTGAAACGAGACAAGATGACCAAAATTTCAATAAAAAAATTAATTTCCCGCCCGAAACCACAAACGATACGGATGACTTTTACAATGGATAATATCTTCTTTATATGTTTAAATATATAATATGCATTCATGACGCTTCGTTATAAATAACGTGAGTTTCAACTAGGAAAAATCAGATTGAAGAAATACGACACACGTCATATCGCTGGACAGAACGTACCAACCGACGACCAAAAAAATGGAAAATTTCTGAAGAGGATGATTTCAATACATATTGCATACAGACATTTAAAAATAAGACAATCAACCAAATTTGTAGATTTCAATATGAAACGTTTGGTTCATTAGTTATTCCTTTACTTTTATGCTTTTCCAATTCTCGTGTCTCTGTAGAGCTTAAACCAAAATTGATTATATAGTTTCTGTTATATAATGGCACGTGGTATTTATATTAAGAGTTGCAGCAGAATGCTGATAGGTTACGTTTGTATCGTTACATGACGCTGTCGTCAAACTCCACGAGTGACATTGTGTAGCATCCGGATCAAGACTGTTATTTCTTAGACCTCTTTGAGGTTGAGAGTGTAAATTGAGGTTGTTGCCTGCAGTTCAGGAGATGGATAGGAGAAATGGAGGCTTTGGACTTGGCAGGCAGGAGGTGAGAGGTAAGAGGTTCAGATCCTGGATGCCATGTGAAGCCTCTTTGGTTACGATCGTCCCCGCTGCCTCCAACAGTGTTGACCAAGACTTGCATCAACCTGCGCTGGTTTGAAGGTATGAGGGAAATCAAAGTGATTCACAACACGGCTGAGCATGTCCAACATATCTCTTGATCATCGTAGACATCGATCCCCGTTTTAATCTGTACCCACGGCTGGGTAGCATAGTCACAGTTCATTGGCCCGTCTCCGAGCGAGGTCCGACGTGGGGTACCTCGCTGATACCTCGTCAGTCCCTTACCCTTGTGCCTCGGTACACGGCGCCATCATCACCTCACCCGGCGAGTCGGCATGTCACCGGGACTCAGAAGGTGTGAGCGTTGCGACAGACTCCGCATCCCAAGGCAAACTCCTCTCCTGTCACCGGATGCTCCACATGAAGAGGGCATTCGTCTCCCTCCAACTGCTTGGCCCTGGGACCTGGAGGAAGAAGGTGAAGACAAAAACAAAATCAGGTGTGAGTTCTTTCTTCAGTCGAGGGCGTCAAGAAGAAAAACCGACAAAGAAATACACACTTGCAAAAGGTTCAGTTGATGTTATGAGGTAGTTTCAGGTGACATAAAAAACGACCTAAATTCTTAGTCTTGACTTGTTTAAATCTTCATCTCCAACAATACCTTGTCCCCGAATAAAAATAAATGTCCCCAGATCTTTCTCATCTCTGGCTTTATAAATAGCATCATCAAATAACCACCAGAGAAACTGACTGAATTTTAAGTCATTGAAAAGTATAAATTGACTGGAGTGGGATTTGAACCAGCGACAGTATTCCGGAGGTTGCTGGTTCGAATCCCACTCCAATTATTTTTTACTTTGTTCCGGTATTCCGGAGGTCGCTGGTTTGAATCCCGTTCCAGTAAATTTTTCTTTGCTCACCATTCAATGTTCATAAATAGCAGTTAGGAACATTCCAATGGAAATGTTTTTTTCAATATCACTGGAAGGAATTGGTGAAGAACAGGAATATACATGTATATTGGACTTCATAACAGATAATCTTTAGAAGTTCAAGAAAGGGACATTTCCAACTTGTTAAAAATTCCCTGACAGACGAGCTTCATCAGCAGCTCCTTACTTACCTGCAGGACAGTGGGGCAGGTCAGGCTTGGGAATGCTAGTGATTCTCTGGAAGTCGTCGTGGCAGGCGTTGCAGAAGTGCGTCCGGCCAAAGCAGAAGAAGACGGCGACCGAGCAGCAGTAGCGACACTTGTACTCCAGGAAATCAGTACCATGCTTGGGACACATCTACACAAAAAAGCAAAAACCAAAATGGAGACTCAGTTCGTCGAGAAATATACTTGAAAAATCCCTAAGCCTCTTCACTTACAATACAAGACAAGAGCTGCTTACCACACATTACCACAGTATCCACAGGGGAAGTGGATCGTGAAACATGCCTCACCAGTCTCCGCAAAGGGACTGAATCATAAACCACTCATTACTATAAAAAACCTCCTCTGGTGTATTGTGGTATTCAGGATATTACACTTATCACAGGCAAAAGCATGTGTGGTCAACTGTTGTATGCAGGTGGGTTAGGGTTAATGTACGTCTAATTCAATGCTTAGGATCTTTGTGATCCGCAGCTGTGCATGGTGGAGTCACAATACACTACTGTGGTTTAGGGTTCACTGTGTGAGTTACTCCTCAGGTTAAGAGAGGTGGTCTTCGAATGTCCTGCCAGCAAGCTATGGCCCTTGGGTCATTCTCCTGTAGATTACCAAAGCATACTAGCTGGAAAGTCCAGTCAATAACTCGGATTCTTTCAGAACGACAGTCTATCTTCCCCTGAGAGTTGTCCACATGGTGAAAATTACATCTTTTATAAAATCTACACTACCGATGTTTCATCAGTAATGGTCAAAAGTCCCGAGCAAAGACAACACTTCAAATACTATGATTGGTTGACGGATCGGTAAAAGGTATCATACCTGGGCTCTGGAGACATCAGAGCATGCTCCACACACCAGCTCCGTGGGGTCATAGTCACCCTGTACCCCTAGATCTTGATCACAGCGAGCCTCTCCGCCATAGTAAGCCTGACAAAATGGAAGAGGGTGGATCGGTCAGAAAATCAAAGACCGGAGAGAAAGCATCAAGCAGGACAGAGGAATAAGTGGAATCAAGCCACAAAGTCAATCACAAGTGACACTGACTGGATTAATTGAACTCATTAGGAAAACAGATACAGCTGACTTAGGCTGGATTTGAACCAGCAACCATCCTTACCTTCTTGCACTTGAAGCAGACGTAATAAGCGTATCTGTTCATGGCAAATCCTGCCGCGTCATTGTAGAAGCGTGCTCCCGGTGTGGTGATGGCCTCACAGTTCTGCAGTCCCTCATACTCCATCCTCATCATGGCTTTGCGCCGGACGTCGGCCTGGAGGTCAGCGATAGGGGTCAAGACGCTCTGGAGGACCTTGTGGTCCATGTCAGCCTGTAAGAAAGAATCACATCACAGTGTCATAAAACCAAATGAATATGGATATGGATATGAAATATGGTTATAAATCAAGGTTTTTCAAGATATGTCTGGATGGATGTTTCCCTGACCTTGCAGATGGGGCATAGCGAGAAGCCGAATGTGATCCTTGGTCCGACCCACTGCCTCTCCAAGACATTCTGACAGCAGTGCCTATGGAAGACGTGGCCGCAATCCAGCTGCAAGAACAAACAAAATACAATACATAGACCATTAACAATGGTCATCACGTACACATTACAATCTGCATTTCTTGCGCAAAAACCAAAATATGAAGTTACCTTTAAACGCTGGGGCCAGTTTCATGGAGCTGCTAAGCACAAAAAATTACTTAGCAAAAAAATTATCTTTCCCAATAAAACAAACCATCATTAAAAATTCCATTTGATATTTATGGTCAGCGAACAACATCCAAAGAACAATCACAAGTGATACAAGACCCTAACCCTGTTTTTATTAAGACAGACATTTTATGATTAGCAAATTAGCTAAGCAGGGCAGTGAAAGTGGGCCCAGGTATGCAGTAAGGCGATGTGATGGCCCCCTGCTATGGCAGCCCCCTTGTTGGATTGATTCGCTTATAGGAATGTGAAGAGAAATAATGCAAGGCTGTACCTGTATGGCTGGGGCGCAGGCCAGAGCCTCGGTGAAACAGATCATGCACATGTCATCGGCATCCTGCTTCAGGGAAGGGTCCCGGCTGCATCCGTGCAGGCACGGCAGGCAGACCTCTTCCTCCTTCACCCCTCCGCACAAGTGGCCGCAGGGGAGGGTCTTGGTGCAGGCCGACTTGATGTGCTTCTGGCAGTCCGGGTCGTCGCAGACGCTGCCAACAGCCAGCAGGCCGGTGGTTGCTAATGAGCCGCAGAAGCGGCAGGTGCCAACGGAGCTTCCTGCTGCTGCACTTGCTGCATTGCCTGCAGGAGATAAGGTATCAAAGAGGTTAATAGACTCATTACACTGAATCAAACCCTGTAAGGACTGATCTGGGGTGAGCTAGGACCTACAAGGTCACAAACCTTATACTATAATTCAATCATGATGCCAAAAACAGAGTAATGCACTCTTTCTACAGAAAGGAAAGGGTTTTTAATTGTGGTGGATACAGATAAGGATAAAAGGTGATCAAAGTCATGCAATGTTGCTGGTAGCGACGTTTCGGCTGCTGGAACTGCTTCATAAGGCAACCTGTTCCAACATCCGAAACGTCACTACCAGCAAGACTACATCACATGACTTTGAACTCTTTCTACATGCACAATTTGAATTCAAATCAAATGCTTACAAACAGATTACAATTTATAACACCCTACAAAAGTTCACCAAACGAGAATAATTACATGATAAATGATGGCTCAAAGTAAGGAGGGCCGTACTTTTAAATCCCAGCAGTTCTCTCAATAGTCAGATGACAGAAAAAGAAGCCCATTATTTAGCCTGCAAGAAAGATCTTGCTAGGATGGAAGCATTAGGCCCTTCCATCTCTGAGCACCAACCAAATCAGGGTGGTGGATTAACCCAGGAAAGAAAACAAAAGTAATCAGTCCCGGCAGAGAGTTAGAGCTATGAAATACAGGCCTACCTGAGGCAGCCTCTTTGAACTCCACCATGGCCTTGAGAGTCTTGGAGTCTGCCAGCGTCATGACCCAGAAGAGCTTGCTGCGTCCGCATCCCTCGTGGAGGTCCACCTTGATAGCTTCCTCTTCCTCCTTGAAGACCTACGAAGAAAAAAACAGGACCAGCTTTGGTCTTTATTCTGTATTACAGCATACTGTGTCATCAGTTATGGCCAAGTATATCACGGTCCAACCCGACAGGTTTCAAAAGTCTCAAATCTCTCAATGGCTTCTGAAGAATCAAATCGCCAACCTTGATGGCCTTGGGACAAATGTTGGGACAATATACATCCAATCCTGTAAATTGCTCCAGCTGCACCATCAAACTTATCTCTAATCCTTAACCCTCAAAAGCCACGTCGCCATCTACCTAGATTTCAGGCTTTCCAATGGTAGAACAAAGGGGAAGAGAGTGGTGTCACCATACACATTTCAAGGTCAACCCTGAAATGCCAACCAGAAGATGCCGGCATCACTGCAAACCTCCACACATGAACAGAGCATCTCGGTTATCATCCAAGTTCCTCAAACTTGCAAGTTCCAATCTTTGGAGGACATTTTTCTTTTTTTTTTAAAGGTTTCTTCACCCACCTTGCGTTGATGAGACCTGGTTCTGCGGTGGAGATGCAGGACCTTGTCGCACTCTGCGCAGAGATTACCACACTCATTGCACAGGATGATGGCCAGCGTCTCTCCATCATCATGGTTATCACAGGTTGGCTGGTGATGGAGGAGAGAAATACAAAAATTATTCCTATAAGACAAATTTGTGTGGATTCCATACTGAAAGCCTTCCACTTAAGATCAAATACAAAATCTTTTAGGCATGTTCTTGTCCTCTTTTCATCTAGCTTTTGATGACGATCCTGCTAGGATCGAAATGCAATGGGCCCTCCTAACTCCAAGCATTTTATACATTTCAGGTCATTATTTTGGCTTGTGAGCAGTTAGCAGCAATTTATTACTTGCATTGACAAAATCTTTTAAATACAAGTGATTAAGTGCTGCAAACTGTTCATCAACCAATACCACGGCCTGAAATACACGATATGATCAAAGTTAGGAGGGCCTGGCATTTAGATCCTAGCAGGATCTTTCAGCCCTTTTTAGGAAAATCCTACAAAAAACAACAGTAGTCACTGGCTATTGGCTGATTTGGGTAACTCTTACCTTGAGTTTGACTGCGCCAGCCTCCTTGCTGTGACCCCAGTGGCTGGATGATAATCTCTCAACATGCTCTGTCTCCAGTACACACAGGGAGGACAACGACAGCCACAACTTCAAGGAGAAAAAAAAACGGCAAAATCAATTTTATTGAACACACTCAATCAATGTCGGATAATATGGAGATATTATGATGCTACTGGTTAAGTTGAATATAGAGCAGCTTTTGTGCACTGGATCACTGATCAAGTTCCTGAAACAAACAGGCCCAAAGTAACCCAGGCTCCTGCGTAACACACACAAAAAGAGAGACTGACCGTGTGGGTCTTGATGCATTCAGCCGGCTGCCTCCTGGTCTCGTCCAGCTTGGTCAGGGATAACACCGCCTCGGCTATGGCTCCTTTGGTCACTGTAGCCCACGCCTCTGAGAGTTTACCCTGCAAAAGTACAAGGGGAAAAGCCGCTTTAGCAACTTGAGTCTTGCAACTGGGTCCAAGATTTTGAAAAGGGCCACAGTTTGATGAACAAACCATTATTAAATTAATCATGATCTGTTAACACGTTGGCATTTTTTCATGTAACATTAAGGGTTGTATCGCTCTGGGATTAGACTCCAACTCACCGCAGACATGTCCTTGATGAGACCAATCACCCTCTCGGCAATGTTGTGCGACATGCTTCCTCTCATCCACCACCGACCCTTGCTGGACCTCTTGGAGGGGCTCTCCTCCGATGATGATCCTGGGTTGGCCATCAGCTGCTGCTTGAGCCTGGCCAGGGTCAGGGAGTTGGTACCTTTACCCCCAAGCCCCAAGGTCTGTTGGGACCCACTGGCTGTAGCGGCAGCAGCCCCTCCTCCTTTGACCTTGGTCTGTACCGTCAGCGTCTTGGCGATGCAGGCCAGGAAGATGTCCAGGATGCCCACGTGGCTGTCCTCCGAGAAGGACTCGCTGGGCTTGTCGCCGGTGGACTGGGTCAGGATGCTCAGGTCGGCTGGAGGCAGGGCAGTGACACCCGTCAGCTTGGCAAAGTGGGCCGGCGGAATCTCAGGAAGCAGGCGACGGATTATAGAGGTTACCTAATACGAGAACAGAAACATCAAGGATTGACGACTAATTGGTATGAGTGAAAACCAAAATTGCTCATTGATTTACTTTTTGAAGATGGTGATAGTACAAGCGCATTTCTAATAGCAGATCAGGGAACAATCAGTTAGTTCTTGACTCACCTGTCTCTGCACCCTTGGTGTCCCCGTGTGAAGCAGCGACAGCAGGTCCTGCAGCAGGGCAGCCTGCTGCGCCACGTAGACCCGGCCGACGCTGGAGCCACTCAGGGCCAGCACCATAGACAGCAGCTCAAAGCAGTAGGCGTCTGTGGACAGGAAGGACTGGGGATCGTCGGCAGGGCTGAGGACAGCTGCCACCGCCTTGCTGGCAAGGCCGGCTTCCCACTCCTCCCGCATCTTGGTAGTCTCCTTGCGGATGGCCTGGACGATGTGCGAGCAAACCTGAAGGGGGTAGGAGAAGGAGGAACAGAGTCAGGATGGGAGGATTAGCATCTGCAGATTGCCAGAGAAACATCCTGTGAGGGTGGTGCCCTGAATTTTGATCCTGAGCAGCAAGACAACACTTCCCACTTGAAAGATTTTAGGCAGGCACCAAGGCTGAGACTATAAAGGCAAAGAAGCCATAGAATCTATGAAATTTAAGGTCGGTGGTGTCTCTATCACTGCATCAAATACACAAATATTTGCTTGTGAAAAGTTTTGAAGATCTTTTTTGGTTGATAATACCTGTTTTTGTAGATTGGTGAGCTTACTCCTGCTGAAGAGAATCCCCACCATGTGTTCCCTGAGATCCGGATCACCAATATCCTGCAAAATCACAAGTGAAATAAAGGCAAGAAAATTTATATCCTCGATGTACCGGTTTTCGAGGGTGCAAGCATTTATTCCAAGCAAGACAAAAAGTCACATAATTGAAGTAAACTGTTGACATGTAGTTTTGGCTTGCGATGGAGCACGTACTGCACACAAACAAATCAACTGACCACTGTTTTGAATCCTACAAAAGATTTGTAGGAGGATGTCCTTACCGAGCTTTCTTCGTCTTGCTTCTCGCCGTTATCCTCCAGTCGATCTTCACCAGACTCCTCATCACTCAGCAGCTTGCCGAAGACCTGCGACGTGAGCAGCCGGAAGACCCTTAGGGTCTCTGCCTCACAGTTCTTGAGCTGCAGAGCCTGGGCTGACTGCTGGGGACCTATGGGGGAGATCAGACAGAAAAAAAACACACAGACAAATGTTTAAAATTGTTTTTAGTCATTCTTCCCCGGAGGGTGCTCCACCCCAACGTCATCAACAAAGACAACAGCATCCAAATCCCAGAGGCAAGCCCGTATCACGCACCGCTGCACTGCCCAATCACGGTACAAGGCAACGCACCTTGGATCCTCTGGAACCAGAAGTATTGCAGTTTGCATACAAAACGTCGAAAAAACATCAAGTGACAACAGATAAGTGCATTTTATTTTATTTTATTTGGAAAACTTGTTGTTCTTCTTTTTTGCCTCTTAAAATGCTGACTCACCAGTGCTGAGGATGTCGCCCTCGTTCTGACCCAACACCTTGACCTGACGGACCCTCAGGTGACTGTCTGGACCCTTCAGCTCAATCTTGATGACCTTAGGTCGCTCAGAGCAGAGGTCCAAGTTGCAGGTCACCCAGCCAACATGCCGAGCCTCCATGTTGATGTTCAGGGTCTTCACGACATTCTCAGGGTTGGGGCCGGTAAAGAACGTGATTCCTGTTACCTTGTTCTGGATGGAATAGGTATAAACATCGCAGACTTTAAGAATTTGCAGCAGTGTGATCATAATTCAAGTAAATTTGACAAGAAAATGAAAATTGTTTGATAATATTGCAATTTATTCACTGACAGGCTTTTACAAAATCACGGAAATACCAAATGACTTTAAGGCATTGTTGCTTTTCATATTTGTGTTCATTATCTACTGTTAAAGACTAAGTTTATCTTTGAGCTAATAATCATTGTAGCCTTTGAAATCTTTGGTCACCAGAAACCAGTGGCTTTCTCAAAGCTCGGCTCTAGCCCAGGCTCCGGCTACATTTCGTGAATCCATTCTAAAATTAAGGGTATCAAAATAGAGACTTTTGGCTGCGGTTCGGAAGTAGATTCCCCTGTTTGAACAAGAAAACAGAGCTTCAGCTTCAATGAAAATCCACAACCTATATTTTCAGCATATGGATGACAGAGACGAAGCCGGAGCCGGAGAAAAAATGCTCAGGAGGGATTCAAACCTTATACTAACAGCCCTCAAGTGCAAATATTCCCAGCCTAGACTGCCAGGCATGCTTGAGTTAAACTGGAAAAGTTGAATCTTGACCATAAGCCTTACCCCTAAGTCTCTGGAGTTGTCCACGTGGACGGCTACCATTCTGGGTACCAGCCCTTCGTTGTACGTGACGGTAATGGACTTGGTCCTGTTCCTGTCCTCGTCGCCGGACTCCCAGAACGTCTCGGTGGAGCCATCGGTCAGGCTGGGTAGCATGGCCGCCCGACTGGAGACCTGTAGCTCCGTGGCATTGGTCATGTCGCGCAGCAATTCCACCTTGGCCGTGTTCTACGTCGTCAAATGTCAACCAAAACAAAATTAAATTTCATATCTTTATCGCAATTATTCCATTCGATACCTTTCTACCAAGAAGGATGATGGATGTTTTCTAATATCATTTTTAAATTAAATTAACAAATCAAATAGAAAAATAATATGTCATTGAAAAGTGAACAAAGAAAAATCAACTGGAGTGGGATTCGAACCAGCAATCTCTGGAATACTATACCGGCACTCTACCAACTGAGCTATCCAGCCCTACATTGGTGGTGACCCCAATAATCAATTATCTTTGTTTGTTTGGCAATCAGAAGCCATGAAACCATGTACATACCGCTAACCCTCTACATTTCCCACACAAGACAAGAGCTGCTCACCACACATTACCACAGTCTCCACAGGGGGACTAGATCATAGCCACCCATTACCATGAAAACCACATTGTGGCGTATTGCGTAACTCAAAATACCACACTTACCACAGGACAAAACATGTAAGACAAACTGTGGTATAGAAGTGGGTTTAGGGTTTAATAAGAAGATGTCAAGAGAATGGAATGAGACTTACGAGGCTGGCAGGGAAGGAATCGTTGCTGGACGCCACACTCTCCTCCCCCTCGCTCTCCTGGCAGTCTGACCGGGACAGGATCTGGTTGATGTTGCTGAAGACATGGGAGTGATGCAGGAAGACGTGGTCGGCCGGCCGGAAGCGCAGGCACCAGCAGCGCATGGCCATCTGCTGCAGGGCGCTGCCGTGGGGCAGCAGCATCATCATATCGGCCACCGTCTGCAGGAGGGTGTGGAAGGCCGTGGGTAGCGGGTGGACGGCCTCGCCGGCGATGGAGATGTCTGACAGTGGGTGCTCGCACATCAGGCCGTCTATGTCCTGCTGTGTTACCAAAAGGAAAGAATGTCGCAGATGGAATTTAGAATTAAGGTGAAGTCACTCTCTTCACTTTCAGAAGCTGAGACATCAAGAGTTATTCATTCAGCTACACACACAGGCCACAGACTGGCAGCATCACAACTTACAGATCCCTCTTCATAAGATGCCATCTTACAAACACACATGAAACACCTTCAGATACCAGTTTTAAACAGTTTGTTTACATTTTTCAAAATCATTTTGTTGCCCTCCCCCATCTAGGTTTCTGTTCATCGAGAGTGGCGTCAGAAACACTTCACTGGTCATGTCCGCCTGGACAGACCACAGACTGGACGCATTTCTGCCAACAGAGGGCCAGGATTATCCTCAACACCACTCAACCATAAACCTCTCTCCCGCTTTACCTGCTCGGTCTCTTTCTTCTCCTTCTTGTCCTCTTTGCCCTTGGCCTTGTCTGCCCCCGCCGACGGATCTGTTTCATCCTCCCTGTCAGGGCTGACCGGGGTCAGGGCGCCCACGTAGTGCCACAGGAGGTCGTGTAGGCTGGTCAGCTGGGTAACACTCCGCAGTAGCCAGTTCAGAGCCTGTCAGGACGGATTAAAAAACAATGGAAGTCATTTTAAAGGCATGTGTTATTATCCCAGGTCATTGGGCCAAATCTATCACTCTTGAAACCATATCAACTTCCTGGGGAGTATACAGCCCCGGCTGCTGTAAAGCACACAAATGCTAATCAAGCACAAAGCCATCTCTATACCCTCACAGGTACCCATTTACTCCTGGCGAAGAGGAGATTTCAAAGCGTTTTGCCCAAGGATGCAAACACCACCAGACCGTGGTTGGACTCCAACCAACAATCTATAGATTGACCACAAGACTTTGAGTACGACACACCAAGCCACCGGGCCACAGCACTCCAAATGAGTCATACACACTTCAACATTTGCACATTGTTCTGACTTTGACCTCACCTGTAGTGCGTAGACTCGGCACGATGCCTTGCGTAGCGCCTGCTTCATGGCAAGCTGCAGGCCCTCTAGGTCGTGTCGCTGAACGATGAAGGACATGACCGGTCGATGTAAGGCCCGGCAGCCTTTACTACCGCCCTCTATCAGCTTGGCAAGAAGGGACGAGGGGCGACGGAGCAATGATGACCCATCTTCTGTCAGACAAGCGTAGACACAACAATCAATCAACTCAAAAAACAAATCTCACCTAAATTGAGACTTAAAAATAAGAACATTTCATAAAATGTTTGTTTATCACTTACCTAAGACAAAAACCAAACATTACATAACTATAAGAAATTTGACACAACTCACGATATCAAAGAATTTCAAGTCAATATGTTTTGGGGAGAAATTAGAGACTTTTCAGAGTCCGAGTCTAAGTTCTATTATTCAAGAAGTTTGACAGCATTTGTGAAGGTCTGTTGAGCTGTGAAACCTTTATATTTGAGTGAATTCATGGCTTCTGACTGCCAAACGAACAAAGATAGTTGACTATTAGGGACACCACCAACATAGGGCTGGGTAGCTCAGTTGGTAAGAGCACCTGTACAGTATTCCGGAGGTCGCTGGTCCGAATACTGCTTCAGTCAATTTGTCATTGTTCACATTTCAATGAGTTAAAATCATATCCAGTTAGTTTTTCTAGTGGCTATTTGATGATTAAATTGTTTGCAATCATCACCTGAGGAACTACTGCTGTTGTTGCGCCTCCTGGCCTTGGTCTTGGGCTCAGCCTGGTTGCCGACCTGAGTCGTCATGGAGATCGAACGGAAGTAGGAGACTCGCTTGGAGTTATCCAGGCTCTCATCTATAACCATGGCAGCAAGATTGAAAGAGAAACGGTACAATCCAACTTATGAAAGGAATGAACCACAAAATGGTACATTGTACAATGACAACTAATTCTTGAAAGAGAAAAAAAACAATGGAACTAACAAATGATGTTAATTATGCATTAGGCATTTCTGTTCAATTTGTTGCCTCAGAAGTATAAGGTCGGTGCAAAATGATGTTTATGTGTGTGTCAAGGGTTGGTATTACCAAAATTGTTTGATGAAGGCACACAATCCAAGATATAAATTCTAGGGTCGATTTCACAAACCCTACAATAGATCGTCTTATGAAGGACAACTCATCATATGCTACGACTGATAGTATTAAAGTTACGATGAGTTTGGTGAAATAGACCCCTGACCTGTTTGCAAAACCGTGAAAAATGTTGCGAACGAGAATGCAGTGAAATAGTGAACTTTTAACACATCTGAATAAATCGTCCAAGATTTACCTTGTCTTTTGATGTCCACTGAGGCTGACTTGATGAGAGGCATTGGAATATCGGTATCAGACCTAGACATCATGCGAATGGACTGATCCTCCAGCGGCAAGATGGCACACTCCGATACAGACCCCCGCCTCATCAGCTTAACAAACTGGAAGGGGACCGGTGGGAACTGGGCGTTCAGGGCTTCCGTCTCGCTCAGAATTGGAAGGTCAAAGCGGGTGGACTTCCGCATGGGGCTGGTCCCGGGGAATGTGGGTCCCGCAGCACTGGCAAGGTCGAGGAGGAACATGGCGTTGGCCTTCATGACGTGGTGGGCTTCCAGGGGCGGAAGCATCTTGGGGGTTTTCAGCGGAGGCAGCTTCTTCCGCTGCTTCTTGACTTTCTCCTTCAGCTTGTCCTGCCGCTCCCGGATGTACTTCTCGCGGCAACGTTCACACATCAGGTACCAGCTGCTGCCTCCAACTCCTCCATCCCCGCAGTTTCCTGCCCATCCTCCGCAGTAATGTCCGCTGCTGTTGTAGCCCTGGCCTCCGGCATGGCGGCCGCATCCAGGGTGCGACTGCCGCATGTGGTAGGTCACAGGGTGGGGGAAGACACCGTGGCAGAGATCACAGACTGTTTCGCGGTCGCTGCCGCCGACTGGAACACCAGCTGCCTCGCCAAAGAGGTTTCCGCGTCCGCCGCGAACTGACTTGTCGCGCCGCTTCTTCCCTTTGGACTCCTTCTCTTTTTCCCTGATTTTTGGTTCCAGACGGCTCCGTGACTTGGTGATGGGAGCAGGGCTGGGGAGAACAAGTTGCTGAGAGGCAATGTTAATGGTGGCTTGAGTTAACTCCTCCCAGAAGGAGAGGAGGTGTTTGAGGGTCACAGGCAGCATGGATGGCAGCTGGGTATCCAGAGATGGCTTCAGGCTCTCCGTGTCCCGGACGGCATTCCTCTGGTTGGCGGAATCAGAGCCGGTACTCGAGGCCCTCTCTCGTTGCTCACTGTCACTCGAGGAACCACTGTTCTCTCCCTTGAGTAGTACTGGTGCCTGTTGTTTCCTAACTTTGGGGCCGGGGGAAGATGAGCCCCTGAGGTTGTGCTTTGGTGAGTGCTTGGGGGAGGACAAGGGAGAAGCCCTTGCCAACTTCTCGGCAAGATGTTGCATCGCAGGGGTGGCCTTCGCGCTCTCTTCCGTCCCTGCACTGGGGGCATCCTGCACAGGTTCTTTCCTCTCGCTTGGATTCGGTTGAGAACTGGCCATGCTACTTAGGTCTGTTTCGTTTTGATTTAAAATATCCCTAGTGGTATTTTTGGAATCTAAAAAGAATGAGGCATCGTTTAGACTCTTGGAAAAATCCATGGAGTGCCTGTTTTTGATCTTGGTCTCCCTTTGACTGTCCTTTGGCTGCTGGGAGGCCAGTTTGCTGAGGTGGGGGTTAAACTTCAGGAATGAGGCGCACGCCATGGAATCATGCACTAGTCCCTCATGCCATAGGAATGCTGCAAACACGCACCGTGCGCACTCTGCCACCGATGTCGCGATGGCAGCCTGGGCGCTCTCCTTGATCTCCGCCTTCACCGTGCTGGACTTGATTCGAGCCGGCGATCTGTCCTTTGACGACGGCGAAGCAGTGCGGTCCCGCTTGCCAAAAGCTGTCCTCGATTTTCGTCCCTGCTTCGGGGACATTCCACTCTTGGGTGACCCCTGGCCATCACTCACACCTATCGAGAAGTGGCCTTTAGAAGTCCGCTGAGGACTGCCTCCTAGTACCCTCCCATCAGACCCCGATCCTTGATCCTTGGGTTGATGAATTCCTGAGTCTAGTCTGAAAGGGGACGGGCTTTCCCCTCCAAGAGAAACCTTCCTCTCGGATACGCCGTTTGAGTTGATGATGTCCCGATGGTTTGCACTCTGGAAGGGGGAAAGCTCTTCCGCTCCTGTTTCAATATCAATCCCTGGCCCTTTGAAGCTTGCCTGGTTCCCTGAGGCGGCAGCCACTACTGGTGTTGCTGCTGATGCCGCTGCACCTCCTGCTGACGGGCCCAGCACGTCTGCATGATGGGGGGGACTGGGGCCCATGTCCCCGGCCAGTTCGAAGTCCTCCAGCGGATCGATGCCATTGCCGGCAAAACCGTTGGCCATACCAACAGCTCCGTGTCCCCAGGGTCCTGCTGGCTTGTGCACGGGCGTCTCCATGACAGAGTTGCCCATTTTCGGGTCCCTCTCGCCGGCCCCGCCCTGTTCCTCCTCCCCATTCTGTTCGGCTGCAGGGCGTGGCTTAGAGGCTCCAAACATGAATGGAGCCAAATCTGGATGCAAATCATAGAAAACAAATTGTAACCCAATCTGCATATAAACAACAATGAATGACCTTTAAAGAAATAAAAAATCCTGCTAGGATTGAAGCGTCTCAGGCCCTGCTAGGATCGAAACGCGTCAGGCCCGCCAACTCCAAGTATTTGATAAATTACAGGTCATTATTTTGGCTGATGAGCAGTTTGTAGCAGTTTATTACTTGTATTGAAATAAAAATTTATTTGTTTGAGTTCGAGAAATGAACCCCTTCAGGTACTTATGTTAATAGCTTTAAACAGGCATGCAACTTAAACATTTCAAAAAAGAGGAAATCCCAATCTTTACCATACTTTGTACAGTGTTTTCCACTTTTCAATGGCATAAGAGTGAAGTGAAAAAAGAGGAAATCAGCTGATCCGAGGAAAAGTTGCATGCCTGTTTAAAGAATGGCTTTCTCCTGGAGAATAGGAAATCGGAACAGTCAAGCCATACTTATCAATGCAATGAGTTTCCTAAAGAATTCCAGCTTTAGACAACCATCAACAAGCTTCCTGGACACCCTTTGCAGGTCATTATTGCAGAGATTCTAATCATGAGACTATCCCTCTAAGAATCACAAGCCAAAAGATCTGGCATGGGGCAAACTTACTCGTGGGAGCAAACCCCATGGCCGGCGTGGCCTGGGCATTCTTGAAGTCAAAGCCCGACACTTTGCTACCGTGCTTGTTGTCGCCGAAGAACAAGAAGGGACGGACCGACTTCCGGGCTTGCTCCTTATCGGCCGAGGTCAGGTCAGCCTCGTGGATGAGATACATGAGACCCTTGCCCTGGGCCAGGGACCAGGCCTCCCCGTCCGTGTTCTCACAGTAGTGGGCCATGCTCTCCTTGTCCAGTTTGACCCAGATGGAGCCATCCGGTTGGGCCATCTTGAAAAAAAAACCATGATGATCAAATATTACACCTTGATATTATGCAATGTTTTACTTTGAGAGACAGGGTGGGGACGGAAAGACCATTTTACTCAAAATCTGCTACCTGGCAATCTCAGTTGATTATTTTTACAAATGAACACTAAATTCAAATAATAATGTTTTCCTTCTCTCATTTTCTAATTTGAATGCACAAGACCTAAATAATTTTCAAAATAAACATTTGCAATATTATCAAATTAAAAATATTATGTTGAGGGCCAATTGCTTATCTGCTAAGCGGCTTAATAAAATTTTGCCCCAAGCATTGCCGTGACCTTAAGTTACTTTGATTATGATTAATACGCATCACTGCAATTGTTCAGTAACAGCTACAGTGGGATTTAATAGTATAAAACTGGCATGTCATGTCCACCTGTGATGAACTACCAGTCCATCCAATTGTGTCTGTTTTCATTTATTCAACCTAGAATTTGACCGGGGGACAAGCAGCGCTGCTGGACAGAGAGGTAAGCATTTTAGATGAAGTTAGAAAGTTTGCGGAGACAACATGTATATATCCATCTTTTATGTGTACATGTGGTTCTGAATATAGTATCTGATTGCCCATCCACCATGTAAATTGTCAAGCACTACATGTTTTACATTTACTCTCTTTCGTACCTCCTGTGTTACGCTGACCTGGTTCCCCAGCACCATCATGCCGATGGGCGTCGCTTTGATGCTGGCCCTGCACCTGATGTTGTGGCCCGAGGCACCGCAGTTGGTAACCTGGTACATGCCGGGCCCGCCGGTAGCTGACCGGGTTGATAACCTGAGCGGTGCCTTAATGACAGGGTTGGGGGAAGCTGGCGTTGCAGCTGCTGCTGCTGCTGGTGCCGATGATGCTGTTGCTGCTGTTGCTGTTGCTGCTGGCATGAGGGATGACGTCAGGGTGCCTTTGTTTTCCTTTGGTTTTTCATCATATATCGATTTGGGTTCCTGCACATGAATACAAAGTTATTTATCATACCGGGCACCATCTTGATTACATCTTGAAACCCTTTTCTGCTTGTACCGAAGGAAAACTACACATACTGTAACCAGACTGTAAAGAGTATATCAAAGGTCAATGTACACAGTGTTCGCATACGGTACACAACAGACTGTACACACATTGTCCCAGATATCCCAGGTGCTGCGACCTCCTTGACAGTGCACGATATTTCAGGCTATGTAACAGGCTGTGATATACTGCACCCAGACTACACCCAGACGGTACCCAGTATATTCTAGACCATGTAACAGGCTCTGATATACCGTACCCAGACTACACCCAGACTGTACCCAGTATATCACAGGTCAAGACTTCTTACCTCCACTGGAACAAGCATGGTCTTGCCGATATGCTGGTTGTATTGCAGACACCATCCTTCCCTGTGCCCGTTGCTCCTGCAGTACTTGTCAATGGTCTCAGGGTTCAGCCGTACCCACACTCCGTCCTCGTTGTGTACCTAATGGCACCAAAAGGAAGAAGAGTCATATTTGGGATCCAGAGGGGGCCAGAGAACATGCAGTCTTGTTCAACAGCCAACCATTTAAGACCAAGCCTCAATGCTCCCTACTGACAATCCACAGGTGGTTGTACAACAACCCAAAACTGACCTCATCAATGAAGGTTATGACCCCGTTGACCTCTACAGTGCCTATCTCCTCGCTCTGCAGCGACGGACTGCTCCTGATCCGCAGGCCTCTGCTCTGCTTCATCACGAATTTACGAACCTGTCGAACAAAACACACAAATAAAATTCCTAATAAGTCAAACCCACGTCTAAAAGGTATTACATTAAAGCCAATCAGTAACTGATCAATAACTGATTGCATGGATTCTGATTGAACGGATTGAAGTATACAGAGAAAATTTTACTGGAGCGGGATTCGAACCAGCGACCAACTGAATACTATACCGACACTCTCACCAACTGAGCTATCCAGCCCTATGTTGGCAATGTCCCTAATAGTTAATTATCTTTGTTTGTTTGGCAGTCAGAAGCCATGAAACTACTCAAATACCGCTATATCCCAAGGATCATTCCAGTTTCCATTGTGGTTATTGGATGATTATTGGACTGATTTTTTGCATATACATTACCTTGCTGGTCGGCTGTATTGTTTTCTTGGCTGTTTGATTGGGTGGAAGTACTCCCTGTGGAGGCTCGTTTACTTCAATCTGAGGAACTTCGTCTGAAAGAATCAGAGAGAAAGAATCAGATACTTATCTCAAAATAACCCAAAAGACCTGAATCTCCCCAAAACACACCTTGGTATGAAATTGGAATCTTTACAATATTTTGTCCAGTGTTTTTGAGTGTGACGAGAAAAACGAAGAAAAGTTTCATGCCTATTATGGGCAATGCAGAGTACATGCATATCATTGATGGCAAGATATATATGTGATGGCAAGGATGAGTGTTACCATACCTAGCTGGTACCCGTCGATGGTGACGTGTATAGCGTATAGGCCCATGGAGCTCGGTGTCCAGTTAGCGCTGTAGCTGCCATCATTGTTGTCTCGTACCAGCATGCTCTCATGTGGTCTGCAAAGCAACACCAGCAAGAAATGAATCACAATTGATGATGTAATGAATAAGTATTCTGATTTAGACATTTAAACATCTAGGGCAGGTACTTAAGTGGGGTCTACAAAGGGCATTTGCCCTTGGTGGCCTGGTCATAGTCTAAAGTGCCATGTGTCACTGCCTTAGTACCCCTAGTCACTGCTATAATGCCACAGGGGTCGACTTCACCAAACTCATTGTAACTTACTATCAATCATAGGAATTATGATGCATTGCAGCCCTACGTAGGATACGATGGGTATAGTGAAATCGACCCCTGGTCACTTGCCTTAGTGCCCCTGGGTCATTGCCCCTGGATACTGCCCTGATGCCCCTGGTTATTGCCCTGGTATTGACACCCCTGGGCACAGCCTTGTGGCCCTTGGTCACTGCCTAGTGCCTCTGGTCACTACCTTAATGCCCCTGGTCACTGCCTTGACACCTTTGGTCATTGCCTTGGTGCCCCTAATCATTCTTAGGCATCTCTGCTTTATATCTCCCTGTTGACCCTGGTCATTGCTCCATTTCCCTGGTC
The DNA here is from genome assembly GCA_963971285.1 of Astropecten irregularis. Classification (NCBI taxonomy): domain Eukaryota; kingdom Metazoa; phylum Echinodermata; class Asteroidea; order Paxillosida; family Astropectinidae; genus Astropecten; species Astropecten irregularis. The sequence goes on along the minus strand of OZ020256.1, from coordinate 14,749,858 downwards.
AAACAAGTAAAGACTGCACAGCATGGGCTTGAATCTTCACGTTCAGGCAAGATATCAAAATGTGACGCTATAAATATAATTAAGCTCGCTCTTATTTCTCTCAAAGGATTACCTCGTAACAGGGAGTGAAGCGTATCTCAGCTCCTCGAAAGAATACAGTTCATATTCCTTCATCATGGTGATGGAGTTATATGCCATGCTGTCCTTGCGGATGGTGGCCTCGTACTGTGCATCCAGCTTAGGGGGAGGGTGTCCGCCAAACGTCAGGTCCTTTTCACCGGGCGGAGTGGACTTGAAGAGTTTGGCGCCGTGGTAGGTCTTCTCTCGCTTCCCGAGCGGTATGGCTTCCACGTCAATCTGCAGAGAGAGAAAATAAAAAAAGAAGGAAGGATTGGAGTTTGGGTCTCGTGCAAGGGGCTCAAACTATCCAATGGACCAAGACCAGAGTTTCAAGCTAACTGATTAAAACATCTTGAATTCTTGCTTATAACTTTGCGAATTGCATACCTGCCAACATTTTAAGATAACATGCCTCACTCATAAATTGCAAAAATCTTATTTTACATGCAAAATGAAAGCCAATATCTAACTTCACTCAAAGTACATAATACATATAAAATGTATGGAGAAATAATTTCAAACCATCTGATTTATCAGGCAGAAAATGCTATTTTTTATGTCAAAAATCTTACTGAATCTGATTACACGTTATTTCAATTGGGATACTTGACAAATTATGCTTCATACAACCTTTGGGGTTTTACCTCATAACTTTTGGAATCTTCACAAGCTATACATCAATACCTTGAAAATGTTACCAAATTACTAGTCTATTGCCTAGAATCCTTTTAACCCTCACATTTGGCAAAACCACAGACAGTTAAAACCAATGGGTATTTCATGACCAAAGATAAAGTAATAATGAAGATAATTTGGACCCTGTATTCAAGGAGTACCCACCTTGAGGTTGGGCACATAGACCAGGCTGCCGTACTGATCTCTGCTCATGATGCTGACTATGGTCGGCATGCTGCACCGGATGTCATCCCGTTGGAACATGATGTCGCACTGTCTAGGATCCACGTACGACTCTGGCTGCAGCCATCTGTATATTAAGACAAACCAGACCAAATGTTTAATTTTTTCTTCCTTGAATAGCAGTGTGTGTTTGCAACTTGGACTCCTGCAGATTGATTTCGTTCTTAATCATCAAATAACCACAAGGGAAACGGACTGGATTAATTTGAAGTCATCCTCAAAGAGGATACGGCTTTCTAATCAATATATTCAAGCCGTAACCTCCTTAAGTGATCCCTCATGTACCGTTTCTCAGGTTGCAGCATTGCTAATGCTGTGTGTATCTTAAATGATCCTTGGGATATAGAGGTATGTGAGTGGTTTCATGGCTTCTGACTGCCAAACGAACAAAGGTAATTGACTATTTGAGACACCGCCAATATATGCCTGGATAGCTCAGTTGGTAGAGCACTGGTACGGTATTCCAGGGGTTGCAAGTTCAAATCCCACTCCAGTTAATTTTTGTTTATTTTTCGATGATTTCATTCTTATTTGAAGAAAAGGGGCCCAATTTCATGGTCCTGTTCTCATGGTCCACAGTCAGTCCTCCTTACCGTGCTAGCCGGCCACCGCTGGTTCCGTGCGTGCACTGCACAAAGTCCTTCAAGAAGGCCCTCTCGTTGGACTGTGTACAGAGTGGAAGACTGCCCTCTAGCGCCTGATGGATGCTAGGGGGATGGGACAGCGCGAAGCCTTTGCCAAGCAGTCCCGAGTGAGAACCAAATACCTAGGGAGAATAAAATAATATCAATATCAGCATTTCCAAATCAAATGGTGCATTTTTTTTCTTATTTTAGGAATTCAACAAAACCCCAACAGAGTATATTCCTTTTGATTTTTTTGATATCCAAATTAATATCAAGGTAATAAATTTAAAATGTATCCTCAAATGTATCCTTAAATTAATTATTTTAAAATACACTCTATTCATACCGTTCCAAGTCTCAAATCCTTTCCTTGTGGAGGAGGAAGGGTTATTTCATTAAAAAAAAAATTAAAAAAATACTGCTAAAACAATGTCTCCATCAACGACCCAACTGCCTCTGCAACCACTGCCACAGGCTCTGAACCTCATGAGACGTCATTTCTGTCCGTAAAATCCAGCCCACCTGCCAAGGAGGTACCCTAACCCCAAATTCCTATCTCCTGACCCTTCACCCTTGACCCAGTCGCTGTGCAACCTCTGCGATGGGTTCTGAAACCTCTTTGAGATCCAACTCACCAGCTGACAAGGTACCCTTAACCCCAAATCCCTATCTCCTGGCCCCTTCACCATCAACCAACCTGCTGAGCAAATTCTGCGATGGGTTCTGAAACCTCTTTGAGATCCAACTCACCAGCTGACAAGGTACCCTTAACCCCAAATCCCTATCTCCTGGCCCCTTCACCATCAACCAACCTGCTGAGCAACCTCTGCGATGGGTTCCACCTCTTCCTCCCCATCCTCTCCCAGTACTGGAGGCAGGATGATGTCCTTCCTGAGAAGTGAGCCAGCGCACATGCCACCCAGGTAAGCCAACTCCTTCTCTAACTGGATCAGACCCTGCAAAATGGAAAACAAACCAGGATGCCAATCATGACTTAAACATTTACAAACCTCTCCCACAGATCAACAGCTACTACAAAAAGATCTTGAAAAGGCAAAGCTAAGGCAAATCTAGACACAGATCTATGACATCCACGCACAGGAAGAAGTTGTCAATAATGAAATTGGTGTGACTTGACATACCACAAGATGTAAAATGTGTGGTTAACTGTGGTATGCAAATGGTTTAGGGACATCTCTATTAAGTTAAAAAGATATGCCCGAGATACTGAAAACATCGATATTTCTTTTACCTCTTCATTGGCAGACCACTCGTATCCCACTACAGCACACTTGAAACCAAACGTACTGGCCTTCTCATCCTTCATGTAGTCAGATGCCGTTTCCAGAGAGAATGTCACTTCATTTCCTACAAGAAGCAAAGAACAATTGTTGAACAATGAAAAATTTACTGGAGCGGGAGTTGAACTAGTGATCTCCAAAATACTGTACTGAGCTCTACCAACTGAGCTATCCAGCCCTATGTTGGTGGTGTCCCTAATAGTCAATTATCTTTGTTTCTTTGGCAGTTAGAATCCACACACATATCGCTATATCCCAAGGATAATTTTATCAATGCTGTAACCTGAGAAACTGTACCTGGGGGATCACTCAGAGGATACAGCTTTTAATCGATATAATCATCAAATAACCAGAATTTGACTGAGCTCATTATCTAATGATACTCGTTGCAATCAAGTAAATTTGTTTTCTTTGTTCATTTTTCAATGACTTAAAATTCAGTAAGTTTTTCTTGTGATTATTTGATGAATATCTTCTTCTTATCATCTTTCCATAAATGTTTTGTCAGGCTCGAAGTACAGTGCCTGGGGTACTTGTGGGGAATCCTCTGTTTCATGACCAGCTATGAATATTAATAATCATGCTGTACCTGGTAAGATGACCGCTGACGTGGGCCAGTTACTACTGCCATGGAATCGACTCAGGACAGGCCAGTGGGTGAGCTGCAGTTCTTCGGCCGAATCCTCCCCGGTCTTCACCTTGACCGGTGCCGACGAGGACACGCCATTGGGCGTCGTCTGGGCCACGCCCCTTGCTGGGATGTAGAGCTGAAGGCCGTCCTCTGGCTGGGCGGTGCCGCACTGGGGGTCAAACTCGAGCAGCATCCACTGCACATGCTCCGGGAATGTTACCTTGGTTAACAAATGAAAACATCTCAATGAATCATGTGACCTCATGAATGGATTATGAGCGCATGTGTGTTGGTTTGCCCCCGTGCTGTTTCCTCCTTCTGATATTCTTCACTTCTGTACTCTGTAACAATATTATGGAACTCCACAAGTGCCACTCCACTTCCAGATAACCACATAATTTATCTCGCCAAGTTGACTTTTGGAGTAGTAGAAGTCATCTTGTCTCAATTATTATCTCAACAAGATGACCTTTAGCGAAAATGAAAAGTTGACTTATCCTGATAATTTATCTGGCCAAGTCAACGAAGTGCATCTAAAAAGTCGTCTTATCCTGATAAGAAACCTCAGTTTAAGTAAGTTGTCTTTGCAAGGTCAAAGAATCAGGACAAGTCGACTTCCTTTTTTGAGTAAGTCGTCTTGGTGAGATAAATTACCAGGAAGTGTCGACTTAACAAGTCGGCTTGGTGAGATAAATTATGTGGTTATCTGGATGAGTGGAATGGCACTCGTGGAGCTCCGTACGATAAACTTGCTGTTTACATCTTCAAGGGGGTAAATTCCTGTAAAACATGGACCCCTTGATAAGATTTGTTCCAAGAATTTCACCCGTAGAAGACAATAAGCTCAAGTGACCACTAATATCTGCAAGCAAATAGACAGTCAAACAGACAGAAGACAGATCCCACTCACCTTGTAGTTTGCTACGGTAGCGGCCTTGTACGGATGGTCGCTCTCCACCACAGCATAATGAGAGGATGTCGTGACTCCGCCTCCGGGCTCTCCCGATTGGCTGCCTGCACAGTCCGTGGAATGATTGGCGGAAGTAAGGGTAGGCGGGGAAAACTGGAGATTGACATCGGAGACAGGGGGGAGGAGCTCCTGGATCAGGTCCAAGATTTGCACAGCACTCTGGAGAGTAAAACCAGGTAATAATTGTTCAAAACTTGATTCCCCTAGAGCACTTCTCAGTCACTTGTGAGTGTTGTGGCCAACTAGCCTGTTGAATCATTTGATCATTTGTGATAATTTTGCCTAATTACTAGTGTGTTCTACACTACACCACATGTGACCGAGTTTGACCAATGTAATGGACAACAACAACTGTTAGCAACCATTGTTAAGTTTTGGCGTCCTCCAATTGATCATTGCGCACAGTTTAACAGGCCAGAAGGGTCTATAGTATGTCCATCGAAATTTCCTTTGTAATGCATAATCAAGTCATCTTAACTTAAAATTATTTCTCAAACGTATAACAATTTATCGGCCGCTTACCTTTGGGTCAGACACAGCGACGGGCCCGATGTGAGCCAGTACTAAGGGTAGTAAGCTCACAAAGAGATGAGCGGAGCCAAGTACCTCGGATAACTCTACATCTATAGATGGTAGACAAACAGGTAGAAAGAGAGACGGACAAACACAACGTCGTCAATGCAAGATATGCTATGAGAAAATGTGAATTAACCTTAACCCTCTGCAAATACCACACAAGACAAGAGTTGCTTACCACACATTACAAAAGTCTCCACAGAGGGACTGGGACTGAATCATAAACAACACAAACCACGCTGTGGTGTATTGTGGTATTCAGGACACCAAACAATGCAAACATACCACGGGAAAAGCCAAGTATGGTAATTGTGGTAAACTTGTGGGTGAGGGTTAAGCTTCTCCAATCCAAATCAAAAAAGGAAAAGCATCCTTTGAGGATGACAGCATTAAACTCTTCAGACATGATGGGGTGGATGAACGGGGAGGCTAACAAACCTTGCAATCCCTGGGCTTGGTAGAGGAGCTCAGTAGCAGCCTTGATGATGATACTAGTGATGGACAGAGCGCTCTTCCTGGCCTGACGTTCCAGGACCACCGATCGGGGCTCAGTCTGGGTGGGCTCCGTGTCTGCCGTGGTGCTGTCCAGACAAGGGGAGGGAAAAATCATTTCATTGCAGCAGACCAATTTCATAGCGACTGATTTTGTACTTACTGTCCATAAACACAGTAAAAAGGCATAAAGACTTATCCAGTCCGTGCACAACCATTAGAGGGCGTTCTATTCCTAGAAAGTTCACAACACTCACTTGTAGTAGAGTATCTGAGGAAGCTGTCCTCGAGTCTGACTGGTCCCGTTACTGCTCAGGGGACATGCGCTGAAGGTGAAGACCACTCCGTCCGGGCATTTGACGTGGGTCATGCCACCGTCTCCGTTCACGGTCCTGTTGCCGCGGTTTCTCAGCCTCACAGCATACTTGACTCCCTCCTGGAACGAGAAGAAGATGATGTAAGTGCACAAAGCCATCTCTACACTCACAAGTACCCATTAACTCCTTGGTGAAGAGGAGCAATATGTGACAAAGCATCTTGCCCAAGGACGCAAGCACCACAACCCATGGCTGGACTCGAACCCACAATCTGTAGATTGACCACAAGACCTTGAGTACGACACACCAGACCACTAGGCCATAGTACCCAACCAGCAAATCTTCTCAAATGAGGTGGCCTACCTTGATCGGCACTGGTCGCTCAAACTTAATTTCCGCCACGTCACTGACCAGGTCGTTTGGTCCGTAGGATCCTTTGACCAGCTCTAGTGAGTTCCAGCGATGACTGTGGCCATCTGCTCCAGTTTCACTCTGAATGAAAAATAATGAAAGGAAAATTAACCTTCAACCATGCTACAATTTCATAATTTCTAATCAAGACCCCCAGCCAAGCCAAGCCAAACCAAACAAACTCCATCCATACATGTCTGGCAATTGATCCTAGCAAACACGTGCAGTGGAAGGGATCTACCGACTCAGTCTAGCAAGCCCAGAGAAACGAAAGACGGATATTATAACAAACTCACGCCATCCAGGAGTTCCAGCTCGTAGTTGTAGTGTCCGCCTCCTCCGTAGACGCAGAAGCCCGCAATGAGAATGCCGGCCTTGTCCACGCTGAAGCAGACGGCATCTGGTGTGCCGCTGCCCGTACTCCAGCCACGACCCTGGCTGACCCTGGTGTAGCGGGAAGGAGTGCAGAACAAGGGGCGGCCCGTGGACTGACTCTCACCCTGAACGGAAAACAAGGTGGAAGCATCAATTAGATGATTCAATTCAGAGCTCCTGGAAACACGGAGCTACTTACTGGCCAGGAGGTACAAGGATGCCTGGTGAGCTTCTTCATCGGGGTTCAACTTTCACGTTCAATTTGTCATTTTATGTTCATGATATGTCTTCTTCACAGGATTGTAAAGAGTCTGGAAAGAGTCTACGATGAGTCAATTGGAATCCAGGAACAGATACAGGTCTGTAATCAGAACCAACCTCTTGAGTCAACTGGGATGGCCATCAGAACAGAGGAAAGCCTATCTCCCAACCCACCGGACTGAACACATGTTATTTCCAACCTGTACAGTTGGTCTTTAGTGTCCACACACCAGAAGGGCAATCTTAGGCAATTCCTATGACCAGCCACTGCTTTTACTTACATCAGATGAGATGGCCGCAGCAGAGAGCTCAGCAATAACGCAAGCAAGGAGACGACTGGTATTGGAGACTAACAGTGGGTAACACGTTGACTGTTTCTATATCCAAACAGAGAAAGCAAACAAATCATTAACACCTGTAACTTCACCTCCAAAAAAGGACTTGGACTAGACTTTGTGAACAACTAGGAGTAGAGGAGTCTTGTGTATATATAAGGACTCATATGCTAACGAAACCTTTCTAAGCTACAAAGTTGATCTGGAAAGATTTGGGGCTTTGCATGGTGACAATTGGTATGTGGATCGGTTTTTGGAAACACCACGTAAGAATCGTTCGTGCTTTCACACTTCTATTTTGTTCGCACTTCTCGTAAGGTCTCAACGTTTCGACTAGTCTGCTCTATTCTCACAAGGAGGAGTGTGAACGAAATAGAAGAGCGAAAGTACGAACGATTCTTACATGGTGTTTCCGCAAACCGATCCACATACCAAAGTTGATCTGATCAGAATGGGACTATTAAGTCTATAAATATTTGCTCTATAAATATTTAATTTATATAAATATATTAAATATTTGCTCTAGGCCAAGGACCTGTTAATGCATGGCATTGGATCATGGGTAGAGGGGAGGTTCTCTTGTTGAGTGACATACAGACTTGGAGATGTTCCTACCTGTTGCAGGGCCTGCTGTACGGGATTAATGAGGATGCTGAGCAGCCGGTCCAGGATCTCGTGGAAGTTGGGACTTGATCTCACCCCATCCAACTACAACAACAAAATCATGACAAATTAACTAGTAGAGCTAGTATGTCACAGTCTTACTAATTAGGAATTACACTAAGCTGAGCCAGTTTTAAATGAAGAAAAAGGTGACCGGCCATTGTTATGCAGTTTTCATGCACGGGAGAGAAACTTTAAACTTTCAAGCTGGTCGAGGCCAGCCACTGAAAAGCCTGGTCTGGGCTTTGCTCCTCCCAGCTCTGTGGCTTCTGCAATCCAACAAATGAGAATGCCAGCATGCAAACCTGTATGCGGTCCTCCATGAGCGCCACAATCTCCGGGGGGTTGCCACTCACTTCAGCACCCACAGCAGCGGCCAGTGGAGAGGCATCCTCCATGGAACACTGCTTGGTCAGGACGTTGATGGAGTCGTTGTCCCGGTCTCGATCCCGTAGGATGGGGAGGACGCTGGAGAGGCGTACGGAGGGGTGGCAGAGGGCCTCCAGGACTGCACCTAGGAGATTGCCATTGGGCTCCGACTGGTCCGCCTGGTGAAAAGATGGGCAGAGAAATGTTGTTACTCTCACATTTAATTACTCTCTATAAAGCTGGATTCTCAAAGAGGCTTCAACTTGTGGATTGGTTTAATGAGGCAATGACCAGGGGAATCAAGGCAATGACCAAGAACACCAGGACCACTAAGGTAGTGACCACGAACACCAAGATGTAACACCTGGGCCATCAAGGTAATGACCAAGGCTACCAAAAGCAATGACCAAAGGAACTGAGGCTCCTGACTTTGAACCCTTCCACCTCCGAAGTATCTGCCTTTAAGAATTTACAATATCTATCATATCGCAACGACCCTCCTACTAGACTCACGCTGCTCATGGAGCCCAGCATGTCGCACAGGAAGAGCCACTTGAGCTGCGAGGATGGGTAGAAGGCGTGGAAGCAGGAGACGAACGTCCGGTGGCACTCCGTCAGGATGCTCTCCCATAGGGTCCTCAGGCGCTGGGTCTCGGCCGAGGCCGTCCTGTCCATCAGGTGCTGGATGGATGGCTGGTTGGAGTTGGACAGGATGGCCCGCAGCAGGTTGCAGCAGGCCGCGATGGAGTCCGGCAGCTGGCCGCACTCAACGGAATGCTTCTTGGAAATGGCGGCTGTTGGTGAACAATAAATAAAAAGTTTCACTGTTAGATAGGGGTCATGGAAGGAGCATTCACGTCGCGACCCCTGTCAGGAATCTCATTCCTGTGAATCCTTCAATCACACTATGTTATATGTCTAGCATAGTGACTCGAGAAGAAGACTGTTACTATTTTAACATTGGCAGGCCATCCATTAAAAATCCTCAGGGAATCAAGGTTGCAAGATGTGTTTTAGGAATGCTGCTCAGTGCTGGACTCGGCAAGAAGGGTGTTAGGGTGACTGTGCCACCAACTTACATGGGCTCGGGTAGACCTCGCAGACGTAGCTCCGCAACAGACGCAGGCAAGCAGTGGCTATGTACATCAACCTCTCCAGGTCCAGGGCAAAGTCTAGCAGTCTCTTACCGCCCTGCTTGAGGGCCACGAGGATGCCCTCGGCCAGCTTGTTCCAGCTCCAGTCCAGCAGGCAAAGCAGCGACTTGAACACCTCCTGGAATGCAAAGAGGGAACAGCCCTTACTTGGTGAGAAAATTGAACTCTGAAAGACTTCAGGGTCTCTTCAGAATTTGTTTCATTGTCGCTTTGCGACAACACCATGCAAGGAAATCCTGGGGATGTAGAAATGTTGTTAAGCAGCCTGGATTTTGAGGGGAGCAGGAGAAGTGATACTTACCGATGTGACGGTGTTGCTGAACCTGGGAGTAAGGATGTGCACTGGCTCTGTCTGGGATGGCATACCGCCCGATGAGCTCACGTCAGGCTGCGGAAGCCTGCAAGGAAATAAAAATCACCAAGAAAAGTAACATGAATTTGCCAAGACTGTCCAAGCTAGAAGTACTGAGACTAATAAGTACAAGACTTGAGCACCATTCATGGAATTTCAAGTTTTATTTCAGTGCTCCAAAATGTGCCTACAACAGGCCTTATTCATGGTGCATCCATCCTACATTAGAAGCAGTGTAATCAAAGCGAGGCTTGGATTAAAAATAGTCTGGTACCTGTTTCCTTTTAAGAAATGGTGTTATCTTTTTCAAAGGGTATACAAGGAAGGTGGCAAAATGGATGCACCATGAATAAGGCATATACCATGTAATACCAGCATTAATTACTTTGTACAATACCATGTGTTCCATAACAGTGGTAACATACCTGTAGAGTAACTGAGGAATCTGACCGGCGTTGATATCAGTGCCATTGTTGGATTTCTTGGAACTCATGAACTGAAACGTTACTCTGTGGAGGAACAACAAATTTAACCCTTCTTTATTGAAAAATTAGGTTAAACAATCTCTCTTCCCATTGAAAATTACACACAGGAAAATTTAAGACACATTCGTCTAAAAAAACAGTGATACAATCATACAAAGGCAAGCCTTCTATAGAGATCCTGCTAGGTTTGACTTACTGGTCATCTGTGGTCATTGCGGTTTGTCCTCCTGATCCACAGTCGCTGCTGGGGCCGTTGACTCTTGCCCAGGCAGCATACCAGCAACCGGAGGTGAGGGGCACTGGCTCGTCAAAGAGGATTGGGAACTTCTCCCTGGAGAAAAGTCAAATCAGATTGGTGCACATTTCATTAAAAAAAACAATGAAGCTTTAACATTGCACAGTATTATCAAAGTGGCATAGCAAAAAGCCATTTGCGAGTTAAATCTGAAAAGTATCTGGTACATAGGCTCCTTCCATTACAAATAAAAACACCAATTTGAATTTCCCAGACTAAAGACTCTGTTGCTATGACACGTGATTTGGGGCTAGCTTTTGCAAATACCCATCTGTGGAATAGACTGGTTCCAATGAAATTGGGCCCTGCTCTATGAGACTGGTGCCCTCCCTGTCAGAATCATGTCCTCAAGTATAAGGGGGTCTGGGAACCTTACCTGGCCCCACACTCAAAGGTGATGTCATCGCTCTCGGCCAGTAGCTCCCCTTCGGGTTCATACTCTGCAGCCTTGGTCCCAAGCTCATACAGCTGTGTACAAAAAGACAGTGGGGAGGAGGTTGATTCAAAGATGACTTTTTGAGATAATGCAAGTGAATTGAATGCATGCTCGAGTGATAAATGTTTTCCTTTATTCATTTTATAAATATTGCCCCTCAAAGGGCCACTCAAAGGTGAGGGCTAAAGGAAAGGAGAGAGAAAAACAGAGCAATTAGGAAGATCTGTTTGCAAGAAAACTATTAACATTACGTTTGAATTGAGAGAGATTACATTCTGTAGGAAAGCAGGATGAGGGTAGGGAATTCCAGAGTGAGGCAGTCATAGAAAGAAACATTTGATTTGGGGACAGTGCCAGAGAAGGGATTGGAACTACAGAGAAATCGAGTTGCACACCAAATGACCGGTTAGGTGGTGCAACCATTGAAAGACAATTGGAGCACATTCCACGGTAGTATCTGTGAAAAAGGCTCAGTGAAGCAACTGAACGCCGAAGGGATAAAGGTTCCAGGGACAATGTTAGGTCTTCACCCAGTTCACCAAACGACACTGGATTCTGTCGAGAAGGGATAGATGACAGGCTGGGGAGCCATCCCAGATAACTGACAGTCATTATGAAGATGCGGGGCATAGTGACATCCTCTAGGTCTGACTTCATTCCTCGGGTATTGACACTATCCTCAGAGGTCCTGGGCTCAAGCAAAATCCAAACAAGGGGAGAAGAGGGAGAATAGCCCGAGTATACTCTCTCAAAAAAATTACCTTAATCTTGGCATTGTATTCCCCGCGGCCTCCAAAGAGTCCCAGACCTCCTAGGAGGATGTCCGCATCCACGCTGAACCTGAGGGCCTCCACAGAATGACCAGAGTAACCCCAGCCGCCTCCATACCCTGAATAGAGGACACAAACAATACATGATCAATAAATAAACAAAGGAAGAGTCAAAGAAACAAAGGAACAACGGAGCAAAGTAACAAAGAAACAAAGGAACCATATACAAAATGAACCATTTAAACAAATGAACAAATAACCAAATGAAAAAACAAACAAACAAATTAATGAATGAATAAATAAATAAATAAATTCAAAAATAAATCAAGATATCTAGATTTTGATTGTCAGTAAAGAAAGGAATGTTTGCAAAGACACCAAGTAACTCTTTTTTGGTTGTGTGGTCCTGAAAAGAACTTCACAAATTTTGGAGACAACTCACCGGTTCTTTTCAAAACCACACAACCAGAAAAGATTTACATGGTGTCTCCGCAAGCCTTCCTTTCTTATGTTACTTCCGCCATGCAAAGCTTTAAGTCCAACTTGTTAATACATGGTTTATGTGTTTGTTGTTGATTGTCAAAAAATCTATCAAAAGTCAGTAAATTTTCAGCAGTAAAGAACTCCAGGAGGAAAAAACAGTGGACCCCAACTGGAAATGTAAAAGTCTTCCAGGTCACAGAGCACCTTTGATGGGATTCGAATGGCAGACCCAAGAGGTGAACAAGGATAAGGAAGGTACTTCTAAGCAGCCTGACTGCCCAGACAGAGAAACACAACGTATTACATATCAAACTACATGTACCGGTATATGTAGCATTAACCTGGATAAGATAGTCGTGTCAGTTATAAGTTTTACAGTCACTTCGCCCACTTTCCACTTCGCCCACAACCACTTCGCCCACCAGTCACTTCGCCCACGCGTCACTTCGCCCATTCACCACTTCGCCCACTGGCAACTTCGCCCACGCGTCACTTCGCCCACACGCCGCCGTATACATAACAGCCATACATGAACAAGCTGAACATAATTATTGTGTGATAATTGGGTATATTTTATCATGCCGGAGGGCTGGGAAGGGGTCATTATAAGTTATAAATTATAATATTATTATTATGAGTATTAATAGGTAAATAAGTAAATAATTTCATTTGGGGAGTGCTTTTTACTGCAATTTATCTAAGTATACCTGAGACCTGAGTTGGATCCGTGGATTTTGTTTGGTGATTTAAGTGGAATTAACAAGGTCATTGAAGGTGGGAATTCCTTCTTGGTCGGGGTTTGTGATAATGTGCTTATTCTTTGTTCAATTTTGTTTAAACCCTGTACATGTATTTAAAATTGCGTTGGTATTAATAGTGGGCGAAGTGACGCGTGGGCGAAGTGACTGGTGGGCGAAGTGGTAAGTGGGCGAAGTGGTAAGTGGGCGAAGTGACGCGTGGGCGAAGTGGTTGTGGGCGAAGTGGTTATGGGCGAAGTGGAAAGTGGGCGAAGTGACCGACATCCAGTTATAATTATCAAGCAAGTGAAAACCTTATTAAAAAGGGCCAAGAAAATACAGTAATGCAGTTTAATTACAGCGATGGAAGTAATGGACGTGATCGGAGACAGGAATATATTGTCCGCCTCTCTAAACTAAACACCTTGTCATTCTCCCTGAGTCTGCTTTGTTATTACATGTAGCATGATCAGGACAGAGGCAATAACGGTATAAAGCTTACAGGTGTCACAGTGATGGGATCTTAATGAATCCAGCCTCCAGCTCCCAATCTGTCTAACCAAGTTGCCTTTATATAGACACACATTTGCATGATCCACTTCACTTTGAATGAGAAGACCAGCAGAGAACCTGATCATCATGAACTCCTCCAATGTTTCTGAATCAACCAGCCAACTGTCTACCATGACTGAGCAAGGGTGGATGAAAGACTTGGCTGATGTCTTCTCGGCATTGACTATCATCTTGATAGTGAGTCTGAATTCACTGGGCCTTGTTGTACTCCATCGAGCCCGTGGCATCCAAGAGACCACCAAGATGTTCATGGCCTCACTCACTCTCTCTGATCTCAGCACCGGGATATTTTCTGCATTCCCTTGGATGCTTCAAGTTCTCATCGGGAAATGGGTACTGGGGGACTTTCTGTGCACCGTGTGGGGAATTCTCTTGGAGATTTTTGTGCCTCTTAACATGCTGTCACTGCTCATCCTCACCATTGATCGCTACATTGCTATCATCCACTCATTGCGCTACCCAAACATCATGACGCCAAAAAGAGCCAAGATCATCATCGCAGTCTTGTGGACAGCCAGCACAACATTTTCTGTCATTTTGTGTGGCTTACTTCAGAGCAACACCATAACTATGAAACAGGAGTGTGTGAACCGGTGTGAATTGTGTGAATATATAGAAGGGACTTTAGGTGCAATACAACTTATGCTCATACTGATACTTTATGCACACATTCTTAAAGTATCCCGTGATCAGGCAAGGCGCATCGCTGCACAGCATCAGATTGGCAACCCTGTAGATGGACAGAATGCTCCACAGAGAATCAGTACAAAGTCAGCTACAACGGTCGTCATCATCACAGGAACTCTGCTCCTCTGCCACATCCCAACATTCATCTCTCTTATACCTGGATTGCAAATACAAGACAATACTTCAGCAGACCGCAATGCCTACAAGCTTGTGGCGCTAACATTTCTCTATTCCAACAGTTGGCTGAATATCGTCATTTATTACTGGAGGAACAGGGAGCTCCGACAAGCACTACACAGTTTGATATCTTCATGCTGTCACTAACATTCATAGGATGACAAATCTACGTGTAAGCTTGTGTGCATCTGAGGTTTGCCGTCATTGCAAGAAACTGCTTTCTTCTTCAGTAGCTGGTTGAATGTTGTCATTTATTACTGGAGGAACAGGGAGCTCCGACAAGCACTGCACAGCTTGGTATCCTCATGCTGTCACTAACAATCATAGGATGACAAATCTATGTATAACTTGGCATAAAGCATCCAATGTTTCAAGCTCTCCATTACAATTCCACAATCCCAGGATCCCAATCACGTTTGGTGGTCTCCAGTGTATAAAATGTAATGCTGCACGCCTAGATCAAAGGCCTACAAACCATAGTAGCATTGCTTTATTGATTTATTTACATCGAGGAAATTGAATCTTCAATTGTATGAGAAATGAAGTCACACAATGAAGTGGATGTCATCATCAGATGACAAGAGCCCGACCTAACTTATCCGAACAAATCAAAGTGGTCAATACAGCAGGACCATCTTAGGTCCAGTGCAAGAAACAGTACAGAAACCCGGGATTTGGAAAAGACCTAGTGGACTTTGGACTTTGCTTTGTGACATGTGTTGAGCATTATCTTAATCATGCTGGCCCATAACATATGACAGCATGTATGTATTAACCTTTTTAAAGATTGCTGCGTCAGTTATAATCATTAAGCAGAATGAAACCCATATTCAAAAAAAAGAGGCCAAGAAAATACACCTAGATGTCAGTTATAATTGTTTAGCAGAGTGAAAACACTATTAAAAAGGGCAAGGAAAATACAGCAATGCGGTTTAATTACAGCGATGAAAGTAATGGACGTGATCGGAGACAGGAATATATTGTCCGCCTCTCTAAACTAAACACCTTGTCATTCTCCTTGAGTCTGCTTTGTTATTACATGTAGCATGATCATGACAGAGGCAATAATGGTATCAAGCTTACAGGTGTCACAGTGATGGGATCTTAATGAATCCAGCCTCCAGCTCCCAATCTGTCTAACCAAGTTGCCTTTATATAGACACACATTTGCAAGATCCACTTCACTTTGAATGAGAAGACCAGCAGAGAACCTGATCATCATGAACTCCTTCAATGTTTCTGAATCAACCAGCCAACTGTCTACCATGACTGAGCAAGGGTGGATAAAGGACTTGGCTGGTGCCTTCTTGGCAGTAACAATCATCTTGATAGTGAGTCTGAATTCACTGGGCCTTGTTGTACTCCATCGAGCCCGTGGCATCCAAGAGACCACCAAGATGTTCATGGCCTCCCTCACTCTCTCTGATATCGGCACGGGGATGTTTTCAGCCTTCCCTTGGATGCTTGAAGTTCTCATCGGGAAATGGGTACTGGGGGACTTTCTGTGCATCGTATGGGGAATTCTCTTGGAGATTTTCATGCCACTGAACATGCTGTCACTGCTCATCCTCACCATTGATCGCTACATTGCTATCATCCACTCACTGCGCTACCCAAACCTTATGACGCCAAAGAGAGCCAAGATCATCATCACAGTCTTGTGGACAGCCAGCACAACATATGCTTTCATTGTGTGTGGCTTTATTCAAAGCAACATCAAAACTGGACAGAGGTGTGCATACCAGAGTGGATGGTGTTCCTATGTAGACGGGACTTCAGCTGCAATACAACTTGTGCTCATATTGATACTTTATGTACACATTCTTAAAGTATCCCGTGATCAGGCAAGGCGCATCGCTGCACAGCATCAGATTGGCAACCCTGTAGATGGACAGAATGCTCCACAGAGAATCAGTACAAAGTCAGCTACAACGGTCGTCATCATCACAGGAACTCTGCTTCTCTGCTGGATCCCTGCAATTATTTCCTTTATATTTCCAATACAGGACATTATTTCAGCAGACCACCCTGCTGACTACATGTTAGTAGCACTGACGTTTCTCTATTCCAACAGTTGGCTGAATGTTGTCATTTATTACTGGCGAAACAGGGAGCTCCGACAAGCACTACACAGCTTGGTATCCTCATGCTGTCACTGACATTCATAGGATGACAAATCTATGTCTAAGGTGGTGTGCATCTGAGGTTTACTGTCATTGCAAGAAACTGGTTTCTTCTTCAGTAGCTGGTTGAATGTTGTCATTTATTACTGGAGGAACAGGGAGCTCCGACAAGCACTACACAGCTTGGTATCCTCATGCTGTCACTAACAATCATAGGATGACAAATCGATGTATAACTTGGCATAAAGCATCAAATGTTTCAAGCTTTCCACTACAATTCCACAATCCCACGATCCCAATCACGTTTTTTTTGGTCTCCAGTGTATAAAATGTAATGCTGCACGCCTAGATCAAAGGCCTACAAACCATAGTAACATTGCTTTATTGATTACATCGAGGAAATTGAATCTTCAATTGTATGAGAAATGAAGTCACAAAATGAAGTTGATGTCATCATCAGATGTCAAGAGCCCGACCTAACTTATCCGAACAAATCACTGTGGTCAATACAGCAGGACCATCTTAGGCCCAGTGCAAGATACAGTGCAGAAACCCGGGAATTTGAAAAGACCTAGTGGACTTTGGACTTTGCTTTGTGACATGTGTTGAGCATTATCTTAATCATGCTGGCCAATAACATATGACAGCATGTATGTATTAACCTTTTTAAACATTGCTGCGTCAGTTATAATCATTAAGCAGAATGAAACCCATATTCAAAAAAAGAGGCCAAGAAAATACAGCTAGATGTCAGTTATAATTATCAAGCAAGTGAAAACCTTATTAAAAAGGGCAAGGAAAATACAGCAATGGGGTTTAATTACAGCGAGGAAAGTAATGAACGTGATCGGAGACAGGAACATATTGTCCGCCTCTCTAAACTAAACACCTTGTCATTCTCCCAGAGTCTGCTTTGTTATTACATGTAGCATGATCATGACAGAGGCAATAACGGTATAAAGCTTACAGGTGTCACAGTGATGGGATCTTAATGAATCCAGCCTCCAAGCTCCCTCACTGTCTGAGCATGTTGCCTTTATATAGACACACATTTGCACGATCCACTTCACTTTGAATGAGAAGACCAGCAGAGAACCTGATCATCATGAACTCCTCCAATGTTTCTGAATCAACCAGCCAACTGACTACCATGACTGAGCAAGGGTGGATAAAGGACTTGGCTGTTGCCTTCTTGGCAGTAACAATCATCTTGATAGTGAGTCTGAATTCACTGGGCCTTGTTGTACTCCATCGAGCCCGTGGCATCCAAGAGACCACCAAGATGTTCATGGCCTCACTCACTCTCTCTGATCTCGGCACGGGGATGTTTTCTGCATTCCCTTGGATGCTTCAAGTTCTCATCGGGAAATGGGTACTGGGGGACTTTCTGTGCATTGTGTGGGGAATTCTCTTGGAGATTTTCGTGCCTCTTAACATGCTGTCACTGCTCATCCTCACCATTGATCGCTACATTGCCATCATCCACTCATTGCGCTACCCAAACCTCATGACGCCAAAGAGGGCCAAGATCATCATCACAGTCTTGTGGACAGCCAGCACAACATATGCTGTTATTGTGAGTGGCTTTCTTCAAAGCAACATCAAAACTGGACAAGGGTGTGCATACCAGGGTGGATGGCGTTCCTATATTGACGGGACTTCAGCTGCAATACAACTTGTGCTCATATTGATACTTTATGTACACATTCTTAAAGTATCCCGTGATCAGGCAAGGCGTATCGCTGCACAGCATCAGATTGGCAACCCTGTAGATGGACAGAATGCTCCACAGAGAATCAGCACAAAGTCAGCTACAACGGTCGTCATCATCACAGGAACTCTGCTTCTCTGCTGGATCCCTGCATTTATTTCCCTTATATTTCAAATACAGGACATTATTTCAGCAGACCACCCTGCTGTCTACATGTTAGTAGCACTGACGTTTCTCTATTCCAACAGTTGGCTGAATGTTGTCATTTATTACTGGCGGAACAGGGAGCTCCGACAAGCACTACACAGCTTGGTATCCTCATGCTGTCACTGACATTCATAGGATGACAAATCTATGTCTAAGGTGGTGTGCATCTGAGGTTTGCTGTCATTGCAAGAAACTGGTTTTGTTCTTCAGTAGCTGGTTGAATGTTGTCATTTATTACTGGAGGAACAGGGAGCTCGGACAAGCACTACACAGCTTGGTATCCTCATGCTGTCACTGACATTCATGGGAGGACAAATCTACGTCTAAGGTTGTGTGCATCTAACATCTCAATGTTTGCTTTATACAATCACAATCACGTTTGGTGCTCTCCAGTGTATTAAGTGTATCATCGCACGCCTAGATCAAAGGCCTACAAACTTATAGTAACATTGCTTTATCAATTGCACCAAGGATTCTTGGACATATATGACAAATGATCTCACACAAGTTCATAAAGTTGTTGTCATCATTACTAGATGTCATATGCTACATGCCGCACCTGGCTTATTCGAACAAATCACACAGGCCAATACAGCAGGACCATCTTAGGCCCAGTACAACTCAAAGTGCAGAAAGAAGGGAATTTGAACTGACCGAGTGGATTTTGGTTTTGATTTGTGACATGTGTTGAGCATAATATTCGTACTGCTGGCTAGACGCACTGTGACTTTGTACTCATGAAAGCTGCATCGGACCACATGTTCTTCACTGACCCCACACCAACAGACTACCAGTTAATAGTACAATCTGGCCCATGTATTCTAGAGTTGATATTTATTAGTCAATTTTGGCATAATATTCTAAAGTACAGATTTAGTAGTCAATTTTGGCCTATGTATTCTAATGTTCAGATTTAGTAGTAAATTCTGGGCAATGTATTCTAATGTACAGATTTAGTGGTCAATTCTGGACAATGTATTCTAATGTACAGATTTAGTGGTCAATTCTGGACAATGTATTCTAACGTACAGATTTAGTGGTCAATTCTGGACAATGTATTCTAACATACAGATTTAGTGGTCAATTCTGGACAATGTATTATAATGTACAGATTTAGTGGTCAATTCTGGACAATGTATTCTAATGTACAGATTTAGTGGTCAATTCTGGCCAATGTATTCTAATGTACAGATTTAGTAGTCAATTCTGGCCTATGTATTCTAATGTACAGATTCAGTAGTTAATTCTGGACAATGTATTCTAATGTACAGATTTAGTGGCCAATTCTGGCCTATGTATTCTAATGTACAGATTTAGTGGTCAATTCTGGCCAATGTATTCTAATGTACAGATTTAGTGGTCAATTCTGGCCTATGTATTCTAATGTACAGATTTAGTGGTCAATTCTGGCCAATGTATTCTAATGTACAGATTTAGTGGTCAATTCTGGCCAATGTATTCTAATGTACAGATTTAGTGGTCAATTCTGGCCTATGTATTCTAATGTACAGATTTAGTGGTCAATTCTGGACAATGTATTCTAATGTACAGATTTAGTGGCCAATTCTGGCCAATGTATTCTAATGTTCAGATTTAGTGGTCAATTCTGGACCATGTATTCAAATGTACAGATTTAGTTGTCAATTCTGGACTATGTATTCTAAAGTTTTTTTATTTATTTGTATCAATTATTTGTATGGATAAGCTTGTATCAACTATTTTTGTGTTTGTCATTTTTATAGTATGGAGAGGGTACGCATTCTAATTATCTTGTTTTTAAAAATTATCATCATAAAAGCTGTGAAAATTTTATCAAATTAGGTATTCACATTTTCAAGAAAACAATTTAGATTTTCTGCTCAAAAACAATTTTTTGCATTCTGCTATGGTGTTTTACTAATTTTGTTAGCTGAAATCACAGATTTACCTATAACTTACAGGGTATAAAGATGGTGATGGTAGGATCATACTGAAATGCTGTATTTATCATGAATAGAGTAAAAAACAACAACCAAAACAAAAACAAAACCAATTTTGGTCTATGGTGGAATATATTTGAAAATACTGTGAAAGTTTCATTAAAAAGTGGGCACCGTATGGGACTGGAAATTTCACAGATGACTGTTACTCTGTCTGATATTTTCCATGAATATTTCCCATGAATTTGCATTTCTTTGGCAAAAACCAAGTATGAAATTACCTTTAATACAGCATTTCAGAGGGAAATAGAAAAACGTGTCTTGTGAAAGAGAACAACGTGTCTTGTGAAATAGAACAATATGTCTTGTGAAATAGAACAACGTGTCTTTTGAAATAGAACAATGTGTCTTTTGAAATAGAACGTGTCTTTTGAAATAGAATGCATTTTAGTTTGAGTGAACAAAATCTAAACAGAAGCCTAGACTGTTCTATAATAAGGTGTGAGTAGATTACTCAATTCTACAGAGCTCAGTTTTAAGACATATCAATGTTTTTTTGAAAAATTTGTGAATCATAATAATGTGCTTTTGTGTGGTAGTGTATTGTATTTAAAGGCATTTAATGTTAAGCATAATGTAGCAGCACAAGGGCATTGTCAAATAAACACGGATTCTACATGTATGAAAATAGACACAGAACTGCCTGTAATGTGTGGTCAGGAAATGGTGTTTGTCATCAAGAAACTTATTCAACACTCCTTGTGCATACTCTAATTCAAGCATCAATAAGCCCTAATATGCTGGGTTTATGTATTAGCGAACATTAGAAAAAGTACGTTTAAAAAACAAAGAATGCAGTGGCTATTGGATTGGGAAAGAGTTCCACTGACGGCCATTACTTGTGCACAAACCTTACGGAAGCAACAGAGGGCATTTTGAGATGATGAAAAAAAAAATGAAAAAAAAACTTGCTGCTGCTTCATTCGAATTGTACTCGTAAAACTCACTTTTCAGATATGCTACCAAAGTTTACACAGCTGAGATTGAAGTTCATCATGACATGTATCCAGTAAGTTAACTCTTAAAGGATACAACCCTTCTTTCTCTGTAATGGCCATCAGTGAAATTCTTCCCCGGATTTGTTATGTTGGAGAAATATCAAAGATCAGGGGCCAATTTCATACATGTAGAGCTTCTTAAGCACCAAAATTTGCTTACGCACCAAACACCTTAGTAAATAAAATCAGTATGCCAGCCAAAACTTCTTGTGAATGTTATGCTCAGCAAACAATGGCCGAATACAAGTCAAAAGCAGTAAACATCACATAACAATTTGGTTGGTAATCCTGTTTGATCAAGGAAGACTTTTCATGCTTAAGCAAATTTTGTGCTTAAGCAGCTCTATGAAATTGGCCCCAGCTGTTCAATAACTGAAGGCTTTACTTTCCGATCATCCCTCTCACCTTCGAATCGGTTGACCGTATTGAAGTCCTCCTTGGAATAGACCTTGGCGATGCACTGCCTCTCGGTCTGGGCAGCTACCACCGTCAGCTGAGCCTCCTGGGATGCCGTCAGGGTGTCCAGGCAGGCCAGCATGTGGAGGGCGCAGTGGGACCGGGAGACCTGGATGGATGGGGTCGACGGCAGGGCCAGCTCGGGGGTCAGGACTGAGGCCGAGGGGGGCAAGGTGGTGATGGGGCGAATGCAGGGTTTCAGGACGCTGTGGCAGCTGATGTGGCAGTTGGACGGGGTGAAGCTGTTGGGGAGAATAGAGGACGGCAAACAACTGTATTCAACTGTCATACATAAAGGTTCATCAAATAACTGTTGGAGGTGCCCCCAATAGTCAACCACCTTTGGCAGTTAGAAGCCATGAAACCACTCACATAACGCTATATCCCAAGGATAATTTAAGATACCCCCAAGCATTAGTAATGCTGCAACCTGAGAAACAGTACATGGGGGATCACTCAAAGAGGATGCGGCTTTTTAATCAATATAATCATCAAATAACCACAAGGGAAATTGACTGGATTAATTCAACTGACTGGATTCCAATCATATTGAAAAGTGGACAAAGGGAAAATTGACTGGAGCGGGATTCGAACCAGCAGCCACTGGAATACCGTCCCGGCACTCTACCAACTAAGCTTTTGACTTGACGGCTTCCACTCACCACCACAGCACGTTGTAAAGAGGGTCCAGGCACACGCTGCTCTCTTCAAAGTCATAGGACGTGTCCTGCTCGTTGTAGCTGTTGCAGGTACCGTCCAAACGACTCAGCATCAGGCACTTGACCCCGACTGAGCCGTTGCGAGGAATGACACCTGTTGATTGAAACAGGCATCAGTTGAGTACGGGGTAACAGAGGACCTAGTGTGATGCTACTCAAGATCAATGTCTGAGCAACCTTGGGGCACCGGTGATAGTACTTTGAACCTTGTGATGGATGTGGGCATATACTATATTGAAGGGAGTGAAATTCTAGAAGGCAACAGAGAAATTGTGGTAGTACCTCTGGCCGCTGGCTCGGGACCCAGCACTTGACCTATGATGAGGCAAGGGAAGGCATTGCCTCAGTGCCTAGAGCTTGAACATCAAAGAGGCAGTTGCCTTGAAGCCCCTGGCCAGTGTCTCAGTGCCCAGTGCTTTAACTGGACAATAAAGGCAACTGCCTAGATCTTGTGTCTCAACTGAAGGAGTTACCTTAGTGCCCAGGTCATTGCCTTGGTGCCAAGGGCTTGAATTTGCAGGGACCTAATTAGATCCTACTAACTTTATAATTCTAAAAAATTAAATAGAAAAGAAATTTGAAAAATTGGATAAGTTTTTCCATGTTAGGACGGCAGAATTTTACCCACCTATGACGCTCTGGTTGGCAAACACCAGCGAGTCCTCCAACATCCGTGGGTTGATCAAGGCCTCGTCCACCTTGATGAAGGTCTGGTCCCCGCTGGCCCCGACCCAGGTGGCCTTGCGGCCGTACTTAGGCCCCATGTCCGGCACGGGGCCCGGCCGGGAGTGGGACACGGCACCGGGAGCGTTTGACTCCTCCAGGATGGGCCGGCAGAGCTGCCCCTTCTGGTGAGTGTCCGGGAAAATGAGAGTGACAGAAGCCAGATGGTTACAAAGTCCAACACATCCCAATTTACTCTATTAACCCAATAACCCTATGCTGCTTAGCACACATTACCAGTCTCCACAAGGGGAACTGGATCATAAACCACGCATCACCACACAAGTCATACTGTGGTGTCTTGTGGTAGTCAGGATACCACAGGAAAAACCATGTGTGATATCAAACTGTGGTATGGAGGTGGGTTAGGGTTGATTAAGCAGCTTGATGAGGTGTCATGCCAATGCTCATTGGTAGCAGTTCCCCATACTGGGGATTCCAAATAGCGTGCCACCAAGAGTTTCAGATAATGAATATTCATACAATTAACACAGCAGTCATTTCCTCTGAGAACAACAGCCCCATATAACACAAGATATTCTCAATGCAACCTCTACTGAACCATCTGCCCACTGTAAAAACCAAACACATCTAATTCCATCAAGCGTGTTGGCGTACCTGGAAGTTCCCACAGGTGTAAACATTCCCCGACACTCCCAGCAGCACTGAGTGGTTGCTGCCCGCTGCTACCTGGAGGACTGTCTCTGGCACCTGCAGCTGCACTGGTGCCGTCCTGATCAAGAGGAGAGTAGGGTAGGCAAAAGAATTTAGTAAATAACTTAATCGAAACGCATCAGGTACTCCTAACTCCAAGTTTAAGAAGTATTTGATTTTCATGAAAGATACAAGATTTCAGTTCCTGGTTTCATACCTGCTTCCAGAGTCACCCTGGCCGAGTTGGCCGTGGTTGCCCAGGCCAAAGGCGTACACCTCTCCATTCTTCAAAAGAACAACTGCAACAACGAACCAAAATGTACAACAATCAACCATAGGGTCAATACGAGTATTACATCTTTCACCAAGAAAACCTTCTTCTTGAAGCATAAGGGATGTTCACTAGCAATTTCAACCCAGGAAAGTGATTCTGGTTCAAAATGGGAGTGATTTCAATTCTGCTCTTCGGAGAGTGTTCAGAGAACAAAGCCAAGTCTCCACAAGGATGCAAATTTCGGCATGAGTGTACCTACCTGTGTGGTGTAGCCCACAGGCAACCTGACTGGCCGAAGAGGGAAGAGTGACCACTCCTGGAGGATGGATGACATGCTGACCGTAGTCTCGCTCCAAGTCCCGGTCATCGCCACTGGTGCTGCCCTCCTCTGGCAAAAAAACAAGAAAGAGGTGGGATGTTAAAATCCATCAAGGGGTTTACAAAAAAACACTTGGTTGCCGGTCAAAATTACAAAAGATGTATACTGCTTCTGGACCAGCGTACAATTTATTTGCTGGTGACTTATTTGTGCCAAGAAAGAGGTTTTGCTGCCCAGCAAATCTTTGTTCTTGGGAAAGTGTTAGAACCTGGCCCCAGGGTCACAGTAGAGGGTGCTCACCTTTCCCTTTGTCCTGGTTCATGATGAACCCAACCCGTCGGTGTTTGCCGTCCTGCTGCCGGTTCATACCATACCGCAGCTGGGCCAGCAGCTTGTGCTGCAGGATGTTGCCATGCTGCACCAGGGCGCCGAAGAAGTTCCCGCTGCCGGGACCCGCTGCGGCCGCTGGGATGGCTGGGATGATGCCGCCGGCCTGGAGGGCCTGGCCCTGGCCACCCCGACGCTCCTGGGCCTCGCCGGCGCAGACTTTGCAGCAGCCGCACTTGGTGCAGCCGGAGTCCCCCGAACCGCATCCACAAACCCTGTTGGTTCGACCAAAAACAAACGGATTCAGTTTCGTCTAGATTTACCTTCTCAGATTTTGCAGGTTTTTTCCTGTAATTTATTGTTGTTTTATTCTTATTTATCTAATCACTACAGTTCTCTTTTTACGACTGGATGTGCTGGAATAATACTTATTACAGTCTTTTTGACATGGTGCCTGAAGGCAATCGAACTTAAAAATCAACTTTTTTTCTCAGGATGCTGTCTTTGAAGAAAAATTGCAACTGTATCATCAAACCCATTGAATAAATGTGCATACAGCTTGATTCCGGAGAAAGAGAAAAACAACAGCAAATATTTCCAGGGAAAGGCCAAGCCCTTGGGAATGTATTAGAAACCCAATTCATTCATTGGCTTGGGCAAGATTTGAGCCAAAGACCAATGAGATGGTGGTAGGCAGTGGAATGAATCCTCACAGTTCAGTAGGGTTAACTCTAAACCACCATTACCCAGGTACCAAAGACCTTCCAGGTCTCAACCTGCAATCACAGACTAGCTTCACTCTACGACCACTCACATTCCAGGGTTCCGGCCCGGCTGGTAGGTGTTGACGCAGGAGTCCCCGTAGCCTGTGCACAGGCCGCACACCGAGCAAATCATGCACTGGTCGGCCTTCCACTCGTGGTCGCACTGCTCCTCGTCCCGATCCTCTTCCTCCAGGTCTTCCTCCACGCTGGGAGCGAGGATGTCGGCGCCCGCCTCACCTGTGACAGAGGGGAACAGTTTTGAGTCTAGTTTGATTCTACTCCATTCTGATGGCAATGTTTAACCCTCAAGCAACATGACTTTGCCAATGTGTGGCCAATACTTTATAACTAAAGAACAGAGATGCATTGCAACCCATGGGTTGTTTTAGAGATATTCTTCGAAAGGTTCTATCGGTCTGTCCAATTTGGCATCTGCTGCTTGAGTGTCAATCCTAACATATACTTGTTTTCCTTCATACTACGATCTTTATAAATTCTCCTTTAACCTTAAGAGAGCTCAATGCTAGAAAGAAAACAACCCTCTCTAAGTTAATCAATCAATCAAAGTCTCTCGAATGGGGTGCGTAGACCTAACAACTTGGTTGAGTGATCTCAATCAGGTTCTATCCTGTGCTAAGACTTTAGCTTGGAGGATGATGATGCCACAGATCTTTAAGGGTTGAGAGAAAATTGCGATTCCTTGCTCAATGCCTCAAAAGTCATCAAGCCTCATTAAGGGTGAATAAGCATGAAAAACAAAATCATAGACTAAGTTTTACTCTCAAAGCCCTACCTTCAGAAATGAGGTTGAACTGAGCAGCGGCTGCATTCCCGCCGTCTCCACCGCCGCTGTTGCCGCAGACGTCGTCGGGACTCACAGTCTCCTTCCCGGAGATGTTGGCATTCTTCCCGTCCTTGCCCATGCCCTGACCGAGGACCGGCCCCCGGCCGCACTGGCCCTTGTTGTTGATGCCGGCAGTGTAGACCGCTCCACTGCTGGTTAAGATGCAAGAGTGTGCCTTGCCCAGGGACACTTGGGAGACCCGGACATTCTTCAAGTCACCCAGGAGACCTGGATTGAGAAAAGTGTACATTTCTTTTACTTTGTTTTGGGTGTTTTCTTTTCTTGGTGGGTTTTTTGAGGTGAAAATCAAACTTGAATAAATTTCAACTCCAAATATGTTATAAGAATAATATCTTGTCTATTATCCAAGGCTTAAAACCAAGACCCTCAGTTAAAACCCTTGAGACCCTTAGCCAAGACGCTTAGCCAAGTCACTTCGTCAAATTTCTTAACCAAGTCCCTTACCCAAGACCCTTACCCAAGACCCTCATCCAAAACCACTGAGTATGTTTGGAGGGGAACGAAAACCACCACAATATCTACAGTACGTGATTTCAGAAACCTCCATTGTTTAATATAGGAAGTGCAGTCATAGACCGTGACACCAATCCTTCCATGAGTAAAATGAGCGTTGTGTAACACTACGTGCAGGCTTGGTAATCTTAACTTCCATAGGCACTCATTAATAAAAAAAGGTATAATACATGATTGAAATGATCACTGAACAGCACTCATCCTTTGTCTGATCCAGCATGTACATGAAATGATAAACCTGTGAAAATTTGAGCTCAATCGGACATCTGAGTCAAGTAAATAGTGAAAACCCAACTCAATTTTTTTTATAAAACATAAAGAATGAGTTTTGATGTTACCCCGAGATCAAAACTATTTTCAGTCTTTGTTTTATACATTTTTTTTTATAAATACACCATTTCAGGCGGAAATATTTTAACAATATGTTTTTTTTACTAGCACCATCTTCGTACCCTGAAAGTTATACGTAAATCTGTGAACATTTCCTAGCTAGCTACTAGTGGTCGCTTCCCATCAGGTCTATCTATATACCTGTGATACTGTCAGCATGCTGGGTATCCTTGCCAAACATGTAGAGTTCTCCGTCTCTGGTGACCACTGCCGTACTGCCGTTATTGCAAGCAACGGACACCGCAAATTTGCCCTCCATCTTGAGCATCTTCTTGGGCTTGGAGGGCTTCAGCTGACGTCGTCCCTTGACTGCAAGAGACAGACCAACATGAAATCATCACACGTGTCCATCAATTGCTGGAGTTTTTAACTCAAACAATCATGACGACAAATACCAATAGACTGGGTTCCTCAGGGACTGAAATCCATAAGATGAGCACAAACCCACACTTAAAAGAGTACAGTGGAATGCCACTATACCGAACACCGATATACCAAACATTTGGCTATAGTATACCGAACATCATCCTTGACTCCCAATTTTTGTGTACAATACATATCAAATATGGTTCTGTAATTGACTATAACGAATGACAACTATAATGGACAATATCTGGCCATCCCCCCATGTTCGTTATAGCAGCATTTCAAAGTACCTCCAAATAAAAGCCCTGTGGTGGAAGCAGTTATCTCCAGACCATGTCACACCATCCAAGATCCTCCCAACCTCAACCTAACAAAAATCTTCTCTCCAGTCTTACTTACCCTGGTCTCCGTCTTCTCCCTTCCTGGCCGTTCCCACAAAGTACACATTGCCGTCGTCCCCCAGTAAGGCGGCGTGGTAGCCGTCGTGTCCCACGCTGCATTGCACAATCTTGGGTGACTTGGTGATGGGGAGCTCCGACCACTTGGCGCTGGGCTGGCCGGTCTGCTTAATGCCCAAGCTCTGAGCTTTGCCCATGAACAACACCTTCAAACCAAAGTCACACCATGAGTTTTAAAATACAATATATTTGTTTTCACATTTTCACAATTTTAACATTTAAAACAATTTCTGATATCTTATCATTTATATCAATTTTTTATAAATTTTTGGATGAATGTGCTTCCTGTGAGAGTCACAATTTTGCAGATTATATGGGCCACCTGTTTTGCGTCCTTGATTTTACCAATTTCCAAAATATCAATTCTCCCGATATTTCAGTTTTTTTTCCCAGGTTCCAATTTGATTCTTCAATATCACAATGTTGATTAATATCATTATATCAAACAAGCATAATTATAATCAAAAGTCAGAAAGTACTATTTTTTACCAAGACAGTAAATATTTAGGTTAAATTACCTTTCCCGAGTTGGTTCTGATGAGTGAAAATTCTTTACCAGCTGCTATGTACATGCATTCATCATTCACTCCAGTTTCTGCAAATAAAAGCCACAAAAAAAAACGATTAAAAATTTAATTTTAGAAAAGAATGCACTTTAAGGCTTGCATTGTGACCCTACCATATAGTACAACCTACATGATACCCATTTCATAAGCATGTTAAGAAACATGAATTTGGAACTGAGAAACATTCAAATGTTCTTTTATAGTAGAGGCCACTTTAAAAACAAATGTGACCTGCTCTGTGAAAATGAGTCACATATCCCACAACGTGTTTACATACATGTATTATACAATTAAACATGCAGAGAATGCATTTAAGTAATATTAAGATTTAGTCTTCGGAGTTTGTGGAATTTCACAATGCAGCAAGCTGCAAACTTAAACCATACACTAAAATTCAAGCTTAAAATGCACTCTGTCTAATCCTGTAGAAAACTCATTTTGTCCGATTGGCGCGACATATATGACTCAATTTGACAGAGCAGCTCATAAATGACTCGCACATAATTAGTCCATAGCATTGAAAGTGCAGATAAGAAACTAGATTCATGGTATGTGAATCTCACAAAAGAGATGTAACTTGGTGTTACCACAAAACCTATTACTTTAGATTTCAATAATTTAAAAATAAACTGTCATTATTTATCCGATAAAGATACCCAGTGCATTAAAAGTTGAGAGGTAACAAAATATGTTTGGAGGGGAACGAAAACCACCACAATATCTAGAGCAAATGATTTCAGAAACCTCCATTGTTTAATATAGGAAGTGCAGCCATAGACTGTGACACCAATCCTGCCATGGGTAAAATGAGCGTTGTGTAACACTTCATGCAGGCTTCGTAGTCTTTACTTCCATAGGCAACTCAATAATTAAAATGGAAGGGATTCATATAAAGAGTATAGTCTAGAATTTGAGGTTCAAACAACAGCACTTCCCACTTACGATACGTATTAAAAAGTAGAGCTCAAAATTGCGACGGCAGTCTAGTAACCTGAGGCCAATTTCATGTAATCCTTTACCGTATTAAAGCAAAAAATCTTTACGGTTAGCGTATTTCACGGGGGAGTTGTCTAGCAAGTACCGTCTGCAAAATGCATATGACAGTGCGTTAGCAGAAATAAATCAAGGTTAACCTAGAAATTCTTCACTTAAAACGAAAGTCTTGCTTCTTGAAAGTACAAGCAAGGCCTTATCTTTACACAGCCACAAAGTCATATCTCCAACCGTATATTTTGCATATTCTTGCAGAAGCTTCAAGTATACAAAGTCTCAATGCACAAAACTTGATTTATTCATGAAAGTCTTGAGCATATTCTTGTGCTGTAATGACGTGAATTCATCATGGCTATGTATGAATCATTTTAATTTGGTGTCCACGTAAAACACACTTCATAATGCAAACATCATCCGACACGTCAGCCAACAAGCCGCACCGAGGATAGATCCCAAGAATTTGCATTTAGATTGAGGAAAGATGATCATCAATATTGCAAATTTGACTTTTGTTTTTGCTTCTCACAGAGAATTAAATGAGCGAGATAATGTTTTACTTTCCATAAAAAATATTGTAAATTGTCGGAACCCTGCGAGATGAATAGTGTTGATGCATCATCTAGATTCTGGAAATTATTAAAGAGGATATCGCCTACTGAAATTGAAGACGCTTGTCAATGGGGTAAAATGACCTAGCATTGCTTAATGGTATGCACATTTGAATGCTAACTACAGCCACACATAAAGATTAAGAATCAACCAACCTTCTACAATGACTTTTGATAGATTTGGTTTGGATTAGGATTAAGAATTATGAAATCTTCTACACTGAAGATTTGGTTATGGATTAGGATTAAGGAATAAAGAACTCTAGTAAAAACTTACCTATCTCCTGTTTGTCCAAGTGAGATTCCTTGCCGTTTGTAGCCGGCGACGGGCCATAGGCGATGAGGGACTTCCGGGCAAGTTTCACTGGCAACTCGTTGATCTTCAGCATGGGTGAAGACTGGGGGTTGAAGCTTTGCACAACAAAGGTGTCCTGAAAAAAAATATGGAGGTGGGAACAAAAAGTTAAATCTACCAGAAAAACAGTCAAACGAAACAGCGAACTGCAAAGACCAAAAAAAAAATTTGAACTAGAGACAAAAGTTTTTCATTTTAATTTTCATTTTTCAACAGCAAAAACACCAAAATAATTATTTGAATAGCAATCTGGTTCCTGGAGGCTATTTCAGCTGGACTAAACCACTTCAGCACAGGTTTGCTAACCCGACGGGATACCGATCACGGTATGCGGCATTGACATACTTTTCACTGGTTCCCACAAGATACACAGTGAGCAATTCATCCACTGACCTGTGGTCAATTTCACGGCCACCGCTTAGTACAAAAATTTGCTAGCCAAATGATAACAAGATAAGGGATGGAAACTTACGTCATTCAGTGCAGAAACGCATCCAATGTTATCTCCATCGCTGAAGAGAAGAGAGGCTGATGTTGCTCCTGCAAGGAAAGAAGGTGGTAAGAGTTGGATGTGAACCAGGTACCGCCTGTTTTCAGGTGCACATGGTATACTAACACAAAACTTAAAAATATCAAATCCAAACATTATTTAACAGAAGTTGAAACCAATATAAAAAGAAGTTTCACCTTCGATATCACGCAAATAAAGACTACTTAAGACAGATGTGAACCCAGTACCACTAATAACAAGTGGAGAGGGCTTACCACACTCCATCTAAGCAATACGTAACAGAATCTCCACCTTCAATATCCTGCACCTACCTGTGACTGGTATGTCTACCGTGCCGGTCTCTGCTAGGGTCCCCGTGTTGACGGTGACCACCGCGATTCCAGTCCCACTGGGATCCTGTGAGGTGCGCTTGTACAGGAGCTGACCTCTGGCTATGCCCAGCCAGCCCCTCTCCCGTTGATGAAAGTCTCGATTCACTGCGTAAATGTGACCCTACAAGAGAAACGGCAAATTAAAGAAAAGATCTTCAGTTTTTTAAGCATCTAGCACAGCATCACATCTGTGAACAGGCTTTCTTAAAGGTAATTTCATACTTTTTATCAAAGAAATGCAGATTCATGAACAAAAATATCAAGAAAGAAATAGTAACAGTAATTTGTCCCATGTGGTGCCCACTTCTTGAGAAAACAGTCAAAAACACCCATTGTAGTTTTCAAATCTTTTCACAGGATTTTTGATCTTCCGAAGATCAAAATTGTTTTGGGTCAATTTGTTTTACTCTTTTCTGGATAAATACAGCATTTCAGGCAAGTAGTGTAGACACGTCCTCAGACCTGGGGGGTTGAAAGTGTAGATGGGTCGTTCTTCCATATACGTTTGTGTACAAAATCATTTTTTATATATATAAAAAGTGAAAACCTGGGGGGGTTGCAACCCCCCTAGCCCCCCCGGGATCTACACCCATGTTTCAGGCAGAAAAATGTAAACAGTATGTTTCTACCATCACCATCTTGTAACCCTGTAAATCTGTGAACATTTCTGTTTCGATATTATGCAACCAATGTATGATAGCACCTTTGAATACATGTGCTTTTTATCGAAAAAATTCAGAGATAAGCTGACAAAAGTTCTTCCTATGATGCAATGCAAGACTAGATTCTTCAATAGCTGATCACCTCTGCCAACATGATGTCTTGGTTGACATACGAGGTCAAGAAAGTTGATTCCAATATCTGTGTTGAATGAGCTTCTTACCTTGATTGTACTGGAGTAGCCTGAACCAATCTTGTACAGGCCGGTGTGTGTGTGTATGTACAGATAGGAACCATCGCTGGCTATTGCACTGTTGTCGTCCCCACAAGCATCTGCATGAGAACAAGGTTGAGAGAGCATCCAAGATGAAATGAAAAGGACCGAACAACATTCTTGTTCCTTTAGGGAGCAGGGCAGTCATGCTGATTCGGCTTTCCTGAAGAGATCCTCCATCAGGCCGGTCCAGGCAAACTTAAGCTGTTCCATTGTTTGCCCCCTAATCCCACTACGAAAGAAGCCAAGTTAATCTGAAAATGTGCACTAATTGTAACGAAGGCCAGACTGACATCAACCTATCAGAGGACTTTCTTCAAGGGTACTGACATTGCCGCAGCGTTTTATCTCTTGAGCATTGGACAACCGTCATTGCTACGCTGGGTGGAACTTTGCTTTCCTTGAAACTAAGACTTGCCTCCTTCAACCCACAAGGCATGACATAAAAATGGCCACATAATCTACCATTTGTGGCATCGAAGCCTCTGATACTTGTCCTGGATCAATTGTGAAAACTTTGTGAACATTTCGGGTCACAGGACATGATAAAGCTCACCGATGTCAATTTCTTGAACTTCCCAGGAGTCTAGCTGTGATTTGTTTGGAATGCCCGACGTTAGCCAATCAGGGAAGTGCGTTTTGCCCAGCAACACGGCGTGAACACTGCGCTGAAGACTTGACAAGATAGAGGGAACCTGTACATGGACAAATCAAAAGCCATGACAGAAAATAAGAATGTGATGCTTAAAAACGGATAGATGGAAGGTGCTACAAAATATTGAAGAGTCTTACATTAAATGGCTGGTATCTGGAGAACGACCCACTGCAAGAAATGGTGTTTCGTTCGGTTGAACAAGGTTAATAAGAACTAAACAAACTGTTCTCAATGGGCAGACAAGCAAATTGGACTTGACAAAAAAAAGAGGACATTCCAATCTTTACCTCCTTCCGACGATAAAAACCCACATCTTGGAGAACTTTTATCTCCCAGGAGCCATCCCCAAGTACCACTGACCTTGAAAGTTTGCTGCGAGAGCCTGCCAGTGCTCATGAGCATGGCCGCTATGCCGGACAGCATCTTGCCTGTATTCCCGCTGGCGATGATGAGACTGAGTAGACATGCGCAGCTTAGGGAGGAGATGGTCGGAAGGCCGGCAGGCTCCACACCCTCCAGCCGATGGTCGATGGACAGGTCCAGCAGGAGCTCAAACAAAGAATCTAGAGGGGGAGAGGGAAAAATTGATGCCTGAAATATTCAGTGGTGGTATAAAATCTTGGGATAAAACTGAGAGGCAAGTGCTCACAACTTGCATGAAACCAAGATGTCCGATGCTC
Organism: Astropecten irregularis; assembly: GCA_963971285.1. Taxonomy (NCBI): domain Eukaryota; kingdom Metazoa; phylum Echinodermata; class Asteroidea; order Paxillosida; family Astropectinidae; genus Astropecten; species Astropecten irregularis. The sequence goes on along the minus strand of OZ020256.1, from coordinate 14,715,825 downwards.
GACTCAAGAGATTTGGATCCAAATTTTTGACTTGCGACTACCTCATCAAGATTCCATACCGGCACCTTGCTAAGGTCTCAGCCAAAAGGAGGAGGTGTCTGGAAATCTTGTGGACAACGGTATTTGCTGATGGGTCATTCGACCGAGGACTGAGTCGACTTCGGTCTTCGCTGTGGGTTTTGTGGTGGCTGGAAGAGGGATTCCTTTACCAAAAAATTCCAGGAATCTTTGTTTTCAACCCTTCCACCCAGGATGAATCTATAGCAGTTCACCCCATGATGTGAAAATATTCAAGTTTGCTTCAAGTAAATGGGGGTACTGCCTGGAACAAGAGGTTCAGCCAACCTTCATTGTCCCAAAAAATTTGCTTGTTGGGGTACATTTAGGCCCCTTGATTTTAAATGAATGTATGCTGCATTTTCAAGCAGAGCGCAATCTGTGAGTTTGAAACACAGCTGCGTGCATAGATTACAGTCTGCTTAGAATTAAGAATATTGTGCGGCGGTATTCAACCATTGTGTGCCTGTTTAGTTTTCACCAAGCTCCCTGCATACATAGCCTGGCCAGATAACCTCTATTTGACCAGTGGCTGATAATGAGGCCAGTACAAGCAAAAGCAAAAAAATAAAACCCAGGATGAAGGGGTTAAGGAAAACAAGACAATGCCTCACCAATCATGTCGTCAGGTTCCTTGGCAAGGCCTTCCGGTGTCTGCCCCTGGAGCATGTCTAGAAGGGCCTGCAGGGCTCTGGCACACAGCAGAGGGTAAGAGCTATGCGTATCCCGGATGAGGACAAACACACTACGCAATCCAATGCCAACAACCTAGACACAAACACAAAAACCATAATCCCAGAATAGTGTGTTAACCTTTTCACATCCCAAATCTGCCATTTAAAGTAAGTACATTTTACATTGATCATCCAATTTTGAAAAAAAACACACAGGAAACTGACTGGATATTAAGTAAGTCATTACACAGGTGTACTTAGAAAAACTGATTCATGAATGTGAAGAAGGGATATGTCACAAGGGATATGACTTGCGGTAGGATGTCTTGACTGGCTCAAGAGGGTTCATAGAGCCAAAATGGTTTTTAGGGTTAACAACTACCAAATAAGACAAGTCTGTCATGTCTTTAGGACTTAACTTGAGGAATGACTGACATGATGACAGGAGTGTAGTATTTGAAGTGGGTACATTGTACCCACTGTACTGAAGTAAGTTTCCACATGAAGAAATGTCTTTAAGGGAAATAAATAAATAAATATCAGGGGCCAATTTCATAGAGCTGTTTAAGCACCAAAATTTGCTTAAGCACCAAAAATCTTGGCAAATAAAATCAGTATGCTAGCCAAAACTCCTTGGGAATGTAATGCTCGGCAAGCAATGGCCGAATACAAGTCAAAAGCAGTAAACAACACATGAAAATTTGGTTGGTAATCCTATTTGATCAAGGAAGACTTTTCATGCTTAAGCAATTTTTTGTGTCAAGGTTGTTGGTGCTTACGAAAATTATGGCGTTTGAGCAGCTCTATGAAATTGGACCCAGAAGTCATCCCCAAAAATGTGGAAGGACATCGAGGGTGTCATGACCCTACCTTTGGCAATCTGAGTGCGTCCTCCACCTTGACGGCCTCCTCGGGATCGGCGCTCGTCTCGTCGCCCTTGCCGACGGCCGAGTTGGCCCGAATCAGGATCAGCTCCCGTTCCATCATGTCCCGCTCCAGCACGTACTCCCGCACCGTGGCGTAGATGCTGAATGCCGATGCATTACCCTGTATCTCAATGTTGGGCGGCTGGAAGCGGATGGAGTCCGGGCTGACCTCCTTCTGTGTCAAAGACGAAAGAAGAGAGAGAACAAATAGTCAAGTAAGCTTTCACTGTATGAATGTGGAGCCTAACCATCGTAAGATCCGCTAAAATCCATTTCTAATGCCAAGTAGGATTTGAAGTTTTACATGGTGGAGAGACTAGAATTGGGCAAGACTTGCAGAGACACCATGTATCCCCCCCTTTTGGGAGGTGCGTGGTCCTGAGAAGGACTGATGAGAGTTGTTGACATTTTTACCAGTCTGCTCTGGTCGTCCTAGGTAGAGAAGGCACAGCATTTCTGATGCCGTGAGGTTTTGCTTGGAGTTAGGAGGGCCTGACGAGTTTCAATCCTAGCAGGATCTTGATCGAATTTGGCCAATGAGCAGTTTGCAGTGCTCAGATTATTACTTGCTGTGATGTATTGATGGACTCAAGATAGTGGGACCTCAGGTCCGTAACTACCGGTAGTCACTAGTTGCTGGCCAATTTTGATCCAAGTCCAAAAAAAAATGCCTAAGTAGGAATACTGCAGAGTGTTAGACTTTGGTCATTTTGGTGGATTCAGGAGACGGTGCCTCACGCCAAACTGCCCAGATACTAGAGTCGAGTAGAGCATCTGTTAAAAAAGCAAAAGAGCCGGGGGGAAAATTCTGATCATGAAGAAACATCCAGATACATTATTCTTGCTATCAACTGAAGGTACATGTAACTTGGTGCTGCAGCTGTGTGACACGTTGGCCATTATAAAGACACTTCACAGCGAAGCAGCCCACTCTCCATATATTTGATAGCTGTCGGTATTCATAAACGCACACGCATTTTAAATGCACTTGCATGATGATTGCTAATGCGTCAAACTGCTTTACACTTTTTTATCCCGGCAAGGCGCAACTAGAGACTGTTTCTTACTTAAAGCAAGCTAGTGCCATATTACTGAAATGCAGGTAGTCACATGATCAAGCCATTTATTCAATTACGACGCACATATACACATAAATCAGTGTGTGTGATGAAGACCCATAACATCCAACCAGCCAACCTGTAGGAAACGCATCAAGCACAGCGCACTGCGGGGGTTACATGTAATCGTGTCACATATGTTCCAAATTCTGCATATTTTATAGGCCTACTACTGTACCAGTGGACTGAACTGTGCATACATGTACATGTACAGTACAAACATATACTAGATAGGAATTCTAAAATGGTTGATGAACAGAACAAGTGCAGCACAAACTTAATCTGGAATATTCAACACATGTCATTTGAGCCGGTTCACCAAAATGGCAGTGTGAACGTTTGTGTCTCTTCGATCAGGTTCAAAAACTTGCCGGGCTGAACCGGGGCGGATCTGGATTAGTTTTAACACGGATCGAAGGAGATACATGTAATGGGCCTGTTTGTTTAATGCACTGGATCTCATTTCTGAGGATCCACGTCCTATGCAGGGTACGCTAAAATGGCATCCGGATACGCAAGATTCGTGATCTTGTGCGTTTAAACAAACAGGCCCAGTATGAAAAGGCCTAGATACATTGTACATGTACAAACGTCTTACATACTGTTCTGTATTTGTGCACAATTTGTCCACATGTTCACATGTACAATGTATGATGATCAGGACCTGAGGATGACAAATTACCATGCCTACAGTAGATTCATTTCCACGAAGAAGCACTATTAACCCCACCCGTACCCCATTCAATCATCCGAGGATCATTAGCCAGAACAGATCTCAATTGGATGGCCATTCTGTTTATTATTCCTCAAACCTACATGTACAGTGTATGGTCTTCAGTCATGTACGTGTACACTTGTGCATAATACATACCAGAATTTGTATCCTTGTGGAGACATGACTTTGTCTCGTGTTAAAATGAACACTCTCCAAAGAGCAGAATTGAAATTGCTCCCATTTGAACCAGAATCACGTTCCTGGGTTGAAATTTCTTGCGAACACCCCTTAATACAGGGCCTACACCTCTGCAATTCCTCCTTTTTGAATACTGTAAATTCCAAATATCAGTTTCGTGAAAAACGTGTGGACACCCATACACCTTAAGAATTTTCCTATGGAGACAAATTGTGCTCGGTCTCCACATGGCACTAGATACATGTACTGTATGCATTCATACATTTGCATAAACTTTTTACATTTCAACCGTCTCCCTCAATGAAATTAAAACTACATCTTGTACTCAATTTGAAGCATGTACATGAACCTATATTATACATTATATGTGCCTTCACACATGAGCATGTGACATTCTTTTGCTCATTAATATTTAAATAATCAAAAACACACTAAAGACAAAGCAAAGCAAAATAATTCAGGGACTTTTAATAATTGAAAGTGTTCCATCAATCTGGTTCATTCAGACATCTGAGAAATGTACACCTTTTATTTGGCACGTTTGTGGGAGAAGACAGGTGTGCAGACTTTGACTGAAAAGGAGATGAATCAAGCCAGCACAGTGGTTGCATAGTGTCTGTGTAACAAGTACATGTAAATACACACACGGTATGAGTCAGATGCTAGACATGGTAGAATGATTCAAGCGCACAATATGTACACGTACATGTATACACATAGTATAGCTTTCCACAGCAGCCTGTATATAATGCACAAAATGGCTTATGACCAAAATTTATATTACGCAGATCTGAAGAAAGTATAAATTTCTAATTTTAATTTCCTTTTTGTTTCTGTTTTTTGTCCAAAATTCTGAATTACATGTATGTTATAGGCTACATAGTGTACAAGTTTATCAGTACATTTACATGTACAGTATAATGTACAGGGGTACATGTAGCTAAAAACAAACTCATTAAACCTTACAGTTTTATACATTGTACATTAATGTACAATCATCTAATAATAAAGAATGCACAATTCATGATAATGAAATTGTGTATTAAACATAAACATGTATTTGGTGTCAGAAATCAGAAATCAATTTCATTCACTGCCGAGGGGGGTTCAACCAGAGTTCACGGAGGAAATATTATGTAAATATCCACTGAGAGTGCACTCCACACTGTCACCATCTCCTCAATGCATGCATGAGTAGACAAGATCCAGCACAGGGCAAATTTTCCCCTAGATTTTGTTCTTCTCGACCCCCCTGTGGTGACGAGAGCTAAGAGCGTAGCCTTCAATCTACCAGGTTCATTCATAATTCCACCTGCAGCGGTAAATACATGTAAGCGTGATGACGTGATGAAAAGGGGGGGCATTGTACGGACCGGGCTGGGCCGTATCGTGCCGTGATGGTGTAGGGTGTACGCAGGCGCCTCTGCACAGGAAGGTGGATGAACGCGGTTCATAGGGTGTGTACATGTATGATGATATTCCTGGTGCATATTGTCCATGCCAAGGGGTTGGCTATGAATGGGCCCGTCATCATGTCATAGTCATACGATCGCTGGCTTGGCTGTCTTGTAAGTCGGTGTCAGTGTTATGCAAGGGGGTGTATGGTCGTGACGGGCCTGGACCTGTCATTCAATACGTTGTATTGTACGTGGCTGTCATCAGGATACTGTTTCTGCAATGATGTTTGTGGGCTCATGCCAGTCAAATCTTGCACAAAATGCATGTACTTCACTCTGATCATGAGTTCATGACTGTGTTTGACAAGTAATTTGTACTTATAAATTTATTTGTACTGATCAGTTTATAATTTGTTACTTTGTTTGTTTTTTGTGCAGATGTATTTTGTTAAAAATGTTTTTGTTTTGTTTTTTTTACAAAATGCATGTAGGCCTAATGTTTAAAAATCTGGGGCATGAATAGTGCGCATGTACATATGTACACATGTATGGACATGTATGTACAGTACAGCAAATTGCCAGGATTCTAAGGTAGAATTGCTAAAGTGAGGGTTGCCTCGAAAAAATAGAGATTTTTAATTTATTTTCCTTTGTTTTCAATACTTTTCTATCCATATTTGCAAAATGTCAAGAGGGCGGAAGGGGCTTTTGTGGAGACAACAAATTTGTATCCCCCTAATTACAACAACAGTGAGCACAAACATTATATATTCTAACAGGATACATAACCCTGCACAACATTGCAATGCATCACTAACAAAGGAAATTTCTGAGATAAATGTCAACTTATATGTTCAGAAACTAAAAAGGAAAGAAAAACAATCTATTCTCCATCTATAAAGCAGGGATTCAGAATTCAGAACATAAGCCCAAACAGCAGCTGCTATTCGAAGAAATACATAAATAATAAAACAACTAATGACTTCAAGTACAAAGGTCAGTCTATATAGTCTCTACTAATATAGAATTACACACACCCTTTAATGCAGTACTTGCAGCAGCGTACACAGCGCCGTCACCAATGGGATAAGAAATGCAATTACGCCTGCGGCCAACTGCCGTAATCAGACAATGTTAGTCCTGAAGTGATCGTTTCTTGAAGAGGGTTTCTGCTCACGCATCACACCTCATTTCAGTCTGGAGTGATGTGTGCCATTTTATTTCAGAGTTAGGCAACTGAAAGCTTGTTTACGGGACAAAAATAAGAGGGCCTGTGAACATTAGAATTTTTTTGCAAAGTTTGGATTTAAAAAACAAAAGTCCAACAAAATAGCATCCAGATAATATTAATCATTAACTTCACATACACTGTATGTTGCTGAATGACAAGGAAATTGCCAAATTAGGCCGACTTGTGCCCGGTGTAAAAAACAAATAATTAATTAATGTTTTTTTATACGTGCGATGGAAAGAATATTTTCATAAATTGTTAAAAGATGAAATGTGTGGCTCGTTGAAAGGAACATTTCATCTTTCAACTCATGTACATGTAAATATTCTTACCATTGCACTCATAAACATTCATTATTTGTATAATGTACATTGTAGTGAAATACATTGCATTGAGTAAGCACAGTGAGAGACTGTACTGTACAAGATTCCCATACATGCATGCATATTATCAGCTCCGCACATCTCCAAGTGCTTCCACATTCTAACAATCATCTCTGCTGTTTTGCAGAAGGTCAAATGCAGTAGAGGCAGTGTTTCCCCTCTCGTACATGTACGTACTCTACTTCCTTCCTGACCCAACCCAGTCCCGATCATTACACCCATACGAATTGCATTAAAAATATGAATATTATTCACGTACATGTAAAACCTCGGGCTATATATCACTCCACCAAACCCCCCTACCTCCATCCCCCACCCTAGATCCATCTAAACCCCCAGGGTATTGTTGCCATTCATGGGAGGGGGGGTCGCAGATCGAGGGAGGGGGGGTCGCAGATCGAGGGAGGGGACGATCTCTGTGTGTATGTATGGTGGGTGCGGTCAGCGTGACTAAATACCAAATGCTTTGAGTTATACTGGATGTAATGACTCTGTGATGAGGTTCACTGAAGCCACGGTCAACTGCACACAACAAGATCTCTCTAGTTATATACTGTAGCCTTAGTAGTTGCAAAACTGACTTCGTGATTCAGGTTGAATCATAAGTGCTTTAAAACAAAATGCTCCGCTGGGCACATTTCTTGGACACGTACAATGAACACGTACAGTGTGGGTCTACTGCTGTGTACTGTAACATGGAAGTCCAGGACAGTACAGGACTTTGCACAGTGTGTACTCTGTCATTTCAATTACATGCACAACAAGCCAATTCTAACCAGAAGGGTGCTGTAATTTTCATAGCGTGTTTACATTGTTAAACTGTGAAACGTCTAATTAAGAGAGACTGATGACAGACAGACGGCTTGACATCTCAAGTGTCAATACTGAAAGAAGTACATGTACACAGTACAACTTGTAAATGTACATGTGTACATGTACATGTCCCCCCAGGGTCAATGCGTTCCAAAAATGGAGAGAGTCCAGATATTACATACGTGTACATGTATACAGTATGAACATGCATACATGTGTATGTTCTTTGGCACACAGCAGGAGTGAAATTGAAATGTACTGTACATATATACTGTATGCACATGTACATTATAATACTTGTTCCTACAAGCATACACAAAAGCGCTCTGCACTTGCGCTAAAAATAGCACCGGACCTCAGCACGTGCATGTACACTTCGTGTGTGAGTCAATGTTTGTCTGACATCCGGGGATTTTGTGACGTCATTAGTGCGGAGCGCTATTGTACAACATGTAATGTACAATTGTATGTGTACATGTACATTATTCTGCACAACAGATGCAGTACATGTGCATATGTATGACAATTTTGGCATACTCGTATATCCCAAAGAACAGCTGCCGAAAGGAAGCCACTACAAGTTTATGTAAGGTGCCGTCTCCGAGAACAGTCTAACGGTCAAGAGGAGATTATAAACATCCCACCAACAACCTGAGATGGTGAATCTAGCTCCCAGCAGCTCGTCTGTGGGCGGCAGCCTCTGCCTCTGCCTGTGTTTAGTGAGTAAACAGTCTTGATGCCAATGCCACGGAGGACAGCATCAATAAGACATGAAGAACCAGCCGTAATAACTTATTTTTATAACTTGGTAGCACACTAGCACATAACCTTAGGGCGCAGTGACAAGTGGGTATACTTGTACAGTAAATCCAATTCCACAGAAGCTTGTGTACACATAGTTAGTTATCTGGCTTGTGTGACTTATGATTTCAATTTTTTAAATCATGCGTACAGTACGGTACATGTACACATGTACGTATTCCAAGTCCAAAATTCAACCCGTGTTTTAAAAACTGTCTGAGAGTTAAACTACTGTAAGTCTTCTATGTAGACATCCTTGAGAATATGTAATAATGTTTGGCTATGTTTGAACTACCATTGAAGATGATGGTCTCTGTAGACTGTATCCAAGGAAGGTCCTTAGCAACAGTCTTTTCAACAAGGCCACACATGTCTGTATGTATTCTTGTGTTTTACACAAAGACTCCTGCTGTTTTGGCTGGCATACTGATTTTATTGACCAAGGGTTTGAGTGCTTTTTGCCTTTAAAGCAATTTATTGTGCTTTAATAGCAGCTCTATGAAATTGGCCCCTGATCTGCGCTTGTGAGGACCACCACCAACCCCCCAGGGGCCAATTTCATAGAGCTGCTTAGCACACAAAATCGCTAAGCATGATATTTCTGTCTTAAAAACCAGGATTAACAACCAAATTTCCATGTGTTGTGTATCACTTGCAATGGGAGACTTTTGAGAACCGGTCTTCAGGTCAACAGCGCACGCGCACGCAATTGTGAGCATTCGCACATTGTTTTGCGCGTGCGCTGTTGCCTTGAAGACCGGTTCTCAAAAGTCTCCCATTGTTCTTTGGCTGTTGTTCGCTGACAATGAATATCAAATCTAATTTTCAAAATACTTTGTTTTATTAGGCAAAACATTTTTGTGCTAAGCATTTTTATGCGCTAAGCATCTCTATGAAATTGGCCCCAGTCGTTTATTAAAAGCTGTTAGGGATCTGGTATGTTGTTAAACCACAAGCAAGCCAGTCAGATGCTCTCACACTAGGGAAATGCAGTTCCATCTCCCAACCCACTGCTGTTTGCATAGTAATACTTACTTACACATCGCAAGGGGAAAAAAAATCAGTTACAGGGCCCCAAGCAAACACGTGTATAGTACAGTATGTATGTTCCAGGAATTCACTGTCCCTGACATACATGTACATCCACAACACACAATGGGTTTATGCTATGAATCTGACTCTACAAGATACAGTGCCCACAAGCTTGTCTACTCTCCGACTCCTGATGGATTCGGATGCGGTGTTACCGCAGCTGTCCAGGGATGGGATTGTCAATTTGTCATCCTCCATGGACTCGGCTCTTCGGGGTATGCTGTTAACCACATGCTGTACATGCTTCAGACTGAGAGCCACAAAGTGCATGTGGCTTGGAGACACACTTCAAACCGCAGAGCAAGCTGTGTGTACATTATGTACATGTACTTCAATGGTTCAACCAACAGGCCTTCAATGTAGTCATATATTGTACATTTACATGTTAAACATCAATGTACATGTACATGCACATAAAAATATCATCATGAATTAAAAGTTACGCTTGAAGGTACATGTACTTATGTACAGTATGTAATTACATGTGCTTGGTTCAACTTGTCAACTCCATGTAGGTAAATGCTCCATCTACATCATGTAGGCCTATACAATGTACATGTACCACTACATGTTTAGTACATACATGTATGTACATGTACATGTACAATGTACAATGTACATACGTATATACTTACAGGCCTTCAATTTGGTTCTAAGAGGGGCAAGGCCACTTTTTCATTGCAAGAGGCAATGTCATTGGAAAATCATAACATCTACGGAAACATTTGAAGGGGGCACCAAGGCCAAGAACCAGGGCAACAAAGGCCATGGCCTGGCTTCATACTGTATGTAGTGTACTAAATTGTACACAAATGTAATGTACACATAACTCCCTTTTGACAAAGTTGCTGTAGCCTTCTCCATCATTAATTACAGAAGGCTGGCCATTTGTTATAAACAGTACTGTTTGTCAGCAATAATGCGTGAATTTAAAGGTAATATCATACATGTACTTTGGTTTTTATCAAAGGAATACAAATTCATGGGCAAAAATACCAAGACAGATTCAGTAACAGTCATCTGTGAAAATTTCAGTCCCATAAGGTGCCCACTTTTTGAGAAAATAGTGAAAAACAGGCACAGTATTTCTTAAGTCTTTTCTCTTTTATTTTTGATCTTTTAAAAGATCAAAAAGATTTCCGGTCGTTGTTTTACTAATTTCTCGATAAATATACCATTTCAGGTGGAACAATTTTAACGGTATGTTTCTACCACCACCATCTTCAAACCCTGTAAGTTATACGTAAATCTGTGAACATTTCTGTTTTGGTTTCTTACCAAAGTATGATACTACCTTTAACCTTTACAGGATATCATGATGCCTATATTTGTCAGACTAGTAACGGCTTTGCAAAGCATCCAGTTTGAGTCCAAGTCCGAGTCGCATTGCTCAAGTCCAAATCCGAATCATGAGTCATACATACTGTACATGTGCAAAACAGGTACAGTGGACTAAATTTACACATGTTGTATGTGAGAAATATACACATGCTTTGCCCACACATGGTGGAATGACCCACTTGTGGAAAAAATACATGTACATGTATGGCACTTTAATTATTAAATACTGCATTGGTTTTTATGCACAAGTACAAAAAAGTAAAGCAATCTATAATGTACAAATGGTGCAGCATACTGTCAATTTATACAGTATCTTCTTGCATAGTATGTACATACTGTACATGTATGTATGTTAACATACTGTGAAAGTGTATGTGTGCATAATTGTATCTGGGTGTATATTTCATGAGAAAATCATATCACAATACGCAGAGTACATTAATTGCATTTGCAGGCAGAAGTCATTGAAAGCTTTCACAAATTGTGCAAATGAGTATTCTGATCAAAACACACAAATAAGGCCTACATAATGTACATGTACAAAATTGTACATGTACATATGTAACTTCTGCAGAGGCCTTTTACAAAATGTATTTTGTGTACGTGTACATGATTGCCAAACAGAACTGAGGGCTATTCTCATAGACTTGTGGACAGCAGAATCATACGAAAAAGCTAAATTTACTGTAATGACCCTTGCCATGGACACCAGTGCATTCATCTACATATTACAATGTACAATTGTACATGTACATGTGTGCACATACCTACAGTATGAGTTTATTATTTTATTTTATTTTGATTACTAGAAATTTGATAAACCTTGCAAAACCAAAACTTACATGTAGCCATGTACACTTAAAAAATTATGTACAATTTTATGTACATCTACATGTACGCGTATTGTATGCATGATACTGTACATGTACATGTATACTTTTCCCCTTTACCAGCATTTTTTCCAAATTACCACTTCAAAAGTTCTAAATATCAGTATCAATGTTTGTTTAATTTTATTTCAACATTTCTCTGCAATATGGTATCAATCGCAAACCAGCGTATCTTTTAAAGCTATAGATTGTACAGTACATGTACATTACAGGCTCTGTGAATGTGAATGAGACCTACCCAAAGCAAACAATCAGGGCAGCCTTTCATTTTCTCCGCTGCTTCCTAGAATGCTTTTAGTACAAACCGACAACTGAAAGGAAGTTAGTCCTTTGTTGGGAAAAAAGGGGAACTGAGAAATTGGAAATGAGATCATAAGAAAACAGAATCTAGTGGAGTTGAGTACTCCTCCGTACTGTACAAGGTAAACATGTGTGGGAATATAAGTATGTTAAACATGCATGAGAGATCTCGTGTATTGAAATGTAATTTTCTATTCTGGCACAAGTACTGTTAGGCCAAGGGCCTTTTCCAAACCTCGGCTCCGGCTCCGTGAATCCATTCTAAAATAATGGGTATCAAAATAGAGGCTTTTGGCTGCAGTTCGGAAGTACATGTACATGTAGATTCTCTGGTTTGAAGAAGAACAGAGCTTCAGCTTCAATGAAAAACCACAACCTACATGTATTTTCAGCATACGGATGACAACGCTGGAGCCAGAGCCGAAGCCAGAGCAAGAGCCAGAGCCAGAGCCAGAACCAGAGCAAGAGCCAGAGCCAGAGCTGGAGCCTTAGCCGGAGCCAAGGTTTGGAAAAGTCCCTAGTTGGCTCACACCATACATGTACATGTACATGTACATGCAGCATACATGTCTACATGTTCCACGTTCTCATATTATCCATTTGTGCTCCTATCGATTGCCTATTTCTAGTTCAAGATCCTCTGAGGAATATCAAAGCCAGGTCAAGCCAGGAGAAAATCTCTTGCACAAATATTAGTTTTATCGTCCCAACCCGGACACGATTAAAGTGATTGAAAAAAAGTAGGCCTGTGTCTTCTCTTGCAAAATGAATGAAACTTTGCTGCTGGTTTCAAGATGGTCATGGTGTGTTTATCTTCTTTCGAGGGCCGAGCTGGTTGGAAATTTGATCAACCATGATTTTGTGGAGTTAACCCTTCACCTTTCTACAAATCTCCAGAATATTTTTTTAAATTGCCGTTGAGCCGTTGACAGTCTCCTATGAATTATCAAACTTCTGCAACATCTCTGTATTGGTTCGACATGAATTTGTTCATTTTAAATGGAATATTTTTTTAGAGTTAGAAGGGCCAAGGGTGTGACGCATTTCGTTCAAAACAGGATCTTTATCGAAGGCTGATCCTGCTATACCCATTCTCAATTTAAAGTCTGCAGGAAAACCAGTAAATATGTACACATTATGCATCTTTTTTTATCAGCTTTTACTCTGAAGCTGCAAATTAAGACACTATCCTTTGAGAGTCGGAAAAAAAGTAGGAAACTTAGAAAACCAATCTTGAGCATACCCATTTGCTCCATGACACAAAGCCTGATCCCCCTAGGGGGAGTGGGGGAGGCAGAAAGGAACAAGGAGAGAGAGACATTTAAGCACACCATCTAAATGGAGTGTGGAGGATGGGAAGGGGAGAGGGAAGGGGGTGGGGTGATTGCTCTGTGCTTCCGCAGAAAGATCAGTGCATAGCCAACCTCCTCAGGGAAGAACATTTGGTGTTTACGTACAACACATCCAAGCCCCGATGGCAATATTGGGAGTTCAGTGTCCGCTTAATACTGGAGGAACATTCTGGAATTTCCAGACGGACGCGTGGTGCAATCGGAGATCTTTCTTGGACACTTTTTCAGACAAATTTGTGTATTTTTCCCCACTCACGACTGCAAAAATGTTTACCCGCAGGGTTAGGGGGAGAGGAGGGAGGGAAGCGAAGAAAATCAATTGATCTAATATTAAATCTGGTTGCATGTACATCATGTAACTCTAGATAAGTGTGTTCCCCCGTCCCCGCACAGATCAACTGACTCTCGCGGTAGGTCATAGCAGAGCCACAGACATCGTTCTTCTGTAGGCATGCATCCAAATTCCCTGCTTATTACTCATGGCCAATTTCATCCAGCACGTCGGACGTCGTCGTCGGCAAGGATGACAGGCAGGAAGTCAGATAGGCCACTTCAAAAGAAGGCGAGGGGTACAGAAAAAGCTTGCGAGAAGAAGATAACCTTGTAAAACTTGATTCCCTCCACGGGGCAAATGCTTGACAAGCAAGATACGACAATGCAGCAACACCTGGCCAACTTTGCAACCACGGTCGATCTGACACTGAAGCCTTCCAAAAACCTTTTTAAATACCCTCCCACACAGCATCCATGGCCCGCTTAGGGAAAGAGGGATCTCCGGGCTTGCATCAAAACTGTTCTCCCGACACACATGACTCCCCTTGATCAAAGTTTTATCCAGAGCCCCCGGGGGCCGTACGCCGGTGAGCCCTCATGTCTGATACAGAGGGTGAGTCAGCGTTTTCTTCTGCCAAAAGCTTCCTCCAAAGGTCAAGAGATGTCAGGCCTCGCCACATAAATGACAAAGTGGTCTTGTAAACGTTCTTAAAATAACCACGCTTCAAAAGAATATGTCACCAAACCAAAAACAATTTTTTCCAGTATCATAGAGCTGCTATCATTTTTTGCCTTCGATAAATATCCGGCTAGGATCGAAACGCGTCAGGCCGTCCAGGGGCCAATTTCACTAAAGTCATATTTTGCGATCATTGCTATAACGCATGATATGAGATCGTTTCTTTGCGAGCGATTTTCCGTTAAGTGATGGATTTGGGCTTTAGCGATGATCGCAAAGCTGTAGTGAAATCGGCCCCAGGTCATAATTTTGGCTGATGAGCAGTTTGCTGGAGTTTATTACTTGTTGAGCTGCTATTTAAGCATGAAAATCTGTGCTGAATAAAATTCCAGGTTGCCAGTCAAAATCACACATATGAATATCAAGCTATAATGGACCTTATTCACGGTGCATACAATACTAGCATTTATATAGCGCTCATTACAAGAGTATCACAGCGCTTAACAAGAAAGGCATAAATATAAGAAAATCAAAACGAAAAAAACAAACTTGTGAACAAATAATACATGAATTGATTGCCAAATAATGATACATGTATTACCAAGAAAACCATTGTCTTACATAATTACTCATAAACCATGTGAGTACGAAAAACATCAAGCGTCAAATAGAAATGTCTTTAGTGAATTCTGAAACTGATGTAGAGAAGGCAAAGTCCGTAGATTGAGGGGGAGGTTGTTCCATAAACGTGGTGCTGCTGAGGAAAATGATCTGTCACCTGCGGATGTGTTAGTCCTTGGAGCTGCGAGAAGTGCTGGGTCATTACTGGATCTAAGGCCTGGTCTTGCTGGTTCATGCTTACATAAGAGGTTTGCGAGATAGTTGGGAGCAGTGTTATTAAGACATTTGTATGTAATAGTTAGGATCTTGTATGTAATGCGTTTTTCAACAGGGAGCCAATGGAGTTGTTTCAGGAGAGGCGTAACGTGGTCATATTTCTTGGCCCTGAAGACCAACTTTGCAGCACGGTTCTGGGCCCGCTGGAGTCGCCTTACATTTAGAGCAGAAGTGCCACAGAGAAGGGAGTTTGAGTAGTCGAGTTTTTCCTACATTCGAAGCAGTGCAATTAAACCGAGGTTTGGATTCTAAGTAGTCTGTACCCGTTTTCATTTTAGAACTGGTGTTATCTTTTCCAACAGGGATACAAGGAAGGTGACAAGATGGATGCACCATGAATAGGATCTATAGGCCCGATTATTTGCGCCACGAATTGGGTTGCGATTAAAAAATCTGTTCTTTTTTATGTGTGTGGACAGAAACGTCGCGATTATTAGTGAGATCCTGATTACTATCAGCACACCACTAACAGTTCCGCCTGTGCCCATACACAAGAAAAACTCGTGATTCAAATCACACCAACCATGAATCTTATCAAGCTCATCCTTTGTAAGGCACCAACAGAATTATGACTATTGTGTAATTGTTGTGGAAAATGTACCTTTGCTTTGTCTGGGGTCTTTGACTTCTCCCCACCATCCTTCTTGCCCTTCTTTGCTTGGCTCGGCTTCTTCCTACATTTGTGAAGAAACAAACAAAAAATAACGAGTAAACATCAATGAAATCAAAGACTGAAGAAAACAAGAACAAAAGTCTAAATGAGCATTTAAGTTGCACAAATCATTATTCGGAGACTTTGTGAATTATGAAGTAATTGGTCTTTGTAGGGAAAGATAAATTGTTGCATATTGGTAGTTAGTACATATTTTTGTTCTCAAAACCTTTTTCCTCATTTTTGTTTAGACACAAATCCTGCATCTAAATTGTTTGGTGATGGAAACCAAATTAAAATCAGGACCCAACTCCTCCTTTGAAATTTGAAAAGCTAAAATACATGTAGTTGGTAAACGGCAAATTCCAGTGGAAGTCAAGTCAGTCAGAATCAACCAGTTTCCCGTGGACGAAACTGAGCATAAGCTGTTTGTATTGTTAAGTTGAACCAGCCACGAGCCTCAGAGAAAGATGCATCACCCACTTGGTGGGCCGATATTGTCAACGCACACATTTGAATAGTCAATTCTGTATTCAAGGGTCTATTCGTAACTTACTATCAATCATACATGTAGGGCGTATGATGCATTACAGCCCTACGTAGGATGGGATGGATTATCCTTCGCAACTCAAGTTACAAGCGATAGTACATGTAAGGCTTCGTGATCGACCCCTGGTTTGGTTTTATTATTACATTGCTAAGGAAAAGAAAAAACTCCATAAAACACAGAACTTTAGATATTTTGGATTTAAAGGTAGTATCATACTTTGGTTTTTGTCAAAGAAGTACAGATTCATGGGCAAAAATATCAAGGAAGATCAAGACAGATACAGCCACAGTCATCTGTGAAAATTTCAATTCCATAAAGTGCCCACTTTTTTAGAAAATCGTGAAAAACGGCCACAGTTTTTCTTAAGTCTTTTCTCTGACAAAAAATTACGTGGTCCCCAATCTAACCAGTTTCCTTCCTCGAGGAAATTGGCTAAGCCTTGGGTGGGACACTATCGGCCAAAAGTGTGGAGATCAATCGCGAAACTGGAAGGCCTGGTTGACATTGCATCCGCCGCTCCCTCTCAAAGACTGGGAGGGGGAATGGATGCGTGACTTGGACTGAAATGTCCGTACCGAGTATTCCAGTTGGATTTGATATGTTTTTAATACTGGGAAAAATACCAGTCATAAACGGATCTGGAGGCCTGTTACTTGGCTGTGTGTGCTATCCTCCACTTGTTACAATCTCAGGGTGCTGAATATCTGTAACATACAATTACATGTACATGTACACCTTTGTACATCATATCCAACAAACTAAGAACATTTTGCCTCCAACCCCTGACCCCCTTGGGGTATTCCCCAAGTGCCCTACCAAATTCAACGGAATTCAACAAATTTATACATTGTACAATGCACAGGGTTTTATTCTGTTGCACTTTGTAGTGAACTACATGTAACAGTATACACATGTATGCCCTACATGTTTAAGGAACATTTGTAACTTCATAGTTTGGTAGCATACCAAAACAGAAATCTTCAATACCCTAGATAATATAAATTAAAAGGGTATAAAGATTGTAATAGTACTGTAGAAACATACATGTAGATCGTTAAATTTTTTCTAGCTAAAATGCCTGAAATGTATTGACAAAATTTACCAAAAATTACCAAAAACAGTTTTGATCTCTGCGTGAAATCAAAACTCCAGTCCTGTGAACAGATTTTAAAATACTGTAAGCGTTTTTCACTGTTTCCCCAAAACAACGGGCACTATATGAGACAGGAAATTTCACCAATAAACTGCTACTGTATCTTTCTTGATATTTTTGCCCATGAATCACATTTCTTTGACAAAAACTGGAGGATCCAACTACTCATCCAAGTACTGTACAAAGTTACCTTTAACCTCAGTAACAAGTAATTTCCCTGCTAAATGCAAAAGAACACCGGGCGGAGACCACTGCACTGAGTGTGGTGAACCAATGCTTCACAGTAACCTACTCATGCCACAAGTAATTGCCCTGGAACTAGTCCAGCGGTTTCACCAACTGTCAAGCTGAGTAAAATGCGACAGTCTAGCTCATCAGATCAGGAGGTCGGTGTTGAGTGTTGACTGTTTTATGAATTCATGCAACCACCTGCAAGAGCCTGTCACAGCTGGTGTCATACCCTTGCACTCAGCAGGGTTGGGGTGCAAAACTGCTAAATAAATCCCTAATATTTATAAATATATGTACACCTTTCTTTTGCAATGTCACGACCTGAGTTTTTACCAACCAAGATGGCAGAAACTATGGAGAGCCATCAAAGCCAGGCATACAAAATAACCACATAATTTTGAACACAACTTGAACACAATGTTTCATAAACATGAAAGATTTTGCTGAATGTAATGGAAACAACACAAGCAATGACGGTATTTTGTACAGCTATGGAAAGTTTATAAAAATGTTGAATTTGGTCACGCCGTCTTTCAAGAAGACAAAATTATTTGCATCATTTGACCGCCCATGCCAACTACCAGCGAATGTTTGTAAATAAAAGAAAGGTCTAAAGAAAACTTTGCACACTATAGAAGGAAGGAACTTTTTGAAAACTCTACATAAACTGTAGTCATGTACCCATTATACTGTCCAAACACATGATAGTTAAATAGGAAATGAGATAGCCTTCGACCTTTACAATCCAAAATTTATTGAAATCCCAATGGACTCGGCAGGGTTGGGGTTCAAAATTGCTATAAGTGCCTAAAACTCACAATCATAAAATAAGAAAACTGTATACACCATTAATGGAAGGAGGGTTTGTGTCTTACATGGAGTCACTCATGTACAAATTCAAGCACATGCAATACTGTATGAAGGTTTATAAGGAAGTGTTTACAATGTACATGTAATAGCAGGTATACACGAAATTGATGATTTGGGAGGATTCGGGGACGTTCCAGTCATGCAGCTTGAACTACTGACCCACTTCACAACTGGTTTCGTTATTACTTTTCACAAACCTCAATAGTAGCATTTTCTTTCTTTTTTTCCCCGTCTCTCAAATAGCAAACGTTTGGAGGTCAAAGATTGCTATTGTATGAGATGACAATGGACCCATTGTGAGCACGCTAGAAGCAGTTTCCAACCTATTCATCATTCATCAATGATAATAATAAAATAATAACACAGTACCATATCTGGTATGCCATTCAAAAGTACATATGTACATGTAACGTGTACATTATTATTATTCCTGGTCAATGGGCCAAATCTAACACTCCCAAACCATCTAAACTCCATGGGGAGTACATGTTTACAGCCCTGGCTGCTGTAAGGTCAATATCTAATAGGCTAAATTATCAGGTACTGTACAAAGCCATCTGTACCCTCACACTCACAGGTATTTCCTCCTGGGTGGGTATATACAGTGTGTACATGGAGTTAAGCAATATGTGACAAAGCGTCTTGCCCAGGGACAAAGGAACCATCGATGGCCTGGAATCGAACCAACAATCTGTAGACTGACTAAAAGATCTTGAATTTACGACACACCAGAAAATTAGGCAACGGCACTCCACAAATCCAGAAGACAAGGTTTTACAAGCAATATACTCAAGATCATCAATTTCCCTTCACTGGGTATCTTCAAACCCCTTCTTACCGTATATATCATAGCCACTCATAACAATTAACAGTCGAAATTCTTTGATTTAAAGCAAAGAAGATAGGGGGTGTAACATTTCCAAAGGGTGTTTCTAAATTTCAGGTTGCCAAGAGGTGACCTGACTTTTGTTCTTGTTTCAAAAGAACGGATCTCCTTTTAGGAGGTTTAAGGAAAAAGTGGTTAAGAAGTGTTTGAAATTGCACAGATCACATTGCGCAAAACAAAACTCGAGTGAAATAAATCCTCTTGGCTTTAACATATTTTTCCACTTGACATCTTTTGTGCTCGTGATCCGGACTCCATGTTTGGTCAGATTTTTCTGAAAGGTGGGCATCTCAACTCGGCTGAATTCAATAACAAGGTGTTTTCCCCACCATAGAAGCCAGACACCCCTCTAGCCATTAACCGTTTCTGTCCTAACCATTAATGATCTTGAATTTCATTCTCCAAAAGGGCAGGGTAGCATTTTCTTTCTTAAAGGGCACTTTGTGTGCTAGGCCTTCTAAGTTTATAGTGGTGATACTTTTCACATGAGTATCAATCTTCCAATGGAGTCCCATTGAATGAATACGAAGGTGCAGAAACAAAATCAAAGGTTGCTCTTTAGTTTGTTTATCCAATAACAAACTATTTTTAACTCACAGACTAAAATCATTGTCCTAAAAGTTGTCTGAAAACATCGTGGTCGGAAGTGTGCAGTGAAGATGAGAAATAAATGTGGGACAGTTTGTGCTCAAATTGGAGCTTGCAAATGTGCGGACAGGGGAAACGGTCTTTACATGAAAAAAGTACACCCATTGAAGAAACTGGTTGTGTGCACACACTAGCAGTGACATCCAATAGGTTAAATTCCATGCAGTGACATGGTAAGAATCCTGATTACTGGTACATGTAACTGAGTTACATTTCTTTTCTTCTTCACGTTCTTTATGTTGCAAAAAGGCTATTACACGTGTACATCATATAACCCTCAAGACAACAGGGGCGGATCCTGGGGGAGGGGCATGGGGTGCACGCCCCCCCCCCCCCTTTTCTTCCAGCCATAAAAAAACAGAAAAGAAAATAGAAAGAGGGAAAAAACAATATTATAGGGAGGGAGAAAGACTCAAAAAGAGAAGAAAAAAGAGGGGGGGAGACAAAATTAGCTAGCTTTGATTGCTCCGAAATGCATCCGTCGCTATTGAATTGGCACATTTTATTTTCCGCCCCCCTTTTGTTTTATTATGAAATGGGCAATTTAATATTTAAATCTATTGTTTTAACTGGTTGGTGGTCAACTATTTTTATAAAGGCTGACCTGCCATCAAACAATACACGTATGGCTTTAAACATTGCAGTGTATCTACTTGCCACCATCAGCAGCACCTAAGGGGCATGGGAGGGATGTATCGATGAATTCTTTATTACCCGCACCCCAAGGGGGAGAGTATTGGGTGTCCTCTTCATTAAATTTGGTTCCGAGTTGACTGGAGGAACCTGTTCTTCTTATCGCACATTTATAGACTACTGCATACAGTCCGTGTGTATTAACATTGTTTTTCAAAACATTCAGGATTTTGTCACATTTTTTACAAAGCATTTGAACTGTTGAATTTACGAGATTTGTTTCACTTACATGTAATTTGCAAAGCTCTGGTTAACTTTGCATTTTGGTACTGTCCAAAATACTGACTAATAGAACCGACCAATTCAGTTCAC
The DNA here is from genome assembly GCA_963971285.1 of Astropecten irregularis. NCBI lineage: Eukaryota > Metazoa > Echinodermata > Asteroidea > Paxillosida > Astropectinidae > Astropecten > Astropecten irregularis. The sequence goes on along the minus strand of OZ020256.1, from coordinate 14,694,693 downwards.
AGTCATTTGAATATATATGAACATGTGGTAGCACGTACCACAATTGGTAGCATGTACATGTACATGTACCACAATATACATGTTAACACAGCCCTACAATCACAAAACACACTCATACGTAATTACCGTATTGTATCATGACAAGAGTTTGTCACATGAAATATACCATTATGTAAAATAGCACTATAGGCCTACACTGTAGGCTTACATATACTGTATATAACAGCAATTCCATGGATTTGAAAGTACAAACTTTTTTACATGTACCTCCGCAATAGAGTTTATGGGCAATGACTTTATGAGTTTAAATTATGTCCATCAAAATACTTCCACAACACTCATCAACATAGTGTACATGTACAACATAAATGTACGTATGCACTTCAAGTTCAACCATGCATCAACATACTGCACAGTCCACATGTATCTAACACATGTCCAACTGGAAAAATTGATTCACCAGTTGTGTGTGGTATTAGGGGAGTACAGTAAACAACAGTACTGCACTGTCAGCCAGAACAGACATGCAAAGTGCAGTTCTATTACAATGACAGAAGCAGAATTCAAAGAACGATCTGGATTGTTCATACATAAATTTGTACAACGGCCCTAATGTCAAGTTCCAAGAATCAAGACCTGCACTTGTATACTACTGTACATCTGCTTGTTTGTTTTTTTAAAGCAGAGATGACAAAATGGCTGGCTCCTCTCAAGGGACATTTTTTTCCTATAAAAATGCATTAGTTTGCTCTTGTCACTATTTTACATGTACATGTACATAGTTTTCCATTTATAATACCAAACAGACAATTCTGTGGATGGCCTTCTTCACTTTTCTGTATGAATAAATTTCATCATAGCCAGGTCTTAGAAATATGCTGGAAAACATTAATATTAGTAAAGGAATTTTCCAAATTTTGTCTGACTTAACTTGAAAATGAGAATGACTCATCATGGACTTTGTACACAACCAGCGAAGATAATGCCAGGGCTACAGAGTTATTTCTGATCCCGAAAGGATTTCCGATTAATCAAACTTAATGTAAGTGACCAAACAAAATAATAGTCTTCCAGGCTAGTATGAAAGATGGAAAGCACTACACGTAAATCCCAACCACTATCATACAGGCTGCAGTCCTCCAGCATTCACTTCTGCCTTCTGACAAATCACAAGGGAGGACTGAACTCACTGCAGCGGATGAGATTTAGTGATGATGTCTCCAATCACAGAACCACAAACGTCAGGCGGTCCACTTTAGGCCATACATGTAGTACAACAGCTGATAACAATATCAAGGACACCTTGTAAATTCTACTGTTTTCAAGAAGATTTCCATGAATGGACAATCAAATAAACATGTAAACATTCTTAAAGGTAGCATCATACTTTGGTAAGACACCAAAACAGAAATGTTCAAAGATTTACATATAACTTACATGGTATGAAGATGGTGGTGGTAGAAACATACCGTTAACATTTTTCCGCCTGAAATGGTGTATTTATCCAACAACGACCAAATAGGTTTGTGCACTTGGTGTCAAGTCTTTAATCTTTTTCTAATCGAAGAAGGTTTGCTTAGTTCAGTTGTTTAGTTAGTTGTTAATTTTTGAAAGGTAACACATTTTTTTTTAGATCTCTTGTACTATATTGTAAACCATTACCATTTTATTTCCTAGTTTTTGGAATTTCAAATACTGTTTTCAATAAGAAAATGAGCCACAATTTCACCCTTTTAGGTATAAAAATATATGAATAGTTTACTTTCCATTAATACGTGTGTGTTGAAAGTCGTTCTTCATGCCACTGACTCCCTTATAATTTCCCTTACAAAAACTTGAAACCCAGCAAATTTTACAAAATCTTGCTGACATCAAAAGGGATGTCAAAACAAACAGTCTATGTGAGTTTGGTAACAGTTAAGTGTAATTCTCTTGCCCTTCTCTTATAAACAGGGTGCTATTGTAAACACCCTGCATGACTAAAACAAAAACATGGAAAAGATTGTGACTCACTGTCAACAGAAGGATTGCTTTAAAAAAAACAATTTTAGATACTGTCTTAATACATGTCACGTTAGATACAGGGTGCTTTTGTAAACCAAACCACGTTTCCCATGTACATCATGACAGCAGGCCTGTTGAGTGCAATTTTGATGCCTGCTCAAGTTTTTAACTGGGCCGTGCATCATTTTGAATTTAAATAGGCCCTAACATTTGGGATTTTTTTTTTACCGCGGCCGTAGCTACCTTCACTTCAGTTAGGCCTAAGCTAAGTTAAAAATGCTGGACTCAGCCTCAAGGGTTTCTTTTTATAAACAAGTCACTTCGGACAAACAGTTAAACTTAAAGATTGCGCAGGTTGAAAGATTGCGCTCAACAGAACTAGGGCCTGACATCATTTCACATGTACAGATGTGAGATGTGCATAAAATCAACTCTTCTTGGAATCTTGCCATCATTCATCTCCGTGTGGACTCCACCAAGCAGTTTTGTAATCATACACGATATTATGAATTGTTTAAAATGTATCAATCTTAATGAGCCTAAATACAACTCGAACATGCAATTTTTTGTTTCAAATCAATCTTACTCTTTCTGCTCTTCCTGGATAGCAAACAGCTGATGAAAGACCAAGCCTGCTGATTCACGCCCATGTAAAAACTCCTGCACACGACCTCCCTGATCACAAACAACCGCCATGTTTCACCCCTCTCCTGCCAAAATTAACCACTTTTGGAGGAGGAGGGAACCAGGAGAAAACCTTCAGTACTCTGTCGTTGAAACGTTCAATTTTGCAACAGAAGGTCCGCAGTCTAGGGATGAATCTTCACGATTTTATGTTCCAGTGCAGCACTACGTTTTTCACTTGAGTCACAGTCGCCATGTTGGATTGTGAGAGTTTTGCAGTGTATTGTGGGAAAATGCTAATGAACGACAGAGGGCGGGCGATTTAAACATCCGGTGATTATCATAAAGGGCCTCGGGGTGGGGTGCGCTAGGTAATGCCATTATACATTATGATAAAGATATCCCTACAAAAACATATTTATGTGGACGAAAATGCTTCGACCTCATTTTGTCGACAAAAAAATTAAATTACACGTCGAAGTCAATGTTGGTTCCTGTTGGATACTATTATTTTTTTTGCCTAATTATTGGTAATGGAATGGGGAAAATAAAATTAGGCTATAACGTTTAGACTATTCCAATTTATGGTGAAGGCCTATCTATAAAAATCAATGGAAATGTACAAGTATTGGGTAAAGACAAGACCGTCCTTTAACAAACTTTGCCTTGACTGAATCAGCTGGGTTTCCAAGTAGGCCTACTCAATAATTACGTCGACGCATTGTCCAGAGTATGTTCAAAAGGTTTCCTCCTGAATGTTCCGCTAGGGTGGTGTCGAGTGGTATTTTAGTTTGCAAGCTTTGCGTAGGTTAGACAACTCAGATATGAAGGCACGGACAGAGTTAAGGTTATGAGTTTAAGGTTATGAGTTAAGGTTTGAATTAAAGTAATAACAAAATGCTCTCGGAAGTTCAAGTTAAGGTTTGGTATGGACATAGATTAAGCAGTTGTAACAAAGGGGTACGGTGTGACTAAGAACACAAGCTGTTCAGTCGGATTTAGCATAGTAAAACAAAGTGGGGTGTAGCCCAATAAACAAGTCCACTTCAAGACTATTCGATAATAAAAAGGTTAATTTCCGACACTGTGTTTTTTGTGTTTATTCAAAATACTTTTGCGTTAATAAAGACATGATGACACCCAATAATAATTATTTAACGAGCTGGTTACGCAAACACAGACAACAACAAAAACACAACCACTAACAGTTCATTCATTTTCAAGTTCATTTTTATTTCATCATTAATTTCGAATGGAGATTTAAGATGGATGTTTGTCTGTGATCTGTTGATTTTAAGTTCTTTTTAAATCAGGTTATTCTTTTCCGTTTTCATCAATAATAATGCACAAAATAACTTGTGCTTAGAATGATTAATTTTCACAATAATTGGTTGTACAATAGGAATAATGTGTGTATAGATGTGTAGCAATTATATAAACTTATTTATTATTGTCATTGAATTAACTGGGTCGGGATTTGAACCGGTGACCTCCTGAATACCGTATCAGGCGCTCTACCAAACTGAGCTATCCAGCCCTACGTAGGTGGTGTGCGTAATAGTCAATTATCTTTGTTCGTTTCCCTTGTGGTTATTGGTTATTGTGTTAACGTTGTATAAGGAACTACTCAACTCTAGTTGTATCAGTATCATTATACTATGACGTAATATTGAGTTGTATACGTTATACATGTATTGTTGCCGATCACGGTCAGGAAGCAGCCGTCGGTTAATTCCACTTAACGGACAGGGATGACGTCACGCTGGAACCAACGTTTTGAATCTTCAGTTCCTGAAGTTGATGAAAAGAAAATGAATGAAAATCAATTTCATATAATTGTGCTTAATTGAACAATTCTATTGATATACGAAAGATTTGAGGCTTTGCATGGCGACAATAATTATTGGTATACTGGATCGGTTTGCGGAAATACAATTATTATTATTTGTACTTTCACACTTCTTTTTGGTCGCACTTCTAGTAGTGTAAACATTTCGACCAGCCTGCTCCTATAGTCTCCTAATGATGACTAGAGCAGGCTAGTCGAAACGTTGAGACCTAACCAGAAGTGCGACGAAATATGAAGTGCGAAAGTACGAACGAATGGCGTTTCCTCAAACCGATCTACATAAAAATTAAATTGACATTGAAAAGTGAACAAAGAAAAATGACTGGAGCGGGATTCCAACCGGCGACCTCCTGGATGCTTGACATTAGTTTTGTTGAATATTCAATGCCCATGCAAGACGACTGAACAATGCATGAAATAAATTTATTGAACACTGCCATAGCCTGTCCCAACTCGACCGACGCCACATCCTCTCAAAAACGACACCGATTTCGGCATATTCATATTATTTCGTCACCATGATGACACTGAAGTTTGCGCATTGTCTCACCTCAGTGCTGAAATCGTAACTGAAGTCAGAATGGCTGGCGCCGTTGACAGTCACACTGGTCACTCCTGTGGGCACGCCCATGATGCGGAGGGTTCCCCAAGTGAGACTGCTGGCTCCACTGTATGCATTCATCTTTACGGTGCTAGACAGTGAGACCTGTATCAAATAATTAAGTATATGGAATATGCTAAAAAGGTACTATCATACTTCGGTACCATACCGAAACAGAAATCTTCACGGTTTTACATATAACGTCCAGGACAAAGATGGTGATAGTAGAAACACACCGTTAAAGGTTTTTGCCTCAAATGCTGTATTTATCCTGAAAAGAGTAAAACCCAAAGACCCCCCCCCCCCCAAAAAAAAAAAAAAAAAAAAAAAAACTGTTTTTTTCTCACGGGGAGAAAACTCTTGTGAATAGATTTGAAAATACTGTGAGTGTTTTTCACTGTCTTCTCAAAAGGCGGGCGCCATATATTGGTGACTGTTAGGCCTACTATATCTTTCTTGCTATTTTTGCCCACGAATCTGTATTTTTTAGAGACAAAAAACAAAGTATGAAATTAACTTTAAAACATTATGAACATGTATTCTTGAAAGTTGGGTGAGATCGTGGCTCCGGAAAGTCTTAGTCCTTTCAATGTGACTGGCGCAAATTATATGACCTTTGCTATGCTATGCCGTCCTAATTCTGAGCATTTTCAGGTCAATGTCAGGTCAGAAAAGCAAGTCCAAAACGAAGGGATTGAACAGTCGGACAACCCACTTATGAAAAGGAAATGATGATTGTTATAGGCCTAATTATAAAATGTAACTTTGACAATTATTTCTTACGTCAGTGGCCGCAAATTCCGCCAGGAAGTACTCTCCCTTTTCGTAAGTATCTGCAAGGAAAACAGGCGCGATGAATTAGATGTTGATGAACAGTCTACAAGTTTAACGCCGTATGTGCTTTGTTCTTGTCACACGTATAGCGGCACCAGCTTCATAATGACTGTGTCATTATCCGAGAGAAAATGATGTAATTTTTTCTTCACTCGAGGTCTGCCTTGACCCGAAGGCCTGATAGAACGGGTTTGCGTGACGTGGCCCTGAAGTAAAAAAAAAAAATGAATTACTTCAAATATTCTGTTCGAATTTGAGATGTCTTCAAGATCGGTTTTGGCCAATAAGGGCGATTCACAATAGTGCGCCTCCAAGAATTTGAATTGCGTTGGCCTATTACAATGCCACGGAAACGTGTCTATACCCAATGCCTGCCTGGGGCCTTTCTCAAAGGTCGGCTCTGGCTAAAAGGCTCCGGCTTCGTCTCTGTAATCCATATAATGCTGTTATGTTTTCTGTTTCAAACCTGAGGATCTACTTCCGAACCGCAGCCAAAAGCCTCTATTTCTATTTTGATACCCGTTATTTTAGAATGGATTAACGGAATCGGCGCCTGAACCTGAGCCGGAGCCGAAAGGCCCCTGTATTACGAGAAAAGCCCCTGTATTACACCAATTCTGTGGTAATGTCCGCTATAAAAAGCATTATCTTTCTGTATTGTTGCTTAAGTGATTACTGTTTTACTACCGATTGAATCTCCATCATCCCAGTACAACTGGCCATAGGCTTCGTTGACGTCATCCAGTGCCACGATCATACCCATAGGCTTGGTCCGGCTGAAAAAAATGAAATGAAATTGGATGATTACTTTGGTAAAAGTGTTTTTCTTAGCTATGGGTCCTGTTTTCCAGTGATGGGCTGTTGAAATCGAATGATTTCGGTTTCGAATGGTTGTTGGAAGGGGTACATGGTGTTGTCTGTCAAATTTGCTTGATCCGTTGTTTGGTGCGGCTGGTGGATAGAAAAGTTCATGTTCGGGTGTAGGCTAAGGACGCCGTTCTACTGCCGTGTCGACTTCAAATACACGGGTTTACACCATGGCAGCCATCTTAGATTTTCATCGCAACTTCAAAACGAGGCACTTCCACTCATGCGCACTTTCCGAAGTGTAAGCCCGTCCGTTGTCGAAGACAATACACGGGTTTACACTTCGGCGGTTTTGATCGCGACTTCGAAACTAGGCACTACCACGCATGCGCTTTTTTAGAAGTGTAAACCCGTGTATTGTTTTACATTTTCAAGTTTGGCACGGCAAAAGCACGGCGTTTAGAGTGAATTTGGCTCGGCAAATTGAGTTCGGCACGGCAAGCTCTTTGGCTCGACATGGTCTGCTGCGCTGTCAGAATTCGGAAGGGCGGTGGTGAGACACTTTCAATTAAGCTCGGCGTTTAGCGCAAATGCCGCGCCGCTGCCGTGCTATTGCTGCACTCATTCTGATTTAAGTTCGGCCCGGCAGTAGCACGGCGTATTGTCTTGGTCTTAGATGCAAAGTGCACACAGAAACACAAAGACGTGACAAAACGTTTTGAACGTTTTAGACAAAACCGATACAACGAAATGAGGATTATCGCACCTTTTGACGGTGTTAACGTCGGGTTCCTGTGTGGGCATTATATACCCTCCCCTCACATGTAGGGGCATGTAGTCCATAGGAGCGGACAGAGTGGCATAGGCGCTACGTGTTGAAAAGGCCATCTCTTTACCCTATAAGAGAACAGATTATTATCGCGTAATGTTCATAAATTATATGAAATGTTAAACTGAATTTTTTAGTAATGTTTCCTACAGAATTATGTGGAATAATGTTCTAAGGATTTCTGTCTTTGTTTTGAATATGATTTTGTTATTATGTTTTTGTTTCATTGAAAAGTCATTGAAAAGTGAGCAAAGAAAATTACTCAAGCAAGAATCGAAACAGCGACCCCTTGAAACCATGCTGGGCCTGTAATACCAACTGATCTAAACTTTGATCCAGTCAATTGGTTATTTGATGATTGTCAATTAATACAGCCAGATTCCCTTGTGGTTTTATTTGTTATTTAATAAGTTATGATAGGCTAAGTATGTTATACATGTATTGTAAGTTACAAATAGAACCGGTTCTATTCAGAGCCAAGTAGGCCTACGGTCAATCCAACTTGATGCAAACCTTTTTTAATGATAAACGATTTGGGTGTATTTGAAAAGAAAACCAAATGTTCCTATTTTACCGTGTAGTAGTCATACCAGCGGCTGTCAGGGAAGTATCCCTCCACTGTCACATAGCCCTTGAAGGAAATGACAAAAACATCAGTTATCCGGATTTTTTTTTTAATAAATAAACATTAACCGGAAGTAAGCTGTTCCGAATGTCATCAGATCATCCGGTACTTATTCAAATTTAGCGACATGATTAATTGAAAGGTTGGAGGATTATTGATGCTGCCCGTCGAACATTCTTGTCAAAACATAAATTTCCCCCTGAAACCCCACAGAAGTGCATGTATCTATGCTGGCACGGCATACAGGCACCATAGTGAGTGCTTTGCATGCATCTTGAGGGCAGCAGACATTGGTGTGTCTTTTGCCTCCTGAGGGCAGCAAATGTACTTTTTTTCCCTCTTTCTCTTTTATGGGGGTTTACGAAACGGCGGCTTAGGCTCAGGCTTAGGCTTAGGCTCTGTAATTCATATGCTGAAGATAATTATACGTTGTGGACTTGTGTTTTTTTCACTGAAGATGAAGCTCTGTTCTTCTTTTCAAACCTGACTACAATATTCCATCTTTACACTGGATTTGACATAATGAATCTTCGAAAATATCAGAAAATCCACTTCCGAACCGCAGCCAAAAGCCTCTATTTTTGATACCCGTTATTTCAGAATGGATTCAAGAAAAGGAGCCGGAGCCTGAGACAGCGCCTGAGCCTCCGTTTCGTAAACGCCGTATGAAAACCTACTCTGAAACGTGCTAAGGGCCATTAGGAAACTTGGCTTGAGGCTAGACTTGAAACGTATTTCGTTACTGCAGTTTGAGGCCCACAAAACGAAATGAAGGGATTGGACCACATGACGAAGCCGAAGAAAGGCTCCAGCTTCGCCATGCCTTATCTCAAGCCCTTCATTTCGTTTATGACACAAAATGGCAGTTGCAAAATAAATTCCAAGCCTAGCCTCAAGCCCCATTCCGTACTGAGGCCCTATAAATCCGAAGACCAATGAAGAAATGTATGGGTATGTCTGCTGCTACCAATAATACTGTCCCCCAAGAGATAGTTGCGACAACAATGAGAGTTATACCTCGTCCAGTACAGGAGTGATGAGAAGGGCGGGGCCCCACAGGAACTGCCTGTCAATCACGTGTGTCTCCTTCTCAGTCACGAATCTTGATGTCAGCAAAAAAGAAACAACAAGAACAATCTTTATGAACCGTCCCCGTGTACAAATGTTTGTATAATGGACCCTTTTGCTGGTAGGCCGGTAGTGTGAAGCGAAAATCACATGGTATGAGGGTCGACAGTCGGTTCTAGCTCCCGAGGTGTTGGAAGCCATAGTTCCCGAGGCGAACCATGTTTGTTATGTGATAACGCCAATTGTCTGATACCGAATCGAACATGGTGTTTCCGCTAACCGATCCACATACACGTGATATTTGTTTCTCTATACCTCATAAATATTCTTTATTGTCCACAATTTCGTCGAGAAGTGCAGCAAAACGTTCGTTTTCGTGAGTTGTTCTATGCGCAGTGGGATGTAACATGTGTAACAGTTCCTTCAGAGATTCCCCGGCCTACTCGCTGGTGATCAGCAAATATATCCACTGGCTCGTGATGGTGAATTGACCAATTGGGATTCGGCTTTCGTTGAAATCACCCGTATCAACTACTTTCAGTGACGATTATTTTATCAGCATTATGCTAATGTTTCAAGTTTGTGAAGTTTGAAACTGTCCATAGTTTAGACATGCTGTTTTAAGTCTACCGACAAAATATTAAATCTGTAGGGCTATTCCTGTTGAAGATGTTGAATGTGAAAAAGAGTTAATAGCGGTAAGATTAGGTACTAACTCATGCATCAGGGGCCGCATGACCGTCGACCCACGGGTGTGCGCCTCGTAGAACAGCGTGTACAGGTATGGCAACAGCGTGTACCGAACCTCGAGAATCTCACGACTGACGCGTGCAACCTCGTCCCCAAAGGCAGCGGGGTCTTGCTCCTAGTGATTCAAATGAAACACAGCATGAAAGCCTATAACACCTTACCTATAAGTCGCTTCTCGAAACGTCGATTGAGGGCTCCGGCTAAGGCTTTGTGAAAAATGTCCTGCTGGACAAAAATACATTATTTTTCACGCCAAATTTCAATGCGATTTCCGAGCAAAGCAAAATAAAATCCCAGAAAGGCAAAAGACCTATCGTCACGGTTTGCTTAGCGCGCGGCATTGTGGGAGCAATAGGTTGTCATTTTCTCGAGCGCAAGCGCTCCACACGTACTATAATGTACTCTTATACGTTATGGAAGCAAAAGTTATTACGAAACCAAACTCTTAAGTTTACGACATGGTATATAACACCTTTAATTTATTGGGTATGAAGATGGTGCTGGGAAAAACATATATCGGTTATAACGTGGACCCGGTAACAACGAGGACCCGGCTATAACGAGACCCAGTTATAACGAGGACCCGGTTATAACGAGGCCCGGTTATAACGAGGTTCGGTTATAACGAGATTCGGATATAGCGAGACCCGGTTATAACGAGGTTCGGTTATAACAAGACCCGGTTACAACGAGGTTCGGTTACAACGAGTACCCGGCTAAACGGGTACTCTGTTACACGGGGGCCTAGTTATAACGAGGGTCTTGTGATAACATGATATCAATGGTGGGCTTAAATGGTGGACTAAAGCTTACTTTCTCTCTTAGCCGGTCTTTAAGTAAGACCATGAAGTTAGCCCATTGCAATAAGCCATAGTCTTTGTTTAGCCCCTTACGGAGTAAATTATTCATCCATGATTATTGAAAAATGTTCCTCTCTCAAACGTCTATAACATGTGATGTACAGTATGATCATTGTAACACATAACCACACATATTGCTGGATGGTTTGAATTGCAATGGAAAATCAAAATGGCGCATGGCTATTTAAGTAATAATTGTAACACCATTTTGGAAACCAAATTATTACAGCATGTCAAGTAAGGGAAATTCCAAACAAAGACAGTTTTAAGCCTGCTCCAAGCAGCCTAACTCTTTTAACTGGCTAAGCAGTAAGACTGCTTCATTGCAATGGTCTAACTTATATAACAACTAGCTCCAAGCCCTTTAAAGGTAATATCATACTTTGGTAAGAAACAAAAACAGCAATGTTCACAGATTTACTTTCAGGGTATGAAGATGGTGCTTGTAGAAATGTTGCCAATGAATCTGCATTTCTTTGACAAAAACCAAAGTATAATATTACAATAAAGACTGGCTAAGGCAAATAGACAGCTTTCAGACCGCTTACTGCAATCCACCCCTGTTCTGGCATGCAGACGTCGGCTGTTCCTTTAATTGTTCTAGTAACTGCTATTTCAAGTTCAAAACAAAATACAATATTTCACACAAAGAGGAGCAAGTGGGAGTAAATTCATCCGTGAGATGGCGCTGTTGTGTACAAAGCAGCACACTGGCAATCGTCGCTCTAAAGCATGTGACAGGAACACATTGCAAGCAAATTATGTTTAAAAACTAAAGCCCTTACTGAATTTAATGTAAATGTCGTGCCAAAAAAGATCGAACTGGGACATATTTTCAACTACGAATAAGACACAGTTCAAATCCCGTACCAGTCAAATTTTGTGTTCACAAGTTTCCCTTGTGGTTATTTGACGATAATATTAATTAAAAAGCATCCTCTTTGAATGATCCCCCATGTACCGTTCCCAGGTTGAAGCATTGCTGCATGTATCGATGAAATGATCCTTGGGATATGGCGGTGTATGATTGGTTTTATGGCTTCTGACTGCCAAACGACCAAAGATAATTGACTATTGGAAACACCACCAACGTAGTAGCTCAGTTGGTAGAGCACACGTACGGTATCAGGATGTCGCCAGTGAAAATCCAACACCAGTCGAATTTTTTCTGGGTTCACTTATAACGAGACACGGTTATAACGAGGTTCGGCTATAACGAGACACGGTTATAACGAGGTTCGGCTATAACGAGACTCGGTTATAACGAGGTTCGGTTATAACGAGACCCAGTTACAACGAGGTTCGGTTACAACGTAGCCCAGCTATAGCGAGGGTCCTGGTACAACGAGGACCCGGCTTAACGAGTACTCGGTTACAATGAGTACCCGGTTACACGGAGGGCCTAGTTATAACGAGGGTCTTGTTATCACATGAATGACACTACTATTTTATATCATTCCTGGAGCGGATTGCAAAATAACGGTCTTAAATGGTGGGAAACCGATCACTGGGAAATTACTCTCGCAATACCGATGAAGGGAGCAAACCGATCTCCACCGTGATTATGTCAGAGTTTGCTTTCGTAATCAATTTTGCTTCCATCTTTTACGTATTTTCGTATTACTTTCCGAAAATCTAAGTTCTGGTGTTCGTCGAACATGATATGATATTGGCCGGTCTTCATTGAGTGAAGTATTTTACCGGATATCCGAGACCGTTATGGTTTCGTGAGAATGTGTAGAAGGCACCGAGCTGCATCCAGCGCTGGCAGAGTTTGTCGTTGGCGCCTCCGTTGAAACCGCAGATATCAGCACCAATCTGCAACAAACAGCACACCAAATTAACCAAAACTAATGGAAATGTTCGATTTAGTTAACATTATATGAAAGAAACATTCTTATCTAATTATCAATATCAAATCAATATTGCATATTTTTGTCGCACATATTTCATTATCATGTATCATTCCAGCCAGTTATAGACCTTTCTTTTGCAACGTCACAGCCCGAGTTTTTGCCAACCAAGATGGCGGAAACTATTACTTTGGTGAGCCATCAAAGCCAAGCAAAACAAAAATAACCACAATCTGTACACAATTTGTACACAACGTTTCATAAACATTGAAAGATATTGCTGAATGTCACGAACACAACACAAACAATGGTGGTATATTGTGTAGGTCCTTCAGCTATGGAAAGTTTGCTAACATGTTGAATCTAGTCACATATCATTTTGTCAAGCAAATGACATTTTTGGCAACTTTTGGTCCACCCACCAGAAAGGTCTCTAGCCCTACAACACGCCCCCATTAAATTCAATAAAAAAAATTAAAACATAATAAATCCATGCTCTACTCACATACGGGATACCAAACATGTTGAATTCCAGGGACCCTGGACAAAATAAAGAAAAATCAGACAATAAGGCAAGACTTTCAAGATGTTTCACGGACAGTTTTTAATACCTGAACTTTTTATCAAACACTGCGTGGAACCGTTCAGAGCACTTGAACCGTGTTGAAATTAACCTTTTTCCTTAGCGGTTTGAATGTGCGTGGTTTCATGGCTTCTGACTGCCAAACGAACAAAGATAATTGACTATTGGGGTCATCACCAACGTAGGGCTGGATGGCTCAGTTGGTAGAGTGCCTGTACGGTATTCAGGAGGTCACCGGTTCGAATCCCGCTCCAGTCTTTGTTCACTTTTCAATGACTTTTTCCTTAAGAAGAGACAGCAAGATCAGCGTATACGTTACCTATGATTGAATAATGAAGGTTGCTCCACTGGCTGTAGTTATCACCGAGCCAGTGACCGGAGTACTTGCCGCTGCCAGGGAATGTGGATCGGCTGATGACTATACTGCGCTTGCCTGTCGCGGCTTGAGCCGCTCTGCCACAAAAACCAAACCAAATCTCGTAAGTTAACCTGAACTTGTAACCTTGGAATGGAAATAATGACAGACATTTTGTTCCCCCTCAATACCACCAAATTATGGGCCTTTACGAAATTGGGCTTGGGGCTAGGCTACCGCCATTTGAAGCCGACAAAATGAAACCTATAGGGATTGGACCACACGACGAAGCCGAAGAAAGGCTCCGTCTTCGTCGTGTTCAATGTATCTCAAGCCCTTCATTTCATTCACGACACAAAATGGCGGAAGCAAAATAAATCCCATGCCTAGCCTCAAATCTCATTTCGTAAGTCCAATGTTGGCGTGCAGTAGCTTTTGCTGGTCTGCGCATACGGACGTACTGTTATTAAAGCGCGTGCGCACAACTAGTGCGGGCAGTGGTGGAAAAGGTCCACGCGACAATACTCACTGAATTCATTGGTTGAATTTATAAATAATACGGTGCCATTTTGTCTTACGGCAGTGTCTGTATAGACTGGCTCCATCCAAACAGGCTGTGCAGATCGTAGTGTTTGCCCAGGTATTGGCAGGCGTCAGGGCACATGGTCTTGTCTGCTAACACATCGCCGAATATCTCTGAAAGCAAAGAAAAATGCAAAATATTGAAACAATTCTGTCCCCTTATATGATTCAGAGTTTGATGAAAGTTACGTGGTAGAAAGATCGGTTCGTGAAACCTACTTGGTAAGTAGGGCGGGTTGTTCCATTTGTTGTTGGTGCATCCAGTCACGGACCCAGTCACGAAGTTGGCGGGTTCGTTCATATCCTTCAAGTGTCAAATTAAAAACAAATCAAAGACTGTCTTAGTGTACGATAGGTTTAGGGAGAAAGAGATAGGTATATGTGAGGGACTATGGCTTGACGATAAGAAAACATGGGAAGGTCCTATTATTATAGCTGCGGTGCAGGACGAGCAACATCTTCTCTCAGAAAGTCGGCTGAAAAGAGCGCCCATGCACTATAATTTCCAACTCAAATATGGACGATTCCAAAGAGTTTGCAACGCCTTGGCCAGTCACAGCATGGGGTTTACGAAACGGGGGCTCAGGCTACAGCTGTCAGCCATTATGCTGAAAATATAGGTCGTGACTCTTCATTGAAGCTGAAGCTCTGTTTTCCTTTTCAAACCAGAGAGAATCCATTATTTAAAAACGGATTCACGAAAGGGAGCCGGAGCCTGTACCTCCGTTTCGAAGACGCCCACAATGCGAGGAATCTGTCGACTGGTTTTCAAGACCAAGAACCTCAAACTTTTCTCTGTCAATAAGAGTAGGCCTATAGTCAGGGAATCTTTGGGACAGGGAACCAGATTAGACCCTTTCCAGGTGCGCATTGGATCGACAAAATTTCGTGTATTGTGATTTGTGATCGGCCAACGCACTGCAAACTCTTAGAGGCGCACTATTTGGAATCGCATGTATTGCCATGACCAAGTCATCCATTACAGACGATGCACATTTTCCAATAGCTAGTTTGGTTCTTCCGTGAACGTACAATCCACAGGCCGTCATATTCGATGACACCGTGAAACTTGACGCATTCGTCCGTCCACCACTCGCCGGTTTCCGGGTTGGTGTAGTCGGGGAAGACGGACTGCTCTGGAGGCCACACCTAGAGAGAAGATACAACGACCAACCGGAACAAGACAAGAATAAGGACTTGGTCAAACATGACAGCAAGGCTTTACAGGGATTTTACGAAAACGAGAAGTTGACAAGTCCTGAAAATTTATCTGGCCAAGACAACGGAGTGAATCTGGAATGTCGTCTTATTCTGATAATTAATCTCAGTTTTTAGTTAGTCTTCTATGCAAGATAAACAAGTCGACTTCCATCTTTCAGATAGTCGTCTTGACGTGATAATTATCAGAGAATGTCGACATCTTTGTTTCAGAGAAAAATTACTTCGATAAGTCGACCTCATAGTGCGTAATAAGTCAACTTGGCGAGATAATTATGTGGTAAATATCTGGATAAGTGGAATGGCATTCGTGGAGTGCCGTGGGAAAGTCCTCATATTCACATGACTCAATATTTTTTGGGTCTAGGAGAAGAATAGGCAATTGTCGGGACAATATTTGCCTTTCCAACAGCTGGCGTGGTGCAGTCACTCTCAGTAATCCAGACATTCTTGACGTTACCCGAGTCGTAAGCTCCATACTGGCCGGCTGGTAAGTCATTCCCAATGCAGGGATCCTTGGTGGAAAAATAAAGGTATGGAAAATCACAAAATCAAGACATGTAAGTACAATCTGTATAATAGATCTGTTACAATATCAGAGCTGGCGTAATGTTTCATGGTATACTCGGTTCAATAACCACCGAATCCCACCTCATACCGACTTGTTTTAGAACTAATATTAACACAAACATTTTTGGCTCTTAGTTCAGGTGCTGATTGTAATAGATATACTGTAATATATCTAGGGTAATTCAAAATATCTTTAAAACTTTTCATACGGGGCATTAAATAAAAAAAAAAAGGTAGTCTAACACTGTTATAAGTGGGTCATTATACTAGGTTGCGGCACAATTTGTCCTTTTAAATGCAAATTTGCAGCTGATCTTCGAATTCAAATGAAATCAGTCAATAAATCAAATTGAAGAATTCATCCTTGCTAATTGCGAGTCATAGTAACGGTTGATGAATGTGTAATTGTGCTTCTTCTGACACTGCCAGAAGCCCCAACCCGGCGGAATAACCCAGAAGTATTTTCATAGACTAATCCCATAGCCTATAGGATCACACAGATTCCGTTAACATTGTTTAAATTTCCACTTTGACGTAGTTCACATTCTAGATCTAAGGTTTTGAACCATTCCTTCTGCTTTCCTTACCAGAATAATGATGTAATGTAGTCCCTGTGCTTTGAGTTCTTGCACGTATTCAGGTAGGCCGTTGTAAGTGACAGTATCGTACGTGAAATCTCTCTGTTCGTCCATGTAGTCAATATCACCGTATTGCACGTCCTATGGCAAGATCATGAAAAAAAACGTTAATGTAGAACTGTGGCCAATGCGTATCTGGAAAGGGTAGATTCCTCGCATTGTGATTTGCCAACGAGTTGCAAACTCTTGGGGACGCACTATAATATGGAATCGCCCGTATTCCGCGGTCTTTTAAAATCATGTGCTTTGATGCGTTCTTTAGGAACAAAAAGTTACAGGGGTCTCTACCATGCAGGTTTACCAGGAATAATAATTATCGTTTTGTGATAAGGAGCATGTGCCCTTTACGTGGCATTTCGCTCCTTGGCGTGGTGTCGTTATAACGGTTAACTCTGATCCCCCTTCTTAATGTGTAAGCCCGGACACATTTACACATTTGTGGCCATGTACAGTTGTCCAGGGACATATTTACACGGTTGTAGCCATGTACAAGGGGGGTGGGGGGCAGATTTAACTTTTACACCGTCTTTGTATAAGGTCTCTTTATAGCGTTATCAATCATTGTGAGTTTTGGGACACCACGACGTACACAAAATATAATAGTTGTATATTGTAAAATGCTTTTGTTGCTGAATAACCCTCCACCAAAGACCCTAATGTCAATCGACAGTGGCTTGGGAAAATTCATCGGTTAGACTATGCTGCAAGTTTGTCAGACAAACCGAAAACACCACACAAGGGAATACGAACAGCAAAGAGCCTTTATCCTACATATGGTATGTTGTAGCTCTGCATCCGGTTCACCGTCTCCTTCACGGTATCCAGGCTGTTGTAACCATAGCGACAGAGCTGGAAACCAAGCGACCAATAAGGTGGCATGAAGGTCCGCCCTATTGCCTGCAACAGTATCAAAATGCATAAAATATTGATGAACGTCTGAAAAGAATGTACTCAAAGATTTTTGAGATAATCTTACAGAGGAAATGTTTTCAATGTGTCACTTTTTTTTCGATTTCGTAACATGGTATCTCTCGCAAATGCTTATTCTGCTGTTACTGATTCTGCTGTTGTTGCTGCTGCGGTTGCTGCGGTTTGTGCTGGTGCCGCAGTTCTGCTGTCGCCATTGTTGCCGCTGTTTGAGCTGCTTTTGCTGATGTTGCCGCTGCCATTTGCTACTGTTGCTGCCGCTGCTGTTGTTCTTGTTTCTGATATTACTGTTGCTTCTGCTGTTTCTGCTGCTGTTGTTGTTAATGTTGCTGTTGCTGTTGCTGTTGCTGTTTCTGAATGCAGTTGCTAAATGTTTTGGATGTTTGCCGATGTTGCTTTTTCATATCTATGTCCTTTAACACCATTCCATGTAATTGTATGTACCTTCAAATATGGATATAGGTTTTGCCTGAATACAATTTGAAATGATATGCATGATATACCTCTGTGTACTGCTGCACAACATTTTCTGGTGTCGGTCCCAAGAAAACGTAGAAGTCCAAAATGCCACCAATTGTGCGGTACACCAAATAGGGAGCAGGCGATAATGTCACATCTGTAAGCAGAAAAAAAGGCGGGAAAATGGAACATGACAATAGACCTATGTACTAATGACGTCACGGTTTGTTTAGTGCGTTGCACTGTGGGAGCATTAGGGGGTCATTTTCGCGAGCGCTAGCACTCCACACGTACTTAATGTACTCTATAATACACGAAATATGTCAGTTTTTGTTGTAAACTATTTATTGCCAGATTTACTGTGAAAATGGTTCACTTTAACTGTTGTATGCCATTGTGTGTCTCTACAAGTCGATGAACACCAGATTTTTCGTTATAACCGGCCTCTCGTTATATCGGGGCCTCGTTGTGCAGGGTCCTCGTTGTAATCAGGCCCACGTTATAACCGATATGTTTTTCCCAGCACCATCTTCATACCCAAAAAGTTACAGGTGTTATACCACGTCGTAAACATGCCATTTTATTTCCAAAGATTCAAGTAGGGCACGACTTGATTGCGGCGCGAAAAAGCAACTGAGCACTGAGAAATTACTCTCGCAATACTGATGAAGGGAGCAAGCCGATCTCCACCGTGATGTCTTAAGAATTTGGTTTCTTAATAAATTTTGCTTCCATCTTTTACGTATTTCCGACTTGTAGAGTCACACAATGGTATACAACAGTTAAAGTGCACCATTTTTACAGTAAATCTGGCGATAAATGGTTTTCAAAATTGACATTTGATGTGTATTATAGCCTATTAGAGTACATTAGTTAAAGTACGCGGGAGCACTAGCGCTCGCGAAAATGACCCCCTTTGCTACCACAATGTAACGCGCTGAACAAATCGTGACGTCATTAGTACATAGGTCTATTCGACAGTGAACCAACGCCTTATTGTAGCAGTGGAAGGAGAAATCTGCTAGAGGTACGGATCCTTTGAAACGGCATGTGGATATTTATTTCTTCATTCAAATTAATATCGAACTGTGTCTTATTCGTAGTTGAAAATATGTCACAGGTCGAACTTTATTTGGCACGACATTAAAACTTAATTCAGCGAGGGCTTTAGTTTTTAAAGGCAGTATAATACTTTGGTAAGAAACCAAAACAGAAATGTTCACAGATTTACGTATAACTTACAGGGTATGAAGATGGTGGTGGTAGAAACATAACGTTAACAATTTTCCGCCCGAAATACTGTATTTATCCAGAAATTAGTAAAACAACGACCGAAAATCTTTTTGATCTTTTAAAAGATCAAAAATAAAAGAGGAAAGACTTAAGAAATACTGTGGCCGTTTTTCACTGTTTTCTCAAAACTGGGCATCGTATGGAACTGAAATTTTCACAGATGACTATAACAGTATCTGTCTTGATCTTTTTGCCCATGATTCTGTATTTCTTTGATAAAAATCAAAGTATGATACTACCTTTAAACATAATTTGCTTGCAATGTGTTCCTGTTACATTGCTTTAGAGCAACGATTGCCAGCGTGCTGCTTTGTACACAACAGCGCCATCTCACGGGTGAATTTAATCCCACTGACTCCTCTTCGTGTGAAATATTGTATTTTTGTTTTGTACTTGACATAGCACGAGGAGCCTGAAGTTATTAGAAAAAAATTAGGATCAGCCGCAATCTGCATGCCAGAAAACGAATGACATAAAATGTAGTGTCATTCGTTTGATAACCAAGTCTCGTTATAACCTGACCTCGTTAAACCGGACCTCGTTATAACCGAGTCTCGTTATAGCCGGACCTCGTTATAACCGAGTCTCGTTGTAACCGGGTCTCGTTATAACCGAGTCTCGTTATAACGGGGTCTCGTTATAACCGGGTCTCGTTATAACCGGGTCTCGTTATAACCGGACCCTCGTTATAACCGGACCCTCGTTATAATCGGGGCCTCGTCATGGTCGGGGTCTCGTTATAGTCGGGACCATTGTAGCATGGTCCTCGTTGTTATCAGGCCCAGGTGTTAACCGATATGTTTTTCCCAGCACCATCTTCATACCCAAAAAGTTACAGGTGTTATACCATGTCGTAAACATGCCATTTTATTTCCAAAAAGTATTCCTCTCGCAATACGGATGAAAGGAGTCAACCGATCTCCACCGTGATGACTTAAGAATTTGGTTTCTTAATCAATTTTGCTTCCATCTTTTACGTATTTCCGACTTGTAGAGACACACAATGGCATACAACAGTTAAAGTGAACCATTTTTACAGTAAATTTGGCGATAAATGGTTTTAAACTGACATTTTATGTATATTATAGCCTATTAGAGTACATTAGTTTAAGTACGCGGGAGCACTAGCGCTCGCGAAAATGACTCCCTCTGCTACCACAATGTAACGCGCTGAACAAATCGTGACGTCATTAGAACATAGGTCTATTCGACAGTGAACCAACGCCTTATTGTAGCAGTGGAAGGAGAAATCTGCTAGAGGTACGAATCCTTTGAAACGGCATGTGGATATTTATTTCTTCATTCAAATTAATATAACCCTTGCGCGAGAGTTTGATTTAATAACTTGACCTCATGTCCTTTCTCACGCTCCGTACTGAAGGTGACCGAAACATTGGACTAAAGGCCTTTTCACAAGACGCTAATAGGTCTGGACCTCGGTCAAAATCTCTCAAGGATTCACCAGGGACGTCGGTCACTCTCAAGAATTGGTGTCCTTTCATATGCGCTCTACCAACTCAGCTATCCAGCCCTGCGTTGGTGGCGTTCCCAATAGTCAACTATCTTGGTTCGTTTGGCAGTCAGAAGCCATGAAACCACGCATACACTGCCATATCCCAAGGATCATTTTATCGATACGCGCAGCAATGCTGCAACCTGGGAACGGTACATGGAGGATCACTCAGATGATACGGCTTTTTAATTAATATAATCGTCAAATAACCACAAGGGAAACTGACCGAATTAAACGTCATTGAAAAGTGAACACAGAAAATTTGACTGGTGCGGGATTCGAACTGTGTCTTATTCGTAGTTGAAAATATGTCACAGGTCGAACTTTATTTGGCACGACATTAAAACTTAATTCAGCGAGGGCTTTAGTTTTTAAAGGCAGTATAATACTTTGGTAAGAAACCAAAACAGAAATGTTCACAGATTTACGTATAACTTACAGGGTATGAAGATGGTGGTGGTAGAAACATAACGTTAACAATTTTCCGCCCGAAATACTGTATTTATCCAGAAATTAGTAAAACAACGACCGAAAATCTTTTTGATCTTTTAAAAGATCAAAAATAAAAGAGGAAAGACTTAAGAAATACTGTGGCCGTTTTTCACTGTTTTCTCAAAACTGGGCATCGTATGGAACTGAAATTTTCACAGATGACTATAACTGTATCTGTCTTGATCTTTTTGCCCATGATTCTGTATTTCTTTGATAAAAATCAAAGTATGATACTACCTTTAAACATAATTTGCTTGCAATGTGTTCCTGTCACATTGCTTTAGAGCAACGATTGCCAGCGTGCTGCTTTGTACACAACAGCGCCATCTCACGGGTGAATTTAATCCCACTGACTCCTCTTGGTGTGAAATATTGTATTTTTGTTTTGTACTTGACATAGCACGAGGAGCCTGAAGTTATTAGAAAAAATTTAGGATCAGCCGCAATCTGCATGCCAGAAAACGAATGACATAAAATAGTAGTGTCATTCGTTTGATAACCAAGTCTCGTTATAACCTGACCTCGTTAAACCGGACCTCGTAATAACCGAGTCTCGTTATAGCCGGACCTCGTTATAACCGAGTCTCGTTATAACCGGGTCTCGTTATAACCGGGTCTCGTTATAACCGGGTCTCGTTATAACCGGGTCTCGTTATAACCGGGTCTCGTTATAACCGGGTCTCGTTATAACCGGACCCTCGATATAATCGGGGCCTCGTCATGGTCGGGGTCTCGTTATAGTCGGGACCATTGTAGCATGGTCCTCGTTGTAATCAGGCCCAGGTGTTAACCGATATGTTTTTCCCAGCACCATCTTCATACCCAAAAAGTTACAGGTGTTATACCATGTCGTAAACATGCCATTTTATTTCCAAAAATTATTCCTCTCGCAATACGGATGAAAGGAGTCAACCGATCTCCACCGTGATGACTTAAGAATTTGGTTTCTTAATCAATTTTGCTTCCATCTTTTACGTATTTCCGACTTGTAGAGACACACAATGGCATACAACAGTTAAAGTGAACCATTTTTACAGTAAATTTGGCGATAAATGTTTTAAACTGACATTTTATGTATATTATAGCCTATTAGAGTACATTAGTTTAAGTACGCGGGAGCACTAGCGCTCGCGAAAATGACTCCCTTTGCTACCACAATGTAACGCGCTGAACAAATCGTAACGTCATTAGAACATAGGTCTATTCGACAGTGAACCAACGCCTTATTGTAGCAGTTTCTCAATCAATTTTGCTTCCATCTTTTACGTATTTCCGACTTGTAGAGACACACAATGGCAAACAACAGTTAAAGTGAACAATTTTTACAGTAAATTTGGCGATAAATGGTTTTAAACTGACATTTTATGTATATTATAGCCTATTAGAGTACATTAGTTTAAGTACGCGGGAGCACTAGCGCTCGCGAAAATGACTCCCTTTGCTACCACAATGTAACGCGCTGAACAAATCGTGACGTCATTAGTACATAGGTCTATTCGACAGTGAACCAACGCCTTATTGTAGCAGTGGAAGGAGAAATCTGCTAGAGGTACGGATCCTTTGAAACGGCATGTGGATATTTATTTCTTCATTCAAATTAATATAACCCTTGCGCGAAAGTTTGATTTAATAACTTGACCTCATGTCCTTTCTCACGCTCCGTACTGAAGGTGACCGAAACATTGGACTAAAGGCCTTTTCACAAGACGCTAATAGGTCTGGACCTCGGTCAAAATCTCTCAAGGATTCACCAGGGACGTCGGTCACTCTCAAGAATTGGTGTCCTTTCATATGCGCTCTACCAACTCAGCTATCCAGCCCTGCGTTGGTGGTGTTCCCAATAGTCAACTATCTTGGTT
Organism: Astropecten irregularis; assembly: GCA_963971285.1. Taxonomy (NCBI): domain Eukaryota; kingdom Metazoa; phylum Echinodermata; class Asteroidea; order Paxillosida; family Astropectinidae; genus Astropecten; species Astropecten irregularis. The sequence continues at coordinate 14,671,500 of OZ020256.1, read as the reverse complement.
CGTTTGGCAGTCAGAAGCCATGAAACCACGCATACACTGCCATATCCCAAGGATCATTTTATCGATACGCGCAGCAATGCTGCAACCTGGGAACGGTACATGGAGGATCACTCAGATGATACGGCTTTTTAATTAATATAATCGTCAAATAACCACAAGGGAAACTGACCGAATTAAACGTCATTGAAAAGTGAACACAGACAATTTGACTGGTGCGGGATTCGAACTGTGTCTTATTCGTAGTTGAAAATATGTCACAGGTCGAACTTTATTTGGCACGACATTTACACTTAATTCAGCGAGGGCTTTAGTTTTTAAAGGCAGTATAATACTTTGGTAAGAAACCAAAACAGAAATGTTCACAGATTTACGTATAACTTACAGGGTATGAAGATGGTGGTGGTAGAAACATAACGTTAACAATTTTCCGCCCGAAATACTGTATTTATCCAGAAATTAGTAAAACAACGACCGAAAATCTTTTTGATCTTTTAAAAGATCAAAAATAAAAGAGGAAAGACTTAAGAAATACTGTGGCCGTTTTTCACTGTTTTCTCAAAACTGGGCATCGTATGGAACTGAAATTTTCACAGATGACTATAACTGTATCTGTCTTGATCTTTTTGCCCATGATTCTGTATTTCTTTGATAAAAATCAAAGTATGATACTACCTTTAAACATAATTTGCTTGCAATGTGTTCCTGTCACATTGCTTTAGAGCAACGATTGCCAGCGTGCTGCTTTGTACACAACAGCGCCATCTCACGGGTGAATTTAATCCCACTGACTCCTCTTCGTGTGAAATATTGTATTTTTGTTTTGTACTTGACATAGCACGAGGAGCCTGAAGTTATTAGAAAAAATTTAGGATCAGCCGCAATCTGCATGCCAGAAAACGAATGACATAAAATAGTAGTGTCATTCGTTTGATAACCAAGTCTCGTTATAACCTGACCTCGTTAAACCGGACCTCGTTATAACCGAGTCTCGTTATAGCCGGACCTCGTTATAACCGAGTCTCGTTGTAACCGGGTCTCGTTATAACCGGACCTCGTTATAACCGAGTCTCGTTGTAACCGGACCCTCGTTATAACCGGGTCTCGTTATAACCGGGTCTCGTTATAACCGGGTCTCGTTATAACCGGACCCTCGTTATAACCGGACCCTCGTTATAATCGGGGCCTCGTCATAGTCGGGGTCTCGTTATAGTCGGGACCATTGTAGCATGGTCCTCGTTGTAATCAGGCCCAGGTGTTAACCGATATGTTTTTCCCAGCACCATCTTCATACCCAAAAAGTTACAGGTGTTATACCATGTCGTAAACATGCCATTTTATTTCCAAAAATTATTCCTCTCGCAATACGGATGAAAGGAGTCAACCGATCTCCACCGTGATGACTTAAGAATTTGGTTTCTTAATCAATTTTGCTTCCATCTTTTACGTATTTCCGACTTGTAGAGACACACAATGGCATACAACAGTTAAAGTGAACCATTTTTACAGTAAATTTGGCGATAAATGTTTTAAACTGACATTTTATGTATATTATAGCCTATTAGAGTACATTAGTTTAAGTACGCGGGAGCACTAGCGCTCGCGAAAATGACTCCCTTTGCTACCACAATGTAACGCGCTGAACAAATCGTGACGTCATTAGAACATAGGTCTATTCGACAGTGAACCAACGCCTTATTGTAGCAGTTTCTCAATCAATTTTGCTTCCATCTTTTACGTATTTCCGACTTGTAGAGACACACAATGGCAAACAACAGTTAAAGTGAACCATTTTTACAGTAAATTTGGCGATAAATGGTTTTAAACTGACATTTTATGTATATTATAGCCTATTAGAGTACATTAGTTTAAGTACGCGGGAGCACTAGCGCTCGCGAAAATGACTCCCTTTGCTACCACAATGTAACGCGCTGAACAAATCGTGACGTCATTAGTACATAGGTCTATTCGACAGTGAACCAACGCCTTATTGTAGCAGTGGAAGGAGAAATCTGCTAGAGGTACGGATCCTTTGAAACGGCATGTGGATATTTATTTCTTCATTCAAATTAATATAACCCTTGCGCGAGAGTTTGATTTAATAACTTGACCTCATGTCCTTTCTCACGCTCCGTACTGAAGGTGACCGAAACATTGGACTAAAGGCCTTTTCACAAGACGCTAATAGGTCTGGACCTCGGTCAAAATCTCTCAAGGATTCACCAGGGACGTCGGTCACTCTCAAGAATTGGTGTCCTTTCATATGCGCTCTACCAACTCAGCTATCCAGCCCTGCGTTGGTGGTGTTCCCAATAGTCAACTATCTTGGTTCGTTTGGCAGTCAGAAGCCATGAAACCACGCATACACTGCCATATCCCAAGGATCATTTTATCGATACGCGCAGCAATGCTGCAACCTGGGAACGGTACATGGAGGATCACTCAGATGATACGGCTTTTTAATTAATATAATCGTCAAATAACCACAAGGGAAACTGACCGAATTAAACGTCATTGAAAAGTGAACACAGAAAATTTGACTGGTGCGGGATTCGAACTGTGTCTTATTCGTAGTTGAAAATATGTCACAGGTCGAACTTTATTTGGCACGACATTTACACTTAATTCAGCGAGGGCTTTAGTTTTTAAAGGCAGTATAATACTTTGGTAAGAAACCAAAACAGAAATGTTCACAGATTTACGTATAACTTACAGGGTATGAAGATGGTGGTGGTAGAAACATAATGTTAACAATTTTCCGCCCGAAATACTGTATTTATCCAGAAATTAGTAAAACAACGACCGAAAATCTTTTTGATCTTTTAAAAGATCAAAAATAAAAGAGGAAAGACTTAAGAAATACTGTGGCCGTTTTTCACTGTTTTCTCAAAACTGGGCATCGTATGGAACTGAAATTTTCACAGATGACTATAACTGTATCTGTCTTGATCTTTTTGCCCATGATTCTGTATTTCTTTGATAAAAATCAAAGTATGATACTACCTTTAAACATAATTTGCTTGCAATTTGTTCCTGTCACATTGCTTTAGAGCAACGATTGCCAGCGTGCTGCTTTGTACACAACAGCGCCATCTCACGGGTGAATTTAATCCCACTGACTCCTCTTCGTGTGAAATATTGTATTTTTGTTTTGTACTTGACATAGCACGAGGAGCCTGAAGTTATTAGAAAAAATTTAGGATCAGCCGCAATCTGCATGCCAGAAAACGAATGACATAAAATAGTAGTGTCATTCGTTTGATAACCAAGTCTCGTTATAACCTGACCTCGTTAAACCGGACCTCGTTATAACCGAGTCTCGTTATAGCCGGACCCCGTTATAACCGAGTCTCGTTATAACCGGGTCTCGTTATAACCGGGTCTCGTTATAACCGGGTCTCGTTATAACCGGACCCTCGTTATAACCGGACCCTCGTTATAATCGGGGCCTCGTCATGGTCGGGGTCTCGTTATAGTCGGGACCATTGTAGCATGGTCCTCGTTGTAATCAGGCCCAGGTGTTAACCGATATGTTTTTCCCAGCACCATCTTCATACCCAAAAAGTTACAGGTGTTATACCATGTCGTAAACATGCCATTTTATTTCCAAAAATTATTCCTCTCGCAATACGGATGAAAGGAGTCAACCGATCTCCACCGTGATGACTTAAGAATTTGGTTTCTTAATCAATTTTGCTTCCATCTTTTACGTATTTCCGACTTGTAGAGACACACAATGGCATACAACAGTTAAAGTGAACCATTTTTACAGTAAATTTGGCGATAAATGTTTTAAACTGACATTTTATGTATATTATAGCCTATTAGAGTACATTAGTTTAAGAACGCGGGAGCATTAGCGCTCGCGAAAATGACTCCCTTTGCTACCACAATGTAACGCGCTGAACAAATCGTGACGTCATTAGAACATAGGTCTATTCGACAGTGAACCAACGCCTTATTGTAGCAGTTTCTCAATCAATTTTGCTTCCATCTTTTACGTATTTCCGACTTGTAGAGACACACAATGGCAAACAACAGTTAAAGTGAACCATTTTTACAGTAAATTTGGCGATAAATGGTTTTAAACTGACATTTTATGTATATTATAGCCTATTAGAGTACATTAGTTTAAGTACGCGGGAGCACTAGCGCTCGCGAAAATGACTCCCTTTGCTACCACAATGTAACGCGCTGAACAAATCGTGACGTCATTAGTACATAGGTCTATTCGACAGTGAACCAACGCCTTATTGTAGCAGTGGAAGGATAAATCTGCTAGAGGAACGGATCCTTTGAAACGGCATGTGGATATTTATTTCTTCATTCAAATTAATATAACCCTTGCGCGAGAGTTTGATTTAATAACTTGACCTCATGTCCTTTCTCACGCTCCGTACTGAAGGTGACCGAAACATTGGACTAAAGGCCTTTTCACAAGATGCTAATAGGTCTGGACCTCGGTCAAAATCTCTCAAGGATTCACCAGGGACGTCGGTCACTCTCAAGAATTGGTGTCCTTTCATATGCGCTCTACCAACTCAGCTATCCAGCCCTGCGTTGGTGGTGTTCCCAATAGTCAACTATCTTGGTTCGTTTGGCAGTCAGAAGCCATGAAACCACGCATACACTGCCATATCCCAAGGATCATTTTATCGATACGCGCAGCAATGCTGCAACCTGGGAACGGTACATGGAGGATCACTCAGATGATACGGCTTTTTAATTAATATAATCGTCAAATAACCACAAGGGAAACTGACCGAATTAAACGTCATTGAAAAGTGAACACAGAAAATTTGACTGGTGCGGGATTCGAACTGTGTCTTATTCGTAGTTGAAAATATGTCACAGGTCGAACTTTATTTGGCACGACATTTACACTTAATTCAGCGAGGGCTTTAGTTTTTAAAGGCAGTATAATACTTTGGTAAGAAACCAAAACAGAAATGTTCACAGATTTACGTATAACTTACAGGGTATGAAGATGGTGGTGGTAGAAACATAACGTTAACAATTTTCCGCCCGAAATACTGTATTTATCCAGAAATTAGTAAAACAACGACCGAAAATCTTTTTGATCTTTTAAAAGATCAAAAATAAAAGAGGAAAGACTTAAGAAATACTGTGGCCGTTTTTCACTGTTTTCTCAAAACTGGGCATCGTATGGAACTGAAATTTTCACAGATGACTATAACTGTATCTGTCTTGATCTTTTTGCCCATGATTCTGTATTTCTTTGATAAAAATCAAAGTATGATACTACCTTTAAACATAATTTGCTTGCAATGTGTTCCTGTCACATTGCTTTAGAGCAACGATTGCCAGCGTGCTGCTTTGTACACAACAGCGCCATCTCACGGGTGAATTTAATCCCACTGACTCCTCTTCGTGTGAAATATTGTATTTTTGTTTTGTACTTGACATAGCACGAGGAGCCTGAAGTTATTAGAAAAAATTTAGGATCAGCCGCAATCTGCATGCCAGAAAACGAATGACATAAAATAGTAGTGTCATTCGTTTGATAACCAAGTCTCGTTATAACCTGACCTCGTTAAACCGGACCTCGTTATAACCGAGTCTCGTTATAGCCGGACCTCGTTATAACCGAGTCTCGTTGTAACCGGGTCTCGTTATAACCGGACCTCGTTATAACCGAGTCTCGTTGTAACCGGGTCTCGTTATAACCGGGTCTCGTTATAACCGGGTCTCGTTATAACCGGACCCTCGTTATAACCGGACCCTCGTTATAATCGGGGCCTCGTCATAGTCGGGGTCTCGTTATAGTCGGGACCATTGTAGCATGGTCCTCGTTGTAATCAGGCCCAGGTGTTAACCGATATGTTTTTCCCAGCACCATCTTCATACCCAAAAAGTTACAGGTGTTATACCATGTCGTAAACATGCCATTTTATTTCCAAAAATTATTCCTCTCGCAATACGGATGAAAGGAGTCAACCGATCTCCACCGTGATGACTTAAGAATTTGGTTTCTTAATCAATTTTGCTTCCATCTTTTACGTATTTCCGACTTGTAGAGACACACAATGGCATACAACAGTTAAAGTGAACCATTTTTACAGTAAATTTGGCGATAAATGTTTTAAACTGACATTTTATGTATATTATAGCCTATTAGAGTACATTAGTTTAAGTACGCGGGAGCACTAGCGCTCGCGAAAATGACTCCCTTTGCTACCACAATGTAACGCGCTGAACAAATCGTGACGTCATTAGAACATAGGTCTATTCGACAGTGAACCAACGCCTTATTGTAGCAGTTTCTCAATCAATTTTGCTTCCATCTTTTACGTATTTCCGACTTGTAGAGACACACAATGGCAAACAACAGTTAAAGTGAACCATTTTTACAGTAAATTTGGCGATAAATGGTTTTAAACTGACATTTTATGTATATTATAGCCTATTAGAGTACATTAGTTTAAGTACGCGGGAGCACTAGCGCTCGCGAAAATGACTCCCTTTGCTACCACAATGTAACGCGCTGAACAAATCGTGACGTCATTAGTACATAGGTCTATTCGACAGTGAACCAACGCCTTATTGTAGCAGTGGAAGGAGAAATCTGCTAGAGGTACGGATCCTTTGAAACGGCATGTGGATATTTATTTCTTCATTCAAATTAATATAACCCTTGCGCGAGAGTTTGATTTAATAACTTGACCTCATGTCCTTTCTCACGCTCCGTACTGAAGGTGACCGAAACATTGGACTAAAGGCCTTTTCACAAGACGCTAATAGGTCTGGACCTCGGTCAAAATCTCTCAAGGATTCACCAGGGACGTCGGTCACTCTCAAGAATTGGTGTCCTTTCATATGCGCTCTACCAACTCAGCTATCCAGCCCTGCGTTGGTGGTGTTCCCAATAGTCAACTATCTTGGTTCGTTTGGCAGTCAGAAGCCATGAAACCACGCATACACTGCCATATCCCAAGGATCATTTTATCGATACGCGCAGCAATGCTGCAACCTGGGAACGGTACATGGAGGATCACTCAGATGATACGGCTTTTTAATTAATATAATCGTCAAATAACCACAAGGGAAACTGACCGAATTAAACGTCATTGAAAAGTGAACACAGAAAATTTGACTGGTGCGGGATTCGAACTGTGTCTTATTCGTAGTTGAAAATATGTCACAGGTCGAACTTTATTTGGCACGACATTTACACTTAATTCAGCGAGGGCTTTAGTTTTTAAAGGCAGTATAATACTTTGGTAAGAAACCAAAACAGAAATGTTCACAGATTTACGTATAACTTACAGGGTATGAAGATGGTGGTGGTAGAAACATAATGTTAACAATTTTCCGCCCGAAATACTGTATTTATCCAGAAATTAGTAAAACAACGACCGAAAATCTTTTTGATCTTTTAAAAGATCAAAAATAAAAGAGGAAAGACTTAAGAAATACTGTGGCCGTTTTTCACTGTTTTCTCAAAACTGGGCATCGTATGGAACTGAAATTTTCACAGATGACTATAACTGTATCTGTCTTGATCTATTTGCCCATGATTCTGTATTTCTTTGATAAAAATCAAAGTATGATACTACCTTTAAACATAATTTGCTTGCAATGTGTTCCTGTCACATTGCTTTAGAGCAACGATTGCCAGCGTGCTGCTTTGTACACAACAGCGCCATCTCACGGGTGAATTTAATCCCACTGACTCCTCTTCGTGTGAAATATTGTATTTTTGTTTTGTACTTGACATAGCACGAGGAGCCTGAAGTTATTAGAAAAAATTTAGGATCAGCCGCAATCTGCATGCCAGAAAACGAATGACATAAAATAGTAGTGTCATTCGTTTGATAACCAAGTCTCGTTATAACCTGACCTCGTTAAACCGGACCTCGTTATAACCGAGTCTCGTTATAGCCGGACCCCGTTATAACCGAGTCTCGTTATAACCGGGTCTCGTTATAACCGGGTCTCGTTATAACCGGGTCTCGTTATAACCGGACCCTCGTTATAACCGGACCCTCGTTATAATCGGGGCCTCGTCATGGTCGGGGTCTCGTTATAGTCGGGACCATTGTAGCATGGTCCTCGTTGTAATCAGGCCCAGGTGTTAACCGATATGTTTTTCCCAGCACCATCTTCATACCCAAAAAGTTACAGGTGTTATACCATGTCGTAAACATGCCATTTTATTTCCAAAAATTATTCCTCTCGCAATACGGATGAAAGGAGTCAACCGATCTCCACCGTGATGACTTAAGAATTTGGTTTCTTAATCAATTTTGCTTCCATCTTTTACGTATTTCCGACTTGTAGAGACACACAATGGCATACAACAGTTAAAGTGAACCATTTTTACAGTAAATTTGGCGATAAATGTTTTAAACTGACATTTTATGTATATTATAGCCTATTAGAGTACATTAGTTTAAGAACGCGGGAGCATTAGCGCTCGCGAAAATGACTCCCTTTGCTACCACAATGTAACGCGCTGAACAAATCGTGACGTCATTAGAACATAGGTCTATTCGACAGTGAACCAACGCCTTATTGTAGCAGTTTCTCAATCAATTTTGCTTCCATCTTTTACGTATTTCCGACTTGTAGAGACACACAATGGCAAACAACAGTTAAAGTGAACCATTTTTACAGTAAATTTGGCGATAAATGGTTTTAAACTGACATTTTATGTATATTATAGCCTATTAGAGTACATTAGTTTAAGTACGCGGGAGCACTAGCGCTCGCGAAAATGACTCCCTTTGCTACCACAATGTAACGCGCTGAACAAATCGTGACGTCATTAGTACATAGGTCTATTCGACAGTGAACCAACGCCTTATTGTAGCAGTGGAAGGAGAAATCTGCTAGAGGTACGGATCCTTTGAAACGGCATGTGGATATTTATTTCTTCATTCAAATTAATAAAACCCTTGCGCGAGAGTTTGATTTAATAACTTGACCTCATGTCCTTTCTCACGCTCCGTACTGAGGGTGACCGAAACATTGGACTAAAGGCCTTTTCACAAGACGCTAATAGGTCTGGACCTCGGTCAAAATCTCTCAAGGATTCACCAGGGACGTCGGTCACTCTCAAGAATTGGCGTCCTTTCATATGCGCTCTACCAACTCAGCTATCCAGCCCTGCGTTGGTGGTGTTCCCAATAGTCAACTATCTTGGTTCGTTTGGCAGTCAGACGCCATGAAACCACGCATACACTGCCATATCCCAAGGATCATTTTATCGATACGCGCAGCAATGCTGCAACCTGGGAACGGTACATGGAGGATCACTCAGATGATACGGCTTTTTAATTAATATAATCGTCAAATAACCACAAGGGAAACTGACCGAATTAAACGTCATTGAAAAGTGAACACAGAAAATTTGACTGGTGCGGGATTCGAACTGTGTCTTATTCGTAGTTGAAAATATGTCACAGGTCGAACTTTATTTGGCACGACATTTACACTTAATTCAGCGAGGGCTTTAGTTTTTAAAGGCAGTATAATACTTTGGTAAGAAACCAAAACAGAAATGTTCACAGATTTACGTATAACTTACAGGGTATGAAGATGGTGGTGGTAGAAACATAACGTTAACAATTTTCCGCCCGAAATACTGTATTTATCCAGAAATTAGTAAAACAACGACCGAAAATCTTTTTGATCTTTTAAAAGATCAAAAATAAAAGAGGAAAGACTTAAGAAATACTGTGGCCGTTTTTCACTGTTTTCTCAAAACTGGGCATCGTATGGAACTGAAATTTTCACAGATGACTATAACTGTATCTGTCTTGATCTTTTTGCCCATGATTCTGTATTTCTTTGATAAAAATCAAAGTATGATACTACCTTTAAACATAATTTGCTTGCAATGTGTTCCTGTCACATTGCTTTAGAGCAACGATTGCCAGCGTGCTGCTTTGTACACAACAGCGCCATCTCACGGGTGAATTTAATCCCACTGACTCCTCTTCGTGTGAAATATTGTATTTTTGTTTTGTACTTGACATAGCACGAGGAGCCTGAAGTTATTAGAAAAAATTTAGGATCAGCCGCAATCTGCATGCCAGAAAACGAATGACATAAAATAGTAGTGTCATTCGTTTGATAACCAAGTCTCGTTATAACCTGACCTCGTTAAACCGGACCTCGTTATAACCGAGTCTCGTTATAGCCGGACCCCGTTATAACCGAGTCTCGTTATAACCGGGTCTCGTTATAACCGGGTCTCGTTATAACCGGGTCTCGTTATAACCGGGTCTCGTTATAACCGGACCCTCGTTATAACCGGACCCTCGTTATAATCGGGGCCTCGTCATGGTCGGGGTCTCGTTATAGTCGGGACCATTGTAGCATGGTCCTCGTTGTAATCAGGCCCAGGTGTTAACCGATATGTTTTTCCCAGCACCATCTTCATACCCAAAAAGTTACAGGTGTTATACCATGTCGTAAACATGCCATTTTATTTCCAAAAATTATTCCTCTCGCAATACGGATGAAAGGAGTCAACCGATCTCCACCGTGATGACTTAAGAATTTGGTTTCTTAATCAATTTTGCTTCCATCTTTTACGTATTTCCGACTTGTAGAGACACACAATGGCATACAACAGTTAAAGTGAACCATTTTTACAGTAAATTTGGCGATAAATGTTTTAAACTGACATTTTATGTATATTATAGCCTATTAGAGTACATTAGTTTAAGTACGCGGGAGCATTAGCGCTCGCGAAAATGACTTCCTTTGCTACCACAATGTAACGCGCTGAACAAATCGTGACGTCATTAGAACATAGGTCTATTCGACAGTGAACCAACGCCTTATTGTAGCAGTTTCTCAATCAATTTTGCTTCCATCTTTTACGTATTTCCGACTTGTAGAGACACACAATGGCAAACAACAGTTAAAGTGAACCATTTTTACAGTAAATTTGGCGATAAATGGTTTTAAACTGACATTTTATGTATATTATAGCCTATTAGAGTACATTAGTTTAAGTACGCGGGAGCACTAGCGCTCGCGAAAATGACTCCCTTTGCTACCACAATGTAACGCGCTGAACAAATCGTGACGTCATTAGTACATAGGTCTATTCGACAGTGAACCAACGCCTTATTGTAGCAGTGGAAGGATAAATCTGCTAGAGGAACGGATCCTTTGAAACGGCATGTGGATATTTATTTCTTCATTCAAATTAATATCACCCTTGCGCGAGAGTTTGATTTAATAACTTGACCTCATGTCCTTTCTCACGCTCCGTACTGAAGGTGACCGAAACATTGGACTAAAGGCCTTTTCACAAGATGCTAATAGGTCTGGACCTCGGTCAAAATCTCTCAAGGATTCACCAGGGACGTCGGTCACTCTCAAGAATTGGTGTCCTTTCATATGCGCTCTACCAACTCAGCTATCCAGCCCTGCGTTGGTGGTGTTCCCAATAGTCAACTATCTTGGTTCGTTTGGCAGTCAGAAGCCATGAAACCACGCATACACTGCCATATCCCAAGGATCATTTTATCGATACGCGCAGCAATGCTGCAACCTTGGAACGGTACATGGAGGATCACTCAGATGATACGGCTTTTTAATTAATATAATCGTCAAATAACCACAAGGGAAACTGACCGAATTAAACGTCATTGAAAAGTGAACACAGAAAATTTGACTGGTGCGGGATTCGAACTGTGTCTTATTCGTAGTTGAAAATATGTCACAGGTCGAACTTTATTTGGCACGACATTTACACTTAATTCAGCGAGGGCTTTAGTTTTTAAAGGCAGTATAATACTTTGGTAAGAAACCAAAACAGAAATGTTCACAGATTTACGTATAACTTACAGGGTATGAAGATGGTGGTGGTAGAAACATAACGTTAACAATTTTCCGCCCGAAATACTGTATTTATCCAGAAATTAGTAAAACAACGACCGAAAATCTTTTTGATCTTTTAAAAGATCAAAAATAAAAGAGGAAAGACTTAAGAAATACTGTGGCCGTTTTTCACTGTTTTCTCAAAACTGGGCATCGTATGGAACTGAAATTTTCACAGATGACTATAACTGTATCTGTCTTGATCTTTTTGCCCATGATTCTGTATTTCTTTGATAAAAATCAAAGTATGATACTACCTTTAAACATAATTTGCTTGCAATGTGTTCCTGTCACATTGCTTTAGAGCAACGATTGCCAGCGTGCTGCTTTGTACACAACAGCGCCATCTCACGGGTGAATTTAATCCCACTGACTCCTCTTCGTGTGAAATATTGTATTTTTGTTTTGTACTTGACATAGCACGAGGAGCCTGAAGTTATTAGAAAAAATTTAGGATCAGCCGCAATCTGCATGCCAGAAAACGAATGACATAAAATAGTAGTGTCATTCGTTTGATAACCAAGTCTCGTTATAACCTGACCTCGTTAAACCGGACCTCGTTATAACCGAGTCTCGTTATAGCCGGACCTCGTTATAACCGAGTCTCGTTGTAACCGGGTCTCGTTATAACCGGGTCTCGTTATAACCGGGTCTCGTTATAACCGGACCCTCGTTATAACCGGACCCTCGTTATAATCGGGTCCTCGTCATAGTCGGGGTCTCGTTATAGTCGGGACCATTGTAGCATGGTCCTCGTTGTAATCAGGCCCAGGTGTTAACCGATATGTTTTTCCCAGCACCATCTTCATACCCAAAAAGTTACAGGTGTTATACCATGTCGTAAACATGCCATTTTATTTCCAAAAATTATTCCTCTCGCAATACGGATGAAAGGAGTCAACCGATCTCCACCGTGATGACTTAAGAATTTGGTTTCTTAATCAATTTTGCTTCCATCTTTTACGTATTTCCGACTTGTGGAGACACACAATGGCATACAACAGTTAAAGTGAACCATTTTTACAGTAAATTTGGCGATAAATGTTTTAAACTGACATTTTATGTATATTATAGCCTATTAGAGTACATTAGTTTAAGTACGCGGGAGCATTAGCGCTCGCGAAAATGACTCCCTTTGCTACCACAATGTAACGCGCTGAACAAATCGTGACGTCATTAGAACATAGGTCTATTCGACAGTGAACCAACGCCTTATTGTAGCAGTTTCTCAATCAATTTTGCTTCCATCTTTTACGTATTTCCGACTTGTAGAGACACACAATGGCAAACAACAGTTAAAGTGAACCATTTTTACAGTAAATTTGGCGATAAATGGTTTTAAACTGACATTTTATGTATATTATAGCCTATTAGAGTACATTAGTTTAAGTACGCGGGAGCACTAGCGCTCGCGAAAATGACTCCCTTTGCTACCACAATGTAACGCGCTGAACAAATCGTGACGTCATTAGTACATAGGTCTATTCGACAGTGAACCAACGCCTTATTGTAGCAGTGGAAGGAGAAATCTGCTAGAGGTACGGATCCTTTGAAACGGCATGTGGATATTTATTTCTTCATTCAAATTAATATAACCCTTGCGCGAGAGTTTTATTTAATAACTTGACCTCATGTCCTTTCTCACGCTCCGTACTGAAGGTGACCGAAACATTGGACTAAAGGCCTTTTCACAAGACGCTAATAGGTCTGGACCTCGGTCAAAATCTCTCAAGGATTCACCAGGGACGTCGGTCACTCTCAAGAATTGGTGTCCTTTCATATGCGCTCTACCAACTCAGCTATCCAGCCCTGCGTTGGTGGTGTTCCCAATAGTCAACTATCTTGGTTCGTTTGGCAGTCAGAAGCCATGAAACCACGCATACACTGCCATATCCCAAGGATCATTTTATCGATACGCGCAGCAATGCTGCAACCTGGGAACGGTACATGGAGGATCACTCAGATGATACGGCTTTTTAATTAATATAATCGTCAAATAACCACAAGGGAAACTGACCGAATTAAACGTCATTGAAAAGTGAACACAGAAAATTTGACTGGTGCGGGATTCGAACTGTGTCTTATTCGTAGTTGAAAATATGTCACAGGTCGAACTTTATTTGGCACGACATTTACACTTAATTCAGCGAGGGCTTTAGTTTTTAAAGGCAGTATAATACTTTGGTAAGAAACCAAAACAGAAATGTTCACAGATTTACGTATAACTTACAGGGTATGAAGATGGTGGTGGTAGAAACATAACGTTAAAAATTTTCCGCCCGAAATACTGTATTTATCCAGAAATTAGTAAAACAACGACCGAAAATCTTGTTGATCTTTTAAAAGATCAAAAATAAAAGAGGAAAGACTTAAGAAATACTGTGGCCGTTTTTCACTGTTTTCTCAAAACTGGGCATCGTGAGGAACTGAAATTTTCACAGATGACTATAACTGTATCTGTCTTGATCTTTTTGCCCATGATTCTGTATTTCTTTGATAAAAATCAAAGTATGATACTACCTTTAAACATAATTTGCTTGCAATGTGTTCCTGTCACATTGCTTTAGAGCAACGATTGCCAGCGTGCTGCTTTGTACACAACAGCGCCATCTCACGGGTGAATTTAATCCCACTGACTCCTCTTCGTGTGAAATATTGTATTTTTGTTTTGTACTTGACATAGCACGAGGAGCCTGAAGTTATTAGAAAAATTTTAGGATCAGCCGCAATCTGCATGCCAGAAAACGAATGACATAAAATAGTAGTGTCATTCGTTTGATAACCAAGTCTCGTTATAACCTGACCTCGTTAAACCGGACCTCGTTATAACCGAGTCTCGTTATAGCCGGACCTCGTTATAACCGAGTCTCGTTGTAACCGGGTCTCGTTATAACCGGGTCTCGTTATAACCGGGTCTCGTTATAACCGGACCCTCGTTATAACCGGACCCTCGTTATAATCGGGGCCTCGTCATAGTCGGGGTCTCGTTATAGTCGGGACCATTGTAGCATGGTCCTCGTTGTAATCAGGCCCAGGTGTTAACCGATATGTTTTTCCCAGCACCATCTTCATACCCAAAAAGTTACAGGTGTTATACCATGTCGTAAACATGCCATTTTATTTCCAAAAATTATTCCTCTCGCAATACGGATGAAAGGAGTCAACCGATCTCCACCGTGATGACTTAAGAATTTGGTTTCTTAATCAATTTTGCTTCCATCTTTTACGTATTTCCGACTTGTAGAGACACACAATGGCATACAACAGTTAAAGTGAACCATTTTTACAGTAAATTTGGCGATAAATGTTTTAAACTGACATTTTATGTATATTATAGCCTATTAGAGTACATTAGTTTAAGTACGCGGGAGCATTAGCGCTCGCGAAAATGACTCCCTTTGCTACCACAATGTAACGCGCTGAACAAATCGTGACGTCATTAGAACATAGGTCTATTCGACAGTGAACCAACGCCTTATTGTAGCAGTTTCTCAATCAATTTTGCTTCCATCTTTTACGTATTTCCGACTTGTAGAGACACACAATGGCAAACAACAGTTAAAGTGAACCATTTTTACAGTAAATTTGGCGATAAATGGTTTTAAACTGACATTTTATGTATATTATAGCCTATTAGAGTACATTAGTTTAAGTACGCGGGAGCACTAGCGCTCGCGAAAATGACTCCCTTTGCTACCACAATGTAACGCGCTGAACAAATCGTGACGTCATTAGTACATAGGTCTATTCGACAGTGAACCAACGCCTTATTGTAGCAGTGGAAGGAGAAATCTGCTAGAGGTACGGATCCTTTGAAACGGCATGTGGATATTTATTTCTTCATTCAAATTAATATAACCCTTGCGCGAGAGTTTGATTTAATAACTTGACCTCATGTCCTTTCTCACGCTCCGTACTGAAGGTGACCGAAACATTGGACTAAAGGCCTTTTCACAAGACGCTAATAGGTCTGGACCTCGGTCAAAATCTCTCAAGGATTCACCAGGGACGTCGGTCACTCTCAAGAATTGGTGTCCTTTCATATGCGCTCTACCAACTCAGCTATCCAGCCCTGCGTTGGTGGTGTTCCCAATAGTCAACTATCTTGGTTCGTTTGGCAGTCAGAAGCCATGAAACCACGCATACACTGCCATATCCCAAGGATCATTTTATCGATACGCGCAGCAATGCTGCAACCTGGGAACGGTACATGGAGGATCACTCAGATGATACGGCTTTTTAATTAATATAATCGTCAAATAACCACAAGGGAAACTGACCGAATTAAACGTCATTGAAAAGTGAACACAGAAAATTTGACTGGTGCGGGATTCGAACTGTGTCTTATTCGTAGTTGAAAATATGTCACAGGTCGAACTTTATTTGGCACGACATTTACACTTAATTCAGCGAGGGCTTTAGTTTTTAAAGGCAGTATAATACTTTGGTAAGAAACCAAAACAGAAATGTTCACAGATTTACGTATAACTTACAGGGTATGAAGATGGTGGTGGTAGAAACATAACGTTAACAATTTTCCGCCCGAAATACTGTATTTATCCAGAAATTAGTAAAACAACGACCGAAAATCTTTTTGATCTTTTAAAAGATCAAAAATAAAAGAGGAAAGACTTAAGAAATACTGTGGCCGTTTTTCACTGTTTTCTCAAAACTGGGCATCGTATGGAACTGAAATTTTCACAGATGACTATAACTGTATCTGTCTTGATCTTTTTGCCCATGATTCTGTATTTCTTTGATAAAAATCAAAGTATGATACTACCTTTAAACATAATTTGCTTGCAATGTGTTCCTGTCACATTGCTTTAGAGCAACGATTGCCAGCGTGCTGCTTTGTACACAACAGCGCCATCTCACGGGTGAATTTAATCCCACTGACTCCTCTTCGTGTGAAATATTGTATTTTTGTTTTGTACTTGACATAGCACGAGGAGCCTGAAGTTATTAGAAAAATTTTAGGATCAGCCGCAATCTGCATGCCAGAAAACGAATGACATAAAATAGTAGTGTCATTCGTTTGATAACCAAGTCTCGTTATAACCTGACCTCGTTAAACCGGACCTCGTTATAACCGAGTCTCGTTATAGCCGGACCTTGTTATAACCGAGTCTCGTTGTAACCGGGTCTCGTTATAACCGGGTCTCGTTATAACCGGGTCTCGTTATAACCGGGTCTCGTTATAACCGGACCCTCGTTATAACCGGACCCTCGTTATAATCGGGGCCTCGTCATAGTCGGGGTCTCGTTATAGTCGGGACCATTGTAGCATGGTCCTCGTTGTAATCAGGCCCAGGTGTTAACCGATATGTTTTTCCCAGCACCATCTTCATACCCAAAAAGTTACAGGTGTTATACCATGTCGTAAACATGCCATTTTATTTCCAAAAATTATTCCTCTCGCAATACGGATGAAAGGAGTCAACCGATCTCCACCGTGATGACTTAAGAATTTGGTTTCTTAATCAATTTTGCTTCCATCTTTTACGTATTTCCGACTTGTAGAGACACACAATGGCATACAACAGTTAAAGTGAACCATTTTTACAGTAAATTTGGCGATAAATGTTTTAAACTGACATTTTATGTATATTATAGCCTATTAGAGTACATTAGTTTAAGTACGCGGGAGCATTAGCGCTCGCGAAAATGACTCCCTTTGCTACCACAATGTAACGCGCTGAACAAATCGTGACGTCATTAGAACATAGGTCTATTCGACAGTGAACCAACGCCTTATTGTAGCAGTTTCTCAATCAATTTTGCTTCCATCTTTTACGTATTTCCGACTTGTAGAGACACACAATGGCAAACAACAGTTAAAGTGAACCATTTTTACAGTAAATTTGGCGATAAATGGTTTTAAACTGACATTTTATGTATATTATAGCCTATTAGAGTACATTAGTTTAAGTACGCGGGAGCACTAGCGCTCGCGAAAATGACTCCCTTTGCTACCACAATGTAACGCGCTGAACAAATCGTGACGTCATTAGTACATAGGTCTATTCGACAGTGAACCAACGCCTTATTGTAGCAGTGGAAGGAGAAATCTGCTAGAGGTACGGATCCTTTGAAACGGCATGTGGATATTTATTTCTTCATTCAAATTAATATAACCCTTGCGCGAGAGTTTGATTTAATAACTTGACCTCATGTCCTTTCTCACGCTCCGTACTGAAGGTGACCGAAACATTGGACTAAAGGCCTTTTCACAAGACGCTAATAGGTCTGGACCTCGGTCAAAATCTCTCAAGGATTCACCAGGGACGTCGGTCACTCTCAAGAATTGGTGTCCTTTCATATGCGCTCTACCAACTCAGCTATCCAGCCCTGCGTTGGTGGTGTTCCCAATAGTCAACTATCTTGGTTCGTTTGGCAGTCAGAAGCCATGAAACCACGCATACACTGCCATATCCCAAGGATCATTTTATCGATACGCGCAGCAATGCTGCAACCTGGGAACGGTACATGGAGGATCACTCAGATGATACGGCTTTTTAATTAATATAATCGTCAAATAACCACAAGGGAAACTGACCGAATTAAACGTCATTGAAAAGTGAACACAGAAAATTTGACTGGTGCGGGATTCGAACTGTGTCTTATTCGTAGTTGAAAATATGTCACAGGTCGAACTTTATTTGGCACGACATTTACACTTAATTCAGCGAGGGCTTTAGTTTTTAAAGGCAGTATAATACTTTGGTAAGAAACCAAAACAGAAATGTTCACAGATTTACGTATAACTTACAGGGTATGAAGATGGTGGTGGTAGAAACATAACGTTAACAATTTTCCGCCCGAAATACTGTATTTATCCAGAAATTAGTAAAACAACGACCGAAAATCTTGTTGATCTTTTAAAAGATCAAAAATAAAAGAGGAAAGACTTAAGAAATACTGTGGCCGTTTTTCACTGTTTTCTCAAAACTGGGCATCGTATGGAACTGAAATTTTCACAGATGACTATAACTGTATCTGTCTTGATCTTTTTGCCCATGATTCTGTATTTCTTTGATAAAAATCAAAGTATGATACTACCTTTAAACATAATTTGCTTGCAATGTGTTCCTGTCACATTGCTTTAGAGCAACGATTGCCAGCGTGCTGCTTTGTACACAACAGCGCCATCTCACGGGTGAATTTAATCCCACTGACTCCTCTTCGTGTGAAATATTGTATTTTTGTTTTGTACTTGACATAGCACGAGGAGCCTGAAGTTATTAGAAAAATTTTAGGATCAGCCGCAATCTGCATGCCAGAAAACGAATGACATAAAATAGTAGTGTCATTCGTTTGATAACCAAGTCTCGTTATAACCTGACCTCGTTAAACCGGACCTCGTTATAACCGAGTCTCGTTATAGCCGGACCTCGTTATAACCGAGTCTCGTTATAACCGGGTCTCGTTATAACCGGGTCTCGTTATAACCGGGTCTCGTTATAACCGGGTCTCGTTATAACCGGACCCTCGTTATAACCGGACCCTCGTTATAATCGGGGCCTCGTCATAGTCGGGGTCTCGTTATAGTCGGGACCATTGTAGCATGGACCTCGTTGTAATCAGGCCCAGGTGTTAACCGATATGTTTTTCCCAGCACCATCTTCATACCCAAAAAGTTACAGGTGTTATACCATGTCCGTAAACATGCCATTTTATTTCCAAAAATTATTCCTCTCGCAATACGGATGAAAGGAGTCAACCGATCTCCACCGTGATGACTTAAGCATTTGGTTTCTTAATCAATTTTGCTTCCATCTTTTACGTATTTCCGACTTGTAGAGACACACAATGGCATACAACAGTTAAAGTGAACCATTTTTACAGTAAATTTGGCGATAAATGTTTTAAACTGACATTTTATGTATATTATAGCCTATTAGAGTACATTAGTTTAAGTACGCGGGAGCATTAGCGCTCGCGAAAATGACTCCCTTTGGTACCACAATGTAACGCGCTGAACAAATCGTGACGTCATTAGAACATAGGTCTATTCGACAGTGAACCAACGCCTTATTGTAGCAGTTTCTCAATCAATTTTGCTTCCATCTTTTACGTATTTCCGACTTGTAGAGACACACAATGGCAAACAACAGTTAAAGTGAACCATTTTTACAGTAAATTTGGCGATAAATGGTTTTAAACTGACATTTTATGTATATTATAGCCTATTAGAGTACATTAGTTTAAGTACGCGGGAGCACTAGCGCTCGCGAAAATGACTCCCTTTGCTACCACAATGTAACGCGCTGAACAAATCGTGACATCATTAGTACATAGGTCTATTCGACAGTGAACCAACGCCTTATTGTAGCAGTGGAAGGAGAAATCTGCTAGAGGTACGGATCCTTTGAAACGGCATGTGGATATTTATTTCTTCATTCAAATTAATATAACCCTTGCGCGAGAGTTTGATTTAATAACTTGACCTCATGTCCTTTCTCACGCTCCGTACTGAAGGTGACCGAAACATTGGACTAAAGGCCTTTTCACAAGACGCTAATAGGTCTGGACCTCGGTCAAAATCTCTCAAGGATTCACCAGGGACGTCGGTCACTCTCAAGAATTGGTGTCCTTTCATATGCGCTCTACCAACTCAGCTATCCAGCCCTGCGTTGGTGGTGTTCCCAATAGTCAACTATCTTGGTTCGTTTGGCAGTCAGAAGCCATGAAACCACGCATACACTGCCATATCCCAAGGATCATTTTATCGATACGCGCAGCAATGCTGCAACCTGGGAACGGTACATGGAGGATCACTCAGATGATACGGCTTTTTAATTAATATAATCGTCAAATAACCACAAGGGAAACTGACCGAATAAAACGTCATTGAAAAGTGAACACAGAAAATTTGACTGGTGCGGGATTCGAACTGTGTCTTATTCGTAGTTGAAAATATGTCACAGGTCGAACTTTATTTGGCACGACATTTACACTTAATTCAGCGAGGGCTTTAGTTTTTAAAGGCAGTATAATACTTTGGTAAGAAACCAAAACAGAAATGTTCACAGATTTACGTATAACTTACAGGGTATGAAGATGGTGGTGGTAGAAACATAACGTTAACAATTTTCCGCCCGAAATACTGTATTTATCCAGAAATTAGTAAAACAACGACCGAAAATCTTTTTGATCTTTTAAAAGATCAAAAATAAAAGAGGAAAGACTTAAGAAATACTGTGGCCGTTTTTCACTGTTTTCTCAAAACTGGGCATCGTATGGAACTGAAATTTTCACAGATGACTATAACTGTATCTGTCTTGATCTTTTTGCCCATGATTCTGTATTTCTTTGATAAAAATCAAAGTATGATACTACCTTTAAACTAATTTGCTTGCAATGTGTTCCTGTCACATTGCTTTAGAGCAACGATTGCCAGCATGCTGCTTTGTACACAACAGCGCCATCTCACGGGTGAATTTAATCCCACTGACTCCTCTTCGTGTGAAATATTGTATTTTTGTTTTGTACTTGACATAGCACGAGGAGCCTGAAGTTATTAGAAAAAATTTAGGATCAGCCGCAATCTGCATGCCAGAAAACGAATGACATAAAATAGTAGTGTCATTCGTTTGATAACCAAGTCTCGTTATAACCTGACCTCGTTATAACCGAGTCTCGTTATAGCTGGACCTCGTAATAACCGAGTCTCGTTATAACCGGGTCTCGTTATAACCGGGTCTCGTTATAACCGGGTCTCGTTATAACCGGATCCTCGTTATAACTGGGTCTCGTTATAACCGGACCCTCGTTATAACCGGACCCTCGTTATAATCGGGGCCTCGTCATGGTCGGGGTCTCGTTATAGTCGGGACCATTGTAGCATGGTCCTCGTTGTAATCAGGCCCAGGTGTTAACCGATATGTTTTTCCCAGCACCATCTTCATACCCAAAAAGTTACAGGTGTTATACCATGTCGTAAACATGCCATTTTATTTCCAAAAATTATTCCTCTCGCAATACGGATGAAAGGAGTCAACCGATCTCCACCGTGATGACTGAAGAATTTGGTTTCTTTATCAATTTTGCTTCCATCTTTTACGTATTTCCGACTTGTAGAGACACACAATGGCATACAACAGTTAAAGTGAACCATTTTTACAGTAAATTTGGCGATAAATGTTTTAAACTGACATTTTATGTATATTATAGCCTATTAGAGTACATTAGTTTAAGTACGCGGGAGCACTAGCGCTCGCGAAAATGACTCCCTTTGCTACCACAATGTAACGCGCTGAACAAATCGTGACGTCATTAGAACATAGGTCTATTCGACAGTGAACCAACGCCTTATTGTAGCAGTTTCTCAATCAATTTTGCTTCCATCTTTTACGTATTTCCGACTTGTAGAGACACACAATGGCAAACAACAGTTAAAGTGAACCATTTTTACAGTAAATTTGGCGATAAATGGTTTTAAACTGACATTTTATGTATATTATAGCCTATTAGAGTACATTAGTTTAAGTACGCGGGAGCACTAGCGCTCGCGAAAATGACTCCCTTTGCTACCACAATGTAACGCGCTGAACAAATCGTGACGTCATTAGTACATAGGTCTATTCGACAGTGAACCAACGCCTTATTGTAGCAGTGGAAGGAGAAATCTGCTAGAGGTACGGATCCTTTGAAACGGCATGTGGATATTTATTTCTTCATTCAAATTAATATAACCCTTGCGCGAGAGTTTGATTTAATAACTTGACCTCATGTCCTTTCTCACGCTCCGTACTGAAGGTGACCGAAACATTGGACTAAAGGCCTTTTCACAAGACGCTAATAGGTCTGGACCTCGGTCAAAATCTCTCAAGGATTCACCAGGGACGTCGGTCACTCTCAAGAATTGGTGTCCTTTCATATGCGCTCTACCAACTCAGCTATCCAGCCCTGCGTTGGTGGTGTTCCCAATAGTCAACTATCTTGGTTCGTTTGGCAGTCAGAAGCCATGAAACCACGCATACACTGCCATATCCCAAGGATCATTTTATCGATACGCGCAGCAATGCTGCAACCTGGGAACGGTACATGGAGGATCACTCAGATGATACGGCTTTTTAATTAATATAATCGTCAAATAACCACAAGGGAAACTGACCGAATTAAACGTCATTGAAAAGTGAACACAGAAAATTTGACTGGTGCGGGATTCGAACTGTGTCTTATTCGTAGTTGAAAATATGTCACAGGTCGAACTTTATTTGGCACGACATTTACACTTAATTCAGCGAGGGCTTTAGTTTTTAAAGGCAGTATAATACTTTGGTAAGAAACCAAAACAGAAATGTTCACAGATTTACGTATAACTTACAGGGTATGAAGATGGTGGTGGTAGAAACATAACGTTAACAATTTTCCGCCCGAAATACTGTATTTATCCAGAAATTAGTAAAACAACGACCGAAAATCTTTTTGATCTTTTAAAAGATCAAAAATAAAAGAGGAAAGACTTAAGAAATACTGTGGCCGTTTTTCACTGTTTTCTCAAAACTGGGCATCGTATGGAACTGAAATTTTCACAGATGACTATAACTGTATCTGTCTTGATCTTTTTGCCCATGATTCTGTATTTCTTTGATAAAAATCAAAGTATGATACTACCTTTAAACATAATTTGCTTGCAATGTGTTCCTGTCACATTGCTTTAGAGCAACGATTGCCAGCGTGCTGCTTTGTACACAACAGCGCCATCTCACGGGTGAATTTAATCCCACTGACTCCTCTTCGTGTGAAATATTGTATTTTTGTTTTGTACTTGACATAGCACGAGGAGCCTGAAGTTATTAGAAAAAATTTAGGATCAGCCGCAATCTGCATGCCAGAAAACGAATGACATAAAATAGAAGTGTCATTCGTTTGATAACCAAGTCTCGTTATAACCTGACCTCGTTAAACCGGACCTCGTTATAACCGAGTCTCGTTATAGCCGGACCTCGTTATAACCGAGTCTCGTTGTAACCGGGTCTCGTTATAACCGGGTCTCGTTATAACCGGGTCTCGTTATAACCGGACCCTCGTTATAACCGGACCCTCGTTATAATCGGGGCCTCGTCATGGTCGGGGTCTCGTTATAGTCGGGACCATTGTAGCATGGTCCTCGTTGTAATCAGGCCCAGGTGTTAACCGATATGTTTTTCCCAGCACCATCTTCATACCCAAAAAGTTACAGGTGTTATACCATGTCGTAAACATGCCATTTTATTTCCAAAAATTATTCCTCTCGCAATACGGATGAAAGGAGTCAACCGATCTCCACCGTGATGACTTAAGAATTTGGTTTCTTAATCAATTTTGCTTCCATCTTTTACGTATTTCCGACTTGTAGAGACACACAATGGCATACAACAGTTAAAGTGAACCATTTTTACAGTAAATTTGGCGATAAATGTTTTAAACTGACATTTTATGTATATTATAGCCTATTAGAGTACATTAGTTTAAGTACGCGGGAGCATTAGCGCTCGCGGAAATGACTCCCTTTGGTACCACAATGTAACGCGCTGAACAAATCGTGACGTCATTAGAACATAGGTCTATTCGACAGTGAACCAACGCCTTATTGTAGCAGTTTCTCAATCAATTTTGCTTCCATCTTTTACGTATTTCCGACTTGTAGAGACACACAATGGCAAACAACAGTTAAAGTGAACCATTTTTACAGTAAATTTGGCGATAAATGGTTTTAAACTGACATTTTATGTATATTATAGCCTATTAGAGTACATTAGTTTAAGTACGCGGGAGCACTAGCGCTCGCGAAAATGACTCCCTTTGCTACCACAATGTAACGCGCTGAACAAATCGTGACGTCATTAGTACATAGGTCTATTCGACAGTGAACCAACGCCTTATTGTAGCAGTGGAAGGAGAAATCTGCTAGAGGTACGGATCCTTTGAAACGGCATGTGGATATTTATTTCTTCATTCAAATTAATATAACCCTTGCGCGAGAGTTTGATTTAATAACTTGACCTCATGTCCTTTCTCACGCTCCGTACTGAAGGTGACCGAAACATTGGACTAAAGGCCTTTTCACAAGACGCTAATAGGTCTGGACCTCGGTCAAAATCTCTCAAGGATTCACCAGGGACGTCGGTCACTCTCAAGAATTGGTGTCCTTTCATATGCGCTCTACCAACTCAGCTATCCAGCCCTGCGTTGGTGGTGTTCCCAATAGTCAACTATCTTGGTTCGTTTGGCAGTCAGAAGCCATGAAACCACGCATACACTGCCATATCCCAAGGATCATTTTATCGATACGCGCAGCAATGCTGCAACCTGGGAACGGTACATGGAGGATCACTCAGATGATACGGCTTTTTAATTAATATAATCGTCAAATAACCACAAGGGAAACTGACCGAATTAAACGTCATTGAAAAGTGAACACAGAAAATTTGACTGGTGCGGGATTCGAACTGTGTCTTATTCGTAGTTGAAAATATGTCACAGGTCGAACTTTATTTGGCACGACATTTACACTTAATTCAGCGAGGGCTTTAGTTTTTAAAGGCAGTATAATACTTTGGTAAGAAACCAAAACAGAAATGTTCACAGATTTACGTATAACTTACAGGGTATGAAGATGGTGGTGGTAGAAACATAACGTTAACAATTTTCCGCCCGAAATACTGTATTTATCCAGAAATTAGTAAAACAACGACCGAAAATCTTGTTGATCTTTTAAAAGATCAAAAATAAAAGAGGAAAGACTTAAGAAATACTGTGGCCGTTTTTCACTGTTTTCTCAAAACTGGGCATCGTATGGAACTGAAATTTTCACAGATGACTATAACTGTATCTGTCTTGATCTTTTTGCCCATGATTCTGTATTTCTTTGATAAAAATCAAAGTATGATACTACCTTTAAACATAATTTGCTTGCAATGTGTTCCTGTCACATTGCTTTAGAGCAACGATTGCCAGCGTCCTGCTTTGTACACAACAGCGCCATCTCACGGGTGAATTTAATCCCACTGACTCCTCTTCGTGTGAAATATTGTATTTTTGTTTTGTACTTGACATAGCACGAGGAGCCTGAAGTTATTAGAAAAATTTTAGGATCAGCCGCAATCTGCATGCCAGAAAACGAATGACATAAAATAGTAGTGTCATTCGTTTGATAACCAAGTCTCGTTATAACCTGACCTCGTTAAACCGGACCTCGTTATAACCGAGTCTCGTTATAGCCGGACCTCGTTATAACCGAGTCTCGTTGTAACCGGGTCTCGTTATAACCGGGTCTCGTTATATCCGGGTCTCGTTATAACCGGGTCTCGTTATAACCGGACCCTCGTTATAACCGGACCCTCGTTATAATCGGGGCCTCGTCATAGTCGGGGTCTCGTTATAGTCGGGACCATTGTAGCATGGTCCTCGTTGTAATCAGGCCCAGGTGTTAACCGATATGTTTTTCCCAGCACCATCTTCATACCCAAAAAGTTACAGGTGTTATACCATGTCGTAAACATGCCATTTTATTTCCAAAAATTATTCCTCTCGCAATACGGATGAAAGGAGTCAACCGATCTCCACCGTGATGACTTAAGAATTTGGTTTCTTAATCAATTTTGCTTCCATCTTTTACGTATTTCCGACTTGTAGAGACACACAATGGCATACAACAGTTAAAGTGAACCATTTTTACAGTAAATTTGGCGATAAATGTTTTAAACTGACATTTTATGTATATTATAGCCTATTAGAGTACATTAGTTTAAGTACGCGGGAGCATTAGCGCTCGCGAAAATGACTCCCTTTGCTACCACAATGTAACGCGCTGAACAAATCGTGACGTCATTAGAACATAGGTCTATTCGACAGTGAACCAACGCCTTATTGTAGCAGTTTCTCAATCAATTTTGCTTCCATCTTTTACGTATTTCCGACTTGTAGAGACACACAATGGCAAACAACAGTTAAAGTGAACCATTTTTACAGTAAATTTGGCGATAAATGGTTTTAAACTGACA
Source organism: Astropecten irregularis (assembly GCA_963971285.1). Taxonomy (NCBI): domain Eukaryota; kingdom Metazoa; phylum Echinodermata; class Asteroidea; order Paxillosida; family Astropectinidae; genus Astropecten; species Astropecten irregularis. The sequence goes on along the minus strand of OZ020256.1, from coordinate 14,644,648 downwards.
TTTTATGTATATTATAGCCTATTAGAGTACATTAGTTTAAGTACGCGGGAGCACTAGCGCTCGCGAAAATGACTCCCTTTGCTACCACAATGTAACGCGCTGAACAAATCGTGACGTCATTAGTACATAGGTCTATTCGACAGTGAACCAACGCCTTATTGTAGCAGTGGAAGGAGAAATCTGCTAGAGGTACGGATCCTTTGAAACGGCATGTGGATATTTATTTCTTCATTCAAATTAATATAACCCTTGCGCGAGAGTTTGATTTAATAACTTGACCTCATGTCCTTTCTCACGCTCCGTACTGAAGGTGACCGAAACATTGGACTAAAGGCCTTTTCACAAGACGCTAATAGGTCTGGACCTCGGTCAAAATCTCTCAAGGATTCACCAGGGACGTCGGTCACTCTCAAGAATTGGTGTCCTTTCATATGCGCTCTACCAACTCAGCTATCCAGCCCTGCGTTGGTGGTGTTCCCAATAGTCAACTATCTTGGTTCGTTTGGCAGTCAGAAGCCATGAAACCACGCATACACTGCCATATCCCAAGGATCATTTTATCGATACGCGCAGCAATGCTGCAACCTGGGAACGGTACATGGAGGATCACTCAGATGATACGGCTTTTTAATTAATATAATCGTCAAATAACCACAAGGGAAACTGACCGAATTAAACGTCATTGAAAAGTGAACACAGAAAATTTGACTGGTGCGGGATTCGAACTGTGTCTTATTCGTAGTTGAAAATATGTCACAGGTCGAACTTTATTTGGCACGACATTTACACTTAATTCAGCGAGGGCTTTAGTTTTTAAAGGCAGTATAATACTTTGGTAAGAAACCAAAACAGAAATGTTCACAGATTTACGTATAACTTACAGGGTATGAAGATGGTGGTGGTAGAAACATAACGTTAACAATTTTCCGCCCGAAATACTGTATTTATCCAGAAATTAGTAAAACAACGACCGAAAATCTTGTTGATCTTTTAAAAGATCAAAAATAAAAGAGGAAAGACTTAAGAAATACTGTGGCCGTTTTTCACTGTTTTCTCAAAACTGGGCATCGTATGGAACTGAAATTTTCACAGATGACTATAACTGTATCTGTCTTGATCTTTTTGCCCATGATTCTGTATTTCTTTGATAAAAATCAAAGTATGATACTACCTTTAAACATAATTTGCTTGCAATGTGTTCCTGTCACATTGCTTTAGAGCAACGATTGCCAGCGTGCTGCTTTGTACACAACAGCGCCATCTCACGGGTGAATTTAATCCCACTGACTCCTCTTCGTGTGAAATATTGTATTTTTGTTTTGTACTTGACATAGCACGAGGAGCCTGAAGTTATTAGAAAAATTTTAGGATCAGCCGCAATCTGCATGCCAGAAAACGAATGACATAAAATAGTAGTGTCATTCGTTTGATAACCAAGTCTCGTTATAACCTGACCTCGTTAAACCGGACCTCGTTATAACCGAGTCTCGTTATAGCCGGACCTCGTTATAACCGAGTCTCGTTATAACCGGGTCTCGTTATAACCGGGTCTCGTTATAACCGGGTCTCGTTATAACCGGGTCTCGTTATAACCGGACCCTCGTTATAACCGGACCCTCGTTATAATCGGGGCCTCGTCATAGTCGGGGTCTCGTTATAGTCGGGACCATTGTAGCATGGACCTCGTTGTAATCAGGCCCAGGTGTTAACCGATATGTTTTTCCCAGCACCATCTTCATACCCAAAAAGTTACAGGTGTTATACCATGTCCGTAAACATGCCATTTTATTTCCAAAAATTATTCCTCTCGCAATACGGATGAAAGGAGTCAACCGATCTCCACCGTGATGACTTAAGCATTTGGTTTCTTAATCAATTTTGCTTCCATCTTTTACGTATTTCCGACTTGTAGAGACACACAATGGCATACAACAGTTAAAGTGAACCATTTTTACAGTAAATTTGGCGATAAATGTTTTAAACTGACATTTTATGTATATTATAGCCTATTAGAGTACATTAGTTTAAGTACGCGGGAGCATTAGCGCTCGCGAAAATGACTCCCTTTGGTACCACAATGTAACGCGCTGAACAAATCGTGACGTCATTAGAACATAGGTCTATTCGACAGTGAACCAACGCCTTATTGTAGCAGTTTCTCAATCAATTTTGCTTCCATCTTTTACGTATTTCCGACTTGTAGAGACACACAATGGCAAACAACAGTTAAAGTGAACCATTTTTACAGTAAATTTGGCGATAAATGGTTTTAAACTGACATTTTATGTATATTATAGCCTATTAGAGTACATTAGTTTAAGTACGCGGGAGCACTAGCGCTCGCGAAAATGACTCCCTTTGCTACCACAATGTAACGCGCTGAACAAATCGTGACATCATTAGTACATAGGTCTATTCGACAGTGAACCAACGCCTTATTGTAGCAGTGGAAGGAGAAATCTGCTAGAGGTACGGATCCTTTGAAACGGCATGTGGATATTTATTTCTTCATTCAAATTAATATAACCCTTGCGCGAGAGTTTGATTTAATAACTTGACCTCATGTCCTTTCTCACGCTCCGTACTGAAGGTGACCGAAACATTGGACTAAAGGCCTTTTCACAAGACGCTAATAGGTCTGGACCTCGGTCAAAATCTCTCAAGGATTCACCAGGGACGTCGGTCACTCTCAAGAATTGGTGTCCTTTCATATGCGCTCTACCAACTCAGCTATCCAGCCCTGCGTTGGTGGTGTTCCCAATAGTCAACTATCTTGGTTCGTTTGGCAGTCAGAAGCCATGAAACCACGCATACACTGCCATATCCCAAGGATCATTTTATCGATACGCGCAGCAATGCTGCAACCTGGGAACGGTACATGGAGGATCACTCAGATGATACGGCTTTTTAATTAATATAATCGTCAAATAACCACAAGGGAAACTGACCGAATAAAACGTCATTGAAAAGTGAACACAGAAAATTTGACTGGTGCGGGATTCGAACTGTGTCTTATTCGTAGTTGAAAATATGTCACAGGTCGAACTTTATTTGGCACGACATTTACACTTAATTCAGCGAGGGCTTTAGTTTTTAAAGGCAGTATAATACTTTGGTAAGAAACCAAAACAGAAATGTTCACAGATTTACGTATAACTTACAGGGTATGAAGATGGTGGTGGTAGAAACATAACGTTAACAATTTTCCGCCCGAAATACTGTATTTATCCAGAAATTAGTAAAACAACGACCGAAAATCTTTTTGATCTTTTAAAAGATCAAAAATAAAAGAGGAAAGACTTAAGAAATACTGTGGCCGTTTTTCACTGTTTTCTCAAAACTGGGCATCGTATGGAACTGAAATTTTCACAGATGACTATAACTGTATCTGTCTTGATCTTTTTGCCCATGATTCTGTATTTCTTTGATAAAAATCAAAGTATGATACTACCTTTAAACATAATTTGCTTGCAATGTGTTCCTGTCACATTGCTTTAGAGCAACGATTGCCAGCATGCTGCTTTGTACACAACAGCGCCATCTCACGGGTGAATTTAATCCCACTGACTCCTCTTCGTGTGAAATATTGTATTTTTGTTTTGTACTTGACATAGCACGAGGAGCCTGAAGTTATTAGAAAAAATTTAGGATCAGCCGCAATCTGCATGCCAGAAAACGAATGACATAAAATAGTAGTGTCATTCGTTTGATAACCAAGTCTCGTTATAACCTGACCTCGTTATAACCGAGTCTCGTTATAGCTGGACCTCGTAATAACCGAGTCTCGTTATAACCGGGTCTCGTTATAACCGGGTCTCGTTATAACCGGGTCTCGTTATAACCGGATCCTCGTTATAACCGGGTCTCGTTATAACCGGACCCTCGTTATAACCGGACCCTCGTTATAATCGGGGCCTCGTCATGGTCGGGGTCTCGTTATAGTCGGGACCATTGTAGCATGGTCCTCGTTGTAATCAGGCCCAGGTGTTAACCGATATGTTTTTCCCAGCACCATCTTCATACCCAAAAAGTTACAGGTGTTATACCATGTCGTAAACATGCCATTTTATTTCCAAAAATTATTCCTCTCGCAATACGGATGAAAGGAGTCAACCGATCTCCACCGTGATGACTGAAGAATTTGGTTTCTTTATCAATTTTGCTTCCATCTTTTACGTATTTCCGACTTGTAGAGACACACAATGGCATACAACAGTTAAAGTGAACCATTTTTACAGTAAATTTGGCGATAAATGTTTTAAACTGACATTTTATGTATATTATAGCCTATTAGAGTACATTAGTTTAAGTACGCGGGAGCACTAGCGCTCGCGAAAATGACTCCCTTTGCTACCACAATGTAACGCGCTGAACAAATCGTGACGTCATTAGAACATAGGTCTATTCGACAGTGAACCAACGCCTTATTGTAGCAGTTTCTCAATCAATTTTGCTTCCATCTTTTACGTATTTCCGACTTGTAGAGACACACAATGGCAAACAACAGTTAAAGTGAACCATTTTTACAGTAAATTTGGCGATAAATGGTTTTAAACTGACATTTTATGTATATTATAGCCTATTAGAGTACATTAGTTTAAGTACGCGGGAGCACTAGCGCTCGCGAAAATGACTCCCTTTGCTACCACAATGTAACGCGCTGAACAAATCGTGACGTCATTAGTACATAGGTCTATTCGACAGTGAACCAACGCCTTATTGTAGCAGTGGAAGGAGAAATCTGCTAGAGGTACGGATCCTTTGAAACGGCATGTGGATATTTATTTCTTCATTCAAATTAATATAACCCTTGCGCGAGAGTTTGATTTAATAACTTGACCTCATGTCCTTTCTCACGCTCCGTACTGAAGGTGACCGAAACATTGGACTAAAGGCCTTTTCACAAGACGCTAATAGGTCTGGACCTCGGTCAAAATCTCTCAAGGATTCACCAGGGACGTCGGTCACTCTCAAGAATTGGTGTCCTTTCATATGCGCTCTACCAACTCAGCTATCCAGCCCTGCGTTGGTGGTGTTCCCAATAGTCAACTATCTTGGTTCGTTTGGCAGTCAGAAGCCATGAAACCACGCATACACTGCCATATCCCAAGGATCATTTTATCGATACGCGCAGCAATGCTGCAACCTGGGAACGGTACATGGAGGATCACTCAGATGATACGGCTTTTTAATTAATATAATCGTCAAATAACCACAAGGGAAACTGACCGAATTAAACGTCATTGAAAAGTGAACACAGAAAATTTGACTGGTGCGGGATTCGAACTGTGTCTTATTCGTAGTTGAAAATATGTCACAGGTCGAACTTTATTTGGCACGACATTTACACTTAATTCAGCGAGGGCTTTAGTTTTTAAAGGCAGTATAATACTTTGGTAAGAAACCAAAACAGAAATGTTCACAGATTTACGTATAACTTACAGGGTATGAAGATGGTGGTGGTAGAAACATAACGTTAACAATTTTCCGCCCGAAATACTGTATTTATCCAGAAATTAGTAAAACAACGACCGAAAATCTTTTTGATCTTTTAAAAGATCAAAAATAAAAGAGGAAAGACTTAAGAAATACTGTGGCCGTTTTTCACTGTTTTCTCAAAACTGGGCATCGTATGGAACTGAAATTTTCACAGATGACTATAACTGTATCTGTCTTGATCTTTTTGCCCATGATTCTGTATTTCTTTGATAAAAATCAAAGTATGATACTACCTTTAAACATAATTTGCTTGCAATGTGTTCCTGTCACATTGCTTTAGAGCAACGATTGCCAGCGTGCTGCTTTGTACACAACAGCGCCATCTCACGGGTGAATTTAATCCCACTGACTCCTCTTCGTGTGAAATATTGTATTTTTGTTTTGTACTTGACATAGCACGAGGAGCCTGAAGTTATTAGAAAAAATTTAGGATCAGCCGCAATCTGCATGCCAGAAAACGAATGACATAAAATAGAAGTGTCATTCGTTTGATAACCAAGTCTCGTTATAACCTGACCTCGTTAAACCGGACCTCGTTATAACCGAGTCTCGTTATAGCCGGACCTCGTTATAACCGAGTCTCGTTGTAACCGGGTCTCGTTATAACCGGGTCTCGTTATAACCGGGTCTCGTTATAACCGGACCCTCGTTATAACCGGACCCTCGTTATAATCGGGGCCTCGTCATGGTCGGGGTCTCGTTATAGTCGGGACCATTGTAGCATGGTCCTCGTTGTAATCAGGCCCAGGTGTTAACCGATATGTTTTTCCCAGCACCATCTTCATACCCAAAAAGTTACAGGTGTTATACCATGTCGTAAACATGCCATTTTATTTCCAAAAATTATTCCTCTCGCAATACGGATGAAAGGAGTCAACCGATCTCCACCGTGATGACTTAAGAATTTGGTTTCTTAATCAATTTTGCTTCCATCTTTTACGTATTTCCGACTTGTAGAGACACACAATGGCATACAACAGTTAAAGTGAACCATTTTTACAGTAAATTTGGCGATAAATGTTTTAAACTGACATTTTATGTATATTATAGCCTATTAGAGTACATTAGTTTAAGTACGCGGGAGCATTAGCGCTCGCGGAAATGACTCCCTTTGGTACCACAATGTAACGCGCTGAACAAATCGTGACGTCATTAGAACATAGGTCTATTCGACAGTGAACCAACGCCTTATTGTAGCAGTTTCTCAATCAATTTTGCTTCCATCTTTTACGTATTTCCGACTTGTAGAGACACACAATGGCAAACAACAGTTAAAGTGAACCATTTTTACAGTAAATTTGGCGATAAATGGTTTTAAACTGACATTTTATGTATATTATAGCCTATTAGAGTACATTAGTTTAAGTACGCGGGAGCACTAGCGCTCGCGAAAATGACTCCCTTTGCTACCACAATGTAACGCGCTGAACAAATCGTGACGTCATTAGTACATAGGTCTATTCGACAGTGAACCAACGCCTTATTGTAGCAGTGGAAGGAGAAATCTGCTAGAGGTACGGATCCTTTGAAACGGCATGTGGATATTTATTTCTTCATTCAAATTAATATAACCCTTGCGCGAGAGTTTGATTTAATAACTTGACCTCATGTCCTTTCTCACGCTCCGTACTGAAGGTGACCGAAACATTGGACTAAAGGCCTTTTCACAAGACGCTAATAGGTCTGGACCTCGGTCAAAATCTCTCAAGGATTCACCAGGGACGTCGGTCACTCTCAAGAATTGGTGTCCTTTCATATGCGCTCTACCAACTCAGCTATCCAGCCCTGCGTTGGTGGTGTTCCCAATAGTCAACTATCTTGGTTCGTTTGGCAGTCAGAAGCCATGAAACCACGCATACACTGCCATATCCCAAGGATCATTTTATCGATACGCGCAGCAATGCTGCAACCTGGGAACGGTACATGGAGGATCACTCAGATGATACGGCTTTTTAATTAATATAATCGTCAAATAACCACAAGGGAAACTGACCGAATTAAACGTCATTGAAAAGTGAACACAGAAAATTTGACTGGTGCGGGATTCGAACTGTGTCTTATTCGTAGTTGAAAATATGTCACAGGTCGAACTTTATTTGGCACGACATTTACACTTAATTCAGCGAGGGCTTTAGTTTTTAAAGGCAGTATAATACTTTGGTAAGAAACCAAAACAGAAATGTTCACAGATTTACGTATAACTTACAGGGTATGAAGATGGTGGTGGTAGAAACATAACGTTAACAATTTTCCGCCCGAAATACTGTATTTATCCAGAAATTAGTAAAACAACGACCGAAAATCTTTTTGATCTTTTAAAAGATCAAAAATAAAAGAGGAAAGACTTAAGAAATACTGTGGCCGTTTTTCACTGTTTTCTCAAAACTGGGCATCGTATGGAACTGAAATTTTCACAGATGACTATAACTGTATCTGTCTTGATCTTTTTGCCCATGATTCTGTATTTCTTTGATAAAAATCAAAGTATGATACTACCTTTAAACATAATTTGCTTGCAATGTGTTCCTGTCACATTGCTTTAGAGCAACGATTGCCAGCGTGCTGCTTTGTACACAACAGCGCCATCTCACGGGTGAATTTAATCCCACTGACTCCTCTTCGTGTGAAATATTGTATTTTTGTTTTGTACTTGACATAGCACGAGGAGCCTGAAGTTATTAGAAAAAATTTAGGATCAGCCGCAATCTGCATGCCAGAAAACGAATGACATAAAATAGAAGTGTCATTCGTTTGATAACCAAGTCTCGTTATAACCTGACCTCGTTAAACCGGACCTCGTTATAACCGAGTCTCGTTATAACCGGGTCTCGTTATAACCGAGTCTCGTTGTAACCGGACCCTCGTTATAACCGGACCCTCGTTATAATCGGGGCCTCGTCATGGTCGGGGTCTCGTTATAGTCGGGACCATTGTAGCATGGTCCTCGTTGTAATCAGGCCCAGGTGTTAACCGATATGTTTTTCCCAGCACCATCTTCATACCCAAAAAGTTACAGGTGTTATACCATGTCGTAAACATGCCATTTTATTTCCAAAAATTATTCCTCTCGCAATACGGATGAAAGGAGTCAACCGATCTCCACCGTGATGACTTAAGAATTTGGTTTCTTAATCAATTTTGCTTCCATCTTTTACGTATTTCCGACTTGTAGAGACACACAATGGCATACAACAGTTAAAGTGAACCATTTTTACAGTAAATTTGGCGATAAATGTTTTAAACTGACATTTTATGTATATTATAGCCTATTAGAGTACATTAGTTTAAGTACGCGGGAGCACTAGCGCTCGCGAAAATGACTCCCTTTGCTACCACAATGTAACGCGCTGAACAAATCGTGACGTCATTAGAACATAGGTCTATTCGACAGTGAACCAACGCCTTATTGTAGCAGTTTCTCAATCAATTTTGCTTCCATCTTTTACGTATTTCCGACTTGTAGAGACACACAATGGCAAACAACAGTTAAAGTGAACCATTTTTACAGTAAATTTGGCGATAAATGGTTTTAAACTGACATTTTATGTATATTATAGCCTATTAGAGTACATTAGTTTAAGTACGCGGGAGCACTAGCGCTCGCGAAAATGACTCCCTTTGCTACCACAATGTAACGCGCTGAACAAATCGTGACGTCATTAGTACATAGGTCTATTCGACAGTGAACCAACGCCTTATTGTAGCAGTGGAAGGAGAAATCTGCTAGAGGTACGGATCCTTTGAAACGGCATGTGGATATTTATTTCTTCATTCAAATTAATATAACCCTTGCGCGAGAGTTTGATTTAATAACTTGACCTCATGTCCTTTCTCACGCTCCGTACTGAAGGTGACCGAAACATTGGACTAAAGGCCTTTTCACAAGACGCTAATAGGTCTGGACCTCGGTCAAAATCTCTCAAGGATTCACCAGGGACGTCGGTCACTCTCAAGAATTGGTGTCCTTTCATATGCGCTCTACCAACTCAGCTATCCAGCCCTGCGTTGGTGGTGTTCCCAATAGTCAACTATCTTGGTTCGTTTGGCAGTCAGAAGCCATGAAACCACGCATACACTGCCATATCCCAAGGATCATTTTATCGATACGCGCAGCAATGCTGCAACCTGGGAACGGTACATGGAGGATCACTCAGATGATACGGCTTTTTAATTAATATAATCGTCAAATAACCACAAGGGAAACTGACCGAATTAAACGTCATTGAAAAGTGAACACAGAAAATTTGACTGGTGCGGGATTCGAACTGTGTCTTATTCGTAGTTGAAAATATGTCACAGGTCGAACTTTATTTGGCACGACATTTACACTTAATTCAGCGAGGGCTTTAGTTTTTAAAGGCAGTATAATACTTTGGTAAGAAACCAAAACAGAAATGTTCACAGATTTACGTATAACTTACAGGGTATGAAGATGGTGGTGGTAGAAACATAACGTTAACAATTTTCCGCCCGAAATACTGTATTTATCCAGAAATTAGTAAAACAACGACCGAAAATCTTTTTGATCTTTTAAAAGATCAAAAATAAAAGAGGAAAGACTTAAGAAATACTGTGGCCGTTTTTCACTGTTTTCTCAAAACTGGGCATCGTATGGAACTGAAATTTTCACAGATGACTATAACTGTATCTGTCTTGATCTTTTTGCCCATGATTCTGTATTTCTTTGATAAAAATCAAAGTATGATACTACCTTTAAACATAATTTGCTTGCAATGTGTTCCTGTCACATTGCTTTAGAGCAACGATTGCCAGCGTGCTGCTTTGTACACAACAGCGCCATCTCACGGGTGAATTTAATCCCACTGACTCCTCTTCGTGTGAAATATTGTATTTTTGTTTTGTACTTGACATAGCACGAGGAGCCTGAAGTTATTAGAAAAAATTTAGGATCAGCCGCAATCTGCATGCCAGAAAACGAATGACATAAAATAGTAGTGTCATTCGTTTGATAACCAAGTCTCGTTATAACCTGACCTCGTTAAACCGGACCTCGTTATAACCGAGTCTCGTTATAGCCAGACCTCGTTATAACCGAGTCTCGTTGTAACCGGGTCTCGTTATAACCGGGTCTCGTTATAACCGGGTCTCGTTATAACCGGACCCTCGTTATAACCGGACCCTCGTTATAATCGGGGTCTCGTCATGGTCGGGGTCTCGTTATAGTCGGGACCATTGTAGCATGGTCCTCGTTGTAATCAGGCCCAGGTGTTAACCGATATGTTTTTCCCAGCACCATCTTCATACCCAAAAAGTTACAGGTGTTATACCATGTCGTAAACATGCCATTTTATTTCCAAAAATTATTCCTCTCGCAATACGGATGAAAGGAGTCAACCGATCTCCACCGTGATGACTTAAGAATTTGGTTTCTTAATCAATTTTGCTTCCATCTTTTACGTATTTCCGACTTGTAGAGACACACAATGGCATACAACAGTTAAAGTGAACCATTTTTACAGTAAATTTGGCGATAAATGTTTTAAACTGACATTTTATGTATATTATAGCCTATTAGAGTACATTAGTTTAAGTACGCGGGAGCACTAGCGCTCGCGAAAATGACTCCCTTTGCTACCACAATGTAACGCGCTGAACAAATCGTGACGTCATTAGAACATAGGTCTATTCGACAGTGAACCAACGCCTTATTGTAGCAGTTTCTCAATCAATTTTGCTTCCATCTTTTACGTATTTCCGACTTGTAGAGACACACAATGGCAAACAACAGTTAAAGTGAACCATTTTTACAGTAAATTTGGCGATAAATGGTTTTAAACTGACATTTTATGTATATTATAGCCTATTAGAGTACATTAGTTTAAGTACGCGGGAGCACTAGCGCTCGCGAAAATGACTCCCTTTGCTACCACAATGTAACGCGCTGAACAAATCGTGACGTCATTAGTACATAGGTCTATTCGACAGTGAACCAACGCCTTATTGTAGCAGTGGAAGGAGAAATCTGCTAGAGGTACGGATCCTTTGAAACGGCATGTGGATATTTATTTCTTCATTCAAATTAATATAACCCTTGCGCGAGAGTTTGATTTAATAACTTGACCTCATGTCCTTTCTCACGCTCCGTACTGAAGGTGACCGAAACATTGGACTAAAGGCCTTTTCACAAGACGCTAATAGGTCTGGACCTCGGTCAAAATCTCTCAAGGATTCACCAGGGACGTCGGTCACTCTCAAGAATTGGTGTCCTTTCATATGCGCTCTACCAACTCAGCTATCCAGCCCTGCGTTGGTGGTGTTCCCAATAGTCAACTATCTTGGTTCGTTTGGCAGTCAGAAGCCATGAAACCACGCATACACTGCCATATCCCAAGGATCATTTTATCGATACGCGCAGCAATGCTGCAACCTGGGAACGGTACATGGAGGATCACTCAGATGATACGGCTTTTTAATTAATATAATCGTCAAATAACCACAAGGGAAACTGACCGAATTAAACGTCATTGAAAAGTGAACACAGAAAATTTGACTGGTGCGGGATTCGAACTGTGTCTTATTCGTAGTTGAAAATATGTCACAGGTCGAACTTTATTTGGCACGACATTTACACTTAATTCAGCGAGGGCTTTAGTTTTTAAAGGCAGTATAATACTTTGGTAAGAAACCAAAACAGAAATGTTCACAGATTTACGTATCACTTACAGGGTATGAAGATGGTGGTGGTAGAAACATAACGTTAACAATTTTCCGCCCGAAATACTGTATTTATCCAGAAATTAGTAAAACAACGACCGAAAATCTTTTTGATCTTTTAAAAGATCAAAAATAAAAGAGGAAAGACTTAAGAAATACTGTGGCCGTTTTTCACTGTTTTCTCAAAACTGGGCATCGTATGGAACTGAAATTTTCACAGATGACTATAACTGTATCTGTCTTGATCTTTTTGCCCATGATTCTGTATTTCTTTGATAAAAATCAAAGTATGATACTACCTTTAAACATAATTTGCTTGCAATGTGTTCCTGTCACATTGCTTTAGAGCAACGATTGCCAGCGTGCTGCTTTGTACACAACAGCGCCATCTCACGGGTGAATTTAATCCCACTGACTCCTCTTCGTGTGAAATATTGTAGTTTTGTTTTGTACTTGACATAGCACGAGGAGCCTGAAGTTATTAGAAAAAATTTAGGATCAGCCGCAATCTGCATGCCAGAAAACGAATGACATAAAATAGTAGTGTCATTCGTTTGATAACCAAGTCTCGTTATAACCTGACCTCGTTAAACCGGACCTCGTTATAACCGAGTCTCGTTATAGCCGGACCTCGTTATAACCGAGTCTCGGTATAACCGGGTCTCGTTATAACCGGGTCTCGTTATAACCGGACCCTCGTTATAACCGGACCCTCGTTATAACCGGACCCTCGTTATAATCGGGGCCTCGTCATGGTCGGGGTCTCGTTATAGTCGGGACCATTGTAGCATGGTCCTCGTTGTAATCAGGCCCAGGTGTTAACCGATATGTTTTTCCCAGCACCATCTTCATACCCAAAAAGTTACAGGTGTTATACCATGTCGTAAACATGCCATTTTATTTCCAAAAATTATTCCTCTCGCAATACGGATGAAAGGAGTCAACCGATCTCCACCGTGATGACTTAAGAATTTGGTTTCTTAATCAATTTTGCTTCCATCTTTTACGTATTTCCGACTTGTAGAGACACACAATGGCATACAACAGTTAAAGTGAACCATTTTTACAGTAAATTTGGCGATAAATGTTTTAAACTGACATTTTATGTATATTATAGCCTATTAGAGTACATTAGTTTAAGTACGCGGGAGCACTAGCGCTCGCGAAAATGACTCCCTTTGCTACCACAATGTAACGCGCTGAACAAATCGTGACGTCATTAGAACATAGGTCTATTCGACAGTGAACCAACGCCTTATTGTAGCAGTTTCTCAATCAATTTTGCTTCCATCTTTTACGTATTTCCGACTTGTAGAGACACACAATGGCAAACAACAGTTAAAGTGAACCATTTTTACAGTAAATTTGGCGATAAATGGTTTTAAACTGACATTTTATGTATATTATAGCCTATTAGAGTACATTAGTTTAAGTACGCGGGAGCACTAGCGCTCGCGAAAATGACTCCCTTTGCTACCACAATGTAACGCGCTGAACAAATCGTGACGTCATTAGTACATAGGTCTATTCGACAGTGAACCAACGCCTTATTGTAGCAGTGGAAGGAGAAATCTGCTAGATGTACGGATCCTTTGAAACGGCATGTGGATATTTATTTCTTCATTCAAATTAATATAACCCTTGCGCGAGAGTTTGATTTAATAACTTGACCTCATGTCCTTTCTCACGCTCCGTACTGAAGGTGACCGAAACATTGGACTAAAGGCCTTTTCACAAGACGCTAATAGGTCTGGACCTCGGTCAAAATCTCTCAAGGATTCACCAGGGACGTCGGTCACTCTCAAGAATTGGTGTCCTTTCATATGCGCTCTACCAACTCAGCTATCCAGCCCTGCGTTGGTGGTGTTCCCAATAGTCAACTATCTTGGTTCGTTTGGCAGTCAGAAGCCATGAAACCACGCATACACTGCCATATCCCAAGGATCATTTTATCGATACGCGCAGCAATGCTGCAACCTGGGAACGGTACATGGAGGATCACTCAGATGATACGGCTTTTTGATTAATATAATCGTCAAATAACCACAAGGGAAACTGACCGAATTAAACGTCATTGAAAAGTGAACACAGAAAATTTGACTGGTGCGGGATTCGAACTGTGTCTTATTCGTAGTTGAAAATATGTCACAGGTCGAACTTTATTTGGCACGACATTTACACTTAATTCAGCGAGGGCTTTAGTTTTTAAAGGCAGTATAATACTTTGGTAAGAAACCAAAACAGAAATGTTCACAGATTTACGTATAACTTACAGGGTATGAAGATGGTGGTGGTAGAAACATAACGTTAACAATTTTCCGCCCGAAATACTGTATTTATCCAGAAATTAGTAAAACAACGACCGCAAATCTTTTTGATCTTTTAAAAGATCAAAAATAAAAGAGGAAAGACTTAAGAAATACTGTGGCCGTTTTTCACTGTTTTCTCAAAACTGGGCATCGTATGGAACTGAAATTTTCACAGATGACTATAACTGTATCTGTCTTGATCTTTTTGCCCATGATTCTGTATTTCTTTGATAAAAATCAAAGTATGATACTACCTTTAAACATAATTTGCTTGCAATGTGTTCCTGTCACGTCTCGTTATAACCGAGTCTCGTTGTAACCGGGTCTCGTTATAAACGAGTCTCGTTATAGCCGAGTCTCGTTATAGCCGAGTCTCGTTATAACCGAGTCTCGTTATAACCGGGTCTCGTTATAACCGGACCCTCGTTATAACCGGACCCTCGTTATAATCGGGGCCTCGTCATAGTCGGGGTCTCGTTATAGTCGGGACCATTGTAGCATGGTCCTCGTTGTAATCAGGCCCAGGTGTTAACAGATATGTTTTTCCCAGCACCATCTTCATACCCAAAAAGTTACAGGTGTTATACCATGTCGTAAACATGCCTTTTTATTTCCAAAAATTATTCCTCTCGCAATACGGATGAAAGGAGTAAACCGATCTCCACCGTGATGACTTAAGAATTTGGTTTCTTAATCAATTTTGCTTCCATCTTTTACGTATTTCCGACTTGTAGAGACACACAATGGCATACAACAGTTAAAGTGAACCATTTTTACAGTAAATTTGGCGATAAATGGTTTTAAACTGACATTTTATGTATATTATAGCCTATTAGAGTACATTAGTTTAAGTACGCGGGAGCACTAGCGCTCGCGAAAATGACTCCCTTTGCTACCACAATGTAACGCGCTGAACAAATCGTGACGTCATTAGTACATAGGTCTATTCGACAGTGAACCAACGCCTTATTGTAGCAGTGGAAGGAGAAATCTGCTAGAGGTACGGATCCTTTGAAACGGCATGTGGATATTTATTTCTTCATTCAAATTAATATAACCCTTGCGCGAGAGTTTGATTTAATAACTTGACCTCATGTCCTTTCTCACGCTCCGTACTGAAGGTGACCGAAACATTGGACTCAACTGAAGGCCTTTTCACACGACGCTAAAAAAAACTCTCAACCATTGTGAAATTCTATTATGGGTCTGTACCTCGGTCAGAATCTCTCAAGGATTCACCAGGGACGTCGGTCACTCTCAACCATTGGTGTCCTTTCACACAGTGACACTTTTTAAAGATTTCGCAACCATGAGAGAATTTCTTGAGAGGTTTTTTAGCGTCGTATGAAAAGGCCTGAAGAACGAATGTCATTATTCTTTCATACCTTGTGCGTTGCTGTTCAATATCAGGACACCATGTGTGTTGAAATCTTCCTCAATCACCATGTAGAATGGATGGACGCCGTACAAGTTGCCATTGACCTAAAGGATCAAAATAGAAAACCACTTTTGATTAATAATTGACAAAGTTTCCAATCTATATCTAGTCATTTCGTTATGTCAGACTTTAGGTCTTCTAATCTTGATACGTGCTGGATAGCAGTAAGCGGTTTATATCATTAGCTGATCCGCTTTTACTTCATTATCAGTGTTGTCTTATAATGGTGATACCGTTAATTGTGAGCGGATCCGGATATCGGACCAGACGAAGCAGACCACTTGCAAAATGCTTTCATTAATACGTGGCCCTTGTTATGTTGCAATAGAAATATACATTACATTACCCGTACAGATGTGTCCTAAAACACAAAACAAAATCTGTCTTGCAGTTAACAAATGAAGTTTCACACTTTACTTGATGGTAATAAAAGGAAAACCACCCAATTCGAGCGATTCCAATTAGTAGGCCAAGAGTTTTCAAAGCGTTGGCCAATCACAGTGTGCGAAATTAATTTCATCGACAAACTGCGCATCTGCATGGGGTTGTTCCCAAAGCTCGGCTCCGACTCAGGCTCCGGCTTTGTCTCTGTCATCTATATGCTGAAAATATAGGTTGTGGTTCATTGAAGCTGAAGCTCTGTTTTCTTTTTCAAACCAGAGAATCTACTTCTGAACCGCAACCAAAAGTCTCTATTTTAATACCCGTAATTTTAGAATGGATTCACAAAATGGAGCCGGAGCCGTAGCCGAGCTTTGAGAAAGGCCCCTGGAAGTTTGTCGACAAAATTATTTCGGTGATTTGTGATTGGCCAACGCGTTGGAAACTCTTAGTGGCGCACTATTTTGCCCGAATTGTGAGAACAACTTTGATTGGCTATTTTTGACAGCATAGGCCTTTATACCGTGGGCGGTTGGTCACGGGAGTACATTCCCATTGTCTGCCAGTTCATGTCATGTCGTAGGGAGTGATGTTCGTGCTCGCCGAAGCCGTACAGTTCACTGTTCTCAGGCAGCTTGGTAGCAAATTGCAGGAACTGGTCCGAGTACACAAACCCACCGAGTGAGGTGTCAATGCTGCAGAGGATCAAGGGTCAAAATTATGGTGGAAGATCAAAAATATCTCATACGGTTTTTATAACAATCTGACAGTTACTTAATATGCTTGGAGTTAGGAGGGTCTGACGTTTCGATCCTACATAGCAGGGTCTTTCTCGAAGGCTAAGTTACTTATTTTGGCGGGAAAGTTCATTATTTTTTGGCTTAGGTCTACGCCATAACAAAGTACGCTCCAACTTCACAACATTATGTCACTACTCAATGTGCTGTTACGGTCGATACTTAATGCCTTTATATACCTTACTTGTTATGCCTAGCCGGGCGTAGCCAGCCCCAGGGCCCTTAATTTATTCCTTTATATGTTCCCTATTGTAAACCTCAACCATGAGTGAACCGATGGAATTCACCGGACTTGTATAGATTGGAATAGAACCTACCATGCCGGCCTCTGTTAGCCAAACCACCATACACCTTAAATCCGATCCTTATGATATTTCAAGACGCTTTGTTCCAGTGTTTTGGCGAAGGAATTGTGAAAAATTCGGGGCGGATCAATTAAGAAAGGTTATAATGTCTATTGAATTGAACGTTAGAATGATCCGTGCTAGGAGGGCGTGACGTTTCGAACCTACTAGGATCCTTTTCAACTTGGGCGTTCTCGTTTCTTGTTTTGTTTTGATCTCGGGGTAGGATCAAAACCACTCTTTATGTTTTATAAGAAAAACTGAGTCGGGTTTTTGCTATTTTCTCGGGACTCAGATGTCCGATTGAACTCAAATTTTCACAGGTGTATTATCATGCTGGATCAAACAAAGTGTGAGTGTTGTTCTGTGACCAGTATCAATCATTGTGTATACATTTAAAGGGTAAAACCAACGATCACAACTTTTTAACGGCTCGGTCCGAGGTGTAAAATATGTCTGAGCTATCGCCGTTATAGCAGGAAGGTTTTCACCATTTCTCACGGCTCTATAACGACGGACTGAGCTGGAATTTTCAACGGTGCACTATGAAATTAATGTATCAGGCAAAGTGTAGGTGCTGTTCACCTTCCCCAATGATGTATGATCCCTTAAAATCACCCTACTACCGACTTGAGACTCTTACTCACATGACTGTTCCCGTGTCGTTTCGGATGACCTGCATGTTGAAGACGGGATCATTGGAGAAGATGATATCGTACATGGGGTTGGAAGCTCGAAACGTAGGCGCTGGGATGTCCAGGGGCACCTCGAATCGCGACTGGGACGCGTCTACGAACTATATCAGACAAAGCAAACAAATGGCAAAAGGGAAAAGTATAATGCATGGGCAGAATGGTCCAGGCGGGTTATGGGCTTTATTGAATGTATTTCGAGATAGAAAATATACTGCTTGCATAGGGATAGAAAGGTAACGTCTGACATAGTGTGGCGTATCTGGGCGTTGGGTGAGCTGTATAAGTTATCTTATACTGTTGATGTTATTGGAAATATAATCAAATGAATGAACAAAGAAAGAATCCCATTTCAAATTGTCCGTTTATTTTTTTTTTTTTTTCAATGACATCAGACGTTGGAATTAGGGGCGCAACTTTCAGCGCTTGCCCCGGGTGCCGTTTTCCCCCAGATACGCCGCTGGTCTGGCATACACTGCTGATATAACCATGTCATAAAGCTAGCTATGTACAAGAAATTTATTTGAAGATGAACAACATGAGCAACAACAACAACAACAGTAGCAGCACCAACACCAAAGATGACAACAACAACAACAACAACAAAGACAATGTCAACAACAACAGCAACAATACAAACAGCAGCAGCAAAAACATCAACAACAACAACAACAACAACAACCACACCGACACCGACAACAATAACAACAATACCAACAGCAACAACAACAATTACATACACGGTGGACCTAAATACGATTTATTTACTATACACTCACTTTGAAGTGCAGACGTTGGTCTGTTTGAAAGTCGACAAGAAGAACCAGTTGATTGACATCATCTCCAAACATTGTATAATCGTGCAGTTTCTTCAGGGCAACTAAGTAACCTGTATCCGTCTCAGCGAATCCTATTACACAATCATGTACACTCAGTTTCATTCTAATAAAATAATATGCGCACGTATACTGTAAAGGCCTTTTTCAAACTTAAGATGGCGCTTAAATTCTTAAACAAAAAGCTTATGGAGAAAGTTAAGCACCGGCCTTTTTTTGTCTACCTACATCCAGGTGATTCAACACAATGGCTATAGACAAAAGGTCGAGTTACGATCTTACGTAGGGCTGTAATACATCATAAGTCTTACTATTAATAGTAAGTTACGATGAGTTTGGTGAAATCGACCCCGGTCGAATTTGCCTTTAAGCTTGCAGTGAAGGACGTCGGTTAGCTAAAGGTAATTTGCCTAATTGCTATTGGACGAAAACGTTATGCATTGTATGGAAAACCACAAAGGTATTCAAAGAAAACCACTTTCTACTAGGCCTCCAACAAATCGCGACATTTCTGGAATTGCAATTTCAATTGAACGAATTTGTGTAGGGCCTATAGGCTGATCTTCAGCTTTTCCAATGTGTTGGAAGCGTGAGACGCCTGCGTCGATTTTTTTTTTTTAGGACCAAAGTTTACCACGTTTGGCTCAGTGATGTCCTTACCACTAATGGTGTATCCCAGATCAACAGGAAAGTAACACAGTGGCGCTCCCACCACGTCGGTTCCAGCCAGCTCGCATCCCCGGGCCAGACACTCGTCATAACGGCCGTCCGGAGCGCAGTCGACACGGTAAACGTCAAGGGCCGGATCGGAGGATTCCCCGGTGATGTTGAAGAAGCACCACGGTGTGTCGGGTACATCGGACTCGCACCAGAAGCAGGAGCGGGCTTCGCAGGCGTCCTTGGAGGCACCGCCACCTTAAATAATGGGGATGCGTATATTTGACAATAAATGCTAACGTACCCAGGGGCCAATTTCACAGAGCTGCTTAAGCAGAAAAATTGCTTAAGCATGAAAAGTCTTCCTTGATCAAACAGGATTTACCAACCAAATTTTCATGTGATGTTTACTGCTTTTGACAGACTTGTATTCGGTCATTGTTTGCTGAGCATCATTCACAAGGAGTTTTGGCTGGCATACTGATTTGATTTACCAGGGTTTTTGGTGCTTAGGCAAATTTAGGTGCTTAAGCAACTCTATGAAATTGGCCCCTAGGGGTTTTTTGCGACTAAAAATTCAGTGATTTTTACGGGTTGTGTTTCGTTCTGTAGATAACTTAGTCTTGAACTTACCGGGATAGCAGTCTCTTCTGCTGGCCTCAGGTATGTCAGACGGACAAGTTCCATCATCACCAGTGCCTGGATCAACTGGGTCTACGGGGTCTAGCGTGGGGAAGCTACACCAGGGTACACCAGGGGTGTTGTGCTCCTCGCACCAGTAGCATCCACGGGCCAGGCAGCCTGCCTCAGTTGACCCGTGCTCCGGGTAGCAATCCACCCTCTGCTCCGGGGGGATGCTGGACTTGCACCCCGGGTAAGGATCTCCGGCAGTCGTGGTACCAGCAGGAGCTCCCGTGATGATGGGAGCTTGACCCGTCACCGGTGCGGACCACGGTGCGGTCGGGTAGACGGCATTATCGTCGTAGAAACACCAGGGTCCTCCGGGCTCCGAACACCAGACGCAGCCGTTCTTGACGCACAGGGCGTTGGTGGGTTGTTGACAGTCCTCTCGCTGGGATGGAGGGATGAGCGACGGGCAGACACCGTCATACCCGGGCTTGGTGTTATAGAAACACCATGGTGTGCCCGATTCATACGCACCACACCATGTGCAACCCCTTTACAAATAAAATAGGCGACGAAAACAACGCGGGATAATCATCATACCTTTTATATGGCTGTAATCTACGGAGATTTAAGGGTGCCATACCATTATTGTCGAATTATTGGGCGTTAACAAAATTCACTGCGAAAATTTGTCTGGGCAAGATGACACAGGGAATCTTAGAAGTCGACTTAAAACGACTTTTGCCTCTAGAAAGTCGTTTTTTTCGAGGTAAATTGTGTTTTTTATCTGGATAAATGAAATGGCGTTCATGGAGCCCCGTGAACTAACTAAGTATGAACCAATTCCAAGCAAACTAAAACCAAAACGGATCAGATTTTATCTTGCCAGTATGAACGCAAACTGAATTTTGACCGCCCAGTATTGGCCAATAAAATAGTTCAGCAAAACAATTAGAGTCACACAAGGTTCCAAATAAAAAGACCCCACCAATAACGGAACGGAAGATTCGGGCCTCACCTTGCTATGCAGGCCGCTTCATTCGAGCCCGCCTCCGGGTAACAATCTTTCCTTTCGCCCTCTAATAACTCCGTGGGGCAGAGCCACGGATCGTAGGCCGAGCACAAGCCCACAAACGCCAGCAGATACACCAGCAACTTCATAGCTTTTACCAAAATGATACAAAGAAGCCTTTGAGGGACAAACTTTCAGGTTTTAAAGCCAGCGAGCGCGTTGGGACTTAAAATAATGAGGATGATTGTGTTTGTTTATCCGGTTTGTAATATCGAAGATTTTTTTTCTGAAATACAAATAGGCTTACTGTCCCTGTGCGAATTAAATTGACGGATTTAATTTATAAGTCACAAATCCGCATGAGAAAGTAACATATTGGATAAACTCGAAAACATATATTTGGAAACATCACGGTAAATAAGTGCGGCACATTTTTCTCTACGAAGTGACGTTATATCGGGTTACCTCGTTATATCGAGTTACCTAATGATACAAATAAAACAGGGTATGTTTATTGGTGACACTATTGTAGGCCTATTAAAGGTAGAGTACATGATTGGTAACATACCCGAACAGAAATGTTTACAGATTTACGTATAACTTTCAGGATATGGAGATGGTGCTGTTAGAAACATACCGTTAAAATAATTCCGGCTGGTATGCTGTATTTATCCAGAAATTAGTCAAACAAAGACCGAAAACAGTAAGTTGATCTTGGGTAAGATCAAAACCATTCTTTGTTTCATAATAAAATGAGTCGGGTTTTCGCTATTTTCTCGTGACTCAGATGTCCGATTGAGCTCAAATTTTCACAGGCTTATTATTTCATGTACATGTACATGCTGGATCAGACAAAGTGTGCTGTTCTGTGACTTTTACCAATCATGTATTATACCTTTAAGGTGACATCATGTATAGGCCTATTAAATAATGCTCTGTAAATTATTGTTTGCCCGTTCAATGCAGGCTCATAAATTTGCAAATCCTACTGTATCATCACGCGATGGTTACCAATCCATTTCCCCGCATGCCAAAAAGTATCCACTTATCATACCATCGATATGTCACTCCCAAACGCGGTCGGCAAAAACACATTTTCTGCTAAAAACAATGACACAAATGACCTCGTGCTTCCATTTCTCGTCGTATTTTATTTAGAAATTCAATGTACAAAGCAGCAAAAAATCCTCATTAAAAGAACAATAAAATATTTTGTTGAATATTTACGAAGAAAAACAGAAATTCAAAATAAATTCTAAAAACCACCGAATTTCGACCCATATACTTTATAGGTCTAGAAAGTAATGAACATAAAAAATAAAATTCAAAGCAATGTAACAAAGAAAACGATCCAGCCGCTTTAAAACCAAAATTAAAACAAGAAACGTAAATTCTCACGACCTCTAAATCAGAAATAAGGAAAGATAATGGCGATAGTATTTTTCTTGAATGTGTCATAATCAGGCAAGAGTCAGAAGAGTTTGGCTACGGCTATAGAAATCACACGCGAGTATTATGGGAAGCCGCAAGCCACAGCCGCTACCAGTCACTTTGTCTAAACTTTATCTACAGCAGAGTGTACACTGTCAATAATTTCGGTAACATTTTGGGTAACATGTTGCCCAGTTAGGGCAACACACCTGAGCAACACGACTTTGGGCCCTGTGTACGTACACTAGCAACAATTTATTTGCCAAGTTACCGAGATGTTGCTGCGACATGTTACCCAACTCGTTTTGCTCTGTGTATACTGACAACATTTTCAGCAACAATGTACATGGGCAAAGGCATGTTACCGATATTGTTAGCGAAAATGTTGACAGTGTACACTCCGTTGCCATATTAGACCGATCATTTAAGCCCCGCCCATTTATTCATTCATCTGACCAATCACAGCCGTACTTTACGTCCGATGGGCGTTTACTAAAATCCGACACGCCTTTGAAGCGCAAGCTTGAAAGGTGCAGTAGTATGGCATTGCATGGGAACACTCCCAATATATAGCACATCTTTGCAAAGACAGTGATTATTAATTTTTAGAAAGTGGTAATACAAAACTATGGAATGAAAAACTCAAAATGGGTGAACCAAAAAATGCATGTGCAAAATACTACAGGTGTTAAATCTATACCGGGGCTCGAAACTGCAACCTGTCAAAAGTGTTTATAAAACACGACTGGTTCAACACTAACACCACCAGTGTACTTTTAACCCTCCAAAATTGTCCACATAGTGGTTTTGCCTTAACCGCCAGCAGAAAAACAAAACAAAACTTTCACAATAAAAATCAAAATCAAATCAAGAACTGTCTGTACACAAAAACCTTTTTTTGCACGAAATCTTACGACTTTTGAATCAAAAGAAAGATAGATATACACTTGAATGTCGAGCTTATTCTTACTAACTGCATGCATTTTGGTTGCTATTATTATTAAACCACTAATACAGTGGCGATAATGATCATATACAACAGCCTATGGTGTGTACGGTCAACTTAATCAAGGCAAAGTATGATTTAATACACGTACGATGTTTTTGTAATCCGCCTAATGCTAATTTATAATTTGTACACGAATGTATCGCCTTATCTGTGTCATCCAGTGATGAACACAGACCATACGGCACTGTTCCAGGGTCTGTCATAAAATTAATATCATCATAAACTATTTACAAGGTATAAGCTGCGAATGAAATAACGTTGGAAATGACACCACCCTCTTCTATAGCATTGGGGTCAAGTTTCTTGGGCTTAAAAAGTTCAGCAGTCGACCCCTAACTTTGGTGGTCGTACACACAGTCCATATGAAGTCATGCACAATATTTGTTTCGAAAGTATTTCCTAATAAGAATTTCTCAACAAGATTAAAATGTTTTACCGATTTATCTGTAAAGGAACGGACAATATTACAATACTTATGATTGATGACAAAATTACAAAGCGCCCTCTGTTATTTCCGAGCAGAAGCTGATAACTAAGTTTTCGTTGAAAATAGAAATTTTCTCTCAATTAAAAGTGAAAACACACATAACGGGAAAGTTATGAAATAACGATGCATTTGCAAATTTGTTGCGTTTGATTTGAATTCGCTTGCCGTCACTCATAACATTTACACAATTTTGCAAAACTGATGAAGTTTAGTATTTTTTATCAAACGTTTAAAATCACTGCTCCCACTTTCCAGGGCAAAATTTAACAATATGAAAAATTAGTATTTCGGTCAATTCAAAAGTAAGGTAGTCAAGGTAAATATGAACTTAACTTTCTCATACGGTGGATTTCACATAAAAATCAGACTAAATTCTCTTCAAATATTTAACCAATTATTTTATTTGTTTTGTCTTATATGGGCTTTCTCATATGTCACATTCAAACTTTTTTTTCGAAACTATGGCAAGTTCTGTAGCAATCACAGACTCACAATTTGGGATCTCCAAAATGTAAAAATGGTAACAATCCAAAATATATACTAAAAATATATATGTAATTTAACTTTTTTATGTATGGGCTTTTCCCATATCCAAATTTTTTTCGAAATGAAAATGGCAAGTTCTGTAGTAATCACAGAAAACATAATTGGGTTTGGTTTTCCCCACTGTAACTATATGGTAACAATCCAAAATATACAGTTTATAACAAAATAGCACATGAAGCTGAAATATAGAAATAAGCTTCAAATTCAGCGGCATGGTACTATAAAGGCAATAATAGGCTTCAAAATCTCAAGTAAATCGGACACCATTTTGAATGAACTCAAAGCTAAGGGCCACTTGTGTCACGATTTCATGGCCATTTTTCAGTGAACAAAAAATACGAAACCCTAATCTTAATCAATACTTCAAAACAATCCTACGAATTTAAATGAACAATGGGTGTATTATAAAGTACTACTGAACTAACATACGATTGGCAGCTTAAAGTAGCTGATTGAGCTTATATCAGCTGTTTACTAGTGAGCAAATAATTAAAGGAAAAACACTGGGGCCAATTTCAAAAAGCTGCTTAAGCACCAAACATTTGCTTAACCACCAAAAACCTTGGTAAATAAAATCAGTGTGCCAGCCAAAACTACTTGTGAATGTTATGCTTAGCAAACAATGGCTGAATACGAGCAGTATTAAACATCACATGAAAATTTGGTTGGTAATCCTGTTTGATCAAGGAAGACTTTTCATGGTTAAGAAAGTTGTTGTGCTTATGCAGCTCTATTATGAAATTGGCCCCTGTTTATAGATTCAATATTGAAAAGGTAAGCTAGCCTAATTACGGCCTGATTGCACATTCCCCATGATAATATAATCTATTGGAATGAAGGAAAGTGAGACAGACAGATTATTAATCTAGGACAATGAAAGAAATTCAGAAGTAAAAAGAGAAGGATGGTGCAGCGCTAGCGAATAACATCCTTGTTTTTTCCATTACATAATATGCTAACATGAATACATTAGGATTTTTGTGATACAGTACCTACCCTAAACAAGAATGTGTAAAAAAAAATCTGAATTTTGAAAAACAGTGCCCTGCTTAAAAAAAAAAACCCAGAATGTGCAGAATGTTCATATGTGATAGCTGTCAATAATATTACATAATCATCAAATAACCACAAGGGAAACTTTCAGTCATTGAAAAGTGAACAAAGAAAAATTTACTGGAGCAGGATTGAAACATAGGGATATAACTGTATGTGAGTGGTTTCATGGCTTCTGACTGTCAAACCAACATAGATAATTGACTATTTGGGACACTGCCAACATAAGGCTGGATAGTGCGCCAGTACAGTATTCCGGGGGCCGCTGGTTCGAATCCCACTCCAGTAAATATTTCTTTGTTCACTTTTCAATAATATTATATGTTATATAATGCCTTGTTCAGACAAGTACACATTTCGGCAGCTGAACCAAAATTTGGCCAACATATAACTGATATTTTTCCATTATAAATTTTCCTGCTATGTTTTGTGTAACAGGTGAATTAAAAAAAAAGGCACCGACATCTCAAATCTAGAACAATGGCAGTGGTTTAGTTGGTTGATGAGGTAGAATTCGATTCTCCAAAAAATATATTTCTCGCTAAAATCTATTTATTATTTGATTCTCAAATACAGTGAAATATCTAAGCGGGGCAAATTTGTAACAGCTTTTTTGTATCAATTTAGGCCTACTTGGCATATTTCTGAGGACAAAATGATATGTGCTTCGGGATTTAATAATAATATTAAACCCAAAACTTTGGATTTTTAAAATACTCTTAGAAAATAAACGGTAATATGTACATTACATAAGGCACGTAAATTTTTCTCTCTCTTTTTTTTGGATTGATTTTACACAAAAATATTTCTCTTTGTTAAATCCCTTTTGATTTGAGACTGATATGACTCAGCCTAGAGTTGAATTTCCCTCCTTTGTTTCAAATTTTGAACACATTCTTTCGAAGGCACATGGGGGAACATGAAACCTACAGTCTACTACCAAGGCACAAGCTGGACACTGGGCTTCCAAAATCCTGAGGCATATTAATGAATGGATACACACACAAAAAAGAGACGAAGCCTCAACAAGGTAAAAGTGAAAAAAAGAACCGGAACTTTGTCGACTCTGGAATATCTGTCGGACTGAATACTCAAAAGTGCACCGTCACAACTTGCATGACCTTGTTGTACTCTGGTGGGGGCTCGTCTTCGTTCGCATCGGAGATGTAACCACCGGAGCGGAAGCCGCTCGACGAGTCTGATGAGACCGATTCTTCGCTTTTGCTGTTGCCTCGGCTGCGAGCGTGGTGGTGAAAGGAGGCATCCCTCCCGGACTCCAGCCCCTCGAGTTCCACTTTCTCTAACGAGCTGAGCGAGTCCCGGCCTTCCTCCGTCAGTTGAGTCTCGTCGCTCGCGTGGCTATCGTTCAAGTGAGCCTCGGGGCTCGCCGCAGTCTCAATCTGAGCCTGCTCTCTCCTGATGACGACATTCTCTTGGATGGCCGCCGCCGCACCAGCCTCTTCCTCGGGTTTGCTCTCAGTGTTTGTCATCTGCACCACACAGTGGCTGTCTGCCTGCGGGTCCTGCAATAGTCCGACCAGTCTGCTGCGCCCGTCCAGGGTCGGGCAGACCGGTCTCAGGTCCTGGATCTCCTCCACATCATCAGCTTCCCCTCTGTCCTCTCCATTGCCTTCCTCCTCGTCCTCCTGCTGGGTGGTGACCGACTGGGGACTCTCCGAGCCCTTGTTGGCCTTCTCTGAGTCCATCTCCGGCGGGAGTAAGACGACCGGTTCCAGCTCTTGGGGATCCTTTTCGATGTATTGCGTGGAAGGACGGCTGGCGTTCTCTATCTCAAATGGGATGTTCAGGTCCAAATACTCCTAGAAATCAGATGAAAATTCCACAAAATACAAACGTTAAGTCATTTCACCAAAAAGTCAAGCCAAGCCATATTTGAAACCTATAACTGTTTTGAACAGAAAAAGGAGAACTCATGAAAACATCAAATTTAGACAACTTTTGTCGCAGTTAAACATCCAGAATGGCAAAAGCTAGGTCAGAATTAGATTTAATTTAGATTTAGCATTCTCCGAAAGGCATTCTCCGGAATATACTGGCTGGAACGTGGAGTTAACCAGCTTTATCAGAGCCATCTAACTCAAAGAAAGAATATTTTATGTCTCATGGTGTTAAAACCACAAAATCAATTCTCTTATCTTTAGAATTGTTTACTTTACCTGGATGACGTTGGCCTCTAACTGGTCCCCAAGCTTGATCACAAGATCGCTGAAGTCCGGTCTGTCTTTGGCTTCTGTGTTCCAGCACTCCAGCATGATGTGATAGCTGCAAGCAAGGACACAGTTGAAAAGCTCTTGAGATACATTGTACTTAATATTCAAAACAATTTGAAGACTGAGACACCACCATGAAAATTAACAAGCAAAGACTTGTGTGAGTGACATTTGGCAGAATCTCACAAAATCCAGTCAGTTTCTCTTGTGGTTATTTGAGCCGTATCCTCTTTGAGTGATCCCCCATGTACCGTTCCCAGGTTGCAGCATTGCTGAGAATATCGATGAAATGATCCTTGAGATATGGCGGTGTGTGTGTGGTTTCATGGCTTCTGACTGCCAAACCAACAAAGATAATTGACTATTGGGGACACCACCAATGTAGGAATCCCACAGTGAATATAATTGGCAGGAGTTTGTTAAAATTACCAGATATATGACAGATGTATAAAATATGTATTCTCAGGGTGATAGTATTTCAATCTTTGTGCAGTCTTTTCAGCACCTAATCAATTATATGTTTAGGTTTACATAGGGGTCCTGTTAAAATTGACTGACTAACTGGCTGATTTTCCAAAGATGTCAATATCACATGGGCAATCAGTTGATCCCAAGCACTGCACAACGGGTGGGTTCGTTAAGCTTCTACGGGGTAGCCCTGACCTGGGAATGGTCGTGTAGACTGCGCCAAACAAGCGTGAGGCTGGGGACGAGGTTGACAGGTGTCAACTCATGGAAGCTAAACGAACGCACCCAATGATGTTGCCGAGCATATGGCTAACGAACGAAAGACTGACACCGAAAATACATCACATCAAGAACCATGCCGCATTATGATGACAAAAACAGCCAGCTCCCAAATCCCCAGCCTTAACGAGGAGCCACAAGTAAGTTACAAGACAAGCCCAAGCCCCGGCTGACATGTCAATCACCAACTGCCTATGACAACATCCTGTCAACCGACAATCAACCAAACCGAACCAACCGTGGGTGAATCTGTTAGGATATCTGCCGTCTTTGTAAGTCCCGTAAAGAGCAACAGGATGTCGAAGCTTCCTTGTTGGAAAGAGCCAAGGGAACAGCTGGGACAGGAAACCAACGCCAACCCCCCTTCTTCCCTTCCCCAAAATTATAGACAGAATGACGGCTGGGATTATCCTAATGTCACTTAGGAGGGAGGATAGGGTGGGGGTTGAGGGGTAAGCTTGCGTGAAGACACCGTGACTTATGATTCATCCGCACCTACCCCCACCCCAGACCCCTTAGGGAAGGGATGGGGACCATTTCCAGGGCTTTCGGGGTGGGACTGATCACGAATGCGCCCAAACTTTTTTTTGCATGTGATGGTTGTTGGTGAATCTCCGTTGAAACGAGGGTTGTAAAAAACCTGGGTGTGGCCTTTTGCTATCTTCACATCAGACTCAACAAGCCAACACCCACAAGGCAGATAATGCCATAAAAGGTACAGAACATCGCTGGGCATTTTGTTTCTTTCAAAGAGTGCATTCGTTCCAATCATCTACTCTTCAAAATGCTTTATAGTGTATATCTTTAAAGGTACAGTACAGGATTGGTATTACATACCCAAACAGCAATGTTCACAGATTTACGTATAACTTTCAGGGTGTATAAGATGTCGCTGGTAGAAACTGAAATGCTGTATTTATCCAGAAATTAGTCAAACAAAGACCGAAAACAGTTTTGATCTTGGGGTAAGATCAAAACCATTCTTTATGTTTTGTAAGAAGAATTGAATTGGGTTTTCGCTACTTTCTCGTGACTCAGATGTCCGATTGAGCTCAATAGGTTTATCATTTCATGCACCGGCATGCTAGATCAGACAGTGTGAGTGCTGCTCTGTGACCTTTACCAATCATGTATCATACCTTTAAGAACTTAAATGGTGACATTTAGAGGGTTATATTGCCTTAATAGCGAAAGGGCAAATTAACCAGCTTTGTTTTTGTTGGTCTGGGCACTTATCCAGACGACCAAGGCCACCTAGTGGGTGAATAATTGTCAGTTGTTCAAGACATGTTTTGATGGCTTAATACGCCATAACCTCCTGATCAATGCTAGTTGAACCTACTTCTGACTCACTCTTAGTCATGTACTGGGTAGCACTGATGAACCCTGCTAGTGAACCCTTCAGTCACGCATACTTACACAATCTCAGACAACAGTTTGATAAGGCAATACGGTGTAACGCCACTATAACAACGTCGCTATAACGAACACGGCGGGATGCACAGATATTGTCAGTTACAGTGGTCGTTTGTTATAGTGATTTAAAGAACCATATTGGACATGTATTGTACAACCTTTATTGGGAGCCAAGGATGATGTTTGGTATTGCCAAATGTTTGGTATAGCACTGTACTGACAACTCATCTGAAGATTAATCTTTAGTATTTGGTTAAAATCGACCTCATTGGGCCAATTTCATAGAGCTGCTTAAGCGCCAAAATTTGATTAAGCACCAACAACCTTGGTAAAATAAAACCAGTATGCCAGCCAAAATTCCTAGTGAATGTTATGCTCAGCAAACAATGGCCGAATACAAGTGAAAAACAGTAAACATCTCATGAAAATTTGGTTTGTAATCCTGTTTGATCAAGGAAGACTTTTCATGCTTAATAAGCAAATGTTGTGCTTAATTAAGCACGGCTCTATGAAATTGGCCTCAGGTCAGGCAGATATAAAAAGATAGAGTAATCTTACATGTCCTGAGGTGCGTGGTCCGGAGCACACATCCGGTAGCCGTTCTTTAAACGGTTGTAGAACTCCTCGTCTACCTGGACGCCCGGGTATGGCGTTCCACCCAGCTGGAATACCTCCCACATGAACACGCCAAATGACCACCTGGTAAAAGAACGGCCAAAGACAAAAAAAGGATGACCATAAATACAAAACATTCAAAAGTGTTTAATACTCAATATTTCGTATACCCTCAAAATCTTTTTTATAAAAAACATTTGCCGTAACGGATTCCATGAAATTGGGCCCAGGTCTCCAGAGTTTGGACTTTCAACTATGAGCTGTTTGGATGAAATCAGGCCCTAAAGTCGCTCTACTTTCGCCATGTAGTGGAGGGGTACATTTTTTAATCTGACACCAGTAATTTCATTTCATTTAGTTAATTTCATTTTTCTTTAGATGGTTCCTTTCTCAAAAAGTCATTAGTTACCCTATAGAAAATCAAAACTGAAGTTTTCAGCTTCATTTTGGTGTATGGCTTGATTGCCTGAGAAACTTGTTTGAGTATTTTAAATATCTTTTGGAAATTTTGAGCCTATTCACTAGCCGGCACACGAATATGCAGCAAGTCATGTATTATACTTACACGTCGCTGTAGGATGTGTAGACTTTGTCAAAGATGGACTCTGGCGCCATCCACTTGATGGGCAGACGACCCTGAAACAAATGAAATACAGACGATCAATTAATATCAGTCATTCAAAACAGACCAACCAAAGGACTGAGTATAAACTGCTCCATCAACACTCTAAGAGGGTAAAACCATATTGAATGGATACTAAAAACACATCATTACTATTTACAATTCCCATGGGATTTTGTGTGCTCACGGCACTCCTTTTTGCTATTTGAAGTCATAAATGTAAAAATTGTTACATAGAACCTTTTCATCTTGTTTTGATTAGGACGTTATATGTGAGCATGACCGACATGACCAGTGACTAAGGGGAAAGAAAATGACTGTTCCAAAAGCGAAAACTTGGAAAGTTAAAAACTACCCATTTCTTAAGATTTGGGAACAAGACCAAATTGCAAAGTCAAAACAGGAAGGCACTATCATAATTAAGTCCAAATTCACAACACCAAAGAAAACTTTTTTAAAAAGCTTGTTTGACCAGCTTGTTGGTGTGACTCACCCCTCCCCTGGTGACATAGTCAGGGTCGTGGTAGATGTCTCGCGACAGGCCAAAGTCGCAGATCTTGACGATGTTGTCGTCAGCAAGCAGCACATTACGTGCAGCTAGATCCCTATGAATACACTGCAAAGTCAAGGAGTTAGAAAATGAAAAAAAAAAAATGATTACATCATTAAAAAAAGCGAGAGAACAACATGAATATTGGAAAGCTTTGCGTGAAAGCGCCCTCTATTGGTCAACTAAGCGAACAAGATATGATATAAAGCCCGTGTCCCAAATCTCTGGCTGCAGCTGCAAATTGAAAACGTCCCTGTGGCAGCCACTACCCAGTGATACAGCTGTTGCCATAGACTTGTGTGTAGTCCCAGCCAAAGAATTGGGACAAAGGCCTAACAGTCCGTGCAATGGGGTAGGATGGAAGAGAGTCTTGCATTTTGTGGATCAAGTCTATCAAGGGAGACAATCACAAACCTTCTTGGAGGCCAAGAACTCCATTCCCCTGGCCACTTGGAAGCCGAAGCACAGCAGGTCCTTGAGGGTGAGCGGCTCCTGCTTCTCGCAGAACGTGAAGACGTCATCGTCCTCCTCGTCTTCCTCAGCATCCAGGGGCAGGCCGGGGCTGTCGGGCTCGCCGGACGCCCGGGTGCTGACGCTGCCCGGTATGAGCCCCTGGGCGGCCAGGGGCTGGCTGGTCT
The DNA here is from genome assembly GCA_963971285.1 of Astropecten irregularis. Lineage (NCBI taxonomy): Eukaryota > Metazoa > Echinodermata > Asteroidea > Paxillosida > Astropectinidae > Astropecten > Astropecten irregularis. The sequence continues at coordinate 14,612,036 of OZ020256.1, read as the reverse complement.
TGGACTCCACCACGAAGGAGTCGCGCCTGGAGCGGAGGTAGTCCGACAGGTTGCCATGGGTGCAGAATTCCACGATGATCAAAAGCTCTGGAAAAATTATCAAGCAATTTAACAGGACAAGGTAACTCTTAACGTAAGACCGTGACGATGAGGCCCTCCTTCAAATGGAAGCAATGAAAGGAGTGAATACTGGGAGAAAAAAGGGAATATCTTTGAGAAATGGAGAGACTGGAAATGGCTACTCACCTGTTTTGGTGCAGGCTCCCATCAGGTTGACCACATTCAGGTGAGGTCCGATGTGAATCAGCATCTTCAGCTCAGTCATCAGCGCCTTCCTCTCCACGTCCGTCGCATTTTCTAGTTTGAAGGGGAAAAAAACGAAAAAAAGGAAACGTGAAAAGACTTTGACACAAAACCTGTACCAGAAAATTGTTATTAGATTAATCTGTGAATGGTCGCAGTAGTTGATGATGTGGTGGTTGAGAGCCTCACCTTTTAACATCTTGACGGCCACCGTGGTGCAGGTCTGGGTCTTCTCAATGCCAAATGCCGCCGCCTTGACCACTCGACCAAAAGCTCCCTGGCCGATGATGGTACCTGCAGATTAGAAAGACAGACCAGAATAAATCAGTCAACATGACTGATCCAGATCAATGAGGAGATTAGCTTAATCCTTAGCAGTGGAATCGAGTGCATGCGGGCTGCATGATGCATGATTATGTTTCCTGTAAACATGATTTACGTTAAACTGGCCATACTGGCTAGGAGACCGTTTGATGAAGATGAAGAGAGGACGTCAGAAGAAACAGTGTATTGATAACATCAAAGAGTGGACAGGAATGAGCTTAGTCCAAGCCAAGCGTCTAGCTCAAAACAGAGCTGCTTGGAAGAAACAGTGGATTGATATGAACATCAAAGAGTGGACAGGAATGAGCTTAGTCCAAGCCAAGCGTCTAGCTCCAAACAGAGCTGCTTGGAAGAAACAGTGGATTGATAACATCAAAGAGTGGACAGGAATGAGCTTAGTCCAAGCCAAGCGTCTAGCTCCAAACAGAGCTGCTTGGAAGAAACAGTGGATTGATAACATCAAAGAGTGGACAGGAATGAGCTTAGTGCAAGCCAAGCGTCTAGCTCAAAACAGAGCTGCTTGGAAGAAGGGGATTAGGAGATACATTCAGACGGTAGCTATAATCATCAGTAGTGATGGGGACCGAAGAAGAAGAAGAAGAAGAACTTACCTAGTTTGAGTCGTTCCCGGGGGAATTCCCACTTTGGATCGTACGGCAGATGATCGCAGATGTCCTCCAGGTCAGCCACCTGACCCAGCGATATCGGCAACAGCATGTCATCCCCACCAGCTATGTACTTCTGCTGCTAGGACAGAGGCAGAAGAAGAAGAAGAATATTCTGAAACTTAAAGCTGTCAATTTGGATAATAACCCTCTCGAGTGTCGTATTCAAGATCTTGTGGTCAATCAACAGATTTCGGGTTTGAATCCAGCCATGGGCTAGTGGTGCTTGTGCCCTTGGGCAAGACAATTTGGTCACATATTACTTCTTTTCACCCAGGAATAAGTGGATATGAACGGACAAACAGATTGGAAACAATTCAAATACCTTCTTCCTCTTGATTCGGATGATGACAAGTAACAGAATGGCAATGATGACGCAGGCACTGACGGCGATGATGGCTATGTAACCCGGTGAGGAAACTACATTATAGGGCAGCTGCATGGACGTATCTGTGAGAAGAAAGACAAACGGGTAAAATATATAAGCACAGAGCTTGAATCACAAAAACAGACTGAGTGGTAGGTTTTCCACCCAAACAGTCAAGCAGGCTATCCAACCAAGATATGGGCGAATGATTGAGGCCCACAAAACAAAATGAAGGATTTGGGCCGCATGACGAAGCCGAAGAAAGGCTCCAGCTTCGCCATGTATCTCAAACCTTTCATCTCAATTTAGGACACAAAATGGTGGTAGCATAATAAATCCCAAGCTCCAAGCCTCATTTCGTAAAGGGCCTATGGTTACCGTACTTTTGTTTAGATGGAGAGTTGGAAGAGAGCTGTTGGAGTGTCATGGTAGTTGTCTACTGACTGCTTGTAAAAACAATGATGTCTGCTGCACCGGTAAGGTCTAGGAAATAAAAACAGCTCCTTGTCGGTCGAGGATGGTCAGCGTTAGAAATCTCACCTTGCTCCAGGATTATCTTCCTAGTCGCCCGGCCGAGCTTGTTCTCGGCGGAGCACATGTACATCCCGGTGTCAGCATCTTTGATGCCCAGTAGCCTCAGCTCATCCACGTCGTTGCTGTACATCCTCTTGGGTATGGGCTTGACCACCCCGCTCACGTTGCGGTGCCAGACCACGGTGGGCTTGGGCGTCCCCTTCACCTGGCAGGAGAGGGTCATGTTGCTGCCTGGCTTGGCTTTGATGGTGGCGGGAAGGTTCTTGTCAAACTTGGGCTTTTCTGTTTACGGTCAAGAAGCACCAAAAACACAGAGGAACATTTTATGAGAATAAACCTGAGAGAAGCAAGTGGCTCGATCTTTATACTATCATATCAAGTTACACTCAAATTTACAGCTGCCCTACGAAGCTACAGAGTCTTTAGCAGTGCTTTCGACACAAGCAACCTCTTTAAGAAGTGCCTCTTCGCTGAGGGGGCCTATTTATAGGGAGATGCAGTCCAAGGTTTGTTATTAAAGTCATCCTTCGTGCACCAGACCACGAGGATGTCTCATGACAATGATCGGGACGTCACTTGAGAAGGATCGCCTTGCAAAGGAGGTCAGCCACTCCCCCTAACCCCGTCCTCAGATGGAGTGATTCAGCAACATCACCTTCCGAGGAGGAAACACAGCGCTGTTGTTGCAACCTTCGGGCAATTTGGCTCTAATCCGTTTTGGGCAAGGTCAACTGACCCACGTAATGAGACTGACTATGAAACAATCCTCACCAGAGCCAGCACATGATTTTTGTTCATGTGCATTGTATTAAAGTTAGAGATAAATCTGTAAAAATTTCTTTCCGTTTAATAGGTATGCTACCAAAGTATGATAGTACCTTTAAAATGGACTGCAAAACACAACCCATTCATGCGTTTCACTCTTAAATTTGAACAAGAACAATTACTAAATGAATCTCATATTAAAACGGTGGCATTGTTTCTGAAATAAATCTAAGACGAAGAATGGCAATACTAGGATGGTGTATGTGTTGAGCTAAAGAAAACTAGTCCTATGCCGATTCAGGTCCTCGCAAACTCACCCTGCACCAGGACCGTCACCGTGATGTTCTGACTCCCAGAAGGGTTGCTGGCGATGCAGACGTAAGACCCGCTGTCGGCGATGATGATACGCCTTCGGTGGAGCGTCAGGGTCCGCTTCTGTCCCGACGTGGCCAGCTTGATGTCTGCGGTCAGATTCCTGCCGTCTTTGAGCCAGCTGATCTGGGGCAGGGGGACGCCGGTAGCCCGGCACTCCAGACTGAACTTGCCAGTGTCTTTGTCCACTTCAAGGCTGGACGGCTCCGTCAGAATTTCAGCTGCTTGGTATTCTGCTCTCACACACACAAAAGAAGTGATTCCTTTTAGGAGACAAATCTTGAGCTATCATTACAAAGGTACAAATTTTGGAACGAGGTGACAAAAATGAAACAAGCTTTCTTCCATGGCTTCTGACTGCTAGATGAACAAAGATAATTGACTTTTAGGGACACCGTCAACATAGCGCTGGATGGCTCAGTTGGTATTAGAGACGCCGGTACAGTATAGACCTTATTCATCGTGCGTCCATCCTACATTCAAACCAGAATCAAACCGAGGCTTGGATTCAAAGTAGTCTGGTACCCTTTTTATTTTTAGAATTGGTGTTATCTTTAACAACGGGTATACAAGAAAGGTGACAAGATGGATGCGCCATGAATAAGGCGCATTCCGGTGGTCGCTGGTTCGAATCCAGCTCCAGTCATTTTTTCTTTGTTCACTATCTTCTCAATGACGTGCACTCACCCTGGACTTCGATGTGGATCATCTCCTCTTGCTTGACAGAGCCCTTCCTCCTCAAAGCATGGCACTGATAGTAGCCGGTGTCCTTCGCTTCAGCGTGGCTAATCGTCAGCACGGACTGCTTGGTGAAGCCCTCTTGGCTGGTGGTGATGTTGCGGTTGGGGGGAAGCTGCTCGATGCGTTGCGTGTCGTTGCCGGGACCAACATAGTGCCACTCCACCGACCTGAAGACGTAGGTGCTCCAGCGACAGGTCAGATGGATGGTTTCTCCACGAAAGGGGGCCGTGTTGTCGGCCGTGACCGAGAGACCCATCCTCAAGTCTGCGGGAAGAGGAAATCATACATTTACTCCTTTCAGATGTAATTTAATATACTCAACGTGACTTCATGCCATTACTTGGATGGTGCCACACTCGTGCAAGACTGGAAGCATTCTATCACCATCAATGTGTTTTATAGCTTGCCATAAGGGCTAAATGACATGGGGGAAGAAAACTCATCTCCTAGGCATCCCATACCTGTCATCTTGAAGTGAACATCCCGGCACGTGTCCAGACCTTTAAACTTGGGCGAGCCCGCACAGCAACGGTAGATCCTGGGATGGGAGGAGACCACCGACAGCATGGCCGGATGACCGGGCAGGTGCTCGCCCGCCGTCTCCAGCATGGTCCATCGGCTCTTCTTCTTGCCCGCGCTGCAGTTGATGGTGTTGTTGGAGCAGGCCAGGTACTTCCAGTGGACCGTGGGCAGGGGTTTGCCGGAGGCGCTGCAGTTGAAGAGGTAGCGTTCGCCGGCCATGAAGAGTGGCGGGTCGGTATTGGTGGGCAGAGGCCAGGATGTAATGGTCACTACTGGCTGGACTGGAGGCAAAAGACATGACCGTATTGAGTCAGCAACACTGTAAATTGTCTAAAATGATGCACAATTGAGTTGCATTGTTCGTTCACTGCCCTTGAGCAAAAATATTTGGAAGAATCTTACCTGTCACCACAACGATGACGCTCCTGGTGACCGTCACTTCACTGTTGGTGGCAACCAGCGTGTAATTCCCGTCATGCTCGTCCGTGACGTCCCTGAACCGCACGCGGACGATGTCGTCCCTAATCTGGAGGTTGTAGCCCTGCAGGTTGGTCCTGGACAGCAGGACGCCGTCTTTGTACCACCTGAACCTGGCCTTAGGGTAGGCCTTGACGGTGTAGACGATGCGGAAGCTGTCGGCGCCTCTGACGACATCCATCTGGCCGTTACTGATGGACTTGCTCTGCAGGAGCTCCAGCTGGATGTAGCCTCTCTCTTTACATTCAGAAGAGAGAAAGTAACAATAACCAACCATAAACTTTTGTGTTGGAGTTAGGAGGGCCTGACGTTTCGATCCTAGCAGGATCTTTCTCGAGGAGATGAGGCAAGATTGAGATGCATTGTTCATATCATATCACAGAACAGATCGAGTGAGAGTATTAAGGCGCAAACGTTGACTGTGGTACCCTGAGCTAAAGCTCCACAAAAGAGGGGCCAGTGATGGCTACCGGAAAAAACCTTTCCCCCAACCTACCTAGGACATGGATGTTGATGGACGCCGAGGCAGGGCCCTTGCGGTTCTGGGCGATGCAGGTGTACTCGCCGTCGTCGTACTGGGTGGCCGTCTCCACGTGCAGCACCATCGTGTAGAGGCGGTAGCGCCGGGTCTGCGTCTCCAGCGTGGTCTCTTCCTCGTGGGAGTAATGCGCGATTCTGTAATTGGAAGACGGGCCGCCATTCTGAACGAAAAGAAAGGAGAATTGTATTAATAAACCGCTTTTATAGGGCGCATATCGCAATCAAAGGTGTCACTATGCGCGTATCACTATCATCCCTGGTCATAGGCTACAATGATTCATTACATTCCTGAAACAATCTCAACTCCCTGGGGAGTATACAGCCTCGGCTTGCTGTAAGGTGCACAAAGGCTTATCAAGCACACAAAGCCATCTCTACCCCCACAGGTACCCATTTTACTCCTGGGTGAAGAGGAGCAATATATGGCAAAGCGTCTTGCCCAAGGACGCAAGCACCATTAGCCCATGGCTGGATTCGAACCCACAATCTGTAGATTGACCACAAGATCTTGAGTACGACACACCAGACCACTAGGCCACAGCACCCCTCAAGAGAGGACATACACTGCTAAACCAGAAAATATGCTAAAATATTTTTAAGCAACATTTACAGGTTAGCAAAGAAATTTGCTAATCTCTAAACGGTTAGTAAATAGTTAGTAAATAAACCAATGTCCTGTGCAATAAACTTGGACCCTACAAGTGGAGCAACACTTTCTGATTTCATTTTACATTTAAGTGGAATGACCACAAACACAAAAACAAAAATGATGTCTTGCTTAACAGGAAAAATTTAGAAGACGAAGACAGAATTGATAATACATGTACAGTGCACTCTTACCCTAAGACCGGGATAGGACCATGTAGTTTCCATTGATGTACTCAAAGGGGCGTCTACCGTGCAAGTCAAGTTGAAACCCTCCCTGCCCTGTAGAAACTGAAGCTTGTTGACGGTCACTTTAGGACTGGGCTTGCTGTAGGATGTAGCTGCAAAAAAAATACATTGAAAAAAATCAAATGATGAAAGAATCTAAATGCAGAATATGAATTGCTTTCTGCGATGGGAGAGTTTTTTCATTCGAAGAGAGCAAATACGCCTCATTTAATAAAAATTGAAACTTCAGGTTGCGGCATTGCTAATGCTGTACATATCATAAATGATCCTAGGGAAATAGCGGTGGGTGAGTGGTTTCATGGCTTCTGACTGCAAACTGAACAAAGACAATTGACGGAAATGCAGTATGCTCTGGCTGTACGTCAGGAAGAAGCAGAGAAGTGACGCTTTTACCGTTTGAGCAGCTCTACAACATTGGGCCCCAAGTCTGAGTGGAACACACAAGGCCTAATCATAATGCATGGAATTTGTCGACCCAATGCGCATCCGGAAAGGGTCGACCGATACTTGCATTGTGATTGGTCGATGCGATGCACACTCTTGAAAGTGAATCGTCCCCGTATTAAAGTCGTTATTAAAGCCCACCTTCGAAATGTGCATAGAAGAACTGCTCGGTGTACATGGCCCCCTCGTAAGCGGTGCAAGCCAGCATCCCGCCCCAGAGACTGGACTGGACCTTGAAGCCCACCTTAGGGTCGTAGACGGCCCCCACCTCCGGCCCGACCTCCCTCTGGTCCTTGATCAGCTTGACCGGGGCTGTGGGGTCACTGACCAGGCACGGGATGACAAAGGGCTCGTCTTCGTAGATGGTGACTTGATGGTGAGAGGTATTGGGCTTGGGGAGGAATAGATTCTTTGGATCTGATGGCAAGAGGAGACAAATTGAGGCAAACTAATAATGAATGAATCGAGACGGCTCAAATATTCACAGGACTGGAAAGAGATTCACTAGACTCACCGTTGCTCCGAACGAAGATGTAGACTTCAGCCGAGGTGTTGTTGTTGATGTTGTCCAAGAAGCGACTGTACACGCACCGGTAGGGACTGGTGTCCGTGTAGGACAGCCTCTCAATCTGCAAGATGCTCTGGTGGCGGAGCGCCGGAGGGCAGGTGGGGCAGGCCGTGGAGGTCGGGGAGACCTTCTGGGTGACTGAGCCTGGGTACAGCCACTCCAGGGTGTAGGCGCCGGTGCAGTTGATCTCGATGGAGGAGTTCTCGTTGGTCACCAGGTCGGGGCCGTCGACGTGGATGAGGGGCGGACCGACGAGATGGAGGCTTGTGTCTGAGGAGACCAATGTGTTGTGTGTCAAAAAGTGATTACAGAATGTTCCGTGGAAAAGAGCTCAAAGGGAGATCTGGGCCATTTGCGAGTAAGACAACATCGACGACTTGAAGTGATCTGATTTGAAACCATCCTTAGTATTGAGAGAGTAACTCCCGGGACATATGAAATAGGGGTTGAAGATATGAAATGCTCTCTAAACAATGAAGTTGCGAATGTGGACACAATCAATAATCAATTGATTAAGTTTGCAAATTTCAAGAAGAGAAAGACAAGTTTTAGTCCCTCACCATTGCTGGTGACGGTCACGGTGACCTGTGTTGCCGTGCCGCTGTTGATGTGGTTCATGTACCGGCTGTAGATGCACTGGTAGCGGCCCGAGTCGCTGAAGCCGATCCGCCTGACCCGCAGGACGCTGGTGTGCCTCTCCCGGGGGTCACAGGTCGGACAGGCCCTGGAGGACAGGATGAAGTGGGACTGGATGCTGGGCGGGTAGTCCCACTCCAATGTGTATGCCCCTTTGCAGGTCAGCACCAGCATCCCGCCGTCCGTGATGGTGAGGTTGGCAGGCGCCGTCCGCAGGCGGGGAGGACCCATCTCTTGGAGCTGTGCACCGGCTGGAGGGAAAAGACCACATATCTTGACTGTTAAGTCACGAAAAGCGACTGGATTTGAACCAAACTGGACACAAACTTATTCAATATCCTGCACTGTTTGCTGAATGTCTGTCCGTACTAGTGCTCTTACCAACTAAGCTATCCAGCCCTATGTTGGTGGTGTCCCTCCCTAATAGTCAAGTAGGCGGGAGTAGGAGGAGTAGGCTTTTCGCGCGACAATGACAAACAGAAGAAGAGAGAGCTGTGGTCCACTTACGGATTGCATGAATGTGAATCTCGGACGAGACACTCTCCAAATTCTTCTGGGCCGTACAGGCGTAGACTCCGCCATCGTGCTCCGTGGAATTCTTGACCACCAGCCGGTTGACAAACTTCCTGTAACTCCTGGATGGTTCAGTGATTAGCCGAGACGTCCTTTCCTCTCGGTAATTGGACTGCCAGCCTGCAATCTGAATTTAGAAAATATATATTGTAACGGACTATAATTCAATGTACCTTTTGTTGCTACTAGTCGTAGCCTCTGGAGGGGGACAGGGCCTCCAGCGGGGTGCCCTGACCTGCTTCCTTTTTACAAGAAGTTGGATTACCTTTAGTGTGATTTTCTGAGACCATATCAAAGTCCATATCAAAGTCAAAGCCAAAGTCCTAAAAAGGTTCCCCACTCCGAACATGGTTGATCTCTCTGGCACAAGATCATTCTCCACTGCTTGTTTTTGTCATCCATGTCAAAGTTAACCTGCGGTAATGTCATATTCCCCGAGAGAATCACCAGCACCAATTTTGCTTCATTTCCCAGACTTCCTCTCCATTTTAGGCTCGGCACCATTTCTTGAACGGCATTGTAATAAAACCGGGTCACACCCATGTCTGCAATAACCTTGAACTCCCTCTGGTGCGAAAAAAATCCCGGCCTTGGAAATTAAGAACGGTGCAAACCCGAGTGAGCGACTGATCTAAAAAAAAAAACGGAAGATAAAATGAAATGACAGATGACGCACTCCTACTTTTAAAGACACCATCTCAAATTGTAGACCAACTTGCATTTTTCAATTTCAGGGGTATGCTCTACAACAACCTTTGGCTCTCCAACTTGTAGTCATCACCAAGATCAGAGATCAGAGATTTGGCACAAGGCTTTAGATTTTTGCATATTGTTATTATTATTTATTTTTGGTAATGAAACCAAGGATTCCTCAAAAGCGCCCTAGGCACTGTACCTTAAAAGCCTGATGAAACCTTTTATGGAAAGATGATGAGAAGAAGATACAGTTTTAGAGGTAGGAGGAAAACCCCAGAATCGGGTAGGGAATAAAAAGCTAATCCACTTGTGGACTGAGCCGGACATTAAAATGTTCACGGTCAGGCAGCATTGATGCTATCATACCAGTTGTCCAAGAAAAACGGTCACTGTTCATTCTCCGTTGGACTTACCCCCTTGCCGGGATAATCCCAGTTCAGGTCCAGGCTGCTCCGGAGTGGCATGTCCACCTGGCAGGTCACTTCCAATCCTTCCCATCCCTGGATCACCTCGGTCTTACTGGCGTGGATCTTGGGCTTCACCAGGGGACTGGTCACTGCATCGGAGAGACAAGAGAGGTTCAGAGAATGACAGCGGCCCGTTCATCAGACAATCAAAAACCGAGACAGAAGCCGCACCATAAACTAAAAAGTTGCTTGGGGCCTGTTTGTTTCAGGAACGCGATCAAATAGGCTCCAGTTAGGGCAGAATTCCTGACCGTAAATAATTTACATATCAAAATATATCAAATGGAGTTTGAGCAGCAGGGGAAAATAAAATCTCCTAGTAGAAGGCATACCTTCATAATTAATCGTGTAGATCTGCTGTTGTTGAATGTTCCCAAGCTGTCCCTCGCAGCGGACGAGCCCGTCAAACAACTCCTGATTGGCCGTCACGTTGAAGCCGACCTGGGGGTTGTACAGGACTGTGGGATCGTCCTGGCCGACAGTGGATTCGTAGCCGATGACCAGCGAGACCCGGACGTCAGGGTTGGCGGTCCGGCAGGGGATGATGAGCGGGGAGGAGTTGTCGGCTATCAGGACGTGCTCGCTCTCCGGCAGGAATAACATGTCTGGATCTAGATTGGGAAAAGAAATGACGAAAAATGACAGAGACCAGATAGCGACTTCAAGTAAAACTAACACTCATCCACTTGCTGCATGCATCTCTTCCGTGCTCAATGCTGCATGGAAGCAAGCAAGGCCAAATTGCAAAGCTCTGCTTAATAGCATAAGCATAGAATTGATGCTTTTGCTAAGCATAAGGGGGGGGCATAGGTGGAAAGTGCGTTAGGCACTCGCCTCTCACCAATGTAGCCCTGGTTCCGGCTTGGGTCATATGTGAGTAGAATTGTGCATTGGAAAAAAGTTATACTGCAAAATTTAACCTAATATGTTTCATAGGCCTATGTATGCAAATTCTTCACAAATTTTCTGTTGGAACAACCTTTCTGATAATGAATAAAAGAAAGGGCCATGCTGGCTATTAATTGATGACTTCGATTTCTTCATTCTTCCCATAACCATACTCCTCCATAACTGTACAACATCTGTCTTTCAGCAAACATTCCGAGACTGGGCCTTGGGGCGATGCAAAAGCCCCATCTCTCTGAAAGACTGATGATCCGTTTCCTTTATGGTTTTTTAATTGTCTGCAGTCTTCTCCTGCCGACTTGTTTTGTATTGAAATGTCTTCTGCCAGAGGGTTCGACAGAGTACAACAAAAGAAAGGTATCCTGATGGAGATGATTAGAGATTGTCTCATCAAGACACTGTATTCTCAACATGGACTAAAAAGCGGTTTGTGCCAGGTCTGCAATAGAACTACTACTCCAGATTCTACCTCAAAGCTGCAGTATTCTCCTGAATACAACCAGAGCATACTGGCAGGAAGGTCAAGTTAACCAGCTCTTTTCAGAGCCACCCAAAGAGTGTAATATATGTCAGATGGTGCTACCGCAGAACCAATTAATTTATGGACTAAAAACTTTGACAAAAAGTTGTTTAAGAAGTGACTTGATTTCATCTCCTGTCTGATGTCCTTACCTAAAACGTGGACAGGGACCGTGGCGGATTGTTCGTGTCCAAAGCTGGATGCCTTGCAGGTGTATAAACCGTTGTCATGTTCCGTTGCGTTGTCTACGCTCAGGGTGCTCATGAAATGAACGAGGGAATTTCCCACGTCTTCCGAGAGGGACGTCTCCTGGTAGTTGCCAGCGAAGTCACTCAACTGTTTTGGAAAACGGAAACGAACCTGATTGTTTAACGTCACATTCTGTTATTATGAGCCGGCCAGTGATTCTAGACTCATCTAGTCTTCTAGTCTTATCATAATTGTTGTCACTGAAAAGTGAACAAAGAAAAAATTGACTTGAGCGTGAGTCGAACCTGCCACTCCTGGAATACCGTACAAGTTGCTCTACCAACTGAGCTATCCAGCCCTACGTTGGCGGTGTCCCTAATAGTCAATTATCTTTGTTCCTAGATGAATTAATATTGTTTATAAAAGCACACTGGCACTGACAACTCATGCCATCCAGATGGCCGGGCATCATAAAAAGAAAACACTTTCCTTCGAGTTCTTACCTGTTGGGCTGGATATTCCCAGGTGAGCACCACTACTGCACCTAAGGGTGCCTCCACTTGGCAGGTTACATTGAAGCCTCCTACGCCCTCCATTACATTATTGCTACTGGCATACACCATAGGATCAGGCGAGTAAGCATGCGCTGTGAATTTAACACAAAAATGCATATTTCAAATACATAGATACAAAATAAGTCGGGCATTAATTAATCTTGTGAGATAGATTTCATCATTAAGTACAAAAATGAACACAGACATGATGTGGCACTTTAATAATATTTAGATTTTTTACGCTCACAATATTTTTTATTTTACTTTCGATTTGAATTAATTTCGATTAATTCTGACAATCTTCCATTTAAGTCATTGAAAAATTAACAAAGAAAAATTGACTGGAGTGGGATTCGAATCAGCAACCACCGGAATACCGTACCGGCGCTCTTACCAGCTATCAAGCCCTATGTTGGCGATGCCCCTAATAGTCGATTGTCTTTGTTCGTTTGGCAGTCATAAGCCATGAAACCACTCACATATACATTTACATCCCGAGATTCATTTAGGATGCGTGCATTTATAGCAATGCTCCATTTGGATTACATATGGAACTACCAAGTAGTATAACTTCTTTTCAGCAGTCAACTCCTTCCAGAAAGTTTTGCCTGAACCTCACGTACCTTCTAAGATGAGCATGAATGACTGTTCCTCCTGTAGGTTTTCAATCTGAGCATGGCACACGGCGTCGCCAGGCCAGCTGACGGGCGGCATGGTGAACCCAAGTCGAGGGTCATACCAGACTCCAGAGTCCCTACCCAGGACCTGCCGGCCGTCCAGGGTCAGCGTCACGCTGGCCTCTGGGTCGGTCACCCGGCAGGGTATGACAAAGGGCCGGTCCTCGTATATCTCCAGGAATTTCTGCTTGGGCTGGGGAAGGAACAGCTTGGCAGCACCTGGGAGCGAGGAATCAGAGGAAAGAAGGTATTCATCAAAGTGGACGGGGCATACACCAATCAAAGACCAAGGGGGAATAGGTGGCAACTGTGTTAGGCACTCGCCTCTCACCAATGTGGCCTGGGTTCGAATCCAGCCTGGGTCATATGTGAGTAGAGTTGTGCATTGGTTCTCTCCTATGCTAGGAGGGTTTTTCTCCGGGTTCTCCAGTTTTCCTCCCTCCACAAAAATCAAACACTTTCGATCTCAGGCTGTGCTCTGTGATCATTTATTGGTTGAAGTGTGCTGGCAGCCAAAGGCGCCGCTGTTAACTCAATCACATTGTAGTCGTATCCTTCGCAATTCAGCACCCCAGCTGCAAGTAAGGATGATTAGCCTCCCAAATTAAGACCCGACACAGCCAAAACCAAGCACGTGTATAAATTGAGACTGTGCAAGTGTCTTCTTCAGCTTGATAAAGGCAAGCAGTCTGCAGCGGAAACGTCGCTACCTTTCAGCCAACATCGTGAGCCATCAAACACTTCTTCTTGAAATTTTTCCAAGATGAAACAATTTTTTTTTTTCTAGCATCAATACGGGCGTTTCACAATAGTGCGCCACCATGAGTTTGCAACGCATTGGCAAATGTGTCGACAAACTGCTCATCAATCCAAATGAGCAGTTTGTTGACAACATTAATTTGACAACATTAACCATTCCAAAAATATGATTTGGAAGCCCAATTCTTTAATCGCTGAGTTAATCATGTAATTTTTCTCAAGAGATAAAACAATGATGTCACAATTGAAACACGCATAAGTATGCAGATGACCAGCAGATAGGGCCATAGAGTTAAAACCTTTGTTTTATCTGACGTTGAGGGCGCTTTACATTTAATGAGGTGGCATATTCTACTCACTCTTGACATAGATATAAATCCCTTCCGATGTTTCGCTGGTGATGTTGTCAAGGTGCCGGCTGTAGACGCACCGGTACAGGCCGGTGTCCTGGTATGCCATCTGCTTGATGCGCAGCACGCTCTGGTACCTCAACGACTGGGGGCAGGTCGGGCAGGCCACGGATGTCAGCACGACCTTCGGGGCTACGCTGGCCGGGTACAGCCACTCTAAGGTGTAGGCGCCGGTGCAGGTCAAGTCCGTGGTGGTGTTCTGGGCGATCACCATCTCCGTCGTGTTGGCCTGTATGTGCGGCGGTCCAACCTGCAGTAATCGTGCATCTAGAATGGAAAAAAAGTATGAATCTTAAAATTGACATTGAAAAGTGTACACCGAAAAATTTACAGAGATATATAACCATTAATACTGCTCTTAGCCATTGCCACCACCAAGGGTTGATTAGGTGGCTATGTGTAATAAAGATCAGAATTATAATGCCGTGCTTTTTTTTTATTTCATTGAGGAAGGAGTTGGAGACTGCATTCAAACTGACTCACAAACCAGACTAATTAGGTCAAGGGAGAGAATAACCGTTCTAATTGTGGGACGTTTTATACCGATCATTCTGCATTATGGAACAGAAAAAAGGGCATACAGCTCAGGACAGCGCTGATGATGGGTTGATGCTAAAATTATTCACCACCGGGCTTAAAAGGGAAATGGTTTGGTTTGGAACAGGTGAAGGACCAACTTTCATTTGAGATGCCTTGCACTCACCGCTGCTGGTGACGTGCACGTCAACTTGGACAGCCGTGCCGCTGTTGATGTGATTCATGTAGCGACTGTAGACACACTGATATTTGCCGGAGTCGCTGTAGCCGATGTTCTCCACGCGAAGGACGCTGGAGTGTGTCATCGCCGAGGAGCACATGGGACAGGCCCGGGAGGACAGAATGACGTGGGACTGGATGCTCTCCGGGTAGATCCACTCTAGGGTGTAGGCGCCAGAGCAGGTCAGCTCCAGAGCGTCACCTCTGGAGAGGGTCATGCTCGGCAAGGCTTCCCAAAGGCGAGGAGGGCCGACTTGATGCAGCCGCATTCCGGCTGAAATTGGAAAAAGATGTTTCCATTTCAATAATTCTATCTTCTTCTATTTTTTCCAAGTTCTCAAGAAGATTTACGCAGGAGATAAAAAAAAACATGGTCAACTCCTAAGTCCCTTTTCCTTTAAACAGGCATTAATTATTTGGGAGGCTAATCATCCTTACTCGCAGCTGGGGTGCTGATTTGCGAAGGATGCAGCTAAAACGTGATCAAATTGCCGGCATTAATGGGCACCCTTGTCTGACTGCAAGTAACATCAACCCTTATATGATCACGGAGCACAGCCTGACATCAAAAGTTTGGTTTTTGTGGGAGGAAAACCGGAGAACCAGGAGAAAATCATAGGAGAGAACCAACCCATAAATCTAATTTACCTAAGCCGGGATCGAACCTGGGCCATCACATTGAATTGGTGAGAGGTGAATGCCTAACCCAATAAATGCCGCCTATGCCACATGCTTTAAGTTTTACTTTCAGATTTCTGGACTTCAAATTCTATTCTCATAAAGAAGCCAACCAAAAAATAGCAGAGAGAACAGACCAAAGGTCGACTACTCACACAGCACGTGGATATCAATCTCGGACGTCACAGCCTCTTCGCCGGCACGCACTGTGCAGTAGTACGTGCCATTGTCGTACTGGGTGGTGTTCAGGATGTATAGGGTGCTGCTGAACTTGCGGGAGACGCGGGAGGGCTCGCTGATCAGAAGCGACGTCCTCTCCTCTCTATAGTTGGCCTCAAGATCTGAAATCTAAGATGCAAAAAAAAAACCCAAAATTTATTATTAGTCATTGAAAAGTGAACAAAGAAAAATTGACTGGAGACGGATTTGAACCAGCGACCACCTGAATAACGTACTGGCACGCTTACCAACTGAGCCAACTGTGTTGGCGGTGTCCCTATTATCTTTGCTCGTTTGGCAGTCAGAAGTTTCATGTTAGCTATCAAATAATTCCTTTGAAGTCTATTGTGGGTAGTCGTGTTTATAGTCTATAAAAATAGCATAGAAAATTTAGGTTGCACTTAGGGACTAAGGCAATAACTACATAAGATTTTGTAGTAACAACTGTGAATGATATAGCAGTTCTAACTACGAAAGCTTATGTAGCTGTCACCTTATTGAAAAGCAAAAAAAAAAACTGTTTAGAGAGGGATACAAACCAGGGACCTCCGGAATGCCGGTACAGCATTCTGTGGCTCACTGGTTCAAATTCCGCTCCAATCAATTGTTTTCATTCACTTTTCAGTGACTTAAAGTTAATCAAGTATTTTCCCTTGTGGTTATTTGATGATTATAGTTATTACATTAGCTGGTCTTTTAGGCCTACCTCAATTTTCTAAATATTTCCAAATAGAAGACTTTGCACCAATCAATAAGTCAGATATAAGTCAAATAATGAGTCGAATTCTTAGTGTCTTGGATCGAAATTGATCCTTTTGGCAGGGAAGTTTGGTTTTTGTTCAAGGAGTTTGTGCGTTTGTTGTGAATAATTGAAATAGTGAAAGCTGAACCCTCAATCGAGTGCATTAGTCATAAAAACTCCAGATTGGTACATTTTATTGGCCATTTCCTGCCGCGTTAGATCCTTGGAAACTCATGCCACTCCCCGAGATAAAAAAAAAATGAATAATGGCTTGTGTGTTGACATATTTCCACTTTATAACAATATTCAGCAACGTGATCAAACCAATATCATCGCCGCTTGACATTTATAAGTTACAAGGCTCCAGTAATGGATTACTTGAGAGAAAATCAAAGAGAAGTTTACCAGAGGGGCACAAGACAACTAGTAGTAGTAGGCTCTGTTTGTGATTATTTTAAAAGCCCCATTCAGTGTGCCAATTCAGTTATGTGTGTGTGATGAGTCACTCAAATGCATTCGGCGGAACCGCGTCCCCTTACCCCTTTTCCTGGATAGTCCCACACGAGCTCCAGACTGCGCCTGGACGGCATGTCCACCTCGCACGTCACCTCGAACCCCTCCCAGCCTTGGATCACCTCGGTCTTGCTGGCGTATATCGCCGGCTCCGCTAATGGACCACTCACTGTTGAAGAAAAAAAAGATTTGGGAGGGGGGAGGGCGGGAACAGGGGGAAAATGTTACAAGGGGCTGAACTTGCTTGTCAATTCCCTTCTCTTTTCTGACGATCTGAAGAAAATCTGACAGCCTATCAATGTCTCGATGCCCCAGATATCTGACCCAGAATTATCATCTAATCAACACAAACGGGAACTGATTCAGCTCAGACAGTTCTAAAACTGATAGGTATGAGAACGAAAGGAAACCGTATTTTATACGGTGGAACACTTCATTATAACGAATACCACGATGCTGAACATTTTGGCTATCATGCCGAACATCGATCATCCGTTTCCCAATGGACCCTGTCGGCGCTTGTCAATCAAAATGTGCACATTGACCAATTAGAGTCGTTGTTGTCCAATACCTCAGTCAAACTCGGTTACATTGGGGAAAGTAAAACATGTGTGACGTTGCTAAAGGTAAGGCGGGGCTTAAGAGCAAAGCCGGAACGGTTCAGATCATTTTTGTGCATAAAATACAATGGAAATTGTTGTTTAAATTGCTATAACCAATGACCGCTATAACAGACAATTTCTATGCATCCCATCAGGTTTGCTATAGAGGCGTTCTACAGTATACGCATGAATTACAAGCCAGATCAATACACCTAGGTCAGTATACATACAGTGTAATTATATTATTATTATTTATTTCTGGTAATATATTATATTTTTTTTCACCAACCCAAATCTCAAATGGGGGGGCATGCGGGGGGGCACAAGGTTTTCCAGGGGGGACGTGCCCCCCCCCCCCCACCCCCGGCCCCCCCTTGGCGACGCCACTGCCCAGAGTAATATTCTGGGTAAAACCCACAGAATCACGTAGGGACTGAAAACCCAATCCACTTGTGGACCGAGTTGGACTTGAACCCGGTCCGCCAGAGGTGAAAGGCGAGGAAAGAACTGCTACGCCAACCTGACTCCCAGTAGAACATGGATCTAATTTCACTGTTTAAAACCACACACCTCTTCTTGCTTCATATTGACCGAGGAAGCTGAACCTCAAATATAGTCAACACAAAAAACAACCTGGAATTATTTCATACCACAAGCATACTCAATCCATGAATGAATTTCGTCAAATTTCAGAATGAACGTCATCACGTTCATATAATCTGCCAAATACAGGAACTTTGATTTTCACACCCACGTATTAAATTCAGGAAGTCATTATCATTTTTATTGGTTCGATTCCAACTGCAAAGATACTGTGTGGCAATTTAAAGCACCAGCAGTTCCTGTGTCCCGGTTCCTGGCCGGCAGTGAATGTTTATTCTTGTGATTTGTGCCGGGGATCGAGGTAGGAGAGGGGAGAGATCTGCCAGGAGGACAAAGCAAAAATGCGGAGGATCTTCTCTTCCTGTCTGGTTGATTACATGTATACTGACTGTAATAACATCCTTCCTCTTTCCTTTGTTTCTCCCGGTTTCCCCCACTGACCTCTATGTGCTTTGTGTGCTACTGCACTTCAGGATACCGGTACATGCACATACAATAGGCAAGCACAATTTTGTTGAACTTCTTGTGAAGGTGTAGGAATAAACCCCATGTGCCTATAACCAATTACACAACAATGCACTGAGATTTTATAGGCAAAACTGCTGCACATGGAAAGTCCCTTGGATAGTCCAAATTTCCCAAAACTTTCCCCTGAGAGGGGTGAGGTTTATGTACATGTACCTATACCCACCTTCACTATTCAAGGGTGTAAAGGCTTTTTTATACCCGGTATCATGTCAACTCATGGGAACTGAGTGGTACATGTACGTTCATTGGCTTGGGTCCAATTTCCGACCAAGCTGAACTACTTAAAGAGCAGTTATCAAAAATGTAAAAGCACCTTTCAGCGTACCGGTAATTCAAATTTGGGTTTGCTGTGTCTTGGCAACAGACAAGAACTGAAAGCTAACAATGTCTGCTTGTTTGGTATTAAAGCGTGTGTATTACCTGTGCACACCAAGATGAATACACAGCTAAAGGCTTAGAAAACCTGACTGGGTATTCCTCATTGATGTACATGGATGTGCAATGGGTCTACAAAAAACACTTAATGTTAGTTGGGGGGGGAAGAAGAAACTTCCTTCTTTTTACAGCACAATTGAAAAGTGGTCACTAAATCCTTTGGGTCATTTTTTCATAATGTTCATTATAATTTTGATGTTGTCACATTTTTTAGATTGCTATTAGCATGACTGGTTTGGTATTGAATGTAAGTAACAAAGATTTGTATGGCAATTTGTACAATTCCAAAACTGTACTATTTGAAATTGTTAAGAATTTTGTTATTGTTTTACATTCAGAGTGAATCAACCATGATCTCTTTTAAAATGATGTATTTCACTTGCTGAATTGGAACATGATCTGCATGATCTTCACCTCCCCCTGAGGATTGCTTCCTTCCTCGATATTTTCAGGAAACTTCTCGAAACCTTCCCCCTGCCAAGTCTCAATAATTCCCTTCATGTTCTTTCTGGTATGAATTCCCAGTGTACCACTTGGATCATCTTCAAAGGTCAGATCACCAGTTGAATCATCTTTCGTACGTGTGTGGTTTCGGGGGACGTACGATGCTCAGATCACTGCTTTCCACTGTAGTCTCATATACGTACATTTGGACCATCAAATCAGATCTGTACAATTAGCCTATTGCGATTCATGTATGCCAAGATCCCAAATCTATACAGCCAATGCCACAGACAATGTTAAATAAAGATGAACAACTTTTAGAATCTTAAACTGATGAATGAATAAATATGCACCTATACATACAAACCGATGGTTTTACGGCTCTTTAAACTAAAAATGGCCACTTCAGAACTTGTGAAGTTGAAATGCTTAATTATACTGAGCGAGCAAACAATCAAATAATGAAAGGAAAATAGAATAGGTCGTCTTGAGGATTGAAAAGGCAAAAAAAATTACAAAAAATAATCATCAATACAAGAAATAAACTGCTGAAAACTGCTCATCAGCCAAAATAATGATCTGAAATGCTTGGAGTTAGGAGGGCTTGACACATTTCGATCCTAGCAGGATCTTTATCGAAGGCTAAAATTATATATCCAAGAATTAGGGAAGCAGACAACCAAACATGTGAGCAGACCAACCGACAAACACAGCTTGACAGTAGAAATAAAAATACATCAGTTTCCTGAAATGGAAACAAGACCACACTAACCGCTTTTAAGCTGACTAATTATCCGATGCCGATCCTAGAAAGGATGTGTGAATTTTACCTTCGTACGTCACGCTGAACATCTGTTGCTGTTGCACCTTCCCCAGCTGTCCCTTACAGAACACAAAGCCATGGAACCGCTCCTGGTCGGTGGTTATGTTGAAGCCCACGGCTGGATCGTAAGCGACCGCCGCGCCGTCCACGTTGACCAGGGTGTTGTACTCCACCGTGAGGGAGACCTGGGTCCTGGCGTTGGTGGCCCGGCAGGGAATGATCAGGGGCTCCGCGTTGCTGGCGACCAGGTTCTGATCCCGACTCGGCAGAAACAACTGTTTTGAGTCTATGATGGTGAGGGAATAAAAAACAAAATTTGATGAATTTACCGATGCTAGTGTATGTCACATAATTTAATTTGTAATTTTAAAAATGTTCAAAGGACTTTGACTTCAATTAAAACATAAATGCAGGGATGTGAGTAGCCACAAAAAAAATCTGAAAACACAATCTGAAAATTTACAAGTTACTATACTTTTGTACAGGGCAGGTAAAAGCTGAAATTCTGAGTTAAAATCTAAACAAAAAGTCTGAAAACTCTCACATCCCTGTAAATGATAATTGTGTCATTGGTGGCTTCTTCATACATCTATTGCTTAGAATGAGACAGTGGGTTAATAATGGTAGAGTGATGGCTCTTGAGGGTGTCGTGATGATTTAATGGCAAAACAAAAAGATAAACTCTGAATAAACTGCATGAGCTAGAAAGAATAGCAACCGACTTGCTTGAAGGCTGCATCCAGATTCAAGGCTAAGACTACGGCTAGATCGCTGGGTCAGTTGCAGCTGTTTGCAATGATGCACAAGCCTCTGATTAGCAACGGCTTAACCTAGAGACAGAAGGATCCAACCTAGGATCAATTATAATAGCCTACCTGCCAAGTGCACTTCAAACAGCTGTATCTGCCACTGGTCATCCACGTTCCCCTCGCAGGCCACCACGCCGTCCCAGTCCCTGCTGGACACCGAGAAGCCGGCACGGGGGTCAAACGTGACCCCGCTGGCCTGCCCCAGTCTGACCGCATCTTGCTCGTACGTCAGCGTGATGACCGCTGACGGATCCGTGACTCGGCAAGGGATGACAAACGGCTCGTCGCGGAAGATGACAATGGTGTTGTCGTTGTCGGGCAGCGGCAGGAAGATATCCTCTGGAAATCAAACCCAGATTAACTTATCAACACTTATTAAAGCCATTTTTCCCGCCCCTGTAGTAACTACCTTTTCTCCCACCCCTCGTCAGGTATGTTTGCAGATTACTTTAAGTTTAACAAGGAAAGAAACTTACTTAATTTTGATGCTACAAGGGAAACTGAAAGAGCTCATTTTAAATCACTGAAAATTGAACAAAGATAATTGACTTAATTATTTTTAGGGACACCGCCAACATAAGGCTGGATAGCTCAGTTGGTAGAGCACCATTATGGTATTCTGGGGGTCGCAGGTTCAAATCCCCCTCCAGTCAATTTGTCTTTGTTCACTTTTAATGATTTAAATTTTGATGCTGTTTACATATGCGTTTGGCTATTACAGTGAAGAAGAAGAAAACATAAGACTCTTATGGTGCAAGTTTAAAAGATAGTTTCCACAGCATCATTATTTTTCACTTCATACAGGTTTTTAATCAAAACTGTGAGTTCTTTTCAGAAATGTGAAGATCCTTCCACTATTTGCAACAGTTTGTGAAAAACAGCGTACCTCCCCAACAATTGCAAAAGCAACCGATACACTACTGTACCTAAAAACAAATACACATCCTTTGACTAATTTGGGACGCTCTGTGCCCCAGCCTCTGACTTCTCTTTCACGACAGAGATTT
Organism: Astropecten irregularis; assembly: GCA_963971285.1. Classification (NCBI taxonomy): domain Eukaryota; kingdom Metazoa; phylum Echinodermata; class Asteroidea; order Paxillosida; family Astropectinidae; genus Astropecten; species Astropecten irregularis. The sequence goes on along the minus strand of OZ020256.1, from coordinate 14,589,974 downwards.
GTACCGAATTAAACGGATTTCGTGCTGAACAGGTGGAAGGGAAGCCGTGAGTAATGAGTTAAGGGGAGGTTAACGGTTGTACAACACCTGAGCACCTTATCCGTGTAATGGATCAGGATGAGTACTGAATCCAGAATCCAGGTTTTACACAAGTGCTTGATGTCCCAAATTAACGACTCTAACTTGTAAACACAGACTAAAGAGGTGTACGCAGAGATCCTTACAATTTTGGAGGCGTCGCACAGTGCTGTGAGACTCACCTTTACTTTTCACGTAAATGTATACATCCGCCGATGTCTCGTTTGAGACGCTGTCGGAGTGCCTGCCGTACACGCAGCGGTAGAGGCTGGTGTCCGAATACTCCATGCCCTCGATTCTCAGGACGCTCTCGTGCCGCAGGGCCCTGGGGCAGGTCAGGCAGGCCGTGGAGGCGGGCTTGACTCGGGGAGCAACGCTGGCCGGGTACAGCCACTCCAGGGTGAAGGCTCCCGTGCAGTTGACCTCGATGGTGGCATTGACGAAGGTCACGATGTCGGTGGAGTTGGCGTGGATGCGAGGGGGACCAACACGCAACAGACTCGCATCTTGTTTGGGATGGCAACATTTATTATTTGAATTTAATGTAATTAAAAACACAAAAAGGAAGAGGACAGCTCTAACTCTGACAAGTGAAGTTCATGATCAACATCCTGTAAGGAATCTATTTCTAAAGAGAAAGAATAATAATAACCATTCATAGTCTCTGTCCTTTGTTGTGCAACCTTTGTCAACTAAGACTTGTCCTGGCAGTTCATTTTTTTTTACACATCTACAGTGCTTCCATTGACATTTGACCAAGGTTTTCCTGCGTGCAACGATTATTATCTGTCAATCAGGTTTGGGCCAACAAATGATCAAGGACAAAGGGGCTTTAGGTTGATAGTTCATTGTTCAAGCTAGGCCCAGGCCTGGCCTGGCCTGGCTTTTTGGAGGCAAGGGGGCTAAGTTAACCACTGTTAATATTTCTCTCCTTAATGTTTCTACCCATGAACATAGCAAAGTATTCCTTATGGGGACAACATTATTTTGTAACATAAAAACCTGTTATACATCAATTTCTTGTGTCACTCAATACAAAAGATAACGATATCATTCTATGAAAACTGCAATTTGAATGAAACGCTATAGTATACTCACCATAACCGGCCACAGAAACTTCCACTTCGGTCGCCGTGCCATTATTGATGTGATCCATGTACCGACTGTAGATGCACTGGTAGATTCCAGAATCGCTGTATCCGACGTTGTCCACCAGCAGGGTACTGGTGTGCCAAGAGCCGGGCGGGCAGGTCGGGCAGGCCCAAGAGGACAGCACCACGTGGGACTGGATGCTCTCCGGGTACTTCCACTCCAGCGTGTAGACTCCCGAACAGTTCAGCTGCAGCGTTTCGCCTCTGCTGATATTCAGGCGGTGAGGGGTCCCTCGCACCTGAGGCGGCCCGTATTTGAACAACTGGTCTCCGGCTGGTATTAAAAAGTATACACACGTGAGGTGTACGGTTTCGATTTTCATTGGATTATTGCTTCAAATTCAATGCAATAGGCCAAAGATACACCACAGACAATGCCCAGTTAATGCGCCCCAAGTTTGTTCCCGGAATCATAGAAACTTTTTCAAATCTACCCGTAAAAAGTAAATACCCATAAGATCACTTCTATAAGTGTGTGATGATTTAACACTTGACATTCCTAACAGTGTGCTCTATTCGTCTTCAGGAGGGTGACAAACAGAGCGCACTGTTCGGAACGTCGAGTGTTGAACCATCGGTTCTTCTCAGAACCAAACACTAAGAGCATCTTGTACATGGTGCTAATGCAAAACTAACCTTATTTAGTCCTTCCACCATGCATAGCTTTAAGTCTTATTATTTTACCCATTATGATCCTTTCACCGAATATTTTGTCACAATGCTTTTTACTTCATCACACAAGATATCTAAAGAGTCTGTATAATATACATACGGCACTATTTAATGCCATTTTGGTAGTAAATTCTGTACTTCAGCAGCTCTATGAAATTGGCCTCTGGTTTATACGATTAACTTACAGAGAACAGTGATGTTGACTTCAGCAGATGAGGTGCCCACGTGGGACTTGGCACTGCAGATGAAGGTGCCGTTGTCGTGGACCGTGGCATTGGTCACAAACAACTTGGTGCTGAGCTTGTGGTGGTTGGCGTGTGATTCACTGACCTGGTAGGAGGACTTCTCATGATAATTCGATTTCAAACTCTCAACCTACAAGGGGTGGGGGAAAAAAAAGAAGCAATTAAGAAACTGAACCATTGTCAGAAAAAGAAAAAAACCATTCAGCCCTCAAATGCATTATACAGCCTCTTTGTCACAAATGGAGCCAACCGCATTCTTAATGTCTGTAAGCCATCGATCAACTTCTAACATTTGATGAGATAAACAAATGAAAAAATGACCTATCCCGCAACTCACTAGCAATATACCTAAAAAATAACAACTCGCCTTTCTAAGAGTCTAGGAATTCACTCAAGTTGAAGTACAAGTTCTCAGAACGGGTTTGTTTTTCAAAAAACAATTGTTTGATGTTTTCTCGTACTTGGGCCCCCCACCATATGTTTTACAGTCAAGCTGGCGTGCCATTCCACCGGTAAAGGTTACACTCAAGGTGAAGGATGGCATTTATCTTACTAAGCCATTCCCCCCTCTGTAACATTTTTATAGTCTTATTTTATTACCAACATCCTTTGATTCCATGGCTTCCCTCTTAGAACCTTCGTGTGTGTGTGTGCGTGTGCAAGAGCACTGCGCCTCGACCAAACGGGGACGACGGCCAGGGGAAGTTTAGGTTGGAACAGGAAGAAGGGGGTTTATCAAGTCGGCTATTTGTCAAGAAATCGACCTACGTGTAATTGTTTTCAGATTGACCCATTTTTTTACCTAACGTATTTTGCGCTTAATTAGGTCCAGTGTTACTCTTTAGGTTCTTCTTTTCTTTTCTTTTTTTGCTTTTTACAAGTTTCATGTTAAGAATATTCTGTGCAGTTTTTAAAAAGGCATAGCTGTTCCTAAAGTTCGGGATAAAACTTTGTGCTAAAATTAAGAGACATTGAGTTTTTGCAAAAACAAAAGTAGAAAGGGCAGCCAATTGCTAAACACCATCGAGCATGTCAGATATGTCATGGGTTTTATTAGCATTTCTATGCTGTGTTGACATTACTTGAATAGTTCGCTGGCAGCATTCAAAACACATTATTATTTGTTTGCATCATTGAAGAAATGCCTTGAATGTTAAATAAAACAGCCTTTATAGTATGATCAATATTTTTGCAAGCAACAACTTATTGTATGTTCAACAGAGGCCTGGAGGCACAGATCAAAATTTGTTGTTACTCTAAATAAATGATAACCTTTTTCAAAACTGGAAATATTTTTGGACAAGCATGTCTCACTGATGACAGAATGCTAGAGTTAGGAAGGCCTTGTGGTTCGATCCAAGCAGGATCTTTCTCAAAGGCTATAAAAGAAAGATCCTGCTAGGATCGAAACCTCATGCTGGAGTTAGGAAGGCTTGATGTTTTGATCCTAGGAGGATCTTTCTCAAAGGCTAAAAGAAATGCTTTGAGAAAGAGCATGAATTCGTAATCAGAGTTTGATGTGTGTGAATAACATACCTCTACAATATCAAGATCAACGATTGATGCTTATTCCATGCACTTGGTGTCATGACCAATTTCTTCAAGATTGAATTGCAAAGACACAACATCAAGGAGCATCCTTTTATGGAACAATTTGAATTGAGCCTTTGAGAAAGATCCTGCTAGGATCGAAACGTCAGGTCCTCATAGCTCAAGCATCTTGTTATATTTTATTCTTTGATTTTGGTAATGCGAAGTTTGCAGCAGTTTATTACTTGAAGAAAGGAAGTCACAGAAACATTTTTGCAAGAATCCCTGCCTTTGCCAAAAGAAACATACATGACTAAACTTGTCAACCCCGGGCCCGATGCAGGCTGGAAATAACCCGTGATGAGTCTTACTCTTACCCGTTTTCCTGGATATTCCCAGCTGAGCTTGAGATGGCTTTGGGTGGGCATGTCAGCGTGGCACGTCAGCTCGAAGCCTTCCCAGCCCTGGATCACCTCTCTCCTGTCGGCCACGATCTCGGGCCTGATGAGGGGACTCTGAGCTGAATAAGTGAACGGGGAAGGAATGTGGGTATATAACCGATCAGTGTGAGGAGTAAGGATAACTTTAAGTTGGGGAGGGGAGGGAGGGGGTCATCATTCTGGACTCTTCACCTCATTTGGATAATTCTCTGTATTTTATGACCATTGCAAGGTGCTTTAGATGCTTGGCTGAAGTCACAGCTCACACAGAGCTATACAAACTATAGCCACAGCAAGGAAGCACTCTTTCACCATTTGACTGTTTGATGACTAAAACAGAAACGGGGCTTGGAACTCTTTTACATGAAGCCAGGGGTAGATTTCATGAAGCCCTTCGATCCAGCATAACTTGAGTTACGATTGCAAACATCGTAAGTCCTACGATTGAAAGTTTAGTTACTATGAGTTTTGTGAAAGCGACCCCTCATATTGAAACGTTTTGCGGACTCATTATCAAACTTGAAGCAATTCCGGCATAGGCCTACACAGTAAGAACTATTAAAAAATATGTTGCTGTATTGAATCCTCATAAGCAATTATGTACTTTTCCAGCCCTCTGACCCCATCCAGTATCTCCCTCACCACATTGATGCACACAAATCCAGGGCAGTATGGTAAGATCATTAGGATCTGCCCCCCTCAACCCTATCTCTCTGCTTCTCTATCAACTAGCCAACCAGCCAGCCATCCAGCCATCCACATACCTTTATACTGCACCTCGTACACCTGCTGCTGCTGCATATTCCCCAGCTGTGCCTGGCAAGTTACGAAACCTTCGTAGGACCGCTGATTGGCGGTGACATTAAAACCGGTCCTGGGGTCGTACGCCAGCGTTCCCTGGGCCTGGTTCACCAGCGTGCCGTTGTGCCCGTGCACCAGGGTGACCCGCGCTCTGGAGTTGGTGACCCGGCAGGGGATGGTGAAGGGCGTGTCACCATTGGCGTATAGGATGTGATCCTTCACGGGCAAGAAAAGTTTGTCGCGATCTACAGCCAGCGAGAAACACAGAGAATTAGACTATTAGTAGGATTCCTATGGCGTATTTTTTTATTTTTCGCAAGCCAGAAAAGTTTGTCGCGATCTAGGGGTAGCGAGAAACAGAGACTCCAACTTTTAGCAGGATTCCTATGACGTATTTTGATTTTTCGCCAGTCTCTTTTCAACGTCAAGTCCTACTGTACCAGAGACAATCTTCTTGTTCCAGATTTCCATTGAAGGGTGAACAAAGAAAAATTGACTGGAGCAGGATTCGAATCTGCGACCCCTGTAGTACCGTATGACATACTGTTCAAGATTTTGTTTGCATTTCATCCAAAGTTATTGCGATATATTTCTTTAAGAATAGGCCTACACATTGTTTTAATAGCAATTCCATTCTTACATAAATATTGAACAGTCTTTCATTCTCTATCATAATGATCACTATATAGGATAAAGCTACAATACCAAAATTGCTGGTTTCAGTAAAACTGTATTAATTTTGAAATAGGGCTCAATGCTCAAGCTATTTATAAAATACGTCCTTTATATCGACAGCTATAGTTACCCGGATGTTCGGACAAACTTTACAACGTTTACGGGGAAGTTAATTGTGACGTCACAAGCGCAGACTACCGCAGAGCCCTATTCATTTGAAATTTGGTGCAACTGAAGGATTCTTTAACGTACTCACCATTAGTTGCAACATAAACGTAAACATCCGAGGCTGTGTCATTACTCAAATTCACCAAATATCTCAGGTAGGCGCAGGTATACTGTCCCGTGTCTTCGTAATGCGACGATTCCACTCTCAGTGTGGAGCTGTGCTTGAACTCGGGATCGCAGGTCTTGCATGGGTTTGTGGTAATCGCGACCCGGTCGACAATGCTATCCGGGTAGATCCAATCCAGGCTGAAGGCACCGTGGCACGAAATTTCCAACGTTCTGTTTTCCACAAATGTGAGTTCTGAAACCTGCGGCGTGATGGTGGGCGGGCCAACTTTGTTGAGTCTTCCAGCTGCAATCAGAACAATGGGACAAGTATGTGATTACAAATTATGACTTTCAAAATATAAAAAAGTGAACAAAGACAAATTTACTGAAGCTACATGTAGATTCGAACCAGCGACCCCAAAAATACCGTACCGATGCTCTTACCAACTGAGCTATCCAGCCCTATGTTGGCGGTGTCCCCAAGAAGAAATTCTCTTTGTTCGTTTGGCAGTCATCAGAAGTCATGAAACCACGCACATACTGCGGTATCCCAAGGATAATTTAAGATATGTGCAGCAGTAGCAATGCTGCAACTTGAAAAACAGTACAAAACTGAGAAACTGGATAGATACTTTTATAGGTATGATACAAATTTTCTACTAGATTTATAGTATGAAAAACATGTTTGCATACATGTAACAACTTATTGTAAACTGAAATTATGCAGAAAAATGACGCACAGATATCATTGTCTTTTTATTGGCACCTGCAGTTAATGTACATTGTAGTTAATAAATATGTGGTTCATTTGCAAAGGTATTCCGGGTCCAATTCTCAGATACCCTGTTTCAAAATTCTTTCTAAAACCTTATGCTCCAATTTTATGCCACTAAAACAACGTTCACCCACAAATTTTCTAAAAGTGATCACAGCATATTATCTGTTTTGCGTGTATAACGCATAGTCATGCTATTTGGTCATTTTACAACTCGTAGACACAGTAACAACACATCTACATGTATGATGCCTTGGTTTATCTCAGCCTGCATCTTCTTAACAAGAGGAAGTGAGAGTCTGGGGACATCATGGCCATGCAATGTTGCTAGACAGCTTGACAAGCATGCACCGTGTGACTGCCAAATGCAAAGACAATCGGAAGCACATCTCGCTAACGTGGCTTCTCCCTAAAGATGCTTCCATTTAAGTGACTTTTTCATGTGGTCTAATAATGTGCCATCAGTTCAGTCTATAGATGCAAAGTATAGAATATCTGCGGTCACGGTCTAGTTTCTCTGCCACAGGTCTCCCGGAAGCTTCACAAGGGGGGGCTCTTAATTGGCCCACGATGATGTCATCATCAGAGCAAAGGTACAAAGATGACGCTTCCTCATCCTCATCTACATATATATCCACCTCCTGGCCTTGCAGACACACCCACATCCACAAGACACTTGTCATTTCCAATGACCTAGCTGATGAGAACTGCCCTATGCACAGGTGGTGGGACAGAGATTTCCCGTCGTCGATGGTACACTACAATACAAGTTCTTGAGACATTCTTGAGACGGCCGGCCGGAAATTGACTTGGACAGATAGACCCGATAGCCCTAGCAATGTGTCATCGAATGCGCTGGGCGTGATGAGGATGCATTCAACTCATCCACATCCAGTCATCATTATTATGCACAATGCAGGTCCCTCTTTGTATAACTGACTATTTTTGTATACGACTTGGAATTAACCATGTCACACTAGGGTGTGGGTAGACGACCGTTAATATCTATGGGCAAAATGCTCAATGTAAACTCTGTATAAATTTAAGTTTAAATAGTACAGTAGCCTCATTTCTCTTAGGGCCTTTGACTTACATTAGAGTTTGGTTTGCTTTGTAAAACAAAATGCCTTAAGAACTAGTCTATATTGCAAGAAATGGACTCAGCATCCCTGCCTTGTTCCTGATTTTGAATGGAGTGCTGAATCTTTGACTTGTAGCACTCATACATGTATGAAATAGCACTGCTTTTTACATCTTCATCAACAGAGTACAACAACATAGCAGCAGCAGAGCACATGTGTACATATGTACCGGTACAGGAAGTATGTGGGAGGTTTGGGGGACTAACGGGTATTTCGGACAGAACTGACATCATGTTACATTTTCAATTTAACAAGACAGCTTGTAACACTTCCCTTCACTGTACATCAATGTCGTGTATATCAGTGACTTACATGTAAAGTCAGGGGGCCACTGCTACAGCTCTAATAAGCTCACAAATTTGCTTATTTAGCAAAGGAAAATTTCCGCTTTCATCACAGGTTACCAGTCAAAACTGCAAGTAACGTATACTGTTTGGGCACAGAAATGCTAAAAACAAATATGCCCCTTTATGAAGCAAACTTTGTAAAACTGGCACCATGTGTGACCATTTCTTAAATCATTGAAAACATTTCTATTGTGAGTTTAGTCACTTGCTGTTTTATCTGTTGAACTTACTTTTTGTTTAACTTACTAGGTTTCCAAAATATACATAAAAACATTAGACTATCCTTCCTGCTCTTGAAAGTTTTGAAACATATATCTAGGCTGTTGAAATACGGTAACCTTCTAAAATTAAGCATGAAATGAGAACAAGGGTGTGTCACAGCAGTTGCTTCCTGTGCAGACATATGAATGGAAGATGGTCACCGAAATTTGAGACAAGATGTGTACACGTGTTAGAGCCGTCTAGATCTTTGTCAATTCTTGACGTAAATAACTTAAAGGTAATATCATACTTTGGGTTTTGTCAAAGAAATGCAGATTCATGGGCAAAAATATCAAGGAAGATACAGCAACAGTCATCTTTGAAAATCTCAGTCCCATACGATGCCCACTTTTTGAGAAAAAAAGTGAAAAATGGACACAGTATTTCTTCGAGTCTTTTCTCTTTTATTTTTTATTTTTAAAAGATCAAAAATGATTTGGGTTACTGGATAAATACAGCATTTCAGGCAGAAACATGTTAACGGTATGTTTCTACCATCACCATCTTTATACCCTGGAAGCAGAGGTAAATCTGTGAAGATTTCTGTTTCGGTATGCAACTAAAGTATGATACTACCTTTTTAAGTTTAATTTTGCCCCTACATCTATTGCGTGTACTCTAGCTTGTACAGTGTATCAGCGGGTAGAATTATAACTTAGAACATCAGGATGCCTCACTCAAGCACTGTAAAATCCCTTGTGAGTAATCGATATGGTTACCGGTGTGTCAAATGACAGAAAAGCGGGCTGGATTTTGCATAGTGTTCAGGGGATTAGAGCTTCTTCTTTTTCAATCACCAACCAGGTGAGTCAGCTGTAATACTGACAAGCCCTCCCCAATTTTCACTAGCCCAACCATTTTCACAGGCCTGTACGTGAAAACAATCTAGCATAAAATGGCAGTTTCTTACAGTATGGGTTATAGTGTCTAAATCGCAAAGTAAACCAGGGCTGGAAATAAGGTTTGATGAGGGCAAGGCCAATTTTCCATTGCAAGGGGCACTTCCATTGAAAAATCATAATGTCTATGGAAACGTTTGAAGGGGCACCAAGGCCAATTAAGAACCAGGGCAACGAAGGCCATGGCCTCCGTGGCCTCCGTTTATTTCCAGGCTTGGAAAACTATCAAGAAGGACTGCAAAGGAGAAGGCTGTTGTCAGTGCTGTTAGAAATTAAAGATTTCACAGCCAGTTGGGAAAAATGGATGAAGGGAGGGAGTTTCAGAGAGTAAGAAAGTGTGTTCAGAAGAAGCTGGATGAGTACAGTGTACCTTGAAGTATGGGAACAGAGACTGTAAGATCATGGTAAGAACTGAAAGGAGCACGAGTAGAAATGCTGATTAGGTGGGACAGCCAGAGAAGGGCCATTTGAGTATTTTCAATGGTAGAATCCGTAAATGAGACTTGTGAAGCAGGTACATTGACAATGACAGACTACAGACATCATGCTAAATCAAGAAAATAAATGCAGATCTACGTAAAATTCAAATATTTGTAATTCTTCCTAATGGGTAATCAGCACTTTGATACAAACTACTAATTTTAGGAATCAAATCATTTACTTTTCATTTTTGTTCCAATGAAAATAGCTTTGAACAATCTTTGGAAATTAGTTTTGAATTAATGTCAAAATGTAGTACAGTGTATAAACAGCCTCAAGCCTGGATGTGTAAGAAATCAAGCAAAATTAGCACTGATGTTAACATGTTTTAGGCAATGTATACTGCTCCCTCGGAAAAGTAAGGTATTTTTTCCATAAACCAAAAAATGCTTTCCAAGAAAATCTTCATAGGCAGCCAAACCTCATGTTATGTAGTATATAAAGTAAACATGTTATTTTCTCACATCTAATTCCACACATAAACTTGACAATGAGTCAGGGATTCTCCGAACATAAAATGAAGACAGGAAAAAACCTGAGGAGTATAAATTTACATTAGACATATTTCAGATATTTGATAAAGAACTTACTAGTCAGTAGAAATGGGGAAAGGAATGTCAGATGAGTCCAAACAAGATGATGAAAATTCATACACCATGCAATCTGAGTTTCGCATTTGATAATTGACTTTAAAGAGCTGGATAGCTCAGTTGGTAGAGTGCCGGTCCGGTATTCCGGGGGTCACTTGTTCGAATCCTGCTTGATCCAGTCAATTTTTCTTTGTTCACTTTTCAATGGCATAAAATTTATCCGGTCAGTTTCCCTTGTGGTAAGGACTATTTGATGATTATTTTTGTGGTTGATAAACTCTTGTTCTTCACAAATAATCAACGTTTGATTCTGAATAATTTCATACAATGTATGATTCCCAGAACTATTGTTATGCGTCCAACTCTAGTTTTGCTGGAAACAGCATAATGCATGACGTACCGGTGGGCCTAATTGTGCATAATAGCGCTGCGCACTTGCGCTAAAAATAGCACCGAACCTCAGACAAACATTGCAACGTGGCCATGCAAACGTGTGGTGAGTGGGGGTGTGTGTGCGCATGCATGCATGGTGTGACGTCATTAGTACGGAACGCAATTATAATGTGGGTGTCATTCAAATCATGCACATCAATGCCTTACAAGCTAAACCCTCTGGTCATTTTCAGTTTTACAAACTGTTCCATCAGTAGCAACACTGTTACAATTTTATCTACATGTACTTGTTGAATGTTTACATAGATCTGTAGGTACAAACCTCACAATTGTTAAATTTCATACTTAAATGTAACTTTATAACACACTGAACACATTAATTAATTAATTAGAGGCTGATTCAGTACTTTAGTTTTCAGTGTATTAACCAAGCAGGATTCATGTGTGCACAATCCCAGTACAGCGGATTCACAATTTTGTAAACCAAAGTTACAGTGTATATTGTTTAGTGTGTTGAAATTCTATATTGTTACATTGTATATTTTGTTCAGTATGTTAAAATTCTCTATTGTTACATTGTATATATGTTCAGTATGTTAAAAGCCTCTATTGTTACATTGTATATATTTTGTATTTTAACATACTGAACACAGTATGTTAAAATTATCTATTAAAACAAAAATTTAAATACATTGTAGCAATATTGTCTGTGATATAGCATTTTCCCTTCTCCAGTTCATTACACATGTATACAATATCTATAGTCTCTTGTCTCTACACACAAATTCGGCTCCGAGGTTCTTCTTACATGTAATGAGATGCCATTTAATATCAGCTAGCCGTGAAGATAGCCATGAAGATGCCCATTTATCATTCCATACCAGTTAATTCCTCAAAATGTCAATTAAGAGAAACAGACAGACAGATCGCCATCTGTCCCGTCCCATGCATGATGTTTTCCCTACCGTGACCTCCTTTTCAAACAAACCAGAAAAGTTAATTTTCTGATTGGGTCAGGGGTGAGAGGGCCCTGACCTATTACTGATGGCAAATTCAGATGTGCGACTTGGCTGGCTAACACCCTGCCATTACATTAAATCTCCATCTGGCAGCATATCACACTTGCCCCATTCCTGTAATAACTGGAATTGTTCCAGTCTGTGCACTGCCTTTAAGACAAGATAAAAAGTCAAGTAGGTCTTTAGTTTCACGAGACATACACGTGTACAGCAATTGAAATCCTAGTGTCATAACATTGCAAACTTGTCAATCAAGTTAACCCAGGTGCGGTGTATACAACATGAGTTCCTCTCTCCTTGTCTTTCTCAGATTTTCTATTTTACTGATCCTTTGGCCAAACAAACTTAGATAATGCTAATTTTGAAGTCACCAAATACACTGTAAGTGTGTAAGTGTGTGACCTTTTAGACTAAATTTCTAAAAACTAATCCTAAAATCAGGTATGTCCACTCACATTCAACTTAACACACGCTTATACCTTATTCACTTAAATAGTCATAATCCATTTACAGATTTGTTCAAAAGAGTATTTGAAAACCAAGGTTGTAGAAATCCCGACAGTTTATCATAAAATGGATTAATTGTCAAAAGCAATGATGCAAAATCTTGAACAGGTTCACCGTACAGTATTTTCAATATTACAGGGAAAGAATTTGCAGTATATAGGGAAATTGTGTGCAAAAACAATTAAAACCCTGTCTTCGTCTGGACATTTTTACTAGTACTAGCTTCCAAGCATCCTTCAAAACAACACAATGTGTAGTAGCTAGTGAGCAGCAAATTTACAGAAGCAAATTCTTTGGACTTGGCCCAAGTTGGCAGGCAATGCAACCCATTAAAAAAAGACAGTTCACTAGTTCTACTACAGTGAGTCATGTGCAGCAGCAGTGCTGGGGTAAAGATATTTTAGCAAAGATATGGTACGAAAGTCACAGGAAAATCAAAGCTTTATATCTATTACTTCCTATCGATTTATGTCACAGTTGGCACATGGACAACATTTGGGACAAGTTACAACGAAGCAGCATCAATTGGCATTATAGATAAATGTTAGTTCAATGGCACAATAATACTTTGGTAGCATATCGAAACAGAAATCTTCAAAGGTGAATAAATACTGTGGACTTTTTTTCACTGAACTTATCTCAAAAAGTAGGCACCCTATGAGACTGAAATTTTCACAGATGACTGTTACTGTATCTTTCTTGATACTTCTGCCCATGAATCTGCATTTTTTTTTGGGACAAAAACAAAGTATGATACATGTATTATCTTTCAAAAAATAGATTTTTGTTGAGTTGCAAATGTTGTTCTGAGCATTACTTATTACTAGAGTAAGGAAGAGAGACTTATGCCGTGACGTCTCTGTGTAATTTTTGGGGCATCCTCCACAACTGTTTGGATGTCATTGACTTTTGAGGTTTTCCTGTTGGTTGAAAGTCTGTAAGGCATTTACTTTACATATACAGTAGATGCCTTCTCTGTGTATAATTTCTAGGAAGATGGCATGGTTTGTGTGGTTTATGGACATTGTAACTTTCATCTAGGATAGCTGAGGTGGACCAAAGGGAACAAACAAATCACTGTCTGTTGGAATTTCTCAATTATAAGTTGTGAAATTTTTTAAAAGCCAAGGAAAGTTGTAGATTACATTACATGTGAATCAGGTTCATGGCAGAGGACAAGTTTCCTGTGATGAGCACATCATCATGATCACCGCAGGTCAGAATCGCTATAATTGAATAAATCCTGATTCCCTCTTTTAATTTCCTGGGCACATTTACCGAGACGATGTCGGCGACTTGTTTAAAAAATTTATGACCTTATCAATAAAGAGGGACAGCGTACAACACAGAGATTCATCTTTCATGACTGACAAAGTTTGGGAAGTGTTGATCATCCCAATTTACACCGGGGTTTTTTCATTCCGGATGCTTGTCTCCGGCCATTTTGGCCTTCTTCCTGGCCGGCTGTCTGGTCAACATCATGTTGACCCTTTGCATACATTATTGCTGAGTGAAATTTGTACATGTATGAAGTAATTTAATACTGAACCTCAAATGTAGGCCTGCATGTCAGTATCTAATGTTGATAAAATGCTAAGAATGAAAAATTTTCTTACAGAGTGGACCAACAGTTTTTTCATAAATTTTATGGAACCAAACTAACACACAATGCAGAAGAAAGAGATACACAGTAATTGGCTGTGTCCTACACAGTACAAAGGGTTTGTGATCCCCTCCTGACACAAATATTCTATGTACTGTACATATAATGCTCATTCACCTCACTTTTGAATGGAAAAGAACCCTGTTTATCACAATTTGTTCACTTACAAAATCAGTTATAAGTAGTCTGGATTGCATTGTAGAACACAACTTGTAAATAAAATGTACTTATAAAAGCTACATCTAGCTATTTTTCACTGGGCTAATTTAAATACAATCGTAAATTACGGAAATGGCAACCTCAACACGACAGGGATATAATAATAATAGTTCCAACATAACTGTCAGTTACAATGATAAATAATAACAAAATACTTGGAAATCCTTGTGGTCCAAAAGTTGTTTTAACAAGAATTCTTGCTCACTTTCATTCCAGCTGTGAGAAGAATGTGGGCCATGGCTACATCGGTGTGTGTATATACGTTACTGAAGACAACATCTTATTTTTAAAAAGAGTTTTTCTGGACAAGCTTGCTTTTCTCAAAAGGCAAACTAAACCGTGACTGGATTTTTAAGTGAACAAAGAAAAATTGACTGGAGCGGGATTTGAACCAGTGACCTCCGAATACCGTAAGGGCATTCTTAACAACTGAGCTATCCTGCCCTATGTTGGTGGTTTTCCGAAAAGTCAATTATCTTTGTTCTTTTGCCAGTCAGAAGCCAAGTAAATTGCTTTAATCCTCTGGAATAAGATATACCCCCAAAACGATGGACACAAGTGATATCGCCCAGTGCTGATCTACATTTACAGGCCTGTTTGTTTTCATTTCTCTTTGGTACGTGACAGCTTACAATTACTTTGCCATGTTACAGAATATTGAAATAACAAAATGTTGGCCACACATAGCGAAAAAGGGCAGTTGGAAGTCATGGCGTCCCAAGAGCAGAGACCCCTGAACTCAGATGCTAAAGGTTCCGAGCTGGAACATAAAACTGAAAGCGGCCCCATGTGCATCGAGTGGGAAACTACACACTTAGACCTACTGCCCTACATCTGGGCATAGGAAACCAAAAGAAAATGCCCTACGGTGTAAAATTCACACGTAAAAACAACCAATCATGCACACCTGTATGAGAATTCCTACAAATAGGCCTGTATGACCTGTATATTAACTTCAGATTGCTGCTATGACCCCTTTTTTCAAGAAGGCCATAAATATTTTCAGGTTCCATTCATCGTGAAGTTTTGAACGAAGAATGTCAATGGAATGGGTAGCAGACTAGTATATCAGTTCATAAAGGTGACACATGGCCTCCTGCCTACATCAAGATCTCTGATTTGTTTGGGTTCTGAAGCATTATGGGAATCCACTTGACTGGATTAAATAAACACTATCATACCAGGGGATTTACAACGGCAGATGTGAAAAACAGATAAGACATTTTTTCTCTCTCTTTCTTTGGAATAGCTGCCTGTCCTTACATGGATGAACAGACTTCAACTGCACCCATGGCCTTGTCATGTTAGCAATCAGTCAAATGGTCAATAGACTGAGACAGGTTCTGAACTTCCAACAATTAAAAACCTGGTAATTTCATACTTTGGTTTTTGTCAAAGAAATGCAGATTCATGGGGGAAAATATCAAGAAAGATACTTAACAGTCATCTGTGAAATTCCCAGTCCCATACGTGCTGACTTTTTGAGTAAACAATGAAAAACAGCCACAGTATTTTAAAAATCTTTTCACCATTATTTTTTATCTTCCGAAGATCGAAATCGTTTTTGGTCATTGGTTTACATGTACTTTCTTTTTGATGAACTCAGCATTTCAGGCTGAAGAATTTTAACACTATGTTTCTACCATCACCATCTTTATATACCCTGTAGTTATAGGAAGATCTGTGGAGATTTCTATTAAGGTATGCTACCAAAGTATGATAGTACCTTTAACCTATAGGCATATGGAGTCCTGTAAGCCCTGATCCATGGTGGAACTCTTGAACTGCAACTGACGTGATCACTAAACTACATGTAGCCCCAGTTACTAAGAGACCTATTCCTGTCATGAACAGCTGATTGCTGGATTTTGTAATTTGCAGAAAATAATGTCAAGCTTCCTGCCTTTGTCTGTGATGAATACAGCTGCTCTTGAAAATGGTGTCATGAGGTCAAGAACACTAACCCGTACCGTGTATTCGAAGAAGGAGCTCACGTATATGATGCACATGAGAGAAATCATCCGTTCCCCAAAATGAACAGGAAGACTATGAAGTATCTTTTATTTTAAATACCAGCAATGTGACCGACTAAGTTCTTCATGTGATGTGATCTGATTTCCTCGGAGGTTACAACTTACAAATTGCTCCCTCCCGTTTCAGTCCTATGATGACTCTGGGATACCTGTATGCTTCTGAATATGAATCCTGCGTATCAGATTGATATTACTCCAAGTTTTTCTTGTTTAAGAAACCACACACGCACACGGAATAAACCGATCAGTAGTCAACACTAACAGCCACTTCGTTTCTCCTTCATTCAAGATTTGCAGCCTGGACAAAATGTTCCGGTTCAGATCAGTTTAACAGATTTTATACACTTGAAGGCCTAAACTGTGTATTAAAATGAGTCGAGCAAGTTGTGTCTGGCTCTTCTCATCTGGGGTCAAATTCCTGAAAAGTGTGCGACATAGAACTAATCCAATCTCCTGATTCTGAACACATTCCAATACCGTTGACATATGTTTTATGTAGGCCTATATGGCATAGTACTTTTACCATTCCAGATTCCAATACCAAATAACTATTGCATTTGCCATTCAGTATTCAAACATGTGTGAGTCTAATTTTGTGTGGGATGCATCTCATTATAAGCTCATCAGCTGGGGATCATTAAATTATCAATTTGTTATTTTTCAAGATTTTCATTTTTTTTCAAAATAAAGCTTTCAAAACAACATTTAGGTCTACTGGATGTAATTTATGCATAGCTTTCAGGGTATGAAGATGGTGCTGGTAGAAACATATCGTTAAAATATTTACGCCTGAAATGGTGTATTTAACTATTTACCCAGAAAGAGTAAAACCAAACAACAAAAACATTTTTTATCTATTTTTCTTATAAAACACAAAGAAGGTTTTTTGATCTTGTCAAGATCAAAAATCCTTCTTTGGGCAGGACCCCAAATCGTACTTTCAAATTAATTTTATCCTGGTTGGGCATATACATCCAATGGCTGGAGCCCCTGGTCTTAAATTAGTTTTGTCGATTCGGTGTTCGATTTAGGAACAGAACAGTAGAAAGAATTGATAAACACTGACCGTCCAATAAACCAACTACGGTCAACTTTCAAGTGACCATCGAGTCTATTTCACGGTCTCGATACTGATGTGCGTGGTAAGATTTTTGTAAAAAAGACCCCCAAAAGTCCCTCACCGTTAAAATACTACCATTTGTACCAAGGTGACCGATGTCCCGTGGGGAAACAACAAACTGCTTACAGAAGAACTGGTGGGAGAGTGATTTAGAGACTCACTAGGCGGCGATTCGTCGCCTAATCGATGAGCGAGAAACTTACCTAATGCTGCCCCAGCGAAAAGAAGCCATGTGCCCTGTAGGAATATCACCAGCAACGTGTGCTGCCGCACCACAGCCCGAAGACAACTTTCCCTCGCATAAAAACTCGCATAAAATCCCGGCATTTTCGATAAAATAGGTAATTCCAAATCCTCCAGGAACGATCACTGCTCAATATTATTCCATTGGTAAGCAGATAAGTGTCGATAATTTTCCGTTTGGAAGGCAAAAACACGGAGAAAAAACATCAGCAAATCATGTATACTTTCCAGTACAACTCCATGTTCGCTACACACTAGTCTATGCACGACGTCTGCTTTGGCAAATTTGCAGCGGAAATCATGGCAGGTTGGCAAACAAGCTGCAAAACTCTAGACATTAGTTACTCATTAGCATACTGCTGTGCTTTCTACAACGATTACTCCCTATGAAAACAATACACTTTACGTCTTTTATGAGAGTTTTACACCTAATTACCAAAACAAACAACCATTTTCTGAAGCAACAGTGTCACAGTAGTATCTACATTTGTTAGGATTCAACATGGGAATATCTCACAGATTTTTTCAACGGTTTCTCTGCTGAGGTGGAACTGTGAAGTTTTAGAAACGGTAACAGCAGGAAGTGGGCGGAGTCTGCTGTCCTTGCCAAACTCTCTACGCACGTCACGCACGCGTATGAAGTGTGCGGAGGGAGGGCTGCTGAAACTTTTTTTTTTCGGGGACAAAATAAACTGATGCCAACAAAAGGCACCCCCCATCAATCAAGGCCGGCTATTTTGCAGACGTTTGGGGGGTGTTTTGCATACAACGGTACCTCCCAAAGAAAGAATGACACGTGCCAGGGGTATAGACGCTGAGATAAGCAAATAAGTTGGATCCTATAGGTTTGTGTCTAGACGAGTCCCTCGGCCGTTCTGTTCTCGACAGAGCAGAATTCATGATTGAAGTTCGATTGATCTTAAAATGATTCAAAAACCATCTGTATACGGTACAATTTCATTACGTAAACAAGATCAATATACCGGGTAATTAAGCAAGACATCACAGTACTGTGTGATACAACCTTACTTTATCTACTTTACCTTACATTATCTTTTTATTGTATTAGGCCTATTATGTCTTTATTCAAAATTGTATGTTTCGTTTTGATAATGACTCCTAAATAATAATTATGTCATCGCCACGGGGTAAAAAATGGCTGGATAATTTGTTGATACGACTTTCACCAACAGTAAAGGGACATATTTTATTCAAGACCGAAGCAGTAATGTTCACAGATTGACGTGTAATGTCCACGGTAATGTGGTGATTTCTGCTCCGGGATATTATCATATTTTGTTCAAAAAGAATGAAACAAGTTTACGTCTCAAACAAGTGATTTTGTTGTGTGTTTTATGTGAAAAAAAATGAGTAAGTTTTCAATATTTTCTCGTAACATCTCGTGAATGCCATCACTTGCCCTCAGAGTTTGTGATGGCTTTATTTCGTGCTGGATCAAGCCATTACAAATTGAATCACTATTCTGCGACATTAGCCAACTTTGTCCCTTTAAACTCACAAGTGGCCGTCAGTGTAATTTGTGTTGGTCTTAGTAAATTCACTATAATTTGTTCCCCGTCGGTTTTATTTCTTGCTGTTCGTATTGATGTCTCTATTCTCCATCATTTGCAGGAACTAACCGTATACCTGGATAATTTCAATTTAAAGAGTCCAACTTCTCGTTGGATTATCATATTTAGACCTATTTCAGTTTAGGTTGGATTTTGAAATTCTATTTGAGTTGAAAACCAACACTTAAAATGTGGAACTTGGTTGAATTTGTCGTGTTTATTTTATATCCCATTATTTTGATTCGTTACCGGGGAATGGTCACATGCAAAGGCCATGACAATAGCTCGACTTGCAAGTACATGTATCAGTATTTACATGCAGTGATGAAGTATTGCGTATCATGTGTGTTTCCCATTTATGAGGATAGCAGAGTTTCACCTTAATTTATACAGTCACTCACACATGTTTGATCCCGGCTTCAAAGGGGCCAATTTCATAAAACTGTTAAGCACAAACAATTTGCTTAGCACAAAAATGTCTCGCCCAATAAAACGAACCACCATTGAAAATTCCGTTTGATATTCATGGTCAGCGAACAACAGCCAAAGAGCAATCACAAGTGATACACAGCACGTGGACATTTGGTTGTTAACCCTGTTTTTATTAAGACAGAAATGTCATGCTTAGCAGTTTTTGTGCTTAACAGTTTGGCCCCAGTTGCCCACTTCTGGCCTAATGAACCTTATACATGTATAAATATAGATGTTACCAGTTTCAAACACTTGCACTTTAAAGGGGATAACAAGTACATAATATGTGCCATTTTTAGATAAGGGTTAATTTGTTACACTGCATGGCACTTGGAACTACAGTATATAATTGTTCTTGCATCATGGGTTCGCTGCGCAGGTGCATTGGGTGGATCCACGATAAATCTAAGGGCCTGTTTGTTTATGACGAATCCTGCGGATCAGTGGCGTCGCCAAGGGGGAGCCAGGGGGGGCACGTGCCCCCCTGGAAAACCTCGTGCCCCCCCTCGTGCCCCCGGCCATTTGAGATTTGGGTTGGCGAAAAAAAAAATAATATATTATTGTAGTGCCCCCCCCCCCAACAATTGCTAGTGCCCCCCTTGTGCCCCCCCCAGACTCAAAAGTCTGGTGACGCCACTGCTGCGGGTCCGGATCCCATTTTAGCGTACCCTGCATAGGAGGTGGATCCCAAAATATCGGATCCTGTGCGTTAAACAAACATGCCCTAAGTGTCAAATGTCAACAAGTTGGCTATAAAATGGAAGTTCATATAACAAATTAAAAGTTTTGGTTAGCCTATACATTGAGTGACGTCAATGTGCAAGGCGGACGGATGAGCTGAAAAATAAAAGTTCGAGAATTTATTTTGAAAACAACAGCCTTCCTCTAACTTAGCCACATCCAGACATTGGGACAACGTGTAGTTTCCGGGAATCTCACCACGGAGTTTGAGATGGACAATGTCCCTTTTGTGGGGGAGGATAGGTGTGGACACAGGTCAGACTGCCAAGTTAATTATTACATGGTTTTTTTATTTTGCCGAGTTTAGTCTTTCTTTCCCCCACCCAAATTTCGTGTACTCGATTTTGTTGGGGCGAGCCCATAACATCATCAGTTGCATTTTCCCCAAGTTGTTGCTCACGGGGGCGTGTTCAACAAAAAAGTAGACTAGCCGGGGCCTTTCTCAAAGCTCGGCTCTGGCTACAGCTCCTGCTTCGTCTCTGTTTTCCGTATGCTGAAAATATAGGTTGTGGATTTCCATTGAAGCTGAAGCTCTGTTGTCCTTTTCAAACCAGATAATCTACTTCGGTCCTAACTGCAGCCAAAAGCCTCTATTTTGATACCTGTAATTTTGAAATGGATTCACGAAATGGAGGCGGAGCCAGAGTCACTGAGCCGGAGCCGAGCTTTGAGAAAGACCCTAGGTCTGTAATTGCTGTTCTCTTAACATTGTACGACCAAAAGTCGGTCGAAGGTCAGTCCGCAAAAGGGAGTAATGAGTGTTAAGTCATTTATAAGTATGTGATCAGGATTGAAGAGGCCAACATGCACGGGGACCGACTCTTGCAAATGTCTTTCATTTTATGCTATCGATGGCAGCTCGTAATATAACCTCGGCGGGATTCATGGCAAGTGGCACGGGGGGTTTCAGGCACGGCACGTGGGCAGCGCGTGTCGCATCAGCCCAGCAGCCACAACAACTTCAGATCAATTTCATTGGTTCAGGGCGCTTCATCAATGAATCGAGTGATTTGATTGGTTCTTTGAGGATGACATGGTCAGCCATATCCATATCCATCGTCACCGATTGGACAGTGTTAAATTCCATTCATTCGGCAAAGTACAGGATTTACTATTAAATTTTCCTGTCGATCTTGGTCAATTTCAAAACTATCTCTGAATGACCATTTCTGTTGATCTGCATGCAATTTGTTATGATTAACAAAAAAATCAATCTACAGAAATTCAGAAAATAAAGAAAAATCGTGCAGTGCGAAAGAATACGTCAACAGTGTTCGATCTTATAATGAGGAGATCCCTTTAATGCTGCCTTATGGAAATTGTTTTAAAATCGGATCTGAAAACGATAGTAACGTAGGCCTATATATTACTGTAGGCCTAAATCTACTGCTTGATGATTAATAATCACATAAAAAAAAGAACAAATTACATCCGTAGAACATTCACACCCAGGAAAAAATAATATAACACTGCAACATTAAATGAACTACACATTGTATCATACTTTGATAACATACCGAAACAGATTCTCAGATTTACCTATAACGTATAATGGTGATTGTACAAATATATAATATAGGCCTATATACGGAGTACAATACCGTCAAAAAAAATGTTCTGCCTGAAATGCTGTATTTTGTCCAGAAAATAGCTCATTAAACAAAAACAATTTTGATCTTTGGAAGATCAAAAATCCTTTGAAAAGCTTTTTAAAATACCGTAATAATGTTTCACTGTTTTCTAAAAAAAGTGGACACCGTATGGGACTGGTTATTTCACAGATGGCTGTTAATGTTTTTCTTGCCGTTTAAAAAAATTACCTTTAAAAAATCGACTTTTCTGTCTTTTGTTTTGGTGGCCCTTGCAGTAGTTTGAATAAGTGTTTTGTTTATCATCATCCTAAACAAACAAAGTGATAATAGCCATACTTTTGCAAAATAATGTAATCGGCGCAACTGATAGGAAATTTTGGCAAGTGGGGCGGACTGGAGGATATAAACATGATCATAAATAAAACGTTGTTTATGAAATCTTGACAGTTTCTAAATAGTAATGACCCGAGGAGTTTCCCTGAACACTTGTTGATGCTGAAGACTTTATCAGGTCTTTGAACATTGTGTCACCGACCGGCTTGGCTGGAAGGTAAATCTGTCATTACGCAGGTCGTGGCTTGCCGATGTTGCACCGTTCTCAAGCCGCAGGGGGCGTCCGGGCGCGAAAGGCACGCGTATACAAAAAAAAAACCAAAGTTGGCGAAATTTCAATTAATTTTTCTTCAACTTTTTTCTTTAATGTGCACTCTCTGTCATGGTTATTTCTGATAAGGTGATAGTTCTTGACTTGTAAAGGTCTCCCGGATCAGCATCACTTTCTGTACGTGAAACAATAGGCATACACTGAGTGAATGTTTGAGCTCAGTCGGCCTCCAATTAAAAAAAACCAGTGAGATCATATTGAAAGTTATTTCCTCATGGAGCATTAAATATTATTAATAATAATGATGATAATAACAGTGGTAAGTGTTTTTATGAGTTTGAGTGGCACTGCAATAACCGGTAAACTTCGACGCTCCGGCCACTTTGGTGTCTCCAGGAGAATGCGAGGTGGGGACTGGGCGTAGTTATTTTAATAAAAGAAAGTTTAGACGTCCTAAAGACGTCAACTGTTTGTTTTACTATTTGCTAGTAAAAAAATAAATACAATTCATAATAGGCCGGGCCTATACATCCATATAAAATAAAACTTAATTCCCATTAGAATATTTCTGCTTTTTAAAAGCTAAAATGTGACCCAATGGAGCCAAATGAGGAATGTTCCCCAAAAGTCAATTCCGTGTAATCGACGTCCAAAGTTGCCGAATCGCAAAAAATGACTCCAGAATCAATTTTTGTTTTCTTGTATTGTTGGATTGGTAAAGTATCAAAGATTCACTGCATTCATAATTATTACGAAAAAAGTTAAGGAAAATGAGTAAAAAGGAGGTTTTCCAGAACGTGTTTGAAGAGTGTTTCTGTCATCTTTTACAAAATCTGAGGAAAATATCTCAAAATCTGACCAAGTTCACTGCGCGAATTCGTGCTGATCTGTTGATGTCTGCACGGTGTGTATGGTACCATTCAATCGAGCATTGACTCCTCTTTCTATAAATAGCAATGACATCATCCTCAGAAACCCCGTTATTCCATATCAATCCATTGAAGTTTGTAAACAAAACACCGTGTGCAAAGCGAAATCACTGTCTAGTTCGCGACTAGGGCCGCGTCATTCAAATACATCTCCCTGATTGGACCCAAGCGCCTACTGTTTACTTAGATACGTGATGTAGCACAGCACTCAGCCAATCACTGTGTGCGTAGCGCGCCACAGTCGCTAAGCGACATTCGTTCTGTGTGTACACACAGTATCCACATGCACACAATGTAATGCCTACATGTACTGTATACGGTGCAGTACTAGTACTAGTGCAGTAAGCCATAGGCCAGTACAGTGTACATGTACACGACAGAAAACAGTGCTTATAAACATTGCAATGGCCGGCAGCGGTGTTTGTTGCGTGGAATACAGTTCATATTTTTAAGATTAGCCTGATTGTTTTACCGAAACTCGGCAATTGCCAAACGCAAAATTGGGTTCCGTAATTGCCATTCTTATTTGTGTGTTTTTGTCAAATTGTCACGGGTAGTTTTGGCTTGTAAAACCGAAGGAAGTTCAATGCCACGCGTTGATACGGTAAATCTCTGCAACGGTAGGCCAGTAATAATGTTAAAATACAATTCCCACGCTAAAACCAACAACTGGCCTATACTTGAAGTGGATGCTTTCTGACACAGTTGGGAGCTAAATGGAGACAAACATTTCATATTCTACCTTCAACTGCCTGAGGAAATACTGGAGCCAGTGGGCCCAATTTAAAATCTTGTGACTCAGTTGAAACAGTGAGAAACTGGGAACATCATCGTTCATTGTTGGTAAAAAACAATGCTGTTATTCATAGTAGTAATGCCAGATTTATACATGTTTACGTATACTTCTTTTTCCAAATAGTAACAGGATTAATTTTAAGACAAAATGAAAGTCATTTTTATCTTGGAAGGAAACAAAATTTCACAGTCACAAACCCCTCAATGTTGATCCAGTATTAGTGCACAAACAACATACACAAACATGTTCTGTACATAGGCATACAGCGCTCTGCCGGTCACTGATTGCGACGTGCGCGACGTGTGTAAACTTTGAAGCCGTTTTTTTCGAAAAGTAATTTCCGAGTCTGAGCACCGCTGCGTTCTCTTTATCGGGTCATAACTTTGGAATGGAATAAGATATGAAAATAATTTTGGTATCATTGGAAAGCCCATGGATTACTCCTTCTAGTAGTGTATATAACTCAAAAAGTCAAATCTGGGGAACAGTCCTCATTACGCTGCATTGGGTCACAAATGCTGTATTTTAGCTTTTAAAAAGCAGAAATATTCTAATGGGAATTAAGTTTTATTTTATATGGATGTATAGGCCCGGCCTATTATGAAATGTAAATATAAAAATGTATAGAAACGGACCAATCCCATGCTATAGTCAACATCTAGCCTAAAGACTGAACGTGATTAAAAAATAAGCACGTTGGTCTTTTCAAACACGATGTATGACTGTATAGTGTATTGTGAGTGATTAACCCTAGGCTACAGTGCGAATGTACGTATACAGTGCATGCCCCTTTAAACACAACGAGTTCAAGGATTATGCGCATGCGTAGTAAGTGACAACGGGAGAGAGGTGAGTGTCTATCGTTGTTTCTCTATAAAAGTTTCGTTTTACTCAACCGAATAAAATTGAATTGCCTTTAAATTCACTGGAAATGCTTAACTGTTAAGTCAAGATTAGGACCATTGGTTTCAGTAGCAATTCTGCCTATGGAAAGGTGGGAAATAAGTCGTTGTGATCATAACTTATTTTGCACACTGAGTTCATGGGGGCCGCCATCTTGATTTTGTGTATTTTTGCATGTCATCCAAACACAAAAGCACGTTGCTATGATCGAATGTTCGTTTTTTGCTCGACCTCTCACCATGAAACGATGATTTTAAACGAATATTGTTGTTAGTGAACTACTTTAAGTAAAACATAATAGGTCTAAATATTAGAAAAACTAATAATGACTAAGTGGGGATTGTAGCTTTACGGGTCCTAAAACTATAAAGGAAAGGAAACTTCTTTTTGAAAAGTAACTTACCTACATATACTTTGTTGGTCTTCTCCTCTATATTACCAAGGTTAATTTTTTGGAAAGAGGGCAGGGCTTTGATTTTAGAGGGAAATTATGGGGTAAAAACGGTAACCAAGATTGTAACATTTCACCGCTGCACGGACGGCCGCACACGAGAATAGTCTGGTTTCCACTCTGACATTTTGAGGACTCTTGATATGTTGGGTCTGGGCACTAGACTAACCAGACCAGACAATGGCCTCACGCGATCAGACGGCCTGTTTTAAAGTTTACAAGAAGCGCGTAAGAAAATTGAATTTTAACCCTGAAATGTTTAACAAATTTCTTCAATCTAGGCTTTTAAGGACCCAGGAACATTTGCCTGGAAGTCAAAAGTATCATTTTTGAGGAGTAGAAGTTAGTTCAGAGCCAAAAAAATCAATGTGTTTTGGGATCCCGTCAACCCACAATCGCCGACTAAGTAATAAACTTCATTAGTTTCTGTATTTCAATTCTGGAGAGAATAATTCCATGCACTGACGGCCATCACTTGTGCACAAACCTATGGAACCTACAAACATGACAGAGGGCGTTTTGAGATAAATGGCTACTGCTGCGTTCGAAGTGTATCATTGATGGTCAAAAACACCCCGTAAATCTCACTTTACAAATATGCTACCGTAGTGTTACACACCTGAGATTGAAGTTCATCATACCTTAAGTTGTATCCAATACGTTATCTCTTGGAGGAAATAACCCTTTTTTCGTAATGGCCGTCAGTGGAATTCCTTCCAGTTTTGATTCTGAGAACATACACGTGAACGTTAGGCTTAGGCCTATTCATTTTATTGAAACAATGAAATAGGCATAGCCCATAGAAATAAATAAATATCAACTGATTGTCCTAGGTATTACGGAAATGGTTCTCAACTAGAACTCTGTTGATGATGTATCTCAATTTTTTTTTTTTTTATTGATTTTATATAATTTTTTTATATTCCAATTTACAAAATAAACTGGTACAGTAAATTTACAACTCGTCAGACCTCCTTTAAAATAAAATATCAAATTCTATACAATTTTGAAAGAGCACCAAATGAGAAAAAGTGTGAATCGCATTGACAACATTGCTTTTTTTTTCTTTTTTGTCGGACACATTTTAGCACCCACCAATACCGTTAGGTGTTGTTATTGACAGTTCAGCTCGTGTTATTTTTGAAGAATCAGTACTGAAATAAGGACTTCAGAGATTTTTGTTTCTAACAACAGCAGACATGTTGAGAAATTATGACATATTTCCAGTTTGCACAGTTGAAGTTGACATACAAAATAAAATACTGTTGAACTTAGGAACTCGGTTGGACCAGTAAAAGATTGGACCAGTTTTGGCCAGATAGTTTGCAAATGAACAGTTTACCAAAGTGCATATGTGTAAGTCATGTACACTTTATCTCATCAGAAATGATGTTACAACTTTATGTTGTATTTAATATCACTGTGCTATGTATGTATTTAGAACAGTTTTCTGATGTGGGAGCCTTAATAGTACTGTACATAGGACATGTGACGGAATGCCATGTACATGAACAGCTTTACTTCTTGACACCATGCGCTGTGTAGTGGTAATGAATGCATACATGTACATGTATCTCAGTATCTCACATGTTGTATCTCGGTACTTGGGTCATGTGGAAATATCACATGAATTAACAAGGTATCCCTGATGTAGTAGTAATAAATTGAGATACCTTAATACCTTGGGAAATGTGGTCAATGGGTTTGCGCCCCCCCCCCCTCCCCCATCCTATCCTATGGATACCTGTTATGTTACATGACCTTGCAAGTTTCCTTATTTATCCCGAGACACTACATGATGGATAGTCTGCACCGGAAATTGGCCAGTGAGACTGGGGAGTGTTTTGCCAGTGCTTAAAGGCTTCTAGTTCTATACAGTCCCAATGGGGAATTGATTTTTTTTTTTTTCAGTTTTCTTGTGTAGAATTTTAACACATTATTTAACAAAAGTCTGATTGTGGAACTGTTTTTGAGCATCCTATCATGAAGTCAAACTTGACTGGAGCACCTGTCATCTGTAACGATAGTTTTGATGTCCGTATTTGTAGGCCTACACTTTGTGAAGATAAGCGTGTAGGCCTACATGTGTTTGTGCATGTTGCCGGCTAGCCATCCAAACACTCTCATTTTCAGTGTGCATGCCTATTTGCATGTTGTTCCATTTAGTGTTGATTGTTCCGAATTAGAATTGAGATGTCCAACTTACACTAGTTTTTGAAGGAAGGTGCAGGGTGCATGTCCCATACTCAAATAAACCATAGTAACATTCTTTGCCATATATTTTCTCTTTGACAGTTTACTTTAAGTTAAACCGTGAAAGCCGGGAAGCATAGTTTAATACTTCAGTTCAGTCCCATAGGGTTTGTGCACAGGGTGTCAAATTCAAGTGTTGTCTGTAAAGCAACTCTCCCCCACCCCCAAACAGTGTTAAGTTTTTGGTTCAGCTTCAAGTGCTTGATTTTATATTGCTGTTTATACACAAGTTAGAATTATATTGTTATAAATAAAAAATGAAAATAAAACTGGATGTCCAAAACAACAAACACAATATCCAAGCAAGATCCCTCTGGTTCGACAAACTTTGAGTCATATCTGTGTTGTCTGACCTGTTGCAAAGCCATCTTACAAATAAAATCAATGTGAGCTAAACCTGGTATGTCATGTTCAATTATACATGTAGCCTAATGCCAAACTACAGTCATGCAAGTCATCTTTGTCATTTAGTCAGTGGCGGCAGAGTTTGGCCCAGAAAAAGAAAAATTGTGACTGTGAAACTGTTTTCGTGGAAAGAAAGACCGACCCATGTGTCACGCAAGGAAATTGTACCCTTTCTCAGTCTCTCTCTCTCTCCCCCCTGTCATGGGGAGCTACTGCCTAGTTCTTTTCAAATTTATTCCGATTTTTTTTCAATTTTTTGTTGTTGATGTGGATGAGGAAAGTTGCCCATAGTTGATTTAAACATTTTAGTTCATCACTTTTCTGATCCATGTTCCTCAATTGTCCCATTGTAATTCCTGCATTCTGGATTTTTGGCCATCAACCTTATTTTGGAAATCCTTCTGAATTTCAATTGTCATTTTCCAAGCTAATTCACAACAGTTCTGAAGTGTTCATAAGAGAATTTGTACATCAGCGGTTTTTGATCCCATAGTGTTTAAAATGAGAATTCCTCTTTTTTTTTTTAGTGGTGTTGCGTGCGGAATAAAGATCGTTGCATGTTGAGCGAATGTCAAGTGAAGAATCTTGAATCACAGGAATGTTCTTGGAAATACAGTTGAAGGCTAACGTTTGAGTACATTGAATGTTCTTGACCTGTATGTGTTACTGTACATAGCGTGCCGAAGCGAGTGATATCAACCACACATCATCGTTGATTGTTAAACATCTTGTAAATAGCCTTCTCAGATTCCCAAAGCAGCTTCATCCGGCAGAGCTTTTCTAGTAAAGGAAGCGCTGGGAGAAAAAAAAAATCATCCGCCCCTATAAGTGCCCTCCATTAACATTCTGGCTTGCATATTTCAGACAGAGTCGTCAAGAGGGATGTTGTGAAATAAGGAGATGGACTTGACGTGTCAAGATATGTCAAGATTGTTCTGGTAGTTGTTTTACCATTTTGGTGGGAGAATTTTGTGGTGGATCTTGTTTTCAAGTTTAAGACATACATTAAGTCATAGCAGAGTCTCTGAAAATAATCCCCTAAAGTAATGTAAAGGATTATTGACTCTTGAAAACAAATCATCTCTGTTGTACTTTTGAACCCTAACCCACCTCCGTACCACAATTTACCACATATGTTTTACCACGTTTTAATATTCTGAATACCACAATACACCACAGTGTAATTTTCGCGTTAATGCATGGTCTATGATCCAGTCCCCCTGTGTGGTAAGCAGCTCTTGTCTTGTGTAGACGCTTAAAGTTGGCATTCAAAACTTCTTTTCATTGGTAGACTGGATTTTATATTCATAAAAAAAAATCATAGCCAAACCTTAACTTCATATTTATCCCGCGTAGATTTTAAATGCAATTTATTTGATGTACCAGTATAAATAAAGTGATAACCTGCTCATCAACCAAAATAAAAATGCTTCTAGGAGGGCCTGACGTTTCGATCGTTCTCATCCTGCTTTCGAAAGGTCAGGCCATCCTCACTCCAAGCAATTTGCTGTCGTATATATTATTGGTTTGCACAAGGTCTACATGTAGGTGCAAATATGGAGTTTTAAAATGGGGCAAACATTCTCTCTTGTTCTGTTATTGTTTTTCCCTTTTTCAATTCATAACAATTGTGGCCCATACACCCTACTGTCACTGTCAGGTCCATCTCAAGTTTGGCAAGACTTATCTTCCCCCTGCAGGGCTTCCATTCTGTTTAGACTATGCCTGGGAAAAACAGAAAGAAGATATTTAAAAGAAAAACTCAATTTAATAAAAACAACTTTTTTATCAGTTGATTTTAATTATGCATCGCAGCCTTGCCTGAGACAATCAATCTGGATAGAGATTGTTCTATGGTTCCGGGGGCTGTGGGGGTCCATTTATGCTTGAGATAAGAGGTTGTGGGTTTGTCTTTCTAGTTCTACCCCGCCGGTTAATTTGGCGTCAAGGACGCTTGGAACTAGCTGGGAGACCTGCTGTCAAGTACACGCGCCACTTTGTTAAAGGTAGTATCATACTTTGGTAAGAAACCAAAACAGAAATGTTCACAGATTTACATATAACTTTCAGGGTATGAAGATGGTGCTGGTAGAAACATACCGTTAAAATTTTTCCGCCTGAAATGGTGTATTTATCCAGAAATTAGTAAAACAACGACCAAAAATCTTTTTGATCTTTTAAAAGATCAAAAATAAAAGAGAAAAGACTTAGGAAATGCTGTGGCCGTTTTTCATGATTTTCTCAAAAAGCGGGCACCGCATGGGACTGAAATTTTCACATATGACTGTGACTGTATCTTCCTTGGTATTTTTGCCCATGAATCTGTACTTCTTTGACAAAAACTTGAGTATGATACTACCTTTAAGGAGAGAAGGGTCAACTTGGTGCCAGAAGCATTGTCCTTGATCCATGGCATAGCTAGTGTGTATTTATAACCATTTTCCGTAAAATTACAAGTGTACATGTAAATAAGGAAGTTCCATCTCTATAGGATGTTTATGTTTAGATGCGTTTTTTTTTTACCATAATTGCAGGAAGTGTTTTTTATACAGTCATAAATTTTGTCTTGTGATCAAGTTCAACCCCTCCATGTGGTTCGATGTATTTTTACAAGCAGACCTCTAACCCTTCTGTGAATTTTTTTGCTGGGATCCAACGCTTTTGCTGTTTTCCCTATGGCACAGTATGCTTTGGACTTGAGCCAAGTATAGTGGCAGCATGAGCAAGCCACACGTAAGCTGGTAGTCCCTGAGCCCCTTTTAAAAGCCCCTAATGTTCCAAGTTCTAAGAATTTTGCTAAATCCAAATATCCCTTTTGCATGGAACTGTTTCTTTCGTTTATAGGTATGGTGTTCGTGTATGTACTTCAGTTTTCCCAGGTTTTTGTCGTGGCTTCTTCAGAAAAATACATGTAATGCTTTAATTTTCTCATACGTGTAGGCCTATACATGTAGGCCTAGTAGACAACTATTAAGTCCCCCAGTTACATGTAAGCAAAGATTCTATAAGCACAAGAAAGGACACTTGACATATAAGAAAACAAAACAGAACCTGACTACTGCTGTGGGGAATGGCACCTGCATAGTTTCCACACACTTTACTTTTAGTGTTTTACTTGCCCAACGTAAGCGGCATTATTTCCCATTGGCCTGTAGAGATAAATACTAAGTCTATAAACGCCATCGCTGTTTTGCTGTGCCCTGTACAAATGGATAGGCAGTGTCCTATCTTGTGCTTATTGGATCTCTGATGTACATTACCATGAGTCAGTAAAGTACTGGTAATTTCCTTTCCATTTTGGTGAATTTAAACCATAATATGCCCTCATAGAATCCATTTTGATCTCCCCATTTGAATCATGTTTTGGTAATACTGGGCACTGACTTTAATCAGGAATATGAAGAACCCTTCCCTTAAAATCATTGATGTACAGTATTTGCTAGGTGGTGAGATTGGGACTCGGGCCTGTTTTGTGTTAGCGTCAGTTTGTTGTACGTGTATTCAGGAGACTTGCTGCTTTGACAGGTTGGCGTGGGGTCAGAGGTGACCCATGAGGGGTCTACTCTTAACACACAGCAAAACAACAACACCGAAAGATGGGACTTACAGATGGAAGTCCTTCCCCCTCCCCCAACCCCCCTCCCTCTGTATTCCAACTCCTACCCTGACAACTCCACCAAACTTTTATAACAAAATCTGGATTTTTTTTCCTGTTCTATTTTTGTTTTTAAAGGGGCATCTGAAGTGTTGTCTGAAATGTACATGTAGGCCTACCCCACTTGATGATTTGTTACATATGCAGACCAAGTAATTGTAAACGATTAATATTAAAATGCTGCCCTCGGATAATCACCAACGGTGCTTTTCACTGAGCAATTGACTGTATTTCTCTTGCAGTGAATTTAGCGTTCAGCATTGGGTTTCTTAGGTTACATTTGTGGCAGACAGCTCTTTTATTTTTGTCTGAAGGGGTATATGTCTGCTTTCTGACTCTAGGCATCTCGATGTCACATTTGAAACCAATTTGAATAGCCCCAATCAGTCCAGGCGCATGTGGAGGGCCATTATACCTGATCTGTTTCAGCTGTGAGGCTCTTGGGAGGCTCCTTTTGCCCTTCCTGGCCCTCTCACCCTGCGCCTAGAATCTCCCCCTCCTGACTCGGCCTGTTCTCCTGTTCCAAGTTGGGCCTGCAACAGGTCTCCTTGCCACCTGTTCTTCCTTTCTGTCCCCTCCGAGACTTACTCTGGTGACTTGCCTCTCACCTGTCAAGCGGTTTTTAACATGTTCCAGAGCGTGTTCTAGAATCGACAGGTTTCTAACGGTTTCTCTGCAGGGTTTAGCTGTCATGAACTGATTTCATCAGTTAGTTATTATCACCTTTTTGTGGAGGGAGAAAGTATAGCTTCAAGAAGTTTCAGGGTGGAAACGGACGGACAGAGGTGATTGAGATTAAAACTGTGAATTCCGGTCTATTCAGATTTTTATGTTGATATCAATCAATCAGTGGGAGCGTGCGCCACGACAGCGCGTTGGTGTGTCTACCATTGAGCGGTACTCCTTCGGTCTCCTGATGGCCATCCCCCAGGCAGCCACACGACCCGTCCCCATTTTAGCAAAATAATGATCCATCTGACTGCCCTACTGGGTCCTGAGTCCTACTGAGTCCTACCAGTAGGTTCTCTTAAATAGAGAATCTGCCTGGCAGGACCACTCGCAGGGAATCTAACAACATGACCATACACTGGGTCGCATCTGGCGCTCACGTATCATGCAGGTAATGTTGATAGTTATTACATAACTGTCTTTCCTGCTATGGTCTTGCAAAAGTACCGCATAACTCATGGAACTTACTAATGAAGTACAAGATACACACAAAAATACACACATGAGATATGTATACCCATGAACTTGTACATTGTTCAGGACCCATTTAACCTTTTGCATCTCCAATGCCAGTTTTTCACTTAGTCTTTTAGGGGCTTTTCCACACTATCCAACCGGTTTGAACCCCAGATTTTTTCACACTTCAACTTTTTTCACACTTGAAAAGTTTCAACCCCGAGCCATTCCGGGTAGGATGGCCTAAACGGATCAAAATCAACCCTGGTAGGGACCAGGGTTGTAAATCTCAACTCAGTTCCAAACTACATTTTTTTCCATGATCCGTGTCGTATGAACCGGTTCACGTTGTGTCTCTTCAATCCGGTTCAAAAACTTGCCGGGCTGAACCGGGGCAGATCTGGGTTGCTTCCAACATGGATCAAAAAGGAGATAAAAAGGCCTATAGTGAGTGATCAGATTGTTTCACCTTGCATCACCTGATGTTGTAATATTACTGCATTTGCCCCCTGTATGACACACACACACACACCCCAACAAAGGTCAATATGAAATATTAGGAATATAAGAACTCGACTCACAGTCCTTGAAATTGTTTGCTGCGTGTAAAAAAGAAAACGAGAGAAAATATGATTTATATGCCACGGAAGAGGAAGTTGTGTTCAAGCAATGAATTATCAAAGCTATATAATACCCAAACCTAGTTACCAATTGTCGGCCTTGCTTCCCGAAAAAGGAACGAAAAAAAATGTTGAATAAAGGACACTTGCCCGGTAATAAATTATGAAATTAAATATGTATTTGCTCCCCACAAGTGGTTGCAGGTGTCGATAAGCTGATAGGCAATTTGTACACCTGTGATCCATTGCCGGAACGATATTTCAAAGCAGTTTCTGTCGGCACGGGTGGACTAAGGGTTTTTTTTTGGGGGGGGGGCGCGACTGACCTGTAATGAAGAAAACAAATAAGGGTTGTACTCTCAAGGTTTTTCATCAAATATCTATTAAACGTGATGTAATAAAAAAAAAGAAATTGGTTAAATCGGGTGGCGCGGCCTCATAAACATCAAAGCGAATTTGGGAAATTTAATCTTGAAAAACATTTTGAGTGTGTTTTCAGGCAGGCGGATGTTTTGTTGTCGGAAAGCTTTGAGAATAATTCGGAGAGTAAAGCCAATGACCAAAAACAATTTTGATCTTTCAAAGATTAAACAAAAAAAACTGTGATTTTTTTTTAAAAATACTGTGGGCATTTTTCACTTTTTTCTCAAAAAGAGGGCACCGTACGGTGTGAACATTTCACAGATGACTGTGTCTGTATTTTCCTTGATATTTTTGCACATGAATCTTCATATCTTTGACAAACAAAAAATTATGATATTACCTTTAAGTTTAAGTTTTAACTCCTAGCTTTGCCAGCAAGCAATGCATCAGGTGGCCTGACTGTCATTGTATGCAGGTATGCAGCTACCTATGTTCCAGTACATAGGGGCCTACATGTATTGTGTATCTGCTTGTAAGTTGTATTGTCTTGGCAGGGAAAAGTTAAGAAAAACGTGTTTATCTTTGTAGTAAACATACAGTCCAGGGTTATGTAGGGTCAGACATCTTACCAGACTTGATCAGGGTGAAGGGGGTTTTTGCTTGTGCAAAAATAAACAAGTATATTGTAAACTGGTGTACATTACTCATACTGGGTTTTTTTTTGGAAATTTGAAAATATTTCGAAGAGTTTTTTGTTACTACATTATCCGTTGATGCATGATATGTTATCAGTTAGAGGTTTTACTACACTATTGGTCAATTTATGATACATTATCGGTACGTGTTACACTATTAGTCTATCGGTCAATTTGTGATACATTATTGGTTGGTGATACATTAGCCATTGGTTACTACATTATTAGTTGTCTAAGAGCCCTATCAGGCCCCGATTCATGGTTGCCTTGCTTTTTATGATACAGTTCACACAACACCCTGCCACATCTCCCCCACCCTCACCTCCACCCGTCCTGTTTGTCCACCGTGAGTGAGAGTCTGGCATTTGTCCACAATCTCCAAGCTTCTTCCTGATTGCAGTGAAAACATTTTTGTTCCTGAGCAGCAGAGCTCAACCACTTCGGGACTTAGGAGAAGGATTAAGGAAGAAGACCATAAACAGGGGCCAATTTCATGGCGCTGCTAAGCACAAAACAAAAATGTGCTCAGCACAAAAATGTCTTGCCCAATAAAACAAACCAAAAAAATTCATTTGATGTTCATGGTCAGTGAACAACAGCCAAAGAACAATCACAAGCGATACACAACACATGGAAATTTGGATGTAATGCCTGTTTTTATGAAGACAGAAATATCATGCTTCGCAAATGTTTGTGCTAAGCAGCACCATGAAATTTGCCTCAGCTCCTTTTACAGTTTAGCTTACAGTGAGCCCTTTTTAAAAAACCCTTGTGAAGAAAATCCAGCACTTGTCCCTATTAAAGCTCCCTTATCATCACTCCATTATAAAACTCATGGCCTTCTTGTTTCATTGTCTCTGGAGCGAAATTTGCTGCACACTTCAGCAATAAAAATACTCAGGGTACCGTGGTGGTGTGATGGGTTGTACAGGTGGTATCTAGTGACCTCAGGCATCCCCCAGGGCTCTGCCCTCAACAACTGCTCTCATAAATCTACCTGTCAGGCACCTGACAGCAGTATTACTATAAGGACTTTTCAAGAAGAAGAAATAATGCTTCCTCTAACGCCTCAAGAGTTCCAAGTACATGCCTCCATGTACAGGTTGCCCCTTGATGCACATGCAAGGAACTTACTTCCTTGTATTCTTAGGGCCATGATGTCACACGAGGCAATTTATAGGCAACCAGTTACATGCAGTCGTCAAGAAGACATAACATTTATCTTTGACTCTTGATATGATTTTCTAGGGAACAGTGAGAAACTGACAGGAAAATTAGTTTTTTTTGTGCTACCAAAACTTTCCTTTTGTACATGTATGTGGTCCACTCGATTGCCTCCAAGTTAGCTGTAAAAATTGGCTTTACCCTCTCTCTGTCACTTGAAATGTACTTATAATTTAGTCATACTTCTGAAGCACCTTGGTGGTTTTTGCTGTGAAACAAGTGATGTGTTATAAAGCCTAAAGCCTAAACGGTATGGGTATTGTTGAATGACCTGTTGATTATAAAATCTTGTTCAGTGTTCAATTATGTCTATTAACTTGAAGATTAATTGTATTTGGTCTAGACCATTTTGACTGAATTTTTCGCCATGATATGTGTTGTATGAGCCGGTTTAGCAAAAATGTAGTGTGAACGTTGCATCTCTTTGATCCGGTTCAAGAAACTTGCCAGGCTGAACCGGGGCGGATCCGGGTTGGTTTCAATACGGATCGAAAAGGAGATGTGTGAAAAGGCCTTCAGTTTTAATGGTGTATAGCCTACAGAATCCTTGATCCACTCCAGGTCTAGTTTCCAGACTCCTTCATGTTACCCGCTGTCTGATTTTGTGTCATCCAGTAGGCCAACCAAATGCCAAGGCCTTTTCCCCTTCACTCTGTTGTTGTTATTGCTACTAATTCTAGCGAGGTTCCCACTTTGAAGGAAGAAGCCTGTTTTCTTCTTCTTCTTCGTCTTAAATCTTACCCTGATCTTTTAGAGGTCTGAGAAGCGGAACACATTCAGGAATCCGTTGGACTCAGAGGAATTAGCATCATGATTCATGTGACTGTGTGTGAAATGCAGAACGCTGTAATTCGTCTCATGTCTTGGGCGATGATCGATCAATGTCATATTGAATTAACCGAGCTAGTGGGAGTCTGTAGGTTTTTTAGTGTGTTTTGTTTTAGTTTCATGTGTTTTTTTTTTCTTCTTTTTTTCACATGAAGTTTAGCGCAGAGTCCTTGGGGGAAATTTAGTGCTACATGTACATGGCACTCCATCAACAAACATTTTGTGCAAAGCATACATTATAAAATCTCGTGTAGGATATCTTACCAAGTCTTAGATACACATCAATGAGTCAAGCTGATAGCCATCAAATAGGCAGCTATTCAAAGGGATGCGTGTTGTTGTTTTTTTAACATTATTTTCACAGCATGTCTGATGCATTAATTGTCTGTGACATCATTTTAGGTGTTGAAACTTCAGCTCAGCCAGTAATTTTTCTGAGGAGAGATTCATTTACATGCTAGATTGTAAACATGACTGGCTTAAAGAAAGAGTAATAAAACAGCCATTTGAGAGTTCTACTTAATAAAAGGCCAGGGGTCAATTTTATGAAGCCGTAGGATCGATCGTAACTCGATTTACGAAGGATAACCCATCGCATCCTAAGTCCTAAGACTGGTAGTAAGTAAGCCGGTTTAAAAATCGAAGTTTCAGCCAGTATGCTCTAGCCGTCTTCAGGAGAATGCATTGAACTTACATGTATTCTACCTGGTACAACTTTATTCTGTCAGTAAGTTTGTCATCTATCTTTCCGACAGTCCCCATCCTCTACAAAAAAGTTTGGCAACCCCATAAATTTGTCAGTGAGTTCCAGCATGAGGCAACTGACAGCATCTTGTCTTCAACTTTGAACCCGATCGATTTGAAGTCTGACATTTAATATGTCAACCTACTCATCTCCAAACTGTTCCCCACCCCCCCCCCCTCCCCCTCCCCCTTCCCCAGTAAGAAGTGCCATCTGAAGTCCAATAGCTTAGGAAATGACTCAGTCCTACATCACATGAGAGATAGATACATGTAAATACACACTTACAGAAACTAAACATTTGAGCTTTGAAGTTTTTGTAGAACAAATTTTTTTGTTGCGTTTCTTTTTCGTTCTTTCTGCGAGCCTGCTTTTGAAGTTCAAGTCAGTCAGACAGTTTCAGTCTTGCCCCCTGCCCCCTGTCCCCCTCCCCCAAGGGATTTGCATGGGTAGACAGAAGGCAAAACAACATCTACAGATTTCTTTCCAATCATGGTGTACTTTTTTTTTAGGTTAGTGTTAAGAACGTAAGAACTAGCATAGGTCAGGTAGACGTATCATGCAGTTTTAGTTCAGTTCAAGCCTGTACACTATTAGGCCATCAGCTGAAAATTGTACTGGTCACTTTCGTCGTAATTTTTTTAGAAAAAAATCTGTTTTTTGGCAGGGTACACAGATTTCACCATATTACTGAACTTGTCCTAAGAAGTTACCAGCACCGATACAAATTTTGAGTTTCAGCCATAAAAAAAAAACGTGACATCAACCTCATACTCGGTGTCAATGCCGATGTGGTTCAAGCTGGGGTCGCCATATAAAACACTAGTACACTATCGTAGTGTTAATACATGCACAATATGCAGAGTGCCACTTAGGCCCTACTAATATTGTCCAGTCATTTTCAAATGCAAGTTTTCCTTGATTGCGTAGCAGCAGACTGGTGAAGTGTTGGCTGTTGGGTGTGGCACAGGAACGGCTGGATAGGCCAAGTGATGCAGAAAATAAGCAATGTTAGCAAATGTAAAAGGTACTGTCTATTTCTAGAAGTCGAAGAAGAAAGCTATTCTTATAGAAGCCTTTCACCATGGAACTTGCCAATCAAGTTTAATACACAAAAATTAGTGCCGCTATTGTTGTAGGGAATTTTTTGTTTGTTTTTGAAGGAAAACTCTATGACTTGCATCAATGATGATTGGCGAAACAGTTGTGAAGTGAAAAAAAAATTAATGAGCTCCCAAATTATAACAAAAAATATAATGTTACCTTTAAATGATAAGTCAGTGTAGGTACATTTATGGATAATAACTTGAAAAGAGTCTGCCATTGGTGGACTTGTTCGTACATGTACATATTGGAACTTGTGTATCTACGTGCATTGTGCATGGCCTATAAAAAGCTTTCCACACCAGTGGCAGTTCATGTAAAAACCATCAGGTTTATAGTTTGTTTCTTCAGTCTGTTTTGCTTTGAGACTGAGTTCACCCAGTAAATGTTTTCCTCAATCTTATGACCTATTTTCCCTTAAAAGGAAATTCCAATTCCTATTTTTGGCTCTACTGAACAACTCCTCAACTTGATCTTTTTAATACCTTGAGAGAGCTTTATTCATGCCAATTTCATGAAAGAAAAAGTATATGGACAATAATAACAGACTGAAGGACAACATGTACATGTATGTCTTTCAGTGTGACTTAATTCCTGATGAGATACATGTACATGTCAAAGTGTCATCATCCTTGAATCCGGCCAGAAGTCTGTGAAATGTTTCACCAGCTTAAAGATGTCAGAACGTGATGGAAATCACAAAAGCTACACCCTGAGTCAACTCTGTTCCCCCTTTTAGTTCATTGTTCAAAACATAAAAATAACACACGTATGGAACCTTATGGAACCTGCGTCATGCTTGTTGGCAATAGCAACCGAAGCATGAGTTTTATTTTCCTCCTATCATTTTTTTGATCTGGGTTTTTTTTTTACTTGTTTTTTCGCTGGCTGGTTGTGGTGCTGTTGGATAAGGGAGTCTACCCACCTGTTGAAAGCTGTCCAAGGTTGTTCGGTGGTGGGTTTGTGTGACCATGTACCAGTGGTAATGTTGCTGGTAAAGGCATTATTACCCTTTCCATCTCCAAAATAATTAGCCATCAAATATGTTTTACAGAAGATTACTGAGGCAGAAGGGATATAATGAGCATTGCAGAGAGGGGGGAGGGGGGATGGGGGGAGGGGGAGGTGGAGAGATATAAACAGGTTTTGACTTGCCAGGGGGAATGTTTGGGGAGGCTTGTCTGGTGTCACTATAAACCCTGTCCGCATTGGACTTTTTGGGGGCAAAGTTAGGTACGAGATCCTGGGTACTTTACCCATTTTAAGTCCTGTGCGGACATCTCTGGAAGTCTTCCTCTCAGTTACTTTTCCCGACCCGCACGGGTATTTCTACCGGCCAAATTTTGCCCAGGAAGAATTCCTGAGACACCTTTCGCGAGACGAAAAGTCCAGTGCGAGTCGTTTACCCTCGTATTGACAGTTCGGTAATTCTTCGGCGCATGCATGGATAAGATACCTGAGCTGAAAGTCCAAGTGCGGACACCGATAATATTTGCCCATTTTTCATTTACCCATTGGCTCGGTGAAACCCCTGGGGGAAAAAGGCCAGTGTGGACAACGTTAGAGTGTCACAAAGGCTTTGTAGTTGTACTTGTTTAGGTTTGAAGTCGCAGTTTGTTCCTGTTCGCAGTGTTTGACATTGATGCAAAGAGACCTCTGTTGTTGTTTTTTGTCAGTTGAGTTGCTTATTTTTTTTTTTTACCATGTACCTACTGTGATAGGTAGCGAAAGTTCAAGTTGTGAACTTCAAGTCCTTCCTGTAAGGGTTACCATATTGCTTTTGGTTGAAAGGGCACTTCTTGGAAAGCAACCTTCCTCGGTCCATGGAAATATTTAGAAGGTCACCGAGACATTGACCAAGGTTGATGTTGATTGCTTCTATTTCCTTTGAGAACTGGCAGCTTCTGTCGCTGTGAAGGAACTTAGTTTCCAAAAGGTTCATGGGTTGGACCGTGATTAACCCCAAAATTAATTGATCATGTTTCTGTAATCTATGAACTGTTGTTGTTCATAACCATCTCCGTGTGTGTGCATCATAAATGTTACTGTTATGGTGAATGTGAACATAATATGCCAACTTGCCATTTTCTTGCTCTGAGTTAGTTGGCCTGGGGCCATTTTCATAGAGCTGCATTTAAGCACCAAAATTTGCTTAAGCACCCAAAACTGTGGTAAATAAAATCAGTATGCCAGCCAAAACTTCTTGTGAATGTTATGCTCAGCAAACAATGGCCGAATACAAGTCAAAAGCAGTAAATTTTATCACATGAAAATTTGGTCGGTAATCCTGTTTGGTCGAGGAAGACTTTTCATGCTTAACAAATGTTGTGCTTAACTTAAACAGCTCTATGAAATTGGCCCCTGTTGTTTTGATCCTCGCAGGATCTTTTATCAAGCAGGAAATTGTCGCGGTGATCTTTCACCACTTAGCATGTTTGAAATCCTAGTGCATTGGAATGCCCATGTGCTTGTGTATAATTACATGTATGTTAGTTCCATAGCCGACGTTTAATACTGTTGTGACAACACGAGAAATTCATTAGGCGGCATTTACAAATATTTTTTTCTCCCGATGTTTCTTAATGGCCTATCATAGTCCTCTCGGTCAGACGCCCCATACTCCAGAGACTGAAAAAAAAAATCTGTCTACCGCTCAGTGGTTCTTCCTAGCAGGTGCTAATTTCCTCACTGCAAAACTCATCATTCATACGCTGGCTGAAGAGACGAAGCTCAAAAACAGTTTATATGAGCGGTGTTAAGAGGTCAAAAATGCTGAAAGTGAACATCTGCTTGTGTTATATACAGTATTGTATACACACACGCAAAGTGAGCGCAGAAGTAAAAAAACTTGGAGGGGTCTAGTAAACAACCTTATGCCCCCTGCACGTGGCTGTCTGACTGTGCGCTGTTCTGTTAATCTGTTTTGTAATATTAATTTACTATAAAGGCAGTGTGTAGGCCTATGATTCGTCTTGTTGGTGTTGAACCAATTGGACCTAGGACCAACAAGACAACCCCATTACCACAGTCTCCACAGGGGGACTGGATCATAAACCATGCATTACCACACAAACCACACTGTGGTGTATTGTGGTATTCAGGACGCCACACTTACCACAGGAAAGACCATACATGTGTGGAAAACTGTGGTATGGAAGTGGGTTAGGGTGAATAATCCAAAATGGTGGAATTAATTTCGTAAAGCCTTCTGTTTGCAAACGTTTGCAGCACTGTATTAATCACATGTAATATCTCCATTGTGTGCACTACAAAGCATGGGTCATGTGTTCGAATCCTGTTCGAACCACCTGTGATTTTTCATTTCATTTATCAGTGTTTATGGGGACTTACTCGTACTGAATTAAATATACTGCTTCAATATGTGGATATATACAGGTACTATAAAACCTTATTTTATTACATGATCTAGGTGTGTGCATGTAATGATATAGTCAACATGTGACAGAATGATTGATGTTGTATCTGTGTACTTGGAACAGTGGAACACCATATTAGGAAATCCATCTTAAGGCCTGTCTGTACCTGTTACCTGTAGGTATTTTGGTTTTTAAAATATGCCCCAATCAAAACACCACATACAGGGATGTGATTTTTCAATCCTGATATCAGTTTTTTTTTTCTTCACTTTGCCTGTAAAAAGTATAGAAAATGTGTGATTTCTAGTTTTTTTTTGATATGTTTTCAGGGTTTTTTTTATGCAAGTACAATCACAGCCCTGCACATACATGTAGAGCTTAAAGACATAGCAAGATACTCCCCAAAAACTCAGATTAAGCACATGAAGTTTTTAGTCGAGAATTTGAACGATATTGGACCTTGATTGGACTTTTGGGTTGCATTTTTTGTTTTCATAATATTTGCATTTTTTTCTTTAAAAGTATGAAATTCCATTGTTTTGGTCATACTTTTCACAGGAGTGGCATACACACTGTGGACTTCACAAAGTTCATGACAAAGGGCGTCCACATAATGCAGGATCTCAAGACGTTATGTGGACTCGGACAAGTCCACATACTGTTTTGATGCCAACGAAAAGGCCAAAAAGTTTCTTTATCTGTTGCAAATTGAAGTTTATCATTCAAGGAATGTTCGGTCCATGAAAACATTGGTACAGTTTAAATACCGATGGATTGAAGTTGTCCATTTGGTCAGTACATATACATGAGAACAAAGGAAATTCCACATAACAGAACAAACAACTCTTGTTTGTCTGTTTTCTGTGTTTTCTGAACATCCCCCTCCCCTTGTCTGATCTCCAAAAAAGATAAATGGGAGTATCGCACGGGATGTGGGGACCCTAATTTGGCAGAATGAGTCTGGGAAGTCAGGGAAAGCTATTATAGGGTTAACTCGCGAAGTTGATTTCCACCGCTGAAATTGGATGAAAAATTAGCCGGCGATCACCACCCCACTGTAAATTTCCTCCAGCCATACATCATTGTAGTAAAGAGCGGGCCATTTCTCTTCCTGGGAATGTGCTATTGATTTTGATGGCACATTTTTTGAAGAAGGCATCCATAATC
This sequence comes from Astropecten irregularis, assembly GCA_963971285.1. Taxonomy (NCBI): domain Eukaryota; kingdom Metazoa; phylum Echinodermata; class Asteroidea; order Paxillosida; family Astropectinidae; genus Astropecten; species Astropecten irregularis. The sequence goes on along the minus strand of OZ020256.1, from coordinate 14,546,739 downwards.
ATTGACACATTGTTCTGCGTAAATGCCAAATGTTGTTACGAAAAAATCAATCTCCGCAAAGAACAAACTCAATGTCTGTTTTTTGTTTTACTTCCCCCCTGCTGATGTTATTTTTGTGATCCACTATAAATGCTGGCTTTACACATCATGTAGATTTTGTTGAAAAACCATTAGGGCCCAATTTCATAGAGCTGCTTTTAAAAGCACGAAATTTGCTTAAGCATGAAAAGTCGTCCTTGATCAAACAGGATTACCAACCAAATTTTCATGTGATGTTTACTGCTTTTTGACTTGTATTCGGTCATTGTTTACTGAGCATAACATTCACAAAGAGGTTTGGCTGGCATACTGTCACTGATGTTATTTAATAAGGTTTTTGGTGCTTAAGCGAGTTTTGGTGCTTAAGCAGCTCTATGAGATTGGCCCTAGGTACTTTCACATCGCTTTAATCTTGATGGAGGAAATGGTTCTCTGGCGGGCCATTACTGTACACCAGCTCCTCTGAACAGGAAATTGTAAATGGCTTTCTACTAAGCCTTTATGCCTGTACTGATAGCCTAGTGGCTGGGATAAGATGAACACAAGCCTAGCCACGCTGGCCTCTTTTTCATGTAATGCTTTAAAGAGCAGAGCAAGGACAGGCATGTGTTTGGGTGGTGGCCCAGTGGCCTAGCTGTACCATAAAAAAAGTGTAATCTATTCGATCTATTTTTATAAAAACCGCATCCTCCCTAAGTGATCCCCCATACATGTACCTTTTTCTCAGGTTTGCAGCATTGCTAGTGCTGTATGTGTCTTAAATGATCCTTGGTATATATAGTGGTGTGTGAGTTGTTTCATGGCGTCTGACAGGCAAGCGAACAAAGATAATGGACTATTAGGGACACTACCAACATCATGCTGGATAGCTCAGTTGGTAGAGCACAGTATTCCAAATCCCACTTTAGTAAATTTTTCTTCGTTCACCTTTTCAAAAAATGCAGTTTGGAACCAGTGTGAGATTTTCAATCCTAGTCCCTACCAGGCTTGATTTCGATCCTGTTAGGCCATCCTACCCGGGTCGTGAAAAGGATTGAAAAGATTTGAGGGGTTCGATCCAGTTCCAACCCCGAGATTTTGGATAGTGTGAAAAGCCCCTATTCAAGATAAGACCTTTAAAAGTTTGCCTTTGAGAAAGATCCTGTTAGGATCGAAACGCGTCAGGCCCTCCTAACTTTAAGCACCTTTAAAAGTTGGATATTTGTTCATAGAGAGGTTTTATAGTCCTGAATGTAATTATTATTATCCTCCGTGATACTGTAAATTGTCTTCTTTTGCTCAAACATGTGTACTTGGTGAATGTTAGGCCGTTACTGAAACAAGCTTCCAGAGCTACGGCTTGGTCTATTATCTTGGTGTCTCCATGTATTTCCAATGGAGCGAAGACCTAGCTCTAGACAACAGATTCAGGGTCGGGTTTATAGTCTAGTTCCCAGAATCGTATCCTTGTTGAGTGAATGTGTTTTGACATCTGATGCCACTGAACCATGTGTGCATCGAGCTCATCATCATTTGTATAAATTTGTGGGTGGATTTATGGTCGGCCTGCCAATCCATTCCAATTGCATGCCATAAAACCGACGAAGCAAAGAACATGACCAAACAAAAACCCTTCAAAGCACGTCGCGTCATGCTTGTTATCCCATCAGTTATACCCACGGTCCACGGCGGCGGTTTTGTCAGTATTAATTTTGCGGGACGGGCGGTGGATTATCCATCGGGAGCGGACGCGGAAGGAAGCCCACTTCTTTTTCCTCTTTCGGTTTACTCACACAATTCCAAGATGGTCTGCCGCTGACATGTACTCATTTTGACGAATGATGACCCCTCTTTTTTATTCCGTCTTCAAGCTGCTTACATCCGGCACGACGGTGTTCTCAGTCCTGCATCCAATATAGGGGCCTATAGTTTGTCAAATAAGAATCTTTGCCGACTCATCATCATTTAGGCTATTAGGTCTAAAAAAGTTCAAAGAAAAGGGTTTAACTTGAGCATCCTTCCTCATGGGTACAGAGTGACCAAATTAATTTATGTTTCCTGTTTAGGATATGCCTGCCACCTCAGTTCAAATTGGGACCTTTCTGATGGCCCACTTCATCAGTCGGATCGGTCCGCCCGTCATCGGTTTCGGAGCTGTTGACGGACGACAGGGGGACCTGGATGATAAAAAGCGCTACCTTTATCAAATCTTGCAAACGTTGAAAGATCTTTCTAATTGGATTCAGGTCCTTGGATATTGTTATTATATCTCTTGATGATTTCATTTTGCCTGGGCCAGTTGGAAACAGCTGTTGGTCCAGGAATCGGGGCTCAGACTCAGTCACTCTTGTTGTAACCTCTTCCAGACCTCTTGAGACCTCAAGAGTACAGTGTTTGCCTCACTTGCACGCATGGTCTGGCGCTTGTCCCTTGGGTGATGATGAGATTGGTGGAGGTGATTGGACAGGGTACCGGGGAAGGGGAAGGGCAGTGTTGGAGTACTGGTACCCGTACTCGAGTGCATACACGTACTCGGCCCGTACTTTATTAAAAGTACTCAAATATAAAAATGTTTTTGGCCCGTATTCTGTAACAAAAAGTGCTTGAAAATAAATGTAATTGGCCTGAAATCGATTCCATGTACTGTACTTGAATCTTGGGAGTTGGTACTCGATTAGTGCAAATTTCATTTTTGTTAGAAATGGGAGTATGACAGTGAAGATTATTGGGAGTTCATTACCAAATGGAGTAAGTAGCACAGTGCCATTTGCAAGGTTTGTAAAACAAGAACTTCTTTGAAAAGTGGCATTTAAACATCTTGTGAAACAAACTGGATTTTTTGGCTCTGTGCGTTGGTACTGTACTCGGACGTGGACTCGAGCTTTGGTACTCAGACTCGGCCCTGTACTCGTCCTTGATTATATTTGTACCCAATACTTTGGACTTGTACTCGTCAGCAATATACTCTGACTCGCCCCAGTACTCGGACCTTGAAGTACTCGGAGTACTCTGTACTTGGATTTGAGGACTTGACTCCAACACTGGGGAGGGGGAGGGCAACCGTGGCGTTTTTCAGACTGATAGCACGCTATTCAACCAGTGGTCAAAGTTTTTGCAAACAAACTTTTCAAACATCTTTGATCCCCCTCCTCCCCAAGGACTTCCAGATGACTCTCTAAAAGATCTTCGTTGGAGTTGATGAGGTTTCCGGCCTGTCAGTTAGGTTCACGATAGGGCAAGGTCTCCTGCAATTTTGTAATGGGCACATCATCAGCAAAACTGAGGTTTATGGGAATGGGAATATACACAGTAGATGGCCAAAGGGGACACCTAAGCCAAGATTGAGGAAATGGAACCCTAACATACTAATCATAATTACATGTAGACATCCCTTTAATTTCAAAGAGCTGCTTGTACTTTCAAGCACGTGATTTGGTGGTGAACAATCGATTATCATTTCCAACATAAAACTTAAGCATAACAACAACTGTCCCTTTATATGTAAATCTATGGCACAACAAATGCAAATTTAATTACAACTGAAATGTATTTAAGCAAACTTGTGAAGTATGTTAATTTGCTTAGAGGTACAGTACAGAATTGGTAAAAGATACCCAAACAGAAATGTGCACAGATTTACGTAAAACTTTCAGGGTATGAAGAAAAAACAGTTTTGATCTCGGGGTAAGATCGAAACCATTCTTTATGTTTTATAAGAAAAGTTGAGTGGGGTTTTCACTATTTTCTTGTGACTCGGATGTCTGATTGAGGTCAAATTTATTTATCATTTCATGTACATGCTGGATCAGACAAAGTGTGAGTGCTGCTCTGTGACCTTTAGGCCTACAAATCATATATTATACCTTTAAGCAAATTGATCAGCTTTAGAATTAAGCAGGCATTGTTTACGCTTTAGTACCACTATGTAGGTTGATGTCACAGGAAGTGAAAATATTCCATTTATCATTCTAAAGATGGAACAAGAACTCAACTTGACAGTACATTCAAAGCCATGGTGTAAGTCTGTTATTGCATGTGACACGTGCTGTTTTTTTCTTCTAAAATTACGATTTTGGGTGAACACTATGGAAGTGGCTGGTAGGAGTTTGGTCTAGAAGTTACCCAAGCTGCTCCCCTTTGATATATCTGGCGGCATTGACCTTTATAAAGACAGGCGGCGCGGGTGGACTCGTGCACCCCTCCAAAATATCAGTGCGAGAGGAGTTTAGTGGACTCGTGGGGAAGGAAAGGGCAGGCTGGAAATGTGCGGTTGTGTCTTGGAAGCTTCCAGAAGTCCCTTTATAGCTTTTTGGGAAATAGGGGTAGTGGGAGAAGAAGTGTTTGGTTGGTGCCGACATTTGATGTCATAATCGGCTGAACGGTTGTGTTCAGGGATCCATCATAATTTAAGTGGACTATGTTTTTAAAGTTTATTAAAAGGTGCACATTGTAGGCATGTAGTTATTTAAGATGATCGCCTTGTTTTGTTTTGTGGGCCTCAAAATACTGGCGGTTGCGAAAATAAGTCCCAAGCCTACAGCCTTAAGCCTGGTTTCCTTTTAGTCCCTTAGTCTGGTTTTAAAAGGTTGCATGAAAATTGAGGATGTTAAAACTGCGGCTTTGCTAAGCATTGCTCAGGTTGAGTAATTGTACAGGCTGACCTGGTACAACCAAACCTGGATGGCAATCTGCATAATCACAGGTCCTCTCTTTTTCAATGGATTCGGTTTCGTCCTTGAATTTTCTCCTGGGGGAGGAGGAGGGTGGAGAGGTTAGGGGGGACGTTGCCTTAAACTGTCTCCCTATCGTCCCTAGAGGGAGCCCTCATGACCTGGCCCGTGAAATGAGGTGTATGCCCTCGGTGTGGCTCGCTGTCTGTAACCTCCAGTGCTCCTCTCGGCCTCCGAGCTTTCCAGGGAATTTTTTTTTAAGTCATCGGGGCAAATCGGTTTGGCGAAAGTTGACAGGTTCATTTGGGTCTAGGTCTAAGGGAGCCGCGGGAACCTGTAAAAGAGTGTTAGAATGTTATTAGGTGGTGAAATGTGCGTAACCGTGCACCGAGCGGATATCCTCCCTAGCTGCCTTATACCTCAAAGACGTTGGGTTCATGAGTCTTGTCTATGTAGTGAGTCCAAAATCGAATTGGAACGGGATGAGGGCGGGGGGAAGGTGGTGCGAGGGAGGTTGGTACTTCCTGTATTTCAGTGGATCGAGTTTGGACGTTTGGATCAAGAAAACTTGCTGTGAATAGTTGCTCGGTGCAAGGCTTCTTTACAAAGTAGAAATTGAATTTTCCAATGCACTTAAAGCAGTTTAACAAACCGGGTAATTAATGGTGTTTTCCGCACTCCTGTACTGTCCACTGTCTACATGTACCTGTTTACTGTCCACCTTTCATCTTGCCTACCCCCACACACCCCTTCGTCACTGACCACACTTGGCTACACCTATATCCTCTCTTTGCGGTTTCGCAGCATTATTGCTCACTTTCCCTGTTTCCCTGGTCATCACTCTATACTGCCCCTTTGTTCTGATCCTCTCATCCCTTTATGTGTAACTTTACTTGCATGTTCTTGTCCTCTTGTCAGTTAGCATTTGGAGAAAGATCCTGATGCTAGGATCGAAACGTCAGGCCCTCCTAACTCCAAGCATTTTTTAAAATGTTATCTGCAGCATATTCCCCATCCTTTCCTTCTCTCTCACCTCCCACTTCTTGAAAAAAAAAAAACTCAACGATTTCATCTCGAAGACTTTTTTCACTTTCAGCCCACCTGAGAGTGAGTCAAACAGGCCCCCGCCCCGACGACGGCCAATGCTGTCTCATATCCTCTGAGCTGGTGCGCTGGGGTCGCTGTGTTTGTTGTATCCTTAGGGGAAGAAGAGTTGGGGAGGGGGTACGAGGGGTGGGGAAGGAGAATGATAAAGAGGGTGAACCAAGCCCCCTTGCCCCCTGGTGCTCCTGTTGAGCATGCGGCATGTGTGTTTACCTGGCTGTAGGGTCTGGGTGGGTGTAGGCCTGTTGGGAGCTCCCTGGGCGAGCAGCACCGCGGCTGACACAACAGCCATTGTCTTGTTATTAGGGGTAGACCCCCTCCAGAGGCACTGCACTAATCACAAATGGCTGTCGTGTTGGGGGGACCAGACCTGTTGTTACCAGAAGTTTGAAATCAAACAACAGGTCGACGCATCCAGACACTATGAGCTCACGTTGTTCAGTGCTTGTGGCTGTGAAATCCTAACAATACTGAGCAAGTTTGTCAGAGTTTCCTCAGAATCAGACGAGTAAAGTTTGCATCTTTTGTACAGACTGTACAGACTTCAAAATTGACTGGAGCGGGATTCGAACCAGCGACCTCCAAAACACTGCCATACCAAACATAAAATTTAGTCTAGTTGTAAATTAGTGAAGAATCAGGGTTATTTATGCCATAATAAAATTCACAAATAGTTTCCACATAAACTAGGTCACAAATTCGTAAGTTGAGTGTTTTTTTCTTAATTTTGAATCCTGCCAATTTTAGCCTCTTGGATGAAACCATAATTTGCGACGTGTGCATCACACCTGAACAATATCCTGTCCGTCATCGCCACGACCTCAGGTCCGTATGAATAACAATGACACATATTCAAATTAGGTGTATCCATAGCGACTATACTGTGCGAACAAAAGGAGAGCCTGGACATAGCTGACCTTTTACTCACGAAAGCACGAAGCCTTCGAACCCCTTCCCCCTTCCCTCATCAAACCTTCCAGACAGGGAAACTCTTATTTGCATTTCTGGACTCTTGAGGATCTGTTCAATTAAAGTTGCGGTCGAAATGCAGCAGGTGTCGGCAAGTTGGTACATCCAGATACTCGACCTTCATATACGTGGGGGGTGGGGTCAGAAGTGGGATACCATCAATTGATTTTCTTGTCAAGGGGAAGTTTGCGTAAAGCCTTCCCTTCTCTTGCTCGGACCGCCGGACGTCTTTTAGGAAATTGGCAGTACTTGAAATACCCACAGACAAAATTTGAAGGAAGCATTCTTATTCCTGTGCTTGTTGTTTTTTTTCATGAAGGGGTTAATAATTAGTATCGGTTGGTACAAGGCTAATCAATCAGAGCCGGTTTTGTGTTTAAGTAACTTTCCAATTATTGTGCCTTGTTGTTAAAGTGTGGACTTGAAAGCCTTATTTCACAGCAAATTTCCATTTTAAACGAATATCTGATGGGGACCAGTTGCGAGCAAATAAACCTTGCATGGGATTTTGGGCAGTAATCCGTAATTTGTGCATACATGTAGCATTGGCCTTGTCTGCTATAATACAGTTCTGTGAAATTGTTCCCAGTAGAAAAACGAGCCTGCTGTTCGGATCGTCAAGTTTCACAAACAGCCTCTCCTCAGGACGTTGTTCTTTACCGCAAAGCTCCTATCGCCTTCCCACCACGCATTAGCCTATATCCAATTTTGGTTTCACCCTGAATCCGGGGACAAGTCCCTAACAAAAATATCACTGTGTTATCGGACCGAAGGTTGTGCCGAGCTTCCTGAACTTGTGGTGTTGTCCTTACATGACTTGAACTGCCTAGCAGTCTAGTACCCTGACTCCCACTCCCTAAGTGCACAGCATAACGTAAACGTGCGTACATTGTCTCGTTCACACACCCTGAGTCTTAATCCGGAACAGATGGATTTGCTTGGAAAATAGATTTGATGCCTTGGCGAGTTTCAGTCTCAAGGGGTGTGTGAACTGAACCGGCCAGGTTTTTTTTTCTTTTAGCCATCATCTGACATTACTTACTAAAAGCTAAAGGCTGTCGGCTGTTCGAGTAAGAGAGAGGACGAACAAAAGGTCAATGTTGCTTTGCCTTCGTATACACGTACACGTGTACCTTCTAGGTGTCCATTGCTTTTGTGTATTCTCAATCGTCTTGTGCACGTGCCTCAAGAAAGCAAAGTCTTAATCCAGGTTGCCTTCCTGATCACGAGGCCTGGCTCCTGGGCCTGTTATTTACAAAGCTCTGGATGTTTCCTTTGCAAGGATGCAGCAAAGTTCAAGTAAATACCTGTAGATATACTGTCCCTGGCATTCAGGGCTTAACCACTGTGCCTCAAAAATGTTGGAATTAATCGATTTAGGAATATGATTTTTATTTTACAGTTGTGTTGAATCACACCATGTCCCTCTGCAGTTGTTGATAGGGGCTGACACTAATAATAGAGCTATAATGTTAAAATGACAGCTAGGAAGTCGAGGAACTAGTCCAGATTTGGCAGAGGGGGTTTACGAAACGGAGGCTCGGGCTCAGGCTCAGGCTCAGGCTCATGCTGATGCTGATGCTGATGCTCATGCTGATGCTCAGGCTCAGGCTCAGGCTCAGGCTCAGGCTCAGGGTCAGGTTTAAGATCAGGCTCAGGCTCCAGCTCTGTCATCCATATATATGCTGAAAATATTGTTTTGTAAACCCTCATAGTACATGTATGACGGTCACTCTTGACAGAAATTGGTCAGTGAGCACCAGAAATAAGCCCTGACAAGGTAAACGACCCACTCCGGCAAAAATGGCCGATATTGCATGAAGCCTACGACACCTCCTGCAAACTGAGCTCCATAGTGCATTCATTATTAAATTAAAGGGCGAACGATGATCAATTACAGAGAAAGAGAGAGAGAGAGTCCACCCCTACACCCTCTCCATCCCTATGGGATGCCAGAGGGACAGCCTGATCCCCTGGCCGACGAACTCTTGCCCCCTTCAAAAGAAGAACTTCACAGCTTTCCCCAAATTACTTTATAAGAAAGAAGAACAAAACCGGAGGGGTTTAACTTGAACCGTAAGAGGAAGTGCTGTGTGACAAGACTCATGTATGTGTCAGCTACGGCATAGGTGTGACTAATACCATGTCCCTCCTCGTCAACCGGGGAAAGAAAGGGGGGTACCAGTGACACTGGCACATGCTGGAAATGAAATGGGCAAGCAGCAGCGGCTCTTGATTTCCCTGAAGGCTGCCCTTCAAGAGTTTCTGCAATTGCGGGGGCCGATTGCGATTTCCTCTGCAAGGGAATCGCTCAAGTGCCCTAAACGTGACAGAGATTGAAGGAGGGGGGAAGGGACATAGTGGCTTTTGGCTGATTCTTGAAGGACTCTGTGCTGCTGAAAGTTTTTTAGTTGTGTGTTAATAGTTTTTAGTTGTCGTTATATGTCTGTACTCAAAAAGGGTCGCAGAAGGCTGGCAATAATTTGGACTATTGACCAGGAATAACATTATTAAAGGGCGTCACCATTTCCTCCACTTAATACAAATCAATGTGTATAAGATCGTCACATGCTTAATTATAATATCCTCAGTATAGAAAATTGCTCTTGAGCAGTAATTTGCGCTCACAGCTGTTCTTCAGCTCAAAGTTCATATATTTTGCAAAATTTGATATTTACGAACAGTCGCAAGCCCTTTTTTAAGTTCAAGGTTTGTCTCTTGTATACAGAAGTTCATAAATGAATGTTAGACAATTTTAAGCGGGAAACTTGGGGTACGATAGACTCCGTACATGTTGTTAAGTATCCTGACTATCATACTGTATAGACCTTGCAGAGTATCTAACATTCAGGGGCCAATTTCATGGATTCAATCCCAAATTGCTTAGCACAAAAATTTCTTGCCCAATAAATTTTTGTTGAAAAATCCATTTGATATTCATGGCCAGCGCACAACAGCTAAAGAACAATCACATGTGATGCGCAACACATAGAAATTTGGTTGTTAACCCTGTTTTTATTAAGACAGAAATGTCATGCTTAGCAAATTTTTGTGCTAAGCAGTGCCATAAAATTGGCCCCAGGTATTTACAGTAGATGTATGTATTTCTATAGCTTGACCGTGCTTTTGCAGATACATTCTTAAAGAATACCATGATTTGTTTCTTTTTGTTTGTGAATGTAGAATTTCAAGCAAAATGGCCAGCGCCCAACCAGTCGGATCGGTAGACATAGCTCACGACAGCAAGAACTATGGGGTACCAGACTTGATGTTGAATGGGTAAGTTTATCATCTAACACAAAAGGAATTTGCATAGATTGACTTAGAAAAAAAAAGTTCTGTTTGTTGTTCATTGTTTTCTTCAAAATTGTAACACTGATTTTGATGTTTTCAAAGGTAAGTCTTATGAACAATGTTAGGCCCATGCTACATTCGTAAAGCATTTTACAGGCAATCAGTTCCAGGCAATCTCAAAGAACAAAATAGCCTTTGTCTAAAAATGTTCATTTAATTTTCTCAGAGATTGTGAGAAAAACTGAGAAACTACCAGAAAAATGACTTTTGACAAGATTTTCCATTTGCATGCGGTGTAGTTGGTTGCCTGTTAAAATTGTACTGTGTGACATGGCCTTTGGTGTTGTTAGATGAAAACTGTTTGTTTGGCATGAATGCTCTCCCTCAGAAAGCAACGTAACTTTAATATGAGTACTCAGCTATTGATGAGCTGGCTACCGTACTTCAAAAGAATAGTCGATTGGCATAATTTTCCCAATGCGACCATCGTGTTTTGCTCATGACATCTTTACAGACCTCAAACTATCGATTGGAGTCTCCTAAATGTTGTGTGATCCTTCAGCGATGTATATGCCCCCACCCCCCTCCACTCCATGCATGTTATTGACCTCCCAAAGAGTGCCGTTGCTGTACCTTACGGAGCTGTCTTCCTCGCCCGTTAATTGTCATCTGTTCCTCGTCTAGGCGGCCCCGCGGTTGGGGAACGGAAGTTTGCGTAAAACTTTTCCTCGCTTATGGGAAGACCGTTGGATGTGTCACATCACTAGCTTCTAAATTTAGGGAGGGTTATTTTGTTTTGTTGTCGTATGGTGTGGGCTTCTTGAGCTGTGAACATACAGTATGTACATTAACTGTAGATGCGTGCAACTCCTAAGGCATGTTTCCAGTTTGTGGTGTTTTCTTCAGTTTTGGGTCGAGTTTGTCTCAATGTAGTTACATGTATGAAGGCAATGGACCTTTCCGGCCTGTCAATCAAACTGTGCATTGACCAATTGGAGGACGCGAAAGCCATTACCTCACAATGTGGTACAAACATGTACATGTACGTAAAACTTGTGGCATTGCAAAGGTGGGTGGGGCTTAAGAGCAAAGCCAGAACGGTCCATAGCCATCCTGAATTGAGAAACTTGCGCAAATAACAACAACTTCAGTGAATTGTTTAAGTCATCTGCTGTCAACGACTTATCATGCTCTAGAGTCTAGACACTTTTGCTTGATAAACGTCAACCCGTCTCCATTGTTCTGAAGATTCTCTGTCGCCGTTTTTGAGAACAATGGAGAATTGTTTCTTCCTGACCTTTTGGCTGTGTACTTGTAAGGGGAAAACGACCTTCCATTACGGAGGTCATCATGCACAAGAAAGTAGATCATACAGGGTAACAGGAATCGGCCACTTGAACCCTAATACTGTCACTGACTCAAGTGCTGCCCAACCCGTCAACTTTGTCCTTCTCGGTTGTCATGTTCTAAGAGTGTGGCACGACCCCTGTTAGAAATTTGTTTGGTGGGGGGGTTGTGTTGTTCTTTTAGTGACTGTCATGTCATCATTTCCAGGTTGACAATGTGGCGTCGGTTTTTGTATTTGTGGCTGAATTTGCTTTCTTAAAGTCATAAAGAGTTGCAGTTGTGGTCATGGTTTTCTTTGGAGTTGTCTACATATTTCTTGCCCTGTCTTTTCTTGTGCAAACCTAGGATTCCAAACCTATTCTTATTCAGCTTCTGTAGGCAGTTTGGAGATCTTTGCTGAAAAAGGTGATATGACATAAAATTCAGTCAGTTTCCCTGGTTATTTGAAGTTTATCAAGATGTTTTAAAGGGAATTGTTGACAGCGTGATTCCTTTAAACATGTCAGCTGTAGAACTCTTTGCGTCACCTTCGACTCAGAACAGGGAATTTTTTTTTTTTCATCTGGTTTATAATACGGACATCATCTGGCTCTATCATTTCCTGCAAACTTCTAAATTTGGATGTTCTGATCAAAAGAAGGAACATTTCCATCAGCCGACCTGGAAAAAAAAAAGGGAGGTGACGTTTTTTGTTTTTCCGGCTTTAATAACGGCTAGATATTCCGATGAACTTTAAGTTCTAGCCAGAATGGTGGTGTGCGATACTCAGGGCAGCCAACCAGACCAGACCAGACCAGACCAGACAACAAAACTAGTACTTGACTAGGGTCACTCGGATCGGCAGGTGATTTTGCTGAGAGAAGACGCCGGTACCCTTCCTCCCTCTCCATCAGGTTGGCACGCATGCAGCATCCTGTGCCTGTCTTGTGTCATGATACACATATGCCAGGTACCGGTTAGGGTTGATGATAAGCCACATCCTTGGACAGGTACTTGTACCTTGGGCGTGGGGACAGTTGACACGCATGCAGGTCAATACCTGCCCAAGTTCTGTGGTCGTCTGTCACGGTCGCCACCAACCAAGCAACCTCCTGTTTTGGACATTCTCTCCTAAGTCCTTTCATAAATTAATATTTATTGCTCTGCCACATACTGTAGCAGTAGGATGCGAGTTCTCTCCAGCAAGCTCTGTCTCTCTGGCGATCTAGCTCATTTCCTGAGGTTAATAATGGCCAAGACATCAGGAGTCGTTTATAAATCACTCAAATTTGCAAAGGGCCCCCAAAAAAGTATCTGGCTTAAGCTCCAGCTCTGTCACCCATCTGCTGAAAATATAGGTTGTGGCTTTTCATTGGAGCTGAAGCTCTGTTTTCCTTTTCAAACCAGAGAATCTACCTCCATGCCAACAGCCAAAAGCCTCTATGTTGATACCAGTTATATTTTAGAATGCTTAAAGTAAAGGCCTGATGCGTTTCGATCCTAGGATCCTAGGATCTTTCTTAAAGGCAAACTAAAGATCCTGCTAGGATCGAAACGTGTCAGGCCCTCCTAACTTTAAGCATTTGATATATTTCAGGTCATTTTGGCTGATGAGCAGTTTGCGGCAGTTTATTACTTGTACATTTTAGAATGGATTCACAAAATGGAGCCGGAGCCCGAGTCTAAACCGGAGCCTGAGCCTGAGCCGGAGCCTGAGCCAGAGCCGAGATTTGATAAATTATGGCCCAGGTTAATGGCCAAACGTCCTACGTTAAAATAAACCCTCATCAAAAAGCCCTGATTGCATCGGTGTCTGCCATGGCTAATTTGAAACGTCGGTTTGAGCATTAAAAGCTGGCCAACATCCTCATCAAGTGGAGGGAAATGAGGGACTAAGTCCCCATTACCTCATATGATCTAAGAAGAACCCCCTAGTGAAACAGAAAGAGTCAGTTCAGATTAGCCCCACCGGCCAAAGAGCCTACTCCAAGTACTCCGCAATGCGCACACGGAGAGCAACCCCTGACTCAGCAGCCACGGTTTCTTGTAGAGAGTACAAGTTTTGTAAGTTGCTTGTGAAATGGCTCCACAAGGAGCATTCATCATACATGTACGTTTGTCTCAAAGAAGCTTGTGTACTGTTTTTGTGTCCACATTGGGAAGAAGAATTTCACTTTTAAAGATACCGTACAGGATTGATACACATGTACATGTGTGTAACATACCCAAACAGACATGATCACAGATTTACATGTACGTATACATGTACCTTCAGGGTATGAAGATGGACCTGGTACAAACATACTGTTAAAATATTTTCGCCTGAAATGCCGTGTTTATCCAGAAATGAGTAAAACAAAGACCGACAACATTGGTTTGAAAATGGGGCATTCAGATTTGAGTAGTGATGAAAAATGAACCGTTTATGATGTACAATACCTTTGCATGTAGCGTGCGCTAGATGGAAAACCTGTTGGAAAACCTGTTGCCCAAATGAGCAAACAATGTGTCTAAAAAAAAACCCAGCATGTACCCCTCTGGCATTTTATAACAAAAAAACAAGCATGGAAAGTGTTTGCACCACAAACCACAATGTTCCTCTGGGCCACTTCCTGTGTCCCTCCAACCCTGGATTCGATTAATATCTGGGACTCTCTTAGATGGTCATTGCCCGCTAGATGCAACACCAACCCCCCTTCTACCACCTTCCCCTGCATCAACACACAGATGGTTTTCTCATAGAGGGCAGCATCGCTTTACAATCTGCTGGACTCTTAGTCCTTCTTAGTCCTCCCCACCACCATCTGTTATCTCGGGATTTGATGATCCCGGGGATTAGCCCATTCCCCGTCGCCATCACGTACAGGGTCCTGGAAGAGTCCTAGGCTGAACTCCTCACCCCTGGTACCTGTTGCAGAATGAAGCTCTTGCTGTTTACTAGCGGCGTCGCCTTCTCTTTCTGTCTATCTGTCTGTTGGGCTGTCTTCCCCCTTCCCCCTCCCTCTCTGCCCTAGTTGTTGAGTCACAACTTCACCCGACTGTGACGTGCTTGTCAGGGTTTTACATTTATAAGCTTGCGCCATGGCCATTCATAGTAAGCCTTCTGTTGACTAACACCGTGCTAATCTCCCCGAATCATCTCAAGTTTCAACAGATTGGGGAAGATAACGCCCCGAATGTCGTCACGTTGCAGCTCTTGGAAATTTTGTTTGGTCTCATTTCAATGTTGATGATATCTCAATTTTTCTTGATTCATGTGACTTGACTTTCCTGTGCATTTTGGCGTGCCCCTGTTATTGGCAGGGCTACAGTTCTAACCCTATGCACCTGGAACGATCGTAGTGGTCTGGTACATTCTGCCAAGAAATCCTTCCAAGAAATCCCCGCCGTCCTGCTGAAAAGAAAATGTCAAAGACGATTTAACGTGTGCGTGACAGCAGTCAGAGTCATTTGAGTGATCTTGTCTTGATTGATTCGGAACGATTTCTTCTCGGTTTGAGATCAGGCATTTGGCCAGAAAGTTTTAAAGTAGCGAACTACCATTGTCGCCTGTTGGAGACCCTTCAGTGCACAGAAATACAATTACCCTCTTGCAAGATTATTCAAGCTTATCATTTTCTGTGAAGACAAAGGCGAAAATAATCATATCGGTTGAGAAACAAAAAACCCAGGGTACTATCATACTTTGGTAGCATACCAAAACAGAAATATCCACAGATTTACCTAGATAACTTACAGGTATAAAGATGGTGATGGTAGAAACATACCATTAAAATTTGTCTGTCTGAAATGCTGTATAATTTATCCAGAAAAGAGTACACACTGTAAAAGCAATTGACCAAAAACAATTTTGATCTTTGGAAGATCAAAAGTCCTGCGAAAAGATTTAAAAATACTATCAGCATTTTTTCACTGTTTTCTCAAAAAGTGGGCACCATATGGGACTGGGAATTTCACAGATGACTGTTACTGTACCTGTCTTGATATTTTTGCCCACGAATCAGAATTTCTTTGACAAAAACCAAAGTATGAAACTACCTTTTAAATGCTAATTAAATTAACTCAAGATAACAGTTACACAATGTACAGTAATAGCAGCTGGTCTACCTTGTCAGACTGCTAGCAACTTGACCCTGTTTCAGCATATAAGCTTCTTAAAATGTTTACAAGGTCATTTCGATAAAGTTTGTCAAAACTTTTGAGAGCAGTCTGTCTGATACAATACTCCTAGCCCTGATATCCTGTTGCTGTGACATCCCCAAGGGACTGCAACCCAGTTGCACCCATTGGTTTTTACAGCCCTAACGGAGTGTCAACCAGTTTTTAAAACAAGTCAGAAACAGGTGGGGCACCGACCGAGGCGTCAGCCAGACCCCCATAGCCATATGGATTATTGGACAAAACGGGAACAGGAACGCACGCGATAATGGCTGCTTCTCCTTCCCCGTCCTCTATACTGGACAAGTTGGGAGGGAAGGGGGTAGAAGGGGGAGGGGGGTAAAGGGGAAGGGACAGGGCTCTTAGGGAAGGGGCCACAGTTTAAACTGTTGTTCAGCACTCTTTAATGCCCTCCATCTGTTGTTTATCTATTTATAAATACACGCTGGCCTGAATATTGGAGACATCTTTAA
This sequence comes from Astropecten irregularis, assembly GCA_963971285.1. Taxonomy (NCBI): domain Eukaryota; kingdom Metazoa; phylum Echinodermata; class Asteroidea; order Paxillosida; family Astropectinidae; genus Astropecten; species Astropecten irregularis. The sequence continues at coordinate 14,530,727 of OZ020256.1, read as the reverse complement.
GCTCTGGCTGTGACTAGGTAACTGTAGGAGAGTTGTTGGTCAGATGATAGGGGACAGGGGTCTGCCGAAGAGACTGCATCGTTGCAGGACAGAGATAACCTTTTCTGATATTTTCTGCACGACCGGCGTTCGGATGAGCGGAGCTAAATTTCATCCGCCGCTCACCTTTATCTCCAGGACAACAGACATTGTACGCTCCCTGCCTCACTTGTGTTTTGCCGATACACAACCAGGGTCAGGTTGAAACGCACCTATCCAGTAGGCCACGCCTTTTGACAAATTTGACGAATCCACCATAATGCACAATTGCCACCATTTTGTTCGACATAACATTTTAAATTTTGTATTCTTGAAAACACACAGAACAACACACTATGGGTTTTGTGGAGAAAAGAACTTGGGGCCAATTTCACAGCCCTGCTTAGCACAAAAATTTGCTAACCATGAAATTTCTTTTTTAAATATTATAAAAACAGGATTAACAACCAAATTTCCATGTGTTGTGATCATTGTTCTTTGACTCTTGTTCGTTGACCATGAATATCAAATGGAATTTCAAATGGTGCTTTGTTTTATTGGACAAGACATTTTTGTGCTAAGTAATTTGTTGTGCTTAGCAGCTCCATGAAATTGGCCCCTGATAGTCTGAACGTGGTGTTCATAATGATGGGAACTGTTCTCAGTTGTGGCATTGACCACAATCATTTCAAACTGGAGCCTGGGGGGCCCACCGGCCCATCAAAATAGAGCTCCCTTGAAATTGGGTTGCTTCTCAAAGTTCCACGGATTTCAAATTTTTGTTGGCACTTCTTCTTTGGTTTCCCCCCCAGCCGAGCCAAATAATTCCCCACAGGACATGACAGTCACTCACAGATCTACTGCACATGCTAGGGATGTGGTTGATTCAGTCAATCATTCATGGTCTCTGACAAATGAAAAAAATATCTTTCCATGTGACCCATTAAGCTTTTAGTTCATGTGTCAGTTTGAGAGAGATGTCTCAATTTGGCGACAGATTCTACTGTGTACGTGCACTTGTACATGTGATCATGGAGGTATCCTTTTTATACCTCCATGATGTGATACAGTACATGGGGGGATCACTCAAAGAGGATGCGGCTTTTTAATCAGTAAAGTCATCGAATAACCACAAGGGAAACTGACTGGAATAAAATTAGGTCATTGAAACATGTCTTAAGACAAATTGACTGGAGCGGGATTCGAACCAGCGACCTTTGGTATACATGTACCTGTACCAGCTGAGCTATCCAGCCCTTTGTTGGTGGTGTCCCTCAATTAGTCAATTATCATTGTTTATTTTTTAAAAATGTACACTGTTTAAATAATGGCCTGTTTAGTCTAAGGTCAGTGCAGTTTTCCACTTTTCTTAATATTAAGCACCATTTCACTAGATGTGATTTTTGGACTAGTACCTGTTCCCAATTTCACACTAATCCAGTTATACAATCCAATTACTCATCCTTTGAATTTAACGGTCTGCTTTCTCTAAAAAAAAAAAACACAAAAGAGGCTCAAATTTATAATGCATGCATACAGTGTGTACAACATGTAAATGTTTCCAATATTTTCCAAAAAATCATTGATTTAAAGTACTTTCCCTTGTCCTTCTTCACTCCCTCTTCCTTCCTTTTGATCACGTTCTCACTGACCCCATACCCCCTAGAACTCTTCCCCTTGCTTAGTCCTATCCTCAACCCCCCATAACATCCTTCCCCTTGGCTCATATAATCCTTGATCCTTACAGGATTGAAATTGTTACCCTTGGTTTCTGGAATGCTTCCCCAGTCCAGTGGACAAAGACCTGGGGTGCGTTCCGCTTGCGCGAACGTTGCCACCGTTTGCCAACGTTTGCAAACAATTTCGGGTGGAACAACTTGTGCGCCGCTAACGTTGGCGGGTGTTAGCAACAGTCGGCGAACATATTTCTGAGATGTTCGCGAATGTTCGCGTGTCATTTAAAAATGGTCGATATTTCCAAGATGGCAGAACGGTAAGCAGACGACGTAATTTTTTGTGTGACGAAAGTAAAAACTGCAGTTTTTAAGATTGAAAATTTATCAAGTACTTCACAAATTGCACCATAGATAATTGGTACTTAATGATATGCTGCAGTACAAGTACTATCAGAAATTTCATCAATTATTTTGGACGCTGCAGGCATTCGACGCCATCTTGGTTACGACTGGACACCGCCATTTTACGGTTGTGTTCCACGCGCGCTCACAATCGGTTCCGGTTCCGGTTGTACGCAAACGTTGCCGCAAACGTTGAGACATGTTCGCGCAAGCGGAACGCACCCCAGGTGGACAAATTTCATAAGAGCTGCTTAAGCATGAAAAGTTTTGCTTAAGCATGAAAAGTTTTGCTTAAGCATGAAAAGTTTTGCTTAAGCATGACAAGATTTGCTTAAGCATGAAAAGTCTTCCTTGATCAAACAGGATTACCAACCAAATTTTCACACAATGTTTTCTGCTTTTGACTTGTTTTCAGCCATTGTTTGCTGAGCATAACATTCACAAGGAGTTTGGGCTGGCATACTGATTTTATTAATCAAGGCTTTTGGTGCTTAAGCACATTTTGGTGCTTAAGCAGCTCTATGATATTGGCCTCAGGTGGACAAAGAACGGGCATCCAGACAAGGATCCGCCTCCCTTGCTGTCATCCTCCTCCTCCTCTTGTTTAAGATGCACAGCATCTGTTTAGGAAGGTGACAATCTACAGAGCTGTGTAGAGGTTATAACCTTGCAGTGTTTATAGCACTGTAGGGAATTCTTTGTTCTTTTTCTTTTGAGGGGATCATCTTTTGATCCAGAAGGTCTGGTCTGGTTTGGGTGTTGAACTTTTCATCTAGGATTGATAAGAATGATTGGAGCTGATCTGTAGGTCGAAGAGGTGTGATAGGGGAATGCAATAAGTTTACCTCTGTTACATGATAACATCGGAGGGTTAGAATCTCCAACAGGCCAATCTCTATCCTGTATCCACCCTACTGATCTAATCTGGGCCCAATTTCATGGAATCTGTTACCGTTAACACAAAATTCTTTGCTTATGGTTAGTGTATTTCACGGGAAAGTTTTTCTTTTGATAACTGTAAGCAAGAACTTTCTGCAGAATGCATATATGACACCACGTTAGCAGAAAATAGTCATGGTTTAATAGCCAAGAAGTTCTTCGCTATAAACCGAAAGTCATGCTTACAGATTCTATGAAATAGAATTCACGCGAAGCAGTGCCCGTATAAAGCACCAAAATAGGCCGTAACGGATTCCATGAAATTGGGCCCAGGGCTCAGTCCCTTTGAAGGTAGCTGGTAAGCCTGCTGGACTAGGTTCAACCATGGAGCTATACATTATTTGTACTGTAGCTCCTTGGTTCAACCATGGAGCTAGGAAGCTCCATGGTTCAATGAGGCCTGTAGGAGGACTTCAACAAGTGTTTGGCTGGCAGGATCTCTCCCCTGCCTCTGTCAATACAGATCCCCTCAGCCATCAAGTTGGGACTTATTCAATCATCCACTTACACATTTGCAACAGCAGTTTAAGGCTGCATTCACCAAAACTGACAACAGAATCAACTCCATAATCAGTACAAAATGAGGGGAAAATATGTTATTATCGCTAATTCCCACCAAGGGAGATTTTGCAAGTAAAGAAAAGTGGGTAAAGCAGAAAATATCCGGTAGGCCTAGATACCTGTTGGGCTGTGAGCTTGATTCCAACCCATTGGATCATTCACAACTCAACAGCACAGTATACTACAGGTCTCGGCATGCTGTGTAGCAATTGTAATATGACTCCAAGATGCTCATAAATTACAGTTCAGTCATGGGGAGACCGGCCTGGGGGGAACTAGGAAGGTAATTTCCCACTTCCTCAGGTCAGAGGGGGGTTCTCCCAAGCTCTTGTCTTATGCTGAGGTCATCATGCAGGAGAGTGTAGTGGAGTGTGAGGGTATGGTACTGTACATACAGTGTAGGTGGGGTGTAAGAAGACAGGATGGATTAGCCCCTTGCAGCACGGTGTTAGCAGTGGCTGCAATGACCCCCTTTTGTGTCAGTCATCCCCTGGCTCTGGGCTGTTTGGTTTAGTGGAATCGTTCCCTGTGGTAATATAAATTGTCAGGGTGCTGTAAATGCCTTGGGACTGTTGTATACAAGATGGGCTGGGAGGAAGAATTTTAAGAGAGAGAACAAAAGAGTAAGACGGAAGTTGAGCACAAAACAAAAAACTGGTCATTTGTTCATTCATACTTGTAGTTTTTTGACATATTTAATATTCAGCGAGACCTTAAGAGTGTGTTTTTTTTGTTTTTTTTTACAGGTAGGCCTACTTGTTCAAACAATTGGCTGATTAAGTGTTACAATTCAGTAGGCCTACACATTATTTTGTGTCATGCTATTTTTCTGGTTAACTCCAACAAAAATGTGGTTCCTTTAGAACGTTAACGTCATATTTGTAGCTTAATAAGGAACTATAGTGGAACGTCACAATAACGAGCACGCTAGGATGCACAGAAATTGTGATAGTGGTCGTTCGTCATAGTGAACAATGTTCAGCATGCCTACATTGTACATAAAAATTAGGAGCCAAGGATGATGTTCAGCATAGCCAAAGGTTCTGTATAGCAATGTTTGTTATAGTGGTGTTGCATTGTCAACACTTTCAATTTGCATTTGTGATTTTGTTTGTTTGTTTATTTGTGCTTGTGTTTGTTGTTGTACAGTAACTATATTTGGTTGAAGGCCTTCGAACTTGGGTCAAAATGCAACAGGTGTCCACTGTGATCCAAAGATAAATTCTTATTTGATGGTCATCACTTTGATGGTCGATTTTTAAGGTTGGTTAGGCAGCTGTACGGCGGTCACTGAGATTGAAAAAAATCCTCAGCAATGGATTCATAAGATGCATTTTACTACGTGCAGTCGTAATAGTTTCCCTGTCCAGGGGGAGTGGGATCAGTTCCTTCATCCTCTCCATTGTAGTGCACAGCGTTGCCCCCCAGGGTATTGTTTTTCTAGCAAGAGAAGCGGTTACAATCTGAACATGGAGCTCTATAAGATGCATTTTACTATGTGCAATGGTTCTATTATCCTTGTCCAGGGGGAGTAGGAGCAGTTCTTTCATCCACTCCATTGAACTGCACAGCGTTGCCCCCCCCCCCCCCCCCCCAGGGTATTGTTTTTCTGGCTAGAGAAGCGTTACACCTGACCATGGAGCTCTGTAAGATGCATTTTACTATGTGCAGTAGTTCTAGTATCCTTGTACAGGGGGAGTAGGATCAGTTCCTTCATCCTCTCCATTGTAGTGCACAGCGTTGCCCCCCAGGGTATTGTTTTTCTGGCTACAGAAGCGGTTACACCTGACCATGGAGCTCTATCATCTAACCAGTTGAGGATGGACTGGTCAGTGGCTGAACCACAGCATGTACCCTAAGGATGTCCTTCCTGTGTTTGTGTCTGGGCTAATTACCTGACCTTATTTTCTTCCCTCCTTTGTTGTAAGTTGGTGTGACTGGCCCCTAGTTAATGTACCTGTAGACAAGGTTTCTCCTTTATTGTTAGACGAGACAGGCCTGAAGCTGATTTTATCCAAACTCATCGTAACTTACTATCTATTGTAGGAGTTGTGATGCATTGCATCCCTACGTAGGATACGATGGGTTATCCTCGGGTTAACTCGAGTTACGAGCAATCGTAGGGCTTTGTGAAATCGACCCCAGGTGTGGTTGGTATTAAAGGGCATGTACAACGTTGGTAAATGTGACAGAACAACACTCGCACTTTGTCTAATCCAGCATGTACATGTACATGGCCTGTGAAATTTTGAGCTCAATTGGACATCCGAGTCACAAGAAAATAGCGAAAACCTGACTTAGTTTTTCTTATAAAACATAAAGAAGGATTTTTGATCTTGCCAAGATCGAAATTGTTTTTGGTGTTTGGTTGTACTCTTTCAGGAGAAATACACCATTTCAGGTGGAAATATTTGAAATGTTTCTACCAGCACCATTTTCATACCCTGAAAGTTATACATAAATCTGTGAAATTTCTGTTGTGGTTTAGTTCCCAATGTTGTACATGCCCTTTAAGTGTGTTAGAAACAGAGGTCTTCTTCGGACACGAAAAATCTCCCTGGTAAAAGCCAGCTGAACTTGATCTGGTGAAACTGCTCAGACCAACGTCTAGTGTCTGCACAACTTCATCCTTGCCCTAGATGAGTTCAGTGCACCAACCCGCTAAAGCGCTTATTTAGTCAAATTGGCCTAGAAGGGCAATATTGGGCTCAATTCCCAGCGGTCGTTTGCTGCTAACACAGCAGACTGATTGGCTTTAAAATGCAATAATTGTGAGGGACACCTTGTAAGTCTTTTTTTTCTGGGAAAGAAGTTATGCTTTGGGAAGAACCAGGTTTAGAATAGAGGCTGGTCAATGTTTAAAACAGCATGCTGTGTCCATCTTCTGACAAGAAAGTGACAGTAGACAGAGTGCACTGAGTTCAAGTCTCGCCTCAGTTCCTTAACGAACCACACTTTCACATGGTCCTACCCCCAAATTGTTCTCATTTTACTTGCAGATCCTGATAATTTCACCATTCAAGTCTTCCATAATAATCTATGATGACCAAATTTATTGAAAAGTGAGCATAGAAAAAATGACTGGAGCAGGATTCAAACCGGCGACTAATTGACTACTAGGAACTCCGCCAACATAGGGCTGGATGGCTTGGTAGAGCGCCTGTACGGTATTCAGGAGGTCACCAGTTCGAATCCTGCTCCAGTCAATTGTCTTTGTTCACTTTTCAATGACTTTAAATTCAGTCAGTTTCCCTTGTGGTTATTTGGTGACCAAATTTACAAAAATGTTCATTGAACACTTGGATAACACCTTTAAACTGATTCAGCAACTTGTGGACCTTTTCACCTTCAAACATTGAAGTGTCCCCAATGTAGCAAAGACAGCAACTGTATTGATAATGAAACAATGTACATTGTAACGTATAGGCCGAGTATACAAAGTACCAAATGTAAACAAGTTTACATGAACATGTATGGAAATGTTATCAATCTTACAAGTGGCTTTTATTAGGGAAAATGTGATCTAATTTTAGTAGCTCAGTTTGTTTGATATATATATTTTTTTGGCGGTGGGGGAAGGGTCTGTAGCTGCAGAATTAGAGAGACTACACCTGCTGATGTCATTAGGGTCATTCCGTGTCAATTCAACGCGCTTTGGAACCCGACCGACTCGGATTTCAATGAAATTTGGTATGCTTATTGGCCTCCATGAGAAACCCTCAGAACCGAAATTTTTTGTAATTTGGTCCATTACTTTTTGAGATACGGGTTAACGAACTTTTGACTAATTAGCACAATCTGTCGCATTCAAACAGCCATATCTCCAGAAGTAAAGAACCTACAGAAATAAATTTTACATCATTCTAAAGCTCTTATAATGGCCTTCATTTTGTAAAATAAAACCAAAATTTTTTCATGTACGACAAAAAAGTTACGTTAAAATTTGACCTTTGACCTCGATTTAAAAAAATGCGTATTTTTCAAAATGCGAAATTGTTTTTTTTATTTTAGATTGACATGTAAGTAACATCTCCAGAAAAATTTGGAGTGGGCGCTCATATACTTTTAGAGTTATGATAATTTAAACATCGGATTTCGAGGATAAAAGCTGTAAATATGCATTAACATATGCACTGTACATATACTTATGTACAGGTAATCCATGTATAGTAATGCATGTGCAAAAATATGAAGTATTTTGGCCTTTCTAGCCATTTTCAAGTAAGCATAACTACAAAACTGTACTAAGGCCCATCCTTAATCTTTTACATGTTGCTGCATTCTAAACACTAGGCCCTATATCTTCAGGGAAGGGGGGGGGGGGGGGGGGGGGGGGGGTGGGGGGGGGGGGTGGGGGGGAGTGTACCTGTCAGCCAAGCATGTTAACTAAGGGGCCTGTTTGTTTAACCCACATGATCCAAGATTTGGGGATCAAGGTCCTATGCAGGGTACGCTAAAATGAGATCCGGATCCGCTGGATTTGTGATCTTGTGCATTAAACAAACAGGACCTAACCTAGTCATCTCCATTCCATCAGAGTTTTTGTTGTAAATTTCATTTCCTTTAGTCTCTGTAATACTAAAGTTTCCACAATTGTTACTTTTCTGAGAGTGCATCACGTAATGTGTAATCGTGTATTTAAGCAAACTAGCGATTGTTCCTTCCAGCTATTAAACAATGGTAAACCGTAAGCTGTGAATTCCTTATAGTAATAATTGTGGAAACTGTTACATAAACCAGATCTGTTTACTTGATGTCTGCAAAAGAAATGAAATCTGCAACAAAAAATTTCTGATGGAATGGAGATGACTAGGTTAGTTAACATGCCTGGCTGACAGTTCCAGTTCCCCCCCCCCCCCCGAATATATAGGGCCCAGAGCAACATCTAAAAAATTAAGGATGGGCTTTTGTTAAGTTTTGCAGTTATGCTTACTTGAAAAGGGCTATATAGGCCAAAATACCTCATATTTGTGCACATGCATTACTATACATGGATTACATGCACATAAGTATATGTACAGTGCATATGTTAATGCATATTTACAGCTTTTATCCTTTAAATTATCATAACTCCAAAAGTATATGAGCGCCCACTCCAAATTTTTCTGGAGATGTTACTTACATGTCAAGCTAAAATTTAAAAAAAAATTACGCATTCTGAAAAATACGCATTTTTTTAAATCTAGGTCAAAGGTCAAATTTTAACGTAACTTTTTTGTCGTACATGAAAAAATTTTGGTTTTATTTTACAAAATGAAGGCCATTATAAGAGCTTTAGAATGATGTAAAATTTATTTCTGTAGGTTCTTTACTTCTGGAGATATGGCTGTTTGAATGCGACAGATTGTGCTAATTAGTCAAAAGTTCGTTAACCCGTATCTCAAAAAGTAATGGACCAAATTACAAAAAATTTCGGTCCTGGGGGTTTCTCATGGAGGCCAATAAGCATACCAAATTTCATTGAAATCCGAGTCGGTCGGGTTCCAAAGCGCGTTGAATTGACACGGAATGACCCATTAGTTACTAAGCTGTTACCATGGCAATCGGAGTGCTGGAATTATACTCTCATTTGCAGTAGACCAGGGTTTAGGTTGGAGGGGGGTGTTGACTGTTATGAGCATTAATAGACGTGAAGTGTGACTGGAAACCTCATCAACTTGTTTGTTGACGGTTCGTTCCCCTCAAGTCATATTTTTTTTATCAGGAGTCCTCAACCCCTTTAGCTCTGGAGGTTAGAGTAGCAGTCAGGAGTGTTAGTTGATCTGATTTAGATCTAGGAAGTGTTCCTTAGAAGGAACCGAACCCTATTTGGGGTCTCCGTGTTCAGAGGGAGCTGGTGGTACCTAGAAATGGGAAGCCTGGTCCCTAGTGGATTCGTCGGAGTCTGTCATTCTTCAGGGAAATCTTGAGTCCTCTAGCATGATGGGTTTTAATGATTGCGGGCACGCGAGGCATAGAGCTAGGAACTGATGCAGATAAAGCATGATAGATTCGGTTTATAGTCACCTCTTTCTGTTGGCTTCTTTGATTTCCATGGAATTGTTTGGATTTTGTAGGATTTTGATGGGAATTGTAAGAATTTGGACGGTAGGATTGGACAGTATAGGACATTAGCCCTAACCTCTCTTCTCTTTTTGGCTAGGGGCTCAAAGCCTAATTCTTTGGCACGTGTTGGCCGTTCCATATGATGATTTTACAGTGTTGTGCCACAAACTTGTCTTGTGATAAATAGTTAATGCTTAATATCAGTTTGTGATCTGATTGGCCGTGTAATAAATGTCACACTTTAGCTTTTTAGAAACACTTACCATCTGGGCTTATTAAACTTCTTCCATTGCGTGCCTAGCTATTTCCCGTGCCATTAAGCCTAAGTTATGTCTTGTTGAAAAATTATTTCCGAAATGGTCTTGTTCCGCTTCCAGTCATGTGTATATTTGTGAAGAGTCTGACCCTCTTTCCGGAATTTATGGCACAGATATTCTTCAGATCTGGAATTTTATTTGTAGAAGTGATTTATTGTAAGATTTACACCCGCATGGGATTTATTGCACAGGTTATGGTGTCCATTGAACAACTTCCTGCCCAAATGCTGTCCATTCCTGCCAAGATGCCAAATAAAGTCCATCAACTTCCTGCTCAATAATGTCCATTCATGTCCAGTACTGTTTGTGATTAAACTACTAAGTACTCTATGAGGATTTAATACGTTGGGTCTCAATGGGTAGGCCTATATTTGTACCAGGACATTATATTTGGAGAGTTTCTTTTCTTCCAGTCAAGTTTTTGAGTTTTGAGTTGATTTTTGAGTTTCGAGTTGAATTTTTGAGTTGCAAGTTAAGTTTTCGAGTTTTTAGTTTACCCAGAAAATCTTGCCTCGACAAGTCCTGATAAAACTTCCGCTTGAAACTCGAAAAGTCAACTCGGAACTTGAAACTCAAACTACAGCAATACTCCTACTGTATATTTGGCATCGGATGCTGCTTTGCATGAAACCACATGTGGCGTTTACTTGTATTCAGACATTGTTTGCTGAGCATAACATTCACAAGGAGTTATGGCTGGCATACTGATTTTTTTTACCAAGATTTTTCGTGCTTAAGCTAATTTTGGTTGTTAAACAGCTCTTTGAAATTGGCCCCCGATTCAGTCAAAAGGAGAACTTCTCCTTATAAAACCCCTCAAAAAAAGTTCTGCGACTTGAGTTTGAGGGATGATGTATTTTTTGTTACTGATCTATGAACAGTGAAACTGAACTTTTTTTGAGAAGTTTATATTCATGTCCACTGCCCTCCAACACACAAACTCAATGATACGTTGTCAAACGGACGTACAGTACCGTACACACAGCTGGCGAGAGTTTTCGAAGCATCACTACCCAGAAGCCATCCAAGTCTTGATCCCAAACAAAAACATTTACACTTCAAACAAAAGAGGAGAGCTAGGGGGGAAATAAGGAACCCTAAGCACGACCAGATGCCATGCACAGGTGTGCCAGATGAATCCTGATCATAACAGGAAAGCCATTGGAGGAACGAGCCAACGTCCTAGAGATGTGAGGTATGAACATCATGGCCACGTCTTTGTCTTGGAGAGCCTTCCTCATTGACCGTCTCGTCGTCGAGAGACGGATTGTGTCATCGGCAGGTAGTTCTCACACCTCTTGGCTTGATTGCCGGACATTATCTGAGGTTGTAGTCAAGGTCTCAGTGGTTGATGCTGATTCATCCCTAACGGGGATCCTGCCAGGACAAGCAAACAGCCCTTCCTCTAACGACAACGGTCTCAGTTGATGTTCCTTCTCATTGGCATGTGGCAATTTGTTCTTCATCGCTGTATCATGCAACACCCGTTCTTCCAACTAATTAGAATTGGTTTCGGTCGCCTGTTGTTTGTTTCTCCCGGTCTGAATAATCGTGTGGGTCAATCCACGTTAAGCATTCTGGTAACATGAGTCGCATCACTCCATTGCCTGTATTAATGTAAGATGTGACAGACGTTTCCTTGTACAAAGTACATGTACATCACAGAGTGACTCTGATAAGCCCCAGTGACATTGGAGGCCAATTTTTATGCAAGTGGAAAAAGATTAGCCAAAGTTGATAATAGGCCCTAGGGATTCCATCCTGCCTTTAGGCATTTTCATCTTACTTTTCCGTCAGAGAAAAAGGAGTGCGCCGCCTACCCAAAGTTTTATGCAAATAATTGATTACCCTTGGCTGATCGATATAGATGAGCTTCACTAATTGCCCTCTGAGTGCACATGAAAAAATCATGCACTGGCCCAGGTGGGATTCGAACCCTTACCTCCTGCTTACTAGTGCAGATGTCATACCACTAGGCTTTAGCACGTCATGTGAACTGAAAAGGCCTTTTGAGATTTTTTTTTTCTATCTTGTGGCTTTGCTCCGATCCATCTTTCGGTTTCACTGTGCTTGGAGAGGAATTTCACTTCCTACCGCTCAGCTCCTACCACTCAGCTCAGTGTTGACTCTGAAGAGCAAGCTTTACTTTGGAGTAGCTTCCTTCAAGGCTGCTGCCCCTGTGATAACAAGATGAAGGGAAGCTGCAGCAGGCAGGACCCTTCTGTCAGGGCTTGGTGAGGGAACAGATGATGATGGTAGGCTTATTAATGCAGCAGCCATTCTCTCTAGGGATGCTGTGTCTACCAAAGATACTCTAATCCAGGGAGCTGCGGAGATTATGTAATACCTGACCTCATACATGGATCTGATAGCTAATTGATTGATTAATGCTCATTTCATCAGGTCCCGAGGTCCTTCAGATGCTTGTTTGGCCCTGTCTCATCAACACTTGTGCTCACACATATCCTTAAGGTGGTGCTAAGTCATCTTGATAATGTCCAAGTCAGTGATGGCTTGCTTACTCCTCGTCCCAAATCCCCTTGTGCTAATCAATTGACCACAAGTACCTTGCAAGGATTTGGGGAGGGGTGTAGCCATAATTAAGGTGCTTTGTTTGGGGAAGCAGGGCTCATGTCTTGTGGGTTTGGACGGGAAGGGGTGTTGAGAGAGACGAGGGTTCTGTCCTGGTTGGTGTACACACCAGTCACCATCTGGGCTTTATTCCATGGCCCTTCTTGCTTTGGAAAATTATGCAATTACAGTGAACACCATACCTTTTTCCTTTAACCTTAATAATATGTTGGTCTATGCATCGTAGTAGCTTCATGGTGCAGTAAATGCACAAGTATGTACAAACGTGAGCATTGTTATTGGAAATTTGTGCTTGCAATCTCATTTACCACTGGTACCATTAGCATGATACTTAGTGGGAATACGCGCGATTCCAAATAGTGGGCCACTAAGAGTTTGCAGCGCGTTGGCCAATCACAATGCGAGAAATCTGTCGACCCTTTCCAGATGCGCATTGGGTCAACAAATTCTGTGCAGTGTGATTGGAATTGCCCGTATTTTGAGTTTCGTTGCTGGTTTTTGTGTTCATACATGTACACCTGTACACATAGTTCCCAACTATGTATGCCTCTGTTTGCAAGACTTGGTTAAGAATGGGTGTAGTCCTACATGTATGTTGATCCCATGCAAGGCCTATAGTCTCTACACGGTGTGTTGATATAACCCGGTTTCTCCGGAGGAAGTACTTGAGACAAGTGGTAGGAGTAGAAGACTGATAATCAGTCCCGATGACAATATGAAGGAGTGTCTGCCAAAGAAAAGAATTTAAGAAAAGAATAATAACAAGATGGCCAACCAGTTTGGTTTGCATCAGATGGTAACATGCGTGACAGAGGACGGCTGTCAGGGTCCGACAAAACCATGTGTGTTGTTTAAAGGTATAATACATGATTGGTAAATGTCACAGAACAGCACTTGTCCGATCCAGCATGTACACGAAATGATAAACCTGTGGAAATTTGACCTCAAAGTCTGAGAACATTAATGTACATCTGAGAAAACATCAGAAAAAATAGCAAAAACCCAACTCAGTTTTCTTATAAAATATAAAGAATGGTTTTGATCTTACCCCAAGATCAAAACTGTTTTCGGTTTTGTTTTACTAATTTCCGGATAAATACAGCATTTTAGGAGGAAATATTTCAATGATATGTTTCTACCAGCACCATCTTCATACCTTGAAAGTTATTTGTAAATCTGTTAAAATTTCTGTTTGGGTATGTTACCAATCCTGTACTTTACCTTTAAGTATGTTCACTTTTTTTGGTGGGGCAGGTTTTATTATTGACAAGCGGGCAAGGAACCGAAGCTGATAAGTGATGGGGGTTGGCTTGTGGAGGCCGCTAAGACACATGGAGTGGATACTCTGTCTGGTATACACAGGCACACTGGTCAGAAGTCACTGTTATAGATGATCACTTCCTTGATGTGTTTATCATTAATGTAATGCAGGGTCATGGCCTGTATACATTAATGCACAGCTGCTAAATCTGACGTCAAACCCCCTCCCCACAAACAGCGAAGAGTAAAGGCCCCATAATGTAAACACTTGCACGGCCATATATGGTGAAAATGCCAATAAACCTAGTTCAACCGATCCTTTGGTCTCGTGATGTTTTTTATGTTCATGAGTTGTGAAGTATGATTTGTATTGACTGTTAGGCCATGGATCAGTGCTTGCATCAAATGATGGAGAAATTGGAATTGTTAGTGAAGATCTAATGACAGAGAAAGAATTGTACATGAAGATTGGAAAGAACTTTGATTGTTAACTGGATGGGGCTTGAACTGTTGAGGGGCGAGGGATCTTGTACGGAAGAAACTAAGATGTTGACTGTTGACTGAAGCATTTTAAGAAGTAATGAGTGGATACATCATACCTGGGTCAATATGACAGTGACCAGGGGCACCTAGGCAGCGATCAGGGTGCCCCCAAGACTACAGACACCTTGACAGTGACTAGGGACATCAGTAATAGGCAGTGACTAGGGGTAACAATGCAGTGACTATAGGGGCACTATTAAAGGCAATGACTGAATATACCTTGAAGACAGTGATAAGGGACACTTTAAGCAGTGACCAGTGGAACCTACACTGTAGGTAGTGACTCGGGACACTTAGGCAGTCACTAGGGCCACCAACGCAGCGACTAGGGACACCTATAAGCAGTGACTATGGTCACTAAAGGCACTTGAGATACCTGGGGTCGATTTCACCAAACTCGTCGTAACTTACTATCTATCGTAAGGAGTTATGATACATTGCATCCCCACGTAGAGGTCGAAGGATATGGTGCATGGGTTATCCTTTGTAGGGCTTCGTGAAATCGCCCCCTTGACGGTGACAGAGGTCACTTAGGCAGTGACAAGGGACACCTATTTTGTGACCAGGAAACCCATGACAATGACCAGGGGAACAAAGACATAGGCAAGGGACACCTAGGCAGTAATATCCAAGGAGACCAGGGGTCGATTTCATGATGCCGTGCGACGAATGATAACCCATCATAGGGGGCCTATCCCATGCAGGGCTTCAATGCATTAAAAGTCCTATACGATTGATAGTAAGTTACGAAGAGTTTGGTGAAATGGACCCTAGGGCATTGACCAGGGACAACCAAGGCAATGACCATTGACCAGAGACTCTGGGCAATAGCAAGGGGAATGAATGATATATAAAAAGCACTATGCATCACCACTGCACTAAAATGAACTAAAGGAAGGTGAACAAACTTGGAACTTTTCCCAAAGCTCTATAAAAAAAAGAAGAAATTTATATGAAATCCGGACTATGCATTGCTGTGAAGGGTTTTTTGATGTGGGCCGTGCATTTATGTAGCAGAACGGACCAGGGAAATACTTCCTAAGCACAGTACACCCAACAGGTCACGTACCGGCACGCAGCCCTCGTATTTCAAATTAAACTGCCCTACCACTTCCTCCTAACCCCCCGAAGCGACCACCTCGCCGTAAAAATATCTTCCCCTACCAGGTACCACTACCGAAACGTTCATTCTTATTTTAGCCATGTCCTATAATACCCATGGGTCCCGTTATCACATGACCAATTACTATCCCCCAACCGCTTGACCACACGTTGCTTTGATTTGATTTCAAACGCATCTCCCTCCCCTTGTGTTCGTTGAATTCCCATGTGGGTACCGAAGCGCCCCCCTCCCTCCCACGCACCCCACCCTTTGCTGGCGTTTTGGCTTGTTCCCCCCCAGCATCATGTCTACCCTAATTGCAGGAAGGAAGAGCATTAAGCGCTTGTTCTCCTGTTCATTTTGCACATCCTGTGGTGGGTCCCCTTTTCTCTTTCTTACTCTCTACGAGGATCTTGGCGTTCCCTAACGCGTGCCACGTTTTGGTCCCAAGACAAAGTTAGCTCCTTGAAAATGGAGATCTAATACAATGTGCCGTCACTCCAGTGTGCGTATGAAATCATCCGCCCTTGCGAATAGGCATAATCAGAAAAAAGTACATGTTCTCTGTTGCGCATGTGTGGTAAAAATTAGATGCAGACTTTTAAGTTTACATTGATTGAAATTAAGAATTGCTTGGAGTTTGTAGGAGGGCCTGACACGTTTTGATCCTAGCAGGATCTTTCTCAAAGGTTAAAATAGCCTTTGAGAAAGATAGACGAATAGAGAACACTGTTTGGAAAGTTGTGAGATCAAACCATCGGTTCTTCTCAGAACTACACTCTCTCACAGCTCACAGAAGAGATATACATGGTGTCACCGCAAACCTACCTTATTTTAAGGCCATTGATCTTTGTACTAAACACTTGTGGGTTTTGTCTTGTCTTTGTATCTCTTGGTTTTGTCATACATGTATTCTTCAAATTGTTGAAGGGGTCTGTGGTCTGCTTTAGCTTAGAACGTTAATAAGTTGATAGGACAGTCCTTCACAGTTGGGGAACGCTCTGAAATGTTGAAATGTTGTTCCACTGCTCCAGATCTAGAGAGAGAGAGAAAGAGTGTTTGTTAGGGAGAAGGAAACATTATTCATGTCCTACAAAACTGCAAAACAACACACTAGTACACCTGTTGATGCTGTAACTTTTTAATGAATCGATTGTCCCTATAACAGAAAAAGACAGTGAGTTGACAGACAAGGGAGCGTGGCTGGTGGGGGGTGGGGATTTTGCCAAACTACCGAATGCTTACACGTTTACATGCATGTTATACAACATGCTCTAGCAGTTGTGAAGCTGCTGGATGTATGTGGATGTTCTTATCGGTAGGAAACATCAGGGGCTTGTACATTAAGCCCCCACCAGGAAGCCCTTCTTTGAAGCTTGTTATAGTTGGTGGGGCTTCTACTGTGCTTACAGGGAGACCAAAAACCTCTTTGACTCGGCTTGGAAATGGCAGGTGGGCGGGGATAAGGGTTGAAAGGGGGGCAGCAGGAGGGAGGGGGAGGCTTGATGTCAGAGCAGGACTCGTTTGGAAGGAAACGCTGTCAATAAATGTCTTGGGGATACAAGTGAAGGGCAGAAGGGCGTATCGTCAAAAATTGTGCTCAATGAACTTGATCTACTCGATTTAGACAGGAGGGAGGGATAAGCCATTATACTTACCCCCTCCCCCCCCCCTTTCCCGGATGCCCGACCCCCTCCCATCCACCGGCAGGAATAAACACTGGGGGGACTGTGTGTGTATATATAGAAACGGTGGACGCATCATCAGGGTTGGTTTAGCATCAGAGGAAGTCTAGAAACCAGGCGTGCGTGATAATAGAGGGTATTACTATACACATCGCAGGTCGCCCAAATTCCCCGGAGAAAATCTCAACCTTTTTCTGGTTTTGAGAGCCAGACACAAAAAAAAATTGCTGACCAATTTGCTATTAAACTTTATCATCTTGCTAACTTTAAACCACCCAAAAGACCCTTTAGTAGTATTTTTATCTTACATGTGTAGGCTTTGTACATCATAATGCACATCAGGTGGCAGTGCGTTCCTTTTCAATAAGTATGAAAATTGATTACAAATTGCAAAATCATCCTACAGGTAATTAGATGCACGTTCCCTATTGTGTCGTTAAGTTTGCCATCCCTTGAAAAGCAGATAAACGGGGAACAATTCGTTTTAAAATAGAAGAACAGATTATACTGTGAAATAACACACACTAGTCCAGAAAACTATACGTCACATTCAGATGTTCGGACAAACAAGTCCTACGGCATTTACCCAACTTACACGTAAATGTTGTGCAATTTGTCCGAACATCCGGGTAACTACCTGTATAGCTGTCTATATAAAGGGCGCATTCTATAAATAGCTAGAGCACGGAGCCCTATTATTGAATCCACTAAACAGGTTTTGTGGAAAGTGTGGTGGGTGGATGATGTGTAGAAGTAGTAGGGGGCCTATCATTTGGTCAGATGTATGTACTGTAGCTGTTATTTTTGTCTTATTTTCTACCTTGATGTTGTTGTATTTTTCAGGCCATCCAGCATAAAGGAGAGCCTGACATCATCCCATCCTCTGGAAGACTCTGAAAAACACGTAAGTTGTGAAGGTTTTGCCAGTGGCGTAACTAGGAAAAACGGTGCCCGGGGCAAGGGCTAAAATTGCACCCCTAATTCCAATTTCTAATGCCTATGAAAAAAAAATCTTGATATTGGAATCTTTCTTTCTTTGTTCATTGGAATAGATTTCCAATATCGTCACTGATAGTACAGCTACTTGTGCCACTGGGTTTTGCTGTGGGGTTTTGGTGAGCCGACCTAGGGCCGCGTTCTTCTCACACAAGCTAGGACCACGTGTACATACAACTCAGTTGTTCACATACAGTACACACACAAAAATTGGCATGTTGAGGAACATTTAAGACATACATGTATGAGAGAACAGAGTGAAGCCTGAGCATCCAATCAGAATCCCCGATAGATACCGCTGTTTGATATCTCCCATGAGATAAGTTCTCCTGCAAATATAACAAAGACCCTTATTTGCAGTTTAAAATGGTCCACCATTGCAAACCCCAATTTGCGTGATTTTTTTTGCGTAATTACATTTTGTAGACAAATCTAAAAAAAAAAAAAAAAAAAAAAGGAAGAGGAAATTGCTTATTCCCTAATGTGCTTCGTCCCCTGTGTATTCTTAAAAATAACCCGATTTCCGTGATTCACTGAAGTAGAGAAACTCGAAACCAGGTTAAAAATATCTCAACCCCCCCCCCCCCCCCTGCTTCCACCCCTCCCCCACCCTCCTCCTTCTCTATCCATTCCGGAGACAGGACTGTTTCCTCGATGGACAGACCCAACGTTGCATCAGCATTGCCTCATGCTTTAATTATTATTATTACTCGGCTCGATATCACCGGTACCCCGAGCGAGAGGATATTCAATTTAAGCTCTTGTCTGCAGGTCACCGTGGAACCTGTGTTTTTTTTTAATAGGGCGTGGCAGCCACATGCCCCGCCCTCATGAATAGACAATTTTGTGGGTATCTTTTTTTTCCCATCTCGATGGTTCATTGGGAGGGATCAACAGTGTTTTTTGGTCGAATTTTAGCTAAAAGCTGCGCCAGACGTACTCTCGGACTTCTCTAAGTTTTTATTTTCATCTGGACAAACACGTCCGTAAATTATGAATTGTTTTTCTTGTTCTTTGACCGTTGTGAAGCCAACTGATATTTTGAAGGGAAGTTATGACTCATTTGATATTCTGAATAAAAAGACCTCAGCCAGTCCGCAAGTGACCTCATAGCAAATTATAATGACCTTATTTTGTCCACGGGATGGAGTGTGTAACACTGGCAAACAATGGAAACACCCAAAGTTTTTCATGCTCCGTACCAGTGATTGGTTGCACTTTAGATCATGTTTGAGCTTTGAAGTAGGGTTAGAAATGGAATTTGTTTGAACTTAAAAGACAGAATGGTGTCAAAGAAATTGCTTTTTACTCATTTTGTTATGGTTAATTAACCCTAACCCTCTGCACCTACCACACAAGACGAGCTGTTTATCACACATTACCACAGTCTCCACAGAAGGAACTGGATCATAAACCACACTTTACCACACAAACCACAGTGCACTGGACTTCACGACAAAGGACGTCCACACATTACAGGATTCCAAGGCATTGTGTGGACTCGGACATGTCCATTATACTCGCACATGTCCACATAATGTTTTCATACCTATGAAAAGGCCAAAAGGAGAATTTTTTTTAAATGTGTCTTTATCCGTCGCAAATTGAAGTTTATCAATGGTTATACATCAATGGTTTGAAGTGGTTTGGTCAATACATGAGAACAAAAGAAAGTCCACATAAGGTATGTAATGTAAAACAAGTATGGATGTGGTGTATTGTGGTATTCAGGATGCCACACTTAACCACAGGGAATACCATATCTGGTAAAACTTTGGTACAGTGTATGGAGGTGGGTTAGGGTTAATTAATGTTTTAATCCTGAGCTACACATAGATTACACAGCATATTATGACATTATTTCTGATAAATCAGTTATACATGTAATTCACATCCATAATTGCTCCTTTGTGGCGAGTGTACAGTATACATATCTACATGTACATAGACACGTAGGCTCTGTTGATTACTCATTTACATCGCTCTTCCCTGTCGTAAACAATAGACTCGCAGGATGTGCGTTCATTATGACATTATGAGCACGGACACTGGATTCATCGGCACATGTCATGGGCCTTTGTGATAAGATGCATATGAGCACGTGTCATACATTCTCCCAATTTAGTAGGCCTATCCCCCCACCCCATTACTGGTTGCTGTGTAGGACTAGAAAAATGAATTAAGTATAATTTATCAGATTATCTATATCTCCATTTGACTTTTGTTCTTTAAATTTTTTTTTTGTCAAGTTGTGCCGAGAATTCCAATGATGTCAGATTACTGTGTTTTTTTTTGGCAAACTATTGAAATCTGTTGTCCTTATGAAATTAAATGTACAATAAGAGTTATATTGAACTATTTCTGTACTAAATAATGGACAATATTTTCTGCAATTTTCCTGCTGCCTTTGTATCACATGTTTCTGATCAAAGGTTTAACAAATGGGAACAATTTTTGCGCTCGCCCTGATGAGCTCCGTTTTTGCTAGATACACCCCTGGTGATGAAGCGATTCTTAGTCAAATCCTTGTACATGTATTAATCCTTTCGCTACACTGGTATTTACTAATCCATTAACCTATTAATCCGGGTGTTAATCTAACCATTGTAATGCAATCTTCATCTTTCATCTGCAGTTTTGGGACAGGCGGCAACAGCAAGAATTACAGATGCTGCGCAAGACGCAGGGCCTGCACGCTCCCCTCAAACTACAGATGGAAATACAAGCTGCTAGACAGGTACAGAATCAAGATTACGGCAAAACACTCCATTAGGCTCACTGAATCTCAATATCCCAACATCATTCTGGTCACTGAAGCGAAAGGGCACTTGGTTTGGTCAGAAGATAGTCTGTGCCAAAAATGAGTTTGGAGGTGGCGTTTTGAACAATAATAGGTCCACACTGTTCTGAGCTTGTCTGGCAGGATATTTCCGAGATGGACTCTTAAAGCTAGTAAATTATGGTCTCTAAAGGTTGCTGGATCAAGTCCTTGAAAGATAACGTACATTTGATGATGAACTAAGACCTAGGGCCAGTTTCATAGAGCTGCTTTAGTGTGTCAATTTGTGCTTAAAGTATCAAGTTTTCCAGCGTGTCAGTGAGCACAGACGTATAACACTTTATTGAGCAAATTGTTTGGCGGTAGACCCTTTAAAGTTCATCAAATTCCTACAAAACTAGAAATAGATTTTGGTGGAGTTTGGAAGATTGTGGTAGCTAATATTGCAAGCAAATATCACTACCGGCCTAGTACCTACATGATTGCATTAGTTATGAATCGTACACCAGTCCACTCTCAATCCCTTGTCTATCAGTATCACTGAGGCAGTCATGTCTCCTGGAAACGAAGAGCAGCTAACTGAGTTTTTGTTGTCTGAGTTGAAAGTAGCTGTGAAATCAATGAAAATCTGGTGTTTGTTTTTCCCCATGTGATGTGCATCAGATCCAGAGAGCCCCATGCCTTCCCAGTTCCTACGCCAGTCTGGACACTCTCCTTGGCCGGGATGAAAGCATCGGCTTCGAAGACTACCTCAATGGTAAGAAATTAAACAACAAACAAACAAACAAACACCCCAATAAAACAAAACCAACAAAAAATTTAAGTTATTTTCACAACCACATAACTATAAGATATAAAGAGAAGGGTTGTATTGCTCTACAACAACGTTGTGTCTCACTTATCAATTGGTGAAAAACTAAGGATTCTATTTTTTTTTCAAAATGCTGTTGTTTTTTATAAGCTAAGGCCCTTTTCCAAACCTGGGATCCGGCTCAGGCTCCGGCTCAAGCTCCCATTTTTGTGAATCTATCCTAAAATAATGGGTATAAAAAAAAAGGGTTTTGGCTGCAGTTCGGAAGAAGATTCTCTGGTTTGAAAAGGAAACAGAGCTTCAGCTTCAATGAAAAACCACAACCTATATTTTCAGCATATGGATGACAGAGACAAAGCCGGAGCCAGAGCCGAAGCCAAGGCCCTGCAATTAGAATTATATCTAATCTTGTTTCTGAGTTGGGTCATTTCCAAACTGACATTGACAGGTCCATTTTTTTTTAGATTCCCACTTTTTGATGCAGATTCCAACAGTGAAATTATTATTGGTCATGGCCTCTAGACCAAAATGAAAATGGACGCCCACCCTTGACCTTTGTCACCTCTTGCCAAGTGGAATGTCAGGTTCCAGCAATTGACTGACAGTTTATTTATGGAAGGCACGAAGCCTGACTCCTAGTTTTCGTAGAATTGTCGTCATCAAAATGGCTGGCTTTTCTGCTTAGCTGTTGAAGTCATTACAGGGTCATTACAGTTCAGGGCCACTCTGTGGAGACCTGTGTGTTTGTTTTTATCACAGTGAGTGCAGCCATTGCTTGTGGCAGGGAAGAATAGACTGGCAATTTCATGGTGCTGCTAAGCAAAAAAAAAATTGCTTAGCATAGAAATCTCTTGCCCAATAAAACAAACCACTGCTAAAGATTTCATTGATGTTCATGGTCAGTGAACAACAGCCAAAGAACAATCAAAAGCGATACACAACACATGACAATTTTTTTGTTAACCCTGTTTTTATTAAGACAGAAATGTCATTTTTGTGCTAAGCAGCGCCGGGAAATTGGCCCATGGGGCCACTTTCATAAAGCTGCTTAGGCACCAAAATTTGCTTTAGCACCAAAAACCTTGGTAGATAAAACCAGTATGCCAGCCCAAAACTCCTTGTGAATGTCATGCTCAGCAAACAATGGCCGAATACAAGTCAAGAGCTGTAAACATCTCATAAAAATTTGGTTGGCAATCCTGTTTGATCAAGGAAGACTTCTTATGCTTAAGCAAATTTTGTGCTTTAAGCAGCTCTATGAAATTGGACCCTGCTAGGAATGGGAGACTTTGGAGCTGGGTCTCCCATTTATGATGCAGTTATTATTTAGACAGTAGGATATCAGACTTGCGCTAGGGTTGTTAGGTATAGAGTGCATGAAGTATGAACAAAGGAAACTTGAAAAAGGAAACTGGAATCAGTTCTTCAACGGGCAATGAAACTCTAGGCTTCTGTGATATTCCAAGTGAGACGGTGATGATTAGAAAAGTACTTCACACAAGGGGATGATTAGTGTTTCTGCAAAAACCCCCCAACTTGGTACAATGCCTGCTAGTTTCAATGAGTCATCCACTGAACCGTCACAATCCTTTATCTCAAAGTTCCAGGTTTTTGGGGTTTTTTTTTCGGTAAGCGATCCATAATGTAATATATCCCCACATTGTCCGGGATTAATCAAAAGCCGCCCTTGTTATTCAACCCTGCCGTCCCCTCCAACCATCTTAGTCTGGCGATGGTCTAGAACGAACCCTTCCTAAACCCTGCCTGGACTTAGTTGCAAGTTCATATCCTCTTTGAGCCTTTTAGACTTTAAACTCCCTCAAGTTCCCCCCACCCTAGCCCCCCTGGCCCTCTCTCCTTCCCTTGCTGCTCCGGGGCCTGAGTCTGAGCCTGTCCACCTTGGCTTGGGCAAGCTCTGGCTCGACGACGGCACGCCCTCTGGACGGTAATTGCTTTGAGCAGGCTGCCTGGAGTGGACTTAGCCGCTGGATTTACAGGTGACGGTCGGGCTTTCCTCGCTCGGCTGCGAGGTTCAGCCGTACTTTTCATCGTTATGGCGGCCCCCGTAAACACCAAATCACGGTTGTAGGTTTTGTGGTCAGGGAGGGAGGAAAGGGACTTTATTGCAACATTTTATGCTGCTGCTGCGGCTTGTCAACATTGAAAATTTAATTGCCGGTTCAGGAAGATGATATAAACTCCTATTTTTAACAAAAGAAGTACTGTCCGTCCTTCCCAAATTTCAGATCTTCAAGCCAATTTAAAGGTAGTTTTTATAGGACCAGTAAGGATCAAATTGACTTTGTTTATTTTCAGTCTGAAAGCTTTATACTTCCTGTTAAAATTCTGACTATAACCAATATTTTTGTGTATTATCTCCCTGAAATGGCGGCATTTTTTAGGAGACTGCATTTGGAAACCTCAGAAAGGTCACCAGTTGTTGTTTGTGGAACAACCAAAACGAACATCCGCTGATGAAAAGAGACCATTAGGCCTATTATCCCTTGTTTTCTTGAAAAAGTGAACACCATTTTAATTAATATTAATACTTTTTGAGCTGTCATTGTCAAGACTCAAGATTTCAATCCCAAATCAACAGTTAAATTGCATTCAGACAAATGAAGTGGTCCAAAAAGTGAAATAAATTACGGTATTTTTAGTGGAGTGCTAAATCTATGTCATTGAAGGGCAGTATATTGTTTGCATTATCTGCTCGACGAATACATCAATTATAACATGAATTATATCGATTACATGTAACTTTTACACTGTACATGCATTGTTGCACATTTCTGATGAGAAAGCCATACTCTGTGCACATTCAGATCAAAGTACATGAGTGTGTACATGTATGGAGTGATTCGGGTCAATAGAGGGCAGCAGACCACTGAAGCACATCAGGTTTTTTGTAGACTCATTCTGTGTTGCCTGCAGCGTGTGTATGAGGTTTCCTCTGAGATAAGCAACTCAAACATCAAAAGAAAGTCTTCCTCTCTCAGAAAAAATGCAGTATAATTTACTTTTTAGCATGTATATATTTCTTCACTGAATTGCAGCTTGTGTGCAAAGTCTAAGGAGAACCATGAATATTTTGCAATAAAGTTTGCCGTATTTTTCAGTCCCAAAGTATCACGCAACAAATTGCAAATATGAATCCATTGCAATAGTGGGCATTAATGTACAGTATTGGTAATGGCTGACCATTACCAAGGTTTCATGGGGCAAAAATAAGACATAATCAGCACTGTATCCCCTCGCTTTTTAAGGATGAAGAAAAACATTTGAGGAAAAAGAGGGCTGCCATGACTCTTTCATTACTGTAAAAAACGAAAAAGATTTGATGTATAATATTGACTTGTACACACTGTAGGTGTGTAAATATCGCTTGACACTCATTTCTTCTGTTAACTTATCGTGAAGACGCTCTGTATATATCTATTACTCATGTCAGAAGAAGGATTTATCGCTCTAAAACACTTGCAGATGAAAAAGACAACAGAAATTTTGACAGATAACTGAATGGGTTGATGGATTGGTTGCTTAAGCTGTGATTAAGCAAGGGAGATTGCGCCGAGAGTTGAGATCGGGCGAAGCCTCTGAATTCTAACAACTGTTACGATGAGGTACTACTGTGTACTCTGTTTCATGACAAGAAACTACTATGCTCACAGATATGGAAATTAAATGTCCACATTTTTAATATTTACCAAAAAGTGCTTTTCCACTCCCAAATAATTGTGATGAAAGATAGGTCAAACTGGTGTTGACATACAAACACAGCCACAGGCTTTGAAATGGAGTTACAAAATTCCTATGTCATGGTGACTTTAGCGTCTTAAGTTTGTTGTGATCATACCTATAAACTGAGGAAAAGCTGTAAAGTGCACGCGTCGGTCGAAGCCTTCTTTTTCACCTCCAGACCTTCCTGGGTGCTTTAATATTCTTGTTTGTAAATCCCTGTCTCCCTCCCGGCAGTTACCCTTCCTCTAACCCCCCTACAGGCTAGCCACCTTCCTACCCTGGCCTGTTGTGATACCCCACATAACCCATTCCCCCCTTCCCCTTGTCCCTAGTCCAGCGGACGGTGGCACCCCTTGCCTTGCTTTGCCTTCTGTCAGCTGCACCGTTATCAGGACCTGTTCAGACTTGATGTGTCTGGACGGCTATGTTGATTACAAGAATCGGGCTTGGTGGATTATCCGCCAAGAGTCCTGTCTCTGTACCCCGCACCCGACCAGGACCTATTCCATCTCTTCGGCTGTCATTTTCCTCCCTCCCTCCCCTAACTTTGGGTACGGTGTCGGCTTGGTCTTAGGGCTTGGAAGCTCCTAGAAAATCCACCCTCTTCTCTTGAACTACTCTTCTCAGACGTCCGTCTAGCCCAGATAAAGAGGCATTTTTGTATCAGTCTCCCCAGTGTGCTCATATCTTGGGCTTAAAATAGTCCCGTTGCAATTTAGACTACCCAGATATAGAACGGGATTTTAAAAAGAAACAAAAAAATGGAAAGACAAATCTTGTTGCCGTTAAGTTGGATTTTTCATTTTTTAAACTAGTGCGTTGATGTGATATGCACATGTTATGCCCATGATCACTTGTAAAATGGCGGCGGGTTCAAGCAATTTTCTCTTACTGAATGACAATGAAATTTCCGAATGATTTGACGATGTTTTATAAAACAAACAATAAATGTTTTTCGTTCGTGCAATAGAAAGAATATTTACAATCTTCAAAATGTTGAAATGTTTTATTCAACTCGAACATTCCATCTTTCAACTCTTAAAAGTATTCGTACTATTGCACGCATCCAGTGTGTAAACATTCATTATTTGTATACCTTTTACCTATGCACGTCTTGGGATTTTATAACTCCAGGACAACAACTGTTTACATAAAAATTGCCACTTGCCCCCTTATCCCACTAAAAAAAAGCGAGGGAGAGAGAAAAAAGAAATATCTGATTTTTTCAGTGAAAATTGAATTTCCTGTTTGTGATCAACAACCCAGAAATCTTTGCCAGGAGTGGGGGGCAGGAAATCAGACAGCGTTGGTTGGGATCGTTGGTCTTTGGCTTGCATTGGAACTGTGTCAGCTGTTCCTCTTAATGCTAAAGCACTTTTTTGTGAGTAGAGTGGTAGACTGTGTTCTGAATTGTTTAGATTTTGAGTTGCTGTGGTATTTAGTTTGTAGGGGAGGGGGTTATGCCATTGAGGGTAACCACAGGAATTTTAACAGGGACTCATGAAAAACAACATGACTGTGTTTGATTTGTTCACTATGTGCCTTGTCTGTGACCTTGCACGGTAAGCTTGCTTTCTGTGGGATGAACAGAATGTTTCATCTGGAGTTTGGAACAGGTGGAGGGTTGTACATGTATGGGAGCCTCTATGTAACTTCCTTGTGCTGGTTTGGTTGAATGATAACATCTGGCATCTCATATTCACAGGCACCTAGAAACTGTTGGACTTGTGTTTTGTAACTGGTAATCAGCTGGTGTCACTGGTCATCGCTGGTCAAGACTCTCATGTCATCATTGCTCAATGGTCATCAGCTGGTCATCAACTGGTCTTCAGCTGGTCATCAACTGGTCTTCAGCTGGTCATCAACTGGTCATCAGCTGGTCATCAACTGGTCATCAGCTGGTCATCAGCTGGTCATCAGCTGGTCATGAACTGGTCATCATCTGGTCATCATCTGGTCATCACCTGAGCCCTAACCATGATTATTTTCCTGCTCTATCCCTGTACAACCCCATTGATTGATCCGAGTCGTTAGACCATTTTCAGATTTGATTTTTGACGGTACGTACAGTACGTCTCTCCCTGGCCCGACAGGAAATCCCCCCTAGACGACATTTCCATATTTGATACGAATCCTATCCTCGGGCCATTCCTGGCCTTGTTGACCGATATGAGTCCCGGCTGCTGCAACAGACAGTGATGCTGCCAGTTTAGGGAAAGACATCTGTTGAAAAACGGCGGATGTGAAAAGATGTCATCCCTCCTGTTTTGCTTGTCGTGGCGTGTTTTTCGACCAGTAACGAGAGTACGAGACTAAGTGACCGGATAGGGTCAAAATATGAAAAAGTGGCTTACGTTTTTGATGAGGTGGACTGTTGATTGATGATGTAAGCTTTTTACTGGTTTGTTAGTGATGGAGATCTCATCTCAGAGAAGGTTACGCTCGGTCATACTGATTGCAAGCCGTAGGAGACGGGGTCATTGTTTGGCACAGAGCCAAGGCTTGCACAAAAATAAGAACATGGATGGACTTTCAGTTACTATCCAAAGTCTGAAAGTTAAAAAAAAATGCCAACACTAAACGCAGTTTCAATCTGGCAGAAAAATATGTACTTGGCTTTTGAAAGTCCTGAGTAATAGCAACAATGTACAGCATTGGTATACATGTAGTTCAGAAGCCGTGAAACCACTCACATACCGCCATATCCCAAGGATCATTTAAGATATGCGCAGCATTAGCAACTCTGCAACCTGAGAAACAGTACATGAGGGATCACTCAAAGATGATAAAGCTTTTTTTTATTGTAATCAATATAAATCATCAAATAATAACCACAGGTTTCACTTATTTGATAAGTTTTTAACAATGTCAGGTTTTTTTACGCTCTACTTTCCGAAGAACATCAGCTCTTCATTTTTGGAAAGAGTTGGGATCTACACCCTGAGAAGACATGGACATCTATGGAGTGGTAACTGGCAACATCCCAAATGCCAAAGTCAGACTTGGCTGGGATGTGCAGTACATTTTTCAGTGGAATGTTACTATTATCAAAAACCTGCTAAGCAGCCTGGGAGTCCTTTTGCTTATTTTTTTTTCGTTTTAATTAATGATTTGTTTTTTTCTCCCTGTCTTCTTGATTCCGTTTCTTCCTCTCTGCAGGTCCTGGCGATGCCGAGGTGATGGCGAGTCCTCATGTGCTCATGGAGAAGAGACTGGGACTGCTCTGATGATTCTCCAGACCGTCGTATCTCATAGGATTATTTAAATACAACTTTTGAAACAAATTTCAGACTTTGGTTTGGTATTCTTTTGTATAAGCACAGCACTTGCTGCATTCCAAAGAAAAAGGCTCTTTAAAGGTATAATACATGATTGGTAAAGATCACAGAGCAGCACTTATACTTTGTCTGATCAAACATGTACATGAAATAATAAACCTGTGAACATTTGAGGTCAATTGGACATCTGAGTCATGAAAAAAGAGCGAAAACCAAACTCAGTCGGTGAAGGGCAAGCCTAATTTGCATAATTATTATCTATTTCCCGACCAAAATCATTTAATATTCATGATTTACTGCGGTACCCGCCGCGATATTGGATTCGATTCACCCTGCAGACCCCAGCTAGCTCGGTGGCCTAGCAGGTAAGGCATCTGCACTAGTAAGCAGGAGGTCGTGGGTTCGAATCCCACCTGAGCAAGCATGTGATTTTTTCTCACGTGCTCTCACAACCACTGAGTATACAGTGCTTATCCACGTCGGTGAAGGGCAAGCCTAATTTGCATAATTATTATCTATTTCCCGACCAAAATCATTTAATATTCATCAATTTTTCTTATAAATCAATGAATGATTTTGATCTTATGCTGAAGTCAAAACTGTTTTCAGTCTTTGTTCTTCTAATTTCTCGATAAATTCACTATTTCAGGCAGAGATATTTTAACAATATGTTTCTACCAGCACCATCTTCATATCCTGAAAGTTACATAAATGTGTGAACATTTCTATTTTGGTATTTTACCAATCCTGTACTGTACCTTTAAGTGTCAAATATTTCAAAAAGTTAAAAAAATATCCAAGAAAAAACTGACCATTTAAATTATGGTCTTTAACTGATTTACTCATTTTGGCTAAATACTTCAATTATACTGGTTAAGAACCTTTTTTAATAAGGAGTAGCAAAATTGTCATTGGCATGATGAACTATTCTATCTCTTGTGCCTTGTTTCATCAAGAGAGGGCGCTGTTCATGCAGAGCAAAGGTTGCCATGTGCAGCCACATGGCTCCTGCTGTAGTGTGTTTGAGTGCATACATATTTCCCGCCAGTTTCTTGTGCAAAGTGCAACTGAGTTTCCATGTAATTCTATCACTTGTCACCCTCAATATGTGGGCTAAACCCAAGTAAAGGACCCACCATGCTGGTTACATTCTGCAGTCCTGCAGTGTATTGTTGCAAGTTGGCCAAGGTAGGCACATGAAAGTGTTGAAAGTTTATTTGTTTGCAAATAATTTCAAATTAATCAATTCAAAACTTACATGCAATGCAAGGAGCCAGTTTTGTAATTTTATGGAATGTATTGTAAAGCCAAAAGTAAGTGGGACAGACAATCTAATATTGGCTTTTAATGGTTGGAATTGACCTGGGTAATGTTGTGCCATTTGTCAATGTCATTTGCAACATTTTGTGGAAATTTTGACCTATTCTCTTGGTTGAACATCCTGGGTTTTTTTGTCACTGAACAATGCTTGACAATGGCTTGAGTGAAAACAATCACATGTAGCTGCACTGGAGTGTGCTTACATTGTGCTAACACAATAAGTGACGTATTGCCGACCAACAGAATGACTAAAATGTATGGACCTATGTAATTGCTATTGACTCAATGGAACTTTGGCATCCTACAATTTTTTGTATAAATGTGCACCATCTTGAGGCGTGAGGGAGGTCATGAAAATAGCCTTAATGTGTCAAGCGAGGGCGCTCTTTGCTGATTCAGTGTGGATTGTAGCTTGAGTAGGGAAATTCTGGAAAGAATTCCAATGATTACCATTACAGAAAATTGGTTATATCCTCTAACTTTACTGGATACAAATTATGATGAACTTTGATCTCAGCTGTGTAACACTGGGGTAGCATATCTGAAAAGTGAGTTTTACAGGGTTTTTTTTTTACCAACAATGATACACTTCGAATGCAGTGGCAGCCATTTATCTCAAAATGGCCTCTGCTGTTCCATAGAGCTGTGCACAAGTGATGGTCATCAGTGTAATTCTTGCCCTGCGACATGGCACAGACGAAACGCTCAGTCATTAGAATTAATTTGATGGTCTTTTTAATGCATGAGGTTTTTCCCACAACAAATTTTAGGTGAAAGATTATCAGGCAGGGCATTTTGTTTGGAGATTTCCACTAACAGACAATACAGAGGAAGTACCTTTAGAGCTAACTTACGAGACGCAAGTAATGTTGAATAAACTCTCATTTCAGCTATACAGAACGGGGTTGTGTACCTCAAAAGTGAGTTTTACAGTGTTTATATGACATACAACGATATACTTTGAAGTTTCAGCGCTAGCCATTTTATCATCTAAAAACGCCCTTTTTCATGCACACCAGTTCAGTCCCATAGGGTTTGTGCACTGGGTGTCAAAGTGTTGTCCGTCATCATTGGAAATCTTCCCTTTTGTTATACCCACATTTAAGAAACAAAAGCTTCAAGGGTTTATGACAAGTTTTAATCAAGAAAAGCCACTCACATTTCTGGTTTTATTTTATTTATTACAAAAAATTACTGTTAATCAGTTTACAGTAAACATCCATAATTCGTTTTGACTTTTTTTTCCCTACATTTTTATAAAGACACTTAAATTTTCTTTCATTATTGTTAATCGTTGCTTAAGCAATTATCATCATACATAACATTATGTAACTGTTACACGGTCTTATTAAAAAGTTAAAATGACTTTTGTTTGGAAGAAAAAAGAAGAACTTGTTTGGTTAAATATTGTTTTGTTATTCAGTGATAATTCCTTTTCTTTGCAGGAGAAATTCATTACATTTAATTCTCAAATGAAGAACTTGCCTTGTATTTAACAACTTTGATGTAATGGAAGGAGTCTGAATACAAAAATCCGGATTTAAACATGCTTTGGAGTTAGGAAGGCCCGAGGCGTTTTGATCCTAGCAGGATCTTTATCGAAGGCTTATTTTACATAATTTTGAATAATGTATGAAACATAATTCTAATGCAACGATATTTGCACTTTTCAAGATTACACTTCCTCATTGGGTTTCTTGACCCTAACCTCTCTGCACCTACCACACGAGACAAGAGTAGATCTGGTGTATCATTATGGCCCATGGCTGGGCTCGAACCCAGGACCGTTGAATCCAACACATTGGTCTAAAGTTCCATACACCAGGGTCTGGCCACTCAGCACAGATGCATATGCCCAGAACCCCATGGCTTGTATCAATTGCCAGTGCATCATTTGGCCCGTGGCTGGGCTTGAACCCAGGACCTGTTGAATCCACCACAGTGGTCTCAAGTTCGATACACTGGTGTCTGGCCACTTGTCATGGATTCACATACACAGAACCCAGTGGCTTGTATCAAATACCAGTGTGCCATTACATAACATCATTGCAGTATAAGATCGTATCAAATTACAACCTTGTCCCACAAACCTATTTATGTTTGTGCAAGAAGGTCACATGTGAATGTATTACAGTGTATAAGACTGGAATGGGATATACGCATAATATTTAATGCATGAATGGTCGGATGTAAAAAATAAGTTTTACTAAAATATAAATTATGCTTTCTATTTTTACAAAACAATACTTTCAATCTCAATTTCAAACCATTCGATGTATTACTATAATTTTTCTTTGGCCTTTAATTTATATGGTGGTTTGTAACGGATAAATACCGGTAAACATTTTTCTTATCATTATTACCTGGATCACAAAGCAATTACGGGCAGTGTGTATGTCGCCCTCTGTTGACAATGTGGCAAGTTACAGACAACATAAACAAAATGAACGTCGCCAGTCGAGACTAGTTGTCACCCGATGTCAGGGATAGGCTGTACGGGCATGTCTGCGGTCAGACTGCACCTGGGGTCGATTTCACCAAACTCATCGAAACTTTCTATCAATCGTAAGATTTATGATACATTGCAGCCCTGTGTAGGATACGATGGGTTATCCTTCGTAATCGATCGCAGGCCTTCGTGAAATCGGCACTTCGAGGACCAAATAAGTTGAAAATACATCACACCGTGAATGCGATGCGCACGAAACTGGTCCACTGACGTGCAACATGCGTTCTCAGATATCAGATTTCCTCATCCGGACAGCTAGGCAAGCTGGGCAGTTCAGCTCGTTAACACCAGATCACAAAGTAAGTATTCTAAAACTTGGTGATAGTTTTTAATTCCTCAAAGATCACAAGTTCAACTACTAGAGTGATGCTACTGTATAGTATAGTCTGGTACACAGATACAAGTTCCGTTGCAATAATTAATCGAAGATCAAAGTCTAAGGGGAATGCGGGAATGGTGCATCTTTCACGGTGCATCTATGATCCTACATTCAAAGTAATCCAATCAAATCGAGGCTTGGATTCAAAGTAGTCTGGTACCCATTTTCTTGTTAGAATTGGTGTTATCTTTTCCAACGGGTATACAAGGAAGGTGACAAGATGGATGCCCCGTGAATAAGGCGTATGACACTCATTCTTCCTCGTCGTCCCCACTCAGGAGGTGCGCGCTGATCTCGCGATCCTCCCTTGTGAATTTGGGCTTGTTCAGGAGTTGTCGGAGCCTGCCTTGGGACGGATTCGGAGACATGTCCTCCATTTCCAGGTCTCTTTTCGTCCTCCCAGTCCGCCTTGATCTCGGGAAGAACATGGGACCGTCCAGACCCGCTTTGTCCCTTTCGGCCATCTTTTCGTAGTCCGGTTTACGGTAACTGGTCATGAAAACGATACAATGAAAACAAAAACATTTTGAGTTTTGCGCTTCTGACTAAAATTTTCTTTTCATATTTTTGTTTTCTTCTTTATACTTGTTTTTTCACTCTTCTATTTCTCCTTTTTTTGTGCCAGCGTTTCTGTTGACCATTTTCAAGTAAAACGATAACTGTCAAATATCTTCATCTTAAAATGCAGCCAATCTCAGGGGAAGCTTGGATGTTTGTGATGCAGTGCAGAGTCGTCTACATGTATGTGTATTCCAAGTATTCCAAAATGACTCGGGGATGGGCTTTAGCCATCCACTTGTTGAATCTTGGTCCCTACCCATTAACTTCCCCATGGACAGAAACAATTGGTTGCAAAGCGTCTCGCTCAAGGACATACACGCACCACCATCCCAACAGCTTGGTTCAAACCCTACAGTCTGTAGACCCATCCACAAGAGCTTATTCTAACACACCAGACCCTTCAAACGTCACCCTCAAGTTTGACAGAAGCCCCAAAGAGTGTCCACCTCGCACAAATGTTAAGACTTACAGTTTCAGTAAGAGTGACGAGCTGACCACTAGGACGCTGGATGTTGCCATGGCTGCAGCGGCCATCCAAGGAGGCAGTCCAATACCCCAGCCCATGAAGGCACCTGTGATGATCACAAAACATGAACAGAATCTCTTGTCAGAACAATCGGAAGATAGAGGTTCACCAACCTTTGGTCTCTATTTACAAGGTGGGACTTTCCACCAGGGGCCAATTTCATAGAGCTGCTTAAAGGTACACTACAGGATTGGTAACATACCCAAACATAAATATTCACAGATTTACCCCATAACTTTCAGGGTAAGAAGATGGTGCTGGTTGAAACATACCGTTAAAATATTTCCAGCTGAAATACTGTATTTATCAAGAAATTAGTAAAAACAAAGACCAAAAACAATTTTTATCTTGGGGTATTAGATCAAAACCATTCTTTATGTTCATTAGAAAAATTAGGTCAGTTAATTGCTATTTTCTCGGAACTCAGATGTCCGATTGAGCTCAAATTTTGACTTATTACTGCATTGCAGCCCCACATAGGATACGATGGGTTATCCTTCACAATTCGAGTAATGATCGATCGTAGGGCTTTTGTGAAATCGACCCCTGGAAAAAATGGTAGGGTTAGGGTTCTAAACTGATGTCCCTTATACATTACCTGCTGCTATGGGTATGGCAATGATGTTATAGAAGAAGGCACAGACTAGATTCAGTCGTATTCTCTGAACAGTCTTATGGGAGAGGTTGATTGCAGTGGGCACGTCCAGTAAGTCATCCTGTGGAAATGAATTAATAAGCACAGTTGAATGTATAAAGCACCACAAAGTCTTGTAGATTCACAGATATGTTTCACAGAGGAGATTAAAAAGTTTATTTTCTAGTGTTTTGACATGTGGTTCCAAATTCAAATACCGGTACAGTGTATTTCTGATTGTTTTATGTGGTTTATTTAAGGGCCAATTTCATGAAGCTGCTTAAGCACCAACATTTTCTTGCACCAAAAACCTTGGTAAATAAAATCAGTATGCCAGCCAAAACTCATTCTGAATGTTGTGCTTAGCAAACAATGGCCGAATACAAGTCAAAAGCAGTAAAACATCACATGAACATTTGGTTGGCAATCCTGTTTGATTAAAGAAGACTTTTCATGGTTAAGCAATTTTTGTGCTTATGCAGCTCTTTTAAATTGGCCCCGATACGTATCGATGCTGGAGTCTTTCTTCAGCTTCGTCATGTGGCCCAATACCTTTATTTCGTTTTAGAGGCCTCAAATGACAGTAACGAAATAAGTCCTAAGCCTAGCCTCAAGCCTGGTTTCGGAAAGGCTCATAATTATGTGAAATGTGTTTGTTATGTGTGATATACAAATGGCCATTATTACTTTTAATTTGATCTTTTCCTTTCCCACAGGTTATGGCAAGCTTGCAAACATGTCAACTGAGCTGGTGAAAGTGCCACGTGGATATCAAGCAAGGTACTGAAAATCTCTCACCTTAATAAGAACAATATTAGCAGCCTCGATGGCCACGTCAGTCCCCGTGCCGATAGCGATACCGATGTCAGCCTGAGCTAGCGCCGGTGAGTCGTTGATACCGTCCCCTACCATAGCAACAATCTGTTTCTGCTGTTGCAATTCTCGGACTTTGTCCACTTTGTGCTGGGGCAGCACCTCTGCAAAAACCTGACCGATCCCAACCTGTTGGACAACAGATGCAGTTACACTTCAAGGTACTATCATACTTTGGTTGATAGAACAGCTGCAGTCTGTTCATAATTTGAATTAAAAAAAAAACCTGCAAATTTTTTCAGCTCAATTGATTATTGGAAACAGTAGAAAACAGCGAAAAACCGTTGCAATTGTTACGTGAATTTTGTCATTTTTGGATAAATACAGCATTTCAGACAGAAACATTATAACGGTATGTTTGTACCAGGTCCATCTTTATACCCTGTAAGTTATAGGTAAATCTGTGAAGATATCTGATTTGGTTTTCTACCAAAGTATGATTGTACCCTTAATTTGAAAACTGACCAACGAAAGGTGATATAAATTTCCTGAATATAAATGTGTCCAACTTCCAAAAAGGTAAAACAAACCACCATTAAAAATTCAATTCGATATTCATGGTCAGCGAACAACAGTCAAACAACAATCACAAGCGATACACAACACATGGACATTTGGTTGTTAATCCTGTTTTTATTAGACAGAAATTTCATGGTTAGCACATTTTTGTGGTAAGCAGGGCCGTGAAATTGGCCCCTCGTCATTTAATACCTGTCCAGCAATAGCTTGGGCCGTCTTCAGATTGTCCCCTGTCAGTAAGACTGTGTTCAACTTCATCTTCTTCAGGACATAAATGGCCAGAGCTGCTTCTGGCTTGACCGCATCGGCTACGACCATCATACCGACTATCACACCTAGACAGTCAAACAAAGCAAGATCCCATGTTTAAAAATTAGGCTTCTTCGCTTACGGTAGCAGAGCAGAATGTTTTGCTTTATACGGTTAGCATATTTCATGGGAGAGTTTTCTTCTTGGTAATGGTAAGCAAGGAATTTCTGCAGAATGCATATGACAGCGCCTTAGCAAATAGCAAAAAATAATCACGGTTACCCTAGAAATTCTCCGCTTTTAACCGAAAGTCTTGCTTACAGATTCCATGAAATAGATTTCATGCATAGCAGTGCCCGTAAGCACAAAAATAGGCCGTAACGGATTCCATGAAATTGGGCCCAGATGCAAGGTGAGGCATTCAAATAATCAAGCACGGCTTGCAGAAAGCAAAACTGCGCCGACCATACAGAACCGAAACTTAATTCAACCTGAACAGTTCCCATTTTGTTCCACATTTGAAAAAAACAAAAACAATTTCATCAATTGCAATTAATAATAATTTAATCGTTCTCGTTACCATTGACGGCAACTAGCACGGCAGTCTGCCCATTCTCTTCGTGATCTTTCATCTCCAAGTCAATCTCCATGGTAACCTCACAGAAGTTTCTCTTCATCCATTCCCGGTTGCCAATCAGCAGTGTGTACAGACCGTTGTCGGGCTGCTTCAAGTTAGACGGAAATTGTCCTTGAAAAAAAAAAAAGATAAAATAATAACAAATTTGAGACTAGGAGTATTAACGAAAAAAGGAATCAGAAATCACCAAAACTGCTTTCGAGCTTTGTGTCCATAAGAAGCAATGTACTTGTAGTGCTTGGAGTACTCTGTACTCGGATTTGAAGACTCGACTCCAACACTGATGCTTTCCCTGTTTCCCTGGTCACTCTGGCCCCCTTTGTTCTGATCCTCTCATCCATTTACGTGTATCTCTACTTTTTTATATTTTTTTTGTTTTCTTGTCATTTAGCCTTTAAAGAAAGATCCTGTTAAGATCGAAACGTTAGCCCTCCTAACTCCAAGCCCTTAAGAAATTGCTGCACTATGCCAAATTACAGGAATTTCTGATATTTGTACCGCAAAGATGGCTTTATATTGTCAGAAAGAAGATTTGAGCTTAAAAAAACAACAATGAATAGCTAAATGCATCCTTTGTTATTCATAAAGTAAACAGAAGTATAAAAAACAAGTTAACCTTGGCAATACGTTCGTTGGATCTGGTCACAAATATGAGTGTTTTTAGGATTCAGACAATATGAGCAATTCCAAGCAGTGCGCAGTTTGCAACATGTCGGCGAATCACATTGCACGAAATCTTTCAATCATTTCCAGATGTACATTGGGTCGACAAATTCTGTGGATTGTGATTGGCCAATGCCTTGCAACTTCTTGGCGTCGCAGTATTTGGAAATCACCCGTATTGTGAAGATTTTTGGTCCAAGCTTTCCTTACCCATTCCATTAGTTGATATGATGGGTGGACCGCTGTCCAACACATCCACAACCTGATTGTCAATCTCCAGGAACACATGGTCCTTCTCCAGCTTGGCCGTGACATCGCCTCCACCATTGCCAAGACCCAAGAGCCTGTCAGTCTCCGTTGAGCAGACGCTGCATTTCAGGCCACAGCCAGGAATGGTCATGAAGTCGGTGCACTTGGCCAATGTATCGCAGCCGAATTTCTGCAAAAGGACCAGCCGCACGGTGATGCACATTACATATTGGCAGTCGGTAACCCTTATTTGCTGGGCAAAAGTAATGAGTTTTGAAGCTCTAAGTGACCATCAAATAACCACAAGGGAAACGGAGAGGATTAATTTTGATTTATTGAAAAGTGAACAAATTAACTGGAGCGGGATTCGAACCAGCGACCTCCGAAAACCGTACTTGTGCTCGTATACTAACTGAGCTATCCAGC
Source organism: Astropecten irregularis (assembly GCA_963971285.1). Taxonomy (NCBI): domain Eukaryota; kingdom Metazoa; phylum Echinodermata; class Asteroidea; order Paxillosida; family Astropectinidae; genus Astropecten; species Astropecten irregularis. The sequence continues at coordinate 14,492,437 of OZ020256.1, read as the reverse complement.
CCTATGTTGGTGGTATCCCCTAATAGTCAATTATCTTTGATCTTTTAGCAGTCAGAAGCCATGAAACCACTCACATACTGCTATATACTGCTATATACTGCTATATACTGCTATATACTGCTATAAGGGTAATTTAAGACCTGAGAAACAGTACATGGGGGATTACTCAAAGAAGATGCTGCTTTTTAAGTTTGGCAGCTCTAAGTATTAAAATTGGACACCCACTTCTCAGAGAGGATTTTGCTCATGTCAACCATTCTTCACAGGCTCACATTTCACTACCTTCCAACCATTTTTTGGTTTAATCACCAAATAACCACAAGGGAAACTGACTGAATTTGACTGACTGGATGACTCAGTTGGTAGAGCGCCTGTACGGTATTCAGGAGGTTGCTGGTTCGAATCCCGCTCCAGTCATTTTTTGTTGAATTGTTTTGTTCTCCTCACTTGTTTAGCAAAGCTGGTAATGGCTGCCCCTATGGGATGCTCGCTGTTGGCCTCCGCTGAGCCGGCCAGGGCAACCAGCTTGTCCTCTGGGAAGACAGACTCTGGCAGGAAGAGGAGGACTCTGACAACTCTCGGCGCTCCCTGGGTGATGGTCCCTGTCTTGTCAAATATCACCGTCTTTATCTAACGTAAGCCAGGACAAAACAATAGAACCTTACATCTTGATTTATGACTATTGATGATTTATCAATTTGGAATGGCAACGGCAAAATATATACTGGCAACCGCAACTATGCACAATACATCCGGCCTCGTAATACACCGTGAGCCGCAATCTTTTCACCGTTATTTTTTAAAAGATTAAAATCGCTTTTGGTCATTGGTTTGACTCTTTTCTGGATAAATACAGCATTTCAGGCAGAAAACTTTAACGGTTTGTTTCTACCATCACCATCTTTATACCCTGTATTAGTTTTAGGTATTAAATCTGTGAAGATTTCTGTTTCAGTATGCTACAAAAGTATTGGCGTTAGGATATTACAAAAATGAATGTAATTTGTAAAGAGCATAATAAGCAAGTTCTGATTCATTTTCGGCAACGGTGGATTGCAAGTTTGATTCATGGGCAGCAAAGCTAGTAGCCTACCTTATGCGCAATCTCCAAGGGCCCACCGCCTTTGATGAGTATACCGTTGATGGCTCCCACCCCAGTCCCTACCATGACGGCAGTCGGAGTGGCCAGGCCCAGGGCACATGGGCAGGCAATAGACAGAACAGAGATAGCATACTGGAAGGAATACTGCCATACCATCTGGCTGTTCGTCATGTTGTGATTGGTCTGTTTTTCAGACAAAAAATCGAGCAAGTAAGCAAAATCCTTGTGGTTATTCGATGATTATATAGATTAAATAGCAGCATCCTCTTTGAGTGATCTCCCATGTACCCTTTCTCAGGTTGCAGCATTGCTAATGTTGTACAGATCTTAAATGATCCTTGGGAAATTGCGGTATGTGACTGGTTTCATGGCTTCTGACTGCCAAAGGATAATTGACAATTAGGGATACCACCAACATAGGGCTGGATAGCTCAGTTGGTAATAGCGTAAGTGTCTTTCTGTCTAATGGCCCTGCAACTCAATATAATACTACACAATATCCATGCAGAATTTTGACTTCCTCCAGTGAAAAATAAAAAACACTCGACTCACATTTAGAAGAAACGTCGGGTGGACCACGTCAGGATTGAGGTAACCCAGGATAACGTGGCTGACCAGCGTGATCAGTGTGATGACCACTATTCCAGGCACAAAGTAGCCAGCGATGCGATCTGCCAGCTTCTGTATAGGGGCCTGGAGTGGGACAAAGGGAAGTATTATAAAAGACATCGTCCATATACCCCCAAAATCCTCAATAACTTTGTCGCATATTGCTCCTCTTCACCCTGGTGAAAATGGGTACCAGTGAGGGTAGTGATGGCTTTGTGGTTTGATAAGCCCTTGTGTGCTTTACATTAGCAGGGGCTGTATACTCCCCAGGGAGTTGAGATGGTTTCAGGAATGTTAATGTAGCCTGACGACCAAGAAGCAGCAACGTGTTTGCCAAAGCAATATCTGAATGAAGAAATCTTGAATGAAGGAAAATTTATAAATACATTCTCCATAAACCCCGAAAATCCTCAGTACAATTTTGAAAACTTGGAACACTTTACAGATTGCTGGAAGCCTTTGATCTTGCCAACCCCCACGTACACCCCTTTGTCCCCTTCCCCTGACCACACTTGCCCTACATCTATCCTATCTTTGAGGTTTCCCAGCCTTACTGCATGTTTTCCCTGTTTCCCTGGGCACTCTGTCCCACTTTGTTCCGATCCTCTCATCCATTTATGTGTATCTTTACTTCCATGTTCTTGTCTTCTTGTTATTTAGCCTTTGAGAAAGACCCTGCTAGGATCGGAACATCAGGCTCTCCTAACTCCAAGCAAGAACAAAGGTAAGAGCAATCCCCGAACAATGAAGAGATTCCGCTGTGAAACAATGCTCTACTCACCTTGGATGTCTGCGCCTCTTCCACCAGTTGGACGATGTGAGAAAGTGCCGTATCGGCACCGACATGGATGGCCCTGATCAGCAGTGCACCATTCTGGTTAATGGTGCCTCCTATCACAGTACTCCCTAGGTTCATAGAAAAAGAGAGGGTCAGAATTTTTCTATTCCCATTATCCTAAAGCATCAGAAAGATTGAGTCTTCGTGTTCAGAAGATAATCAGGCTAACATCCTGAAAATACAAGGCCATTCAAGGCAAGGTGAAAACATTGGAAATTTCATCGGTTTCCATATTATGTATTCCATACTATTTTCAATGTTCTTGAAACTCAAAATTAGCTCTTGTAAAATTAAATGTGAATTGTTTTTCCCTCTTAACCCCTTAAAATGAACAAACTGATAATCTTTACAAGTATGAGTAGCCTTCAATAAAGATCCTGCTAGGATCGAAACACATCAGGTTCTCCAAACTCCAAGAAATCTTTACAAGTAATAAACTGCTGCAAACTGCTCATCAGCCAAAATAATGACCTGAAAAACATAAAATATTTGGAGTAAGGAGGACCTGACATTTCAATCCTAGCAGGATCTTTCTCAAACTATTGGCAAGAGAAAGATCCTCCTAGGATCAAAATGTCAGGCCCTTCTAACTCCAAACTGATATTCTCATTTGTTGAAAACACAAAATGACTGACCTATTTTTTTAGTAACGGGCATGGATTCTCCGGTTATCAAAGACTCGTCCACCATGGAAGACCCTTCTAGGATGACCCCATCCACAGCAATCTTCTCTCCTGGTAGCACCTTGATCCGATCATTCCTCTGCAGGAGGTCCACGTTGATCAGCTTCTCTACATCCTGCTGGTCGGTATCGTCGTAAGTGACCAGGCAAGCCTCGGTGGCCTGCAAGGACATCAGCTTGGTCAGTGCTTCGGACGTCTTACCCTGGATGGAAAAACCAAAAATAACCAGAGTTATTAAACAGCGAAAGTACGAATGAATATTACATGGTGTTTCCGCAAACCAATCTACATACCAAATTGTCACCATCCAAAGCCTCAAATCTTTCTTACAGTCACATATACTCCAAAGATAAAATGTATGATATTGAAATGCTTGTTTCAAGATTGCCTATTTGGTACCTGGGCTTTTATCAAAAAGTCTTCTGTAACTTACAAAAGCTTCTACTTAAATGAGCATATAACACAATTCTGGCTTCACGTTACACAGCGAGTTGGCGCACCAGACCTCAATGTCACTGAGACTACCGTCTGAAAAAATTGCCCAGACCAACCTTAGCAACGTGCTCCATCCACCTCCCGAGCGTCACAAAGATATACAGCATGGGTGGGGCATCGAAGAACGTCCTGGGGCTGGTGGTAGCCCCGGAGAGGATCGCGATCAGGAGCACGACGACGGAGTAGATGTAGGACATGGAGGTCGCTAGGACGATCAGGACGTCCATGTTGGCTGCGCCGTGTTTCAGTGCCTTGTAGGCCTGCACGTAGAAGTAGCGGCCGCCTAACACCTGATGAGGGAACAAGAAGGGATTAATTAAAGGTAGTATCATACTTTGGTAGCATACAGGAACAGAAATGTTTACAGATTTACCTATAACTTACAGGGTATAAAGATGGTGATGGTAGAAACATACTGTTAAAATGTTTCTGCCTGAATGCTGTATTTATCCAGAAAAGAGTAAAAACCAATGACCAAAAATAATTTTGATCTTTTTAAAATTAAAAGATTTTTAAAATGCTATGGGTGTTTTTCACTTTTTTTTTTCAAAATGTGGGCACCGTATGGAACTGTCACAGATGACTGTTACTGTATCTTCCTTGATATTTTGCTCATGAATCTGCATTTCATTGACAAACCCCAATGTATATTACCTTTAAGGCCACTGGTTGAAATACATTGTAGATTGAATTTATTGGGTGTGTTTTGAGATCAACAATAAATTCTTCCCATGTCTACAGTGTGCACATCAAAGACATGCCAAGAGATTCCCATGTACATCAGCCCAAATCCAACAAATCAGCCAAAGTCAAACAGCTCCAACAGTCAATTGTGAAAATCTCATCAAAATGGACCTCTTCCCGAAAAAAGACAAACAAACAAAACCTTTTTACAATTTTTGTTCTAGGGGACGACAGTGACACCAACCTGTATGGGAGTGCAGAAACAGAAGAGAAGTAGATTGTGCACAGAGAGACCAGGGAAGATGCACGGGTGAAGTGGCTTAGCTATGACATCATACAACATCATGGCGAAGACTGGAAGGCCGAAGAGGAGGGAGAAGAGGAATGAACGGCGCCACCTATTGACAAAGAAACACGCAACGCAAGTTACAAGGTATAACTTAAATATATATTGGTCATGTTGTTTATGGTTTTTGGACAAGAGTATTAATTCCAATTGTGTAGTTTTCAACTTCTCTTCCATAAAGATCCTGCTAGGATCGAAACTCATCAGGCCCTCCTAACTACAAGCATTTTATTTTTACACATTTTATACATTTCAGGTCATTTTGGCTGATGAGCATGCAGTTTGCAGCAGTTTATTAATTGTAAATCTAACCTGTGACAATTTCACCTTTGGAAAAAGTTTACATGGCATCTCAGTAATGCAAATTCACGAACAGAAACAATGAATTTAATGTGAGAAGCTATTTGGACTCTTGCTTAGACTTTTCATTAACACTTTCATAAAATACGACTTGAAGACATTCTTTGAGAAGCTGGCGAAGAACCTTAATGGTATCTTTAAAAAGAGAGGATTCAGCTTTTAAACAGTCAACTTTCTCTTTTTTCGAATCATGAAATCTATCCATCATACAAGCCTCTAAGGCCTTGTACTGACCACTGACCTTCGTATCGTATCCGAGTGATCCAAAGCGGCACTCTTGTCCTTGTTGCTATTGGAGATTAGACTAGCTTCAAATCCCACATCCTGATGAAACACAGCCGTAAAAAATCACAACTTTATAATCTTCCAAATCCTTCACAATGTGAATTTCAATGAAATCTTCAATTTAACCTTCAAAAGCATTGATTTGTGTCACAAAATCACAAAATGTGGAGAAAATTATCATAAAACATAGACTGAAAATGAAGAAATTGACCTACTTTTATGGCTTGAATGATGTCCCTCGGCCCGGTGACCGAGGGCTCAAACTCAAAGCGCCCTCTAGTGGTTGCTAAGGCCACCGATGCTGACTTGACCCCCGGCTTTTTGCTGAGTGCAGACTCGATCAGTGAGACACAGGAGGCACATGTCATTCCTGATATCTGTACAACAAAATATGTCAAAGCAATAATTGTGTCAATTTTGCAGCAGTGAAAGGTACAATATGGAAGTACATGTACGCCCAGAATACATTGAATATGGATGTATGCCCATACTACGTGGAATATGTAGGCCAATTATTCGCACAGTACATGAGTTGCTCTGTGGACGTGTATTCAATTCAATAAAACATTGATTTCCAAATTCAGTGAACAGGTGATATTAACAATGAACACATCCAAATAGTACGGCACATTGGCAAACTTATGCGAAATATAAAGGCCAAATGTATACAATTTTGAAAGGGACTATGTGGATGTGTTTTAAACTTCATTTGTGGAATTTCAAAAATCACACTTGTCATTTGGATTTTGCTGAAATTTGTCATCCTCTAAGAATTATTAAACTTCTATCGGTCTAAATGCATGTTAATAATTGAGGTTTTATAGCCTAAATTCAAATTCAAGTTGTTAAGCTTATGAGATGAATATTAACGATTTTGGTCGGGAGATAATATGCAGATTAGGCTTGCCCTTCACTGACATGGATGTGCACTGCATACTCATAATTGTTGAGAGCACATGAACAAAAATCATGTGCTGGCTCAGGTGGGATTCGAACCTACGATCTGTTCCTTGCTTATGAAATGTTTTAGGCAAAATTCCCCACAGTACCAAGAAGTTTTCTGTCCCAATCTCTGAATTTTGTGTAGATTTCATCAAACCAGTCCAGGCCGGGGTCGATTTCACCAAACTCATCGTAACTTACTCTCATTCATAAGACTTGTGACGCATTGCAGCCCTACATAGGATACGTAGGATATACGATGGATTATCCTTTGTAACTCAAATTACAATCGATCACAGGGCTTTGTGAAATCGACCCCAGGCTTTTAAAAAACATTTACAAGTCACACAGACAAGCAGATGAGCGGACCAACATACATGCAACTCCAGAAGCCCCTCTCTGCTCCGCAGTTCCTCGTCTTCCAGGACTGTGGCCTCAAAACCCAAGTCCGTCACCATGGTTGCAATCTCACTGGGGGTCAAGTGGCAGGTGTCAAAGGTCACCTCGGCCTTCTGGGCCATCAGGGCCACCGTGACCGAGGTAATTCCTAGAGAAGAAGGTATTTTTAAAAGGGTTATTTAAGAAAAACATTCAATAGATCTTTAACCTCGTACTATGTAGATGCAGCATTCTCCTGGAGACGGCCCAAGAAAACTGGCCAGAATGTTGAGTTATCAGCAGTAGCGTAGACAAGTCCTCAGACCTGGGGGGTATTGTCCTGTAGCTGGGTCGTACTTCCATTTACATTGTTAGTTTGTGCACAAGTACATACATACAACCCCCTCCCCCTCCCAATGTTAAGCTATTTTTCTTTTAGGAGGCTTTTGAAAAAAAAAAATTTCCTTTGAGTATTGTCAAGGTTTATTATTGTATTATATATGGCAAACACATTATTGTTGTTTTTCGCCAAATATTAATTTTCTTCCATTTTTTTATGGCTATACATAGATTTCACACTCTTTACTTTGGTTTAGTTTGTTGTATCACTGAAGTTTGAAGATAAATGTATTTTGCTGGGCCAGATGTTTGGATCCTAGCGTGATCTTCCTCAAAGGCTAAACAGAAACGTCTCTTAAAGACAAAAAGGAGGCAGCCTCACCTTTCTTCTTGCCGAGTTTGTTCTCAATGGAAGCCACACAGGAGCTGCAGGTCATACCAGACACGTGCAGGAAGCACTTGCCGACATTGCCATCCACCAGGTCAATGACTGCCATCTCTTCCCGGTCCACCGGGGGGACAAACGACACCTGCGGCCCCACGGACAAAGCCTCAGTGCCTGGAGTTGGCTGACTTCCACTCGCTGTATGGTTGGACTCTTGAATCAGACAGAATACAGATCGAATAATACAATGCACAGTTTACACAGTTTACAAGTCAGTGAGCCAGGTGTACATGTTCCTGTACACGTATAACTTTGATAGGAAAAGATGGGCTTCTGAACTAAAACTGAAACATTGTATCAACTTCAGTGGGCTTTTTATACATGTAACTTCCACTCACTATATGCAGTTTATAACTCTGTAGATACTGTCAAAATACTGTGTGTAGTTTATAATCAAATTAAAATACTGTCAACTGTCATTACTGTCTAAAATCCCACACAATACCAACTGTTCAAATACAGATGGCTTGAAAAAAACAAACATACTGGCAGAAAAAAACATCGAAATTTTGCAACATATGGAGAAGGGTTGATTTACTAGCTTGGGGCTCCCTTTAATTGGTTACAGGGTCCATTTTACACCAACAACATCCTACTGTTAATTATCCTTTAATGAGTTACATGGGCGGATTTGGTCTTCAGCACTTAAACTGCGATCTCAGGGCATGTGAATATAATCGTGGTTGGCAGCGGCAGACAAAAATAAACTTTGATCAGCATGCACAATGTGCATTACTTGCGGTATACTGTATATTCATGAATGTAAGAATAGGATATGGGAAGATTTCTGAATACAACCAGAAAATTACCAAAATTTTTATTGTAAATGTACATTTGTTAATCTATCTGTTTCATGATCCTGGGGTCGGTTTCATGAAGCCGTACAATCGATCGTACCTCGAGTAACGAAGGATAACCCATCGTATCCTACGTAGAGCAGCAATGCATCATAAGTCCTACGATTCGATTGATAGTAAGTTACGATGAGTTTGGTGAAATTGACCCCTGCTGTCAGGGTCTTCAAAATGAACACGATACTTTACACAAACATAAATAAATTTTGTGAGAGAGATCCTATGCACAAGACTGGCATTTGCATGCTCAGGGCACCCTCAGCTACAGATAAAAAAACGAAGTTTTTGTGGCAGGAGTTAGCACCAATCTGTTTTGCAAATGAACTCTTCTATTGTTGCTTCATTATTTTCTACCGCACAAAATGGCAGCAAAAGAAAGTCAACAAATTTGATCTGAAAACTGAAAGTCTGAAAGTGTACATCTACAAAATGTTCCTGTCACTACTGGTAATCACATAGATGGGCTTAAAAGAGCCAACTTTGAGTTGAGAGCATTTAAGAAGATTCTGTACCTTTTAGTGATACTTCGAAGCCCATATCATCGATAGCCTCCACGATTTCAGCGGGTGTGACCACGGCAGGATTGTACTCCACCGTGCCGCTGTTGTTGGCCAGGGACACCTGGATCCGTCTCACCCCTGCCTTGTCCCCGATCTTCCCCTCGATGGATCTCACGCAGGAGTTGCAGGTCATCCCCCGAATGTCGACGGTGACCTCTCCCGTGTCTGGCTTCTCCTGGGGGATGGAACACTCGAATCCCATGTCATCAATGGCAGCTCTCAATCTCTCGGGGTCCGTTTCCGATGGAGTGTACGTGATGGTTGCACTTTCTCCCTCGAGGGATACTCTGATGTCCTGAACACCGGGTTTGGTGGAGATGTTGCCTTCGATGTTTCTAACGCACGAGTTGCAGGTCATTCCTTTAACGACAAGAGTGACCGTCTCCTTGGCGGGGATGGCGGAGCTCAGGTCAATCAGGACAAAGCTGGACGGCAGGGTGGCATCGAATCCCATATCGTCGATCCCCTCCCGCAGCTTCTCCGCGGAAGTCCTCTTGGGGTCAAAGTCAATCTTGGCTTCCTCTCTTTCCAGTGAGACGCTTATTCTGTGCACTCCTTCGAAGGTCGACATCAGACCCTCAATGGAGCGGACGCAGGAGTTGCAAGTCATGCCCTTGACGGTGATTGTCACCGCCGCAAGGGAGGGAGGCGGCGAGGCTGTCCTGTCAAGGGCTGCTTCGAAGCCCATGTCATCGATAGCATCCCGAAGAGTCTCTGGCGAGATCCTCGAGGGGAAGTACTGGATGCGACCAAGCTTCTCCTCGAGTGATACCTGGATCTTCTCCACGCCATCCATATCCGATAACCGACCTTCAATTGATCGCACACAGGAATTACACGTCATCCCTTTGATGGCGATATCAACTTGTTTTACCTCCTCCTCGAGCGAGGCATCAAATCCCATGTCTTCTATTTCCCCGCAAAGCTCGGCAGGTTTAACAACCGAAGAACGATACCAAATCCGACCAAGCTTGTCTTCAAGAGACACGCTGATGCTGCAGACACCGCGAACAGTGGCGATTCTACCCTCGATGGATTTCACGCATGAGTTGCAGGTCATTCCTTCGATCTTCACCACCGTCTCCCTGACGTCACTCTCGAGGGACTCCTCTTGCACCGCCGCCTGGAAACCCATGTCGTCGATTCGATCCCTAACCTCTGACTGGCTTGTCTGACTCGGATCAAAGATCACGACGGCATTTTTCTCTTCCAGGGAGACCTGGGATGCAAGCAATGTGGACAAAATCAAAACTGAATACAAAAATGCAAATATTATTAAACGCAGAGAGCAGCACAATAATTTACAGTATGATTGTTCCAACTGAACTTCAATAAGTGGAAAGATTTCACATACAGTCTGAATTGGATAAAATGTACTTCCTTATTTCTCCAGGAAATTATCTTTCCTGCACAATTATGTGCAACTCACCATAAACTCTGAAGTTCTGTTACAAGACAATCAAAACCCTTCTGAATCTGTCATCAACTCCCAGTTTATCAAGGGAGTTGAAATGCTACGTGTATAGTGCTACTGCTAGCACCAACATACTTCCATTACTGCCTTTTCCCTTATTTACTCAGATGTCGACAGACTGCACATTAAATATGAAGTCAGTAAATTGTATGCATTGCACTTCCACCGTTTAGCTAATGGACTCGCAGACGCACAAATTAAATGCACACTTTGCATAATGTGCACTGCTGGAGTGTTATAAAAGCACAACACCAGTAATAAGGCCCACTCGTGCGTGCATTATCACTTATCATTTCCACATGCATGAATTAAATACATGCAGCCAATACATAATGACACTACTACTGTCTCAAATGCAAACTGCATTTCCAAAAAATAAGAAGAAGAACAGAGTCCTCTAGCTGTGTATAGCTCTGAAAGTAGGCATTCCATTGATAAACAAAGTGTGTATACATTGTCTATTGAGCAAATTGCTCCATACTTCCTTGTTGTACATCTGCCTACTGTTTTTCCTACTTCCTCTTGCAGTTGTTGTCTACCTTGTTCATTTCCTGTTTTTGTAATTGACTGTCCCCGAATGGATCAAAATAGCAGTGCAGCATGAAATGCACTCAATTGCGTACACAAGTCGTTGCACATTTTAGACTTGTGCGTATGCAGCCTTAATTGTAAGCAAGTCATTTCATGTGGTCTTTCGGTGAGAGTGCCAATATTTATTCTCTGTATTAATTTAAAACGAATACATGCAAACACTTTTCATCTGCATGTTAAACGTACATGTAGCGCTTTGTATCATTTTGTAAAAGGCGCTTTATAAATGTGATTATATTTATTATTATTATTATTAATATTATTAACAAAGCTTCCAGGAGTAAGCAGCTGTAACCATTTGTTGTATGCATCACTATTGTGTGCAATAAGCTGTCAAGATCAGAAAAACACGTGTAACACCTTTATGGTTAAGTCTAACATTTTCAGTTGACTACCGGGTACATACAAAACATAACAGACAATTCAATTATGGTCCAATGACAATTTCCTTCTTTTTCCCCCCTTTTCACACAAGGGAGGTGTCCGTCCATCTTTTACAACACTTTGTTGAGTTAGTTCATCTACAGTTAAACTGTGAAGATTTTAGTGATTGATATATGGACGATCCTAATTTTCAGAAAAAAAATAATTTTTTTAATTATCCATGAATTCATGCAATTACATTTATGTTATGCAAATTGAAAAAAGATGTTTTTATTGTTTATGACTTTATCCTCTTGCCCTCAGTCTATAATATGGTAAATATTGAACTTTCAATTTTAATTTTCAGTATAAAATGTCTTCTGCTAAAATTGAAACAAATCCACTACCTTGATGTGCTGAACGCCGTCCATTCCTCCGATTTGCTGCTGGATGTTCCTCACGCAAGAGTTGCACGTCATGCCCTCAATACTGATGACGACGCAACAGCGACGGGCAGAAGCCTGAGTGCTCATCATCGTTCAAGGTGATGGACGGCCGGATGCGGGACTGCAACGGGTAATGATAATGCCAAGGATTTACAATTTCATTACAGAATGTGTGTTGCCGTGGCAACGCAGATCAGGATGTGTCTCGACCCTCTGATGCACAGGCCTTTTCGATTGTTACTTTGGTTGTTTTTTTTTTCAGGTGTACGGAGTAAGCAATCCATTAGACAGCGTTGTTAAAGGTAGTATCATACTTTGGTAGCATACCAAAACAGAAATCTTCACCGATTTGCTAGAAACATACCGTTAAAAATTGCCTGCCTGAAATGCTGTATTTATCCAGAAAAGATTAAAACCAGTGACCCAAATTATTTTTGATCTTTTAGAGATCAAAAATAAAAGAGAAAAGACTTAAGGAATACTGTGGCAGTTTTTCACTGTTTTTTCTCAAAAAGTGGGCATCGTATGGAACAGAAATTATTTCTTATGTACGGTGTTCAGGATGTTGCTGGTTTGAATCCCGCTCCAGTCAATTTTTCTTTGTTCACCTTTTAATGACTTAAGTCAGTTTCCCTTGTGGTTATTTGATTTTTTTATGCTCAGAGTTATATACCTTAAATTAAAGTCACTGTTTTATTTGATAGGCAGCTTTGCATCAGTTGATTACTAGTATTTATGAATTTGTAATCATTTTTCAATTTTAGGTTAAAGACAAGATTAACACAGTAAAGCAATTATTCATTTTTCATGTGATAATGATAAATTGACATGAATTTAGCGTCACAAATATATCTCATACATATATGTAGAAGATTTTGCAAAAGTTACAAACACTAAATTGATTATGCATGAAAATTATTCAGAATAAAATTTGTAATTGTCACATACAATTTTTTTTCATAAACTTTTCACCATAAATTTGAGATCAAGCATTGAAAACAGGAGTGCATATGTAATTTCAATATCAGTATTAAAATTTCTACTGGTACAGTAGTTTAAATTGGCACAACACCTGCAGAAAAATGAAAAAACAATAATGCATATTTATTCATTGCACACAACACCTGTTTCTGCCAATCCTCTGCTATTTCGTGTGTATTTCAATTTCCTTACATTGTTATTATAGAATCATAACAGACTTCAAGATCTGAAAAACATAATTCAGTGTGCACACTTTGTCCAAAGAAGGTTTCTGAGTTTAAATACAGACAGTGCATACAGTGTACACATAGTATGGAAGATATAATGTAATGAAATACAAGGCCTCAACAACAGGAAGATATTTAGTTTTACAAACATATGGCTATTTTTTACAATCCTCTCTTATGTTTAATAGGGCTCCGCCGACTGACGTCACATTCAGATGTTCGGACAAACAAGTCGCACGTTGCCCCCATTAACTTACATGTAAACATTGTGATATTTGTCCGTAACTATAGCTGTCGATATAAAGGGCGTATATTCTATAAATAGCTCAAGCGCGGAGCCATTGTGCATATGTACATACATTGTATGTGTAAATTTAAAGGTAGTATCATACTTTGGTAAAAATCCAAAACAGAAATGTTCACAGATTTACCTATAACTTACAGGGTATGAAGATGGTGGTGATAAATACATGCTGTTAAAATGTTTCCATCTGATACGGTGTATTTATCCAGAAATAAGTCATTGAACAACGACTGAAAATCTTTTTGATATTTTAAAAGATCAAAAATAAAAGAGAAAAGACTTGAGAAATACTGTGGCGGTTTTTCACAGTTTTCTAAAAAAAAAATGGGCACCGTATGGGACTGAAATTTTCACAGATGTCTGTTACTGTATCTGTCTCGATATTTTTGCCCATGAATCTGTATTTCTTTGATAAAAACATGATAACTACCTTTAAGGGTACACTGATGGTGCAGTTTATACACCTTTTTTGAATGCTAAAAAAACCTAATACAAAAAAAACAACAAAAACAAACACACCGAAAAGACAAACAGACAAATATCTTGATGGTACATTAACATTGTACATGTAAAAAAACAAACATTCGCCCCACATTCACTTCAGTGACTACGGCATGTGGTAACACCTCAGGCCCTCAATTAACAATAAATAGCATCCAATCCGTTTAGCTGTCAAAATGCATTAATAAAGGATTATTATTAAGGCGTATGTAATTATGGGTCCAGCTGTGTCTAGTCATGGGATCTGCATGGACCCTGTAATAAGAGTAAGCAGAGCTAGATTGTTAGCAAGGGAAACAGGTTGGCGTAGTTGTTAGACCTTCGCATTCCGTTACAGAGGTCCCTGGTTCGAATCCCACCAGGGGCACCATATGGAATGGAATTTCTTTCGTTGTCTTTTCCTGACTTTTGTTAATAATTTCAGCAAGAATTGTCACATTACATGATAATATTACCAATAATTGGCAATAATAGCGACCGCTAGGAATCATGGGATGCACAAGAGTAAGAATGCCACCACCTACTTACTTTTGGACTGTCCGAAAAATTATTTTTGTTTTAATTTAAACTTATAATGTTCATGAACTTGCAGTAGGACCCAGTGCTTTGCGGAAGCGGCCTCTCTTGCTGAAAATGCTATTTGCATTGATTCATAACAGCAACCTCTTTCAATGTAATTTTAAGTTCTATAAACAATTTTCTCTTTTTTTAGAGGGGATGTTTGTAGGTTATTTGTTTGCTTGATTGTTTGGTTGTACTTGTTTGTTTTTGATCAGCTATTCTAAAAGTAGATTCTACTTTAGGCTACATTCATTCAGTTACTGTGGAGCCCTATATTACTCATTAAACTATTTTGACTTACCCCATACAGTAGTATGCGACTGATCATGTTCAAAAGCATGAGTATGGAGTAATAACATATAGGGCTCCACTTAATTACTGGATTCTACATTTTAATTCGATCTCGTATGCAAACCTCCATGTATTGTCTTCAAATACTTTATATTGCAAAAATCTGGATTCAGTGATTAAGTGACTGTTAGTGTTACTGTTAGTGTTACTGCCCCGTAAACAGGGCCCAGAAACATCGCTATCGCCTACGCTCAGAGCCTGCTACTGTGCGTTCAACATTTATGTTAGGTCAATATTTTATTGTCTTTACACAATGCCCCTTTTCCACAAAATCTAACGTTCTTACAATTAGGCCTACATCAAAAATGAGGATTTTGTAGGCCCCACATTAGTCCCACTTACTGGGCCGTTAGAGCTCCTTTTAAACAATTTTTGACTTCATAGACTAAGTGCGACCGATGATGTCAAAAATCGTTAATGGGCCAGTAAGTACAAGTGGGACTATCCCCACTTTTTTTTTTAATTGGCAACATTTAAGTGATCTACTTAATTCAGCTGAATTCAGTACACTACTTGATTCCTTAGGCTTAGTAGTAAGAACAGTGAGTGTGTCCTTATGGAAATCGTGAATTCTTGATAACAAAATTAAAAATGTTTTTAAAACATCACTCGTATTCGTATTCGTAACCATGATGGAGTAAGGAAAAAATAACATAAACACCCCCAAACTAACACAGTGTTAAGGCAAAGTCGACAGTAAGGAAGGAGGGTCAAGGCCAGGGACGCTAGCTAACCTAAGCAACATCAAATGACATATTTACCCTTAAAATTAAGAAAATAGCAGGATCGAAAAATGTCCCAGCAGAAGGCAGTCCGCGATGATGCGATGTACAACTGCAGTTTATTTGTTTTTCTGTCTGATAATCATTTTCTTTTATCCGAACATAACGATCACACCTCCACTATGCAATGCGAATCCTGCACGTAACGTGTACAGTCGGGTTCAACAGTAATTTTACTGTATGAATTAGTGCGTTTCAGTTCAGGAACACGACTGATCGTGTTCCTTGACTTCTTACGTCCGTTTTGCTGAAGTTATGGGCTTAGTCTGGTGATCTGGGACAACCCCTCTCTGTTGTTGCGAAAGGTGACTCGGTTTCCTCAACATGAATCTGTGATTTTCCTGCCGTGTGAGTGCAGAAAGTTGCTGTAGGGAGTGTTATGAAAATCCGTACTGAATGGCTTTACTAACATTCTTCAGGTTTGTGACTTTTACTAGTTTTAGATGATAAATTGTGTTACTTTTTAAAATGTTGTCAAATGCAATGTCAGTGGGCGTTTGGCATGGCAATATGAATTGTGATATTATATTGGGTGCATTCGTTTAGCTAATACGGGTCGACACCAGTCAACCTCTATCCCCCTCTCTCGCTTGTTTTATGCAGTATAGCACGACCATTCCCAGTAAGGTCTGACCCGTTTTAGCTAAACGAATGCACCCATTGATATTTGACGCGAAGTAGGCCTAGGTCAACTCGTAGTCGTACGCCTGCCAATTCGTCCATAGTTAGTTTGGTCAACTCGTATACAGGTCATCGCATATCAACCAAGTCGAATCAGGTTTTTTAGTTTACTTTTTGCAGGGAAAGGTTGGAACATGTTTTGCGGGAATACAAACTTTTTGACCTATAAAAAGTAATATTTGTAAGTTTTCCTAGTTTTATTCAAATAATCCCTTAAATTTGTTTTACAGACATGACATATGCAGACGGGTGTCATTTTATTTCTAGTTAACTAGTAAACTAGAAGACTCCCCCCTTGAGCACACAGTTGTGTAGTTGCGATGATCGTAACCCTAGGTCTGACATGGGGACAGGGACCTTAGGGTTACGATCATCGCAACTAACAGTTGTGATGATTATAACAAGGCTTGAATTTAACAGAGGCCACAGAGGCCATGGCCTTCGTTGCCCTGGTTCTTGGCCTTAGTGCCCCCTTTAATTATTCCATAGACATTATGATTTTCCAATGGAAGTGCCCCTTCCAATGGAAAAGTGGCCTTGCCCCTTTCAGAACTAAATTCAAGGCCTGTTATAATTACCTTGGCCAAACCCACCGGCATACCACAGTTTACATGGTTCGACCTATAGGCCCTAGGTGGTACCCCTAGTGTGGTATCCTGATTACCACAATACACCACATTGTGGTTTGTGTGGTAATGCATGGTTGGTTTATCATCCAGTCCCCCTGTGGAAACTGGGGTAATGTGTAGTAAATAGTTCTTGTCTTGTGTGGGGTGCCGCAAAGTGTTTGGGCTAGGTCTCAGCACCATGATAAAGACCTAGGGTTATGATCATCTCTTCTAGCCAACTAACTAAATTTCTTTAATGTTTTTGTATTTGGCTCCAGGTGCATGTTCAGTCTATTGAAACCAATGCTGTTCCTTGCACTGATCACCTTCCCTCTGGGAGTGTTGCTCTTCTACGCCCTGAGATGGAGAGTCCAGCAGAGAGGCAGGAGAAGACGCACTCACCTGAGGGAGCGAGGGGAGGACGGGCAAGAGCCAGTGGTGGTGGGGTTCTTCCACCCATACTGCAACGCTGGAGGAGGTGGCGAGAGGGTCTTGTGGTGTGCAATTGCAGCATTGCAGGAGAGGTGAGTACGGTAGTACTAGTAGATTTAAGACTTCGCACTATAGCCAGTTGTGTTTGCCAATGGTTGCTCCAACAGGTAATCGCTTGAAGTAATAAAACTTTAAAGATTCCCAATTTCTCCTTATTTGCGAGAAGCAAGAATCATAACTCATAGTTAGAAAGCTTACAATTCATTCAGTTGATTAATGATACAACCAATGTTTTAATTAAGTAATTGAAATGTGAACAAAGAAAAATTGACTAGAGAGCGGGATTCGAACCAGCAACCCCCGGAATACTGTTCCGGAATACTGTTCAGGTGCTCTACCAACTGAGCTATACAGCTCTATGTTGGGGGTTTCCCACATTGTCTATTGATTATTATCTTTACTTGGAGTTAGGAGGGCCTGACGTTCTAATCCTAGCAGAATCTTTATCAAAGGCTAAATGACAAGAGCTGAAGAACATGCAAGTAAAGATACACATGAATGGATGAGAGGATCAGGACAATGGGAGGGGGGGTCAGAGTGACCAGGGAGGGTGGGGTTTATAGGCAAGTGTGGTCAGGCAAACATGTTTCAGAAGCCATGTCAGAAGCCATGAAAACACTCGCAGCCAATATTTATTTGGTATTTGTAGTCTTCCCAACAGGCTTGAAACTGGAGTGTTTTTGTTTTTTTTGTCGTAGACAAAAATTCATTTTTTAAGACTATACACTTAACTTTAAATCTAAGGCTCAAGTCCCATATTTGTCTGAAGTTACATGTAAATAATACAATGATATAAATTTAAAATTGGCCAATTTGATAAAACAATATCAGTACTGCTGCTCGATTTGACTCTGGGCTTGAGAATGGGGAGTCCAGCGCTGTCACTGCCTCCAACAGAGTTTCTTCACTGCCAGGAACTCGCATACGTCACTGGAACTTGCAGATGCTACCCTCCTCACCTTGGACTGATCACTACTCAGAATGGTCACAGTTTTAAAATATCCGTTTTTTTTATTGCTATTATTTATTATTTGATTAGTATGCACTTGGGTGTACTTCTTTTAGGTATTCTTTCGTGAGGTGTGTGGTGTACACTGGTGACAGCAATGTCAGAGGCGAGGAGATCATCCAGAAGGCCAAGCAGCGCTTCAACATCAACATCCCCAAGCCCGTTGAGTTTGTCTTCCTCAAGAAGCGGAACCTAGTCGAGGCAAGCACCTACCCGTATTTCACCCTGCTGGGTCAGAGCCTTGGCTCCATGGTGCTGGGCTGGGAAGCCCTGATGCAGTGCGTACCGGACATTTACGTCGATTCCATGGGATACGCCTTCACCCTCCCGCTGTTCAAGCACCTTGGACGGTGTAAAGTCGGATGCTACGTGCACTACCCCACCATCAGCACCGACATGCTGACCAGGGTGGTGCAGCGGACGGCCACGTACAACAACCCCGGGTTCGTAGCCAGGAGCCGGGTTCTCAGCTCCCTGAAGCTGGTCTACTATCGCCTCTTTGCCCGCCTGTACGGAGTCATGGGTGCTTGCAGTGACTCGGTCATGGTCAACTCGAGTTGGACAAACGATCACATCCAAAGAATCTGGAGGGTGCCGGCTCGAACGAGTATCGTTTACCCGCCCTGCGATACTGACGCCTTCTTGAAAGAACCCTTAGACTTGAGGAAAGATCAAAAGAAGAATGTCGTCGTTTCAATAGCACAGTTCCGTCCGGAGAAGGACCACCCCTTACAGGTGAAAGCCTTCAACGAGCTCCTCCAGCGCTACCCGATCGAAGAGCGAGAATACCTCAAGCTGGAGCTGATCGGCAGCTGTCGGAACAAAGGGGATGCCGATCGCATCGACATGCTGCGGGAAATGTGCGAGGAGTTCAACATACGTCCCTATGTGGACTTCCTCCTCAACATTCCGTTTGACGATCTCAAGGCCCACCTGTCTGCTGCCACCATTGGACTGCACACCATGTGGAACGAGCACTTCGGAATCGGTAGGTCTAATGTAAAATTCTCAATCAGTTATTGTCATGAACCGAAATAACAAAAGACTAAAACCTGGGGCCAAATTTCATAGGTACGTACTCTGAATTATTTCACTGTACAAAACATCAAAACCTGAATACTCCAGGCCAAAGACAATGTTGCTATATCACATGATACATAACAGATGTCTTGCACCAATGCACTGTTCATAATGGATAAGAATGGCACAAAGGAACCAGTCCATTCCAGAGATGGGTGTCACTATGCAGTTAAGCTTGCCCCAAATCACAGGCAGCCTTTTTAGTAAGCAAACATTTACTGTATTCATTTGCTGTGTAATTCCGGCTAAAGAAATAATAATAATAGGCCCTAATAATAATAATTGTTCGGGTGAAAGGTTGAATTTGATGCGAGAAATATCAGAAATATCAGAAATATGGCAGCCGAATGATACTTCACTTTTGGTGCTCAGTAGGCTATCTTGTGCTGCAAGCGGCGTTATACTACACGTATATCTTTGGTTTCAACCTTGGGATCTTTAATACTGTTACACTCTTATCAGGATTTTTTAAAGTATAAATCTAATGATATTCTGTCTAATATAGTAACTGATTTTGATATTTTTAATTTTCCAACAGGTGTGGTTGAATGCATGGCAGCCGGGACGGTCATCGTTGCCCATGACTCTGGGGGACCCAAAATGGACATTGTCATCGACTTTGACGACAAATCTACGGGCTTTCTGGCAGACGATGTGAAGAGCTATGCTGATTCCATGGAAACCATTCTCAAGATGACGCCCGAGGAGCGCATGGAGATCAGAAAGAACGCAAGAGCATCAGTGGGACGTTTCTCTGAGCAAGAATTCAAAAATGGATTTCTCAATGCTACTGCTGTACTATTTCAGCGATAATTCTTTTGTTTTGTCGGAAACAGTTTTTTCTTTGATTTAGCAGCCCTGCGGCCGATTTCACCAAACTCTTCTTATCTTAGGATCGATCTTAGGACTTAGGAAGAGTCCCGGCTCTAAGATCGATCTTGGCTATGACGTGTCCTAAGAGCGATTTCACCAAACACGTCTTAAGCAAGATCAGTCTTACGCAGATGACATTACAAAATACAACGACTGTACCATGTTTGATTGAAAATTGGAGCGAATGCATGCAACAGCCGTAGTTTTAAGTACGCAGCATGAAGTATAAAATTCAAGATGGCTGATTGGTTGTTGTTTCGGAAGAAAACTTTTCATCTGCAGAAATAAAATATTTGCTAGCTCGTAACGTACTCACATGGGTGACGGGCTACAATTCAATCATATGCCACTCTTTCTAAAACTTGGTATAATCAAGGCTTTTTAATGGAACTATCTTCTAAGTATTTCCTCGTCTTTTAAACTATCAAGTGGATTTCTCCGGTCACGGAATATTAACTCGCCTAAACCAACTGCTCACCGAGCTTCGTGACAGAGCAAGAAGCGTAAGCGCCATTGTTGCTATTCAATTTATACGTGTTCGTGCAGATAAGACGACCCTCAGACCCGTCCTAAGTTAAGACGAGTTCAGCCGCGTTGCTATGGAAGTTATTGAATGCGTCTTAACTTTGGTGAAATCGATCCTAGGACGCGTCCTGACACAGGACGAGTTACCCTTCCTAAGACGCGTCTTAGCGTTTCGTGAAATCGGCCGCAGGGGTAAATTTCACCAAACACAGAATTTTAGGTGGGGGATGGTGTGTTCATATAATCATTATCCCCAGATGTCTATCGGGCAAAAGCGAAACTAAATGTATAGCTATTATGCAATACATGCCAGTTCAAAAATCAACAATAATGATTATCCTGCTGGGGTAACTATGGCAGGCGGGACTAATTTTAAGAATCTTTCATATTTCAGGTTTTTATTTTCATTGAAAAACGAACAAAGAAAAATTGACTGGAGCGGGATTCAAAACGGTGGCCTCCTGAATACCGTACAGGTGCGTCGCCGGTTCAAATCCCGCTCCAGTCAATTTTTCTTTGTTCACTTTTTTCAATGACTTTAAATTCAGTCAGTTTCCCTTGTGGTTATTTGTTGATTAGGTTTTTATTTAAGTTGTTAAGCATTTTGCAGCAGTTTATTACTTGGATTAAAACCTAACTTAAGGAATTATGTTTTTACATGAATTCATTGTCAATGTTTATCTGTTGGAGGTGCTCTCAAGAAATAATTATCTGTTTTGAATTTTTGTACCAAGAGATAGGACCTGCTATATTTCACAACCCCATTCCAGCCACAATTCCTTTTCCTGCATCTTTCAGTAAGTCATTATTGGATCTATATTTTAGCTGTAAAGAAAAGAATGAATTCTGGAACCAATTTGTACTTTCCTTAATAAAAAAAACATCCTCAAAATCATTAAGGGTAGTCTATTAATTTAGTCACATTTTCTCAAGAGAGCATTCTTTCCCATTCTTGTTGTCAGAATTTCTAAAACTAACCTGAAATTTCAAAATCATAAAACTAATCTGTATAAATTTGCAGAATTTGCATTCATACTTTACAGCAAGAGCACCAAGAATAACAGTTTTTATTTTCATGAGTTAACTTGCACACATTCCTTTTGCATTTACAGTAACCAAAATCAGGTGGTGTGATTTTCAAATGCTGTTTTCTAAATTTTGGTAGTATTCCAGTGTGAAAAATTACAGAAATATTGGTTCTGTCATTATGAACATCATTGATAGAAAGCTATCAGACCAGAATTAAATGATAAATGTCATCATCAGCAATCTTAGGGGTTAAGGGTTACGGTGAAAAATATCATTCTTTGATATTTAAGCTTACATTTTTGTAAGGTCTCTCAGACTAATACTGTAAAATCCTCTTATTTAGAAGAGTTCATTTTGAACATATATTTAGCAAAATTTTCTTTTTGAATCGCTATTTTTATTTGACTTCTGATTGGCCTTCCAATATCTTAATTATGGAGGATTTATAAAAATAAAATTAAATGATAAAAAAATAAAAATAATGGTCCTGCTTGCTACCATAATTACTGCATGTATAGTGAGTTTTGTATTGTCTGTTTTGTACTAATTGGAGTCTTGATACTATCTTTATCTTAAATATTGATAAGACAAGGGGTTAGTAAGCCACCATGTAATTGAAATCCGGTCATTATCTGAGGCACCGTATGGAATTGAAATTTTCACAGATGACTGTAACTGTATCTACCTTGATATGTTTGCCCATGAATCTGTATTTCTTTGACAAAAACCAAAGTATACTACCTTTAACTTAAGAACAAAGAAAAAACGAAAAGCATAAAACCAGAAAAGTGTTACTTTTCGCTCTGCATCTAGAAATAGCTTTAGCTTATTAGTGAAATTGGGCGGGAAAAACTGACTTCTGAAATAACAGACGAAGGAGCATTATAAATGTAGGAGGTATATATAGGCCTACATGTGGCAACTTACACACAGGCGAGCAAGGCGCCAGACAGAAGACAAACCAAGTTTGAGACAAACAAAAATAATGGATAACAACCAAATGAATACATATGTAAAGGCAATATCGTACTTTGGTAAGTTTGGTTGTTGTCAAAGAAAAACAGACTCATGGGCAAAACTATCAAAGGTGATACAGTAGGCCTAACTGTCATCTGTGAAAATTTCAGTCCTATACGGGTGCCCACTTTTTGAGAAAACAGTGAAAAATCTTTTCTCTTTTATTTTCGATCTTTAAAGGTTGTATCATACTTTGGTTTTTGTCAAAGAAGTACAGATTCATGGGCCAAAAATATCAAGGAAGATACAGTCTCAGTCATCGGTGAAAATTTCAGTCCCATACGGTGCCCACTTTATGAGAAAATCGTGAAAACGCCCACAGTCTTGTCTCTTTTATTTTTGAACATTTAAAAGATCAAAAAGATTGTCGGTAGTTGTTTGACTAATTTCTGGATGAGTACACCATTTCAGGCGGAAAAATTGTAACTCATGGTTTCTACCACCGCCATCTTCATATCCTGTAAGTTATACGTAAATCTGTGAACATTTCTGTTTCTTATCAAAGTATGATACTATATACCTTTAAAAGATCAAAAATAATTTTGTTACTGGTATAGGCTCTTTTCTGGATAAATACAGCATTTGAGGCAGAAATATTTTAACGGTATGTTTCTATCATCACCATCTTTATACCCTTTAAGTTATAGGTAAATCTGCGAAGAAGTCTGTTTTGGTTTCTTACCAACTTATGATACTACCTGTAACAATCAGAACTCTGCAATTCCGCCTGGTGCCTTATAGCAACACACGCTCCTTATTTGGGCACAATGAGACCGAATGTTAGGATTCATCCGCTGATTTTCCCCAAGTACAGAAAGTTTATTTATTTTCTTAGCTCCAATGTTTGCTCAAATCGTGAGGGGGCGAACGGAAGAAATTTTAGGGAAAGCACCCAGGATTTTCCCCGTCAAAACAGCTGAGAGATTACTGGCGGCGATCACATTGTCCCGTCTGAGCGGTCTTCATGTGCTCGATTACATCCAAACACTTCACTCAAGGCAAAAAATAAACCTGGTCGTTCTTTTTTCTATGAAAAGGTTTACCTCATTCGTGAATTATGCGTATAAAAGAAATGATTCAGCTATTATTAATTGTCAATTGATTATTTCTGAACTGATGACGCAAACCTATACAACACAATAGAACAACAATAGCTCATTGTATGCAGTACAATTGGCGACCATGTGGTGAACAAAAGCATTTCTTTTTTTCAGATATCAAGTGCATGGGGAGTCTGGGCATATTTATTATACCAAAGCAATATTCTGATCGGTCATTAGTTAAAAAGATTTCACCACTACGGCAGGCAAAGGCTCAACGCGCCCCACCATGAATTTCTTGAGTACTTTTTGGCTGCTACTCACAGTATCTGTTGGGTGCTTCATTGTTTTATCAACTGGACAGGGTATGTTTTTATATTCATATCTGGTATTTAATTAGAAGGTCACAGAATTTATCAATACCAAAGTATATTATTTGGTTCTGGACTTTTGCAAAAACAATGTAAATCTGATTTTGTGTTAGGTTTACTATTGTTGTTTTTAGTAGTCTTTGGTATATTTGACTTTTTTTTTCTTTTTCCTTGAGTATTTAAATTTAAAAGTACTGAACTTTGTGCATGATTTGAATGTTTTGTGATATAATTGTCTATATTGTTTTATTAAGTTCTTTTTTTAAACATGCATTGGCACAGTTGTAGTTTTTAAGATTCGCTGCTTGAAACTGGCATAATTTGGCACATTGCTGGAGAAGAATATCAATTTTCACAAATTCTAACATAATTTGCAATTTTCTCACAAAAGAGGCTTTATTATGGTTATGTCACTCGGATGTTTTGTTTTTCTGGATAATTGGTAGAACATTTAGGCCCTACTTGTAGCAAATCATTATTTTTTTTCATTGAATGGGTCACACTGGATTCATTGTATGAAATTGTTTGATGTAATTTTCATACCCAAATCCAGTTTGCACTAGTTAGCCCTGCCAAGCTTATCCAGCATTTTCTGAGGGGAGTTGGAAGGATTGTGGAGTAGTTTGGTCGAAGATATTGATTCAACAAAATCGTTTTTGTCATAGCTAGGATGCACAGACCACACCCATTAGGACAGCTGTAAAAATATTAAATTTCTTTCAACTAATAATTTGTCATTGCTATTAATGATTTTTTTAGATGATTTTTTTTTGTCTGAGGGGATTATGCAAGTATGATTTGAATTATGCAAATTAGGCTTGCCCTTCACCGACATAGATGAGCACTCAGTGTTTTTTTTAGTGCACATGAACAAATCATGTGCTGGCTCAGGTGGGATTCGAACCCACAACCTCGGACCTCCTGCTTACTAGGCCACCAAGATAGCTAACAAATAATTGTATTTGCTAAAGCATCATTTTATTTTTACCCTTCTATTCTCTTTTCTTCTCTTTGCACATATATCACAGAGTGTGCAGTAAACCAATGCCCAGACGGTGCCAAATGTTTCCAAAGAAATGTACCCAACCAGCCAGACTATGTGTGTGAATGCACGAGGCCTCATTTTCATGGCTACAACTGTATGGAGACATCATGTAAGTTTTAATGCAATAACAGTATTATTTTACTAAAATTGTAATGATGATCTATTTGATAGATACACTAAATTTAGTGTTCCATCTTAGATTATCATTATTGAAAGGGTCTATTTAAAAATTTCATATTAATTTATTTGTTATTATTAATTTAAAAAGTAAACAAAGAAAAACAAATTCTGTCAGTTTCCCTTGTGGTTATTTGATGATTACATTAATTTAAACGCCATATCCTCTTTGAGTGATCCCCCATGTAGGCCTACCATTCCCAGGTTGCAGCATTGCTGCGCGTATCATTGAATTAAATGATCCTTGGGGTATGGCAGTGTGTTTGTGGTTTCATGGCTTCTGACTGCCAAACGAACAAAGATAATTGACTATTGGAATCACACCCAACTTGGGCTGGATGGACCATTTGGTAGAGCGCCTGTACGGTATTCAGGAGGTTGCCAGTTCGAATCCCGCTCCAGTCAATTTTTCTTTGTTCACTTTTCAAAGACTTTAAATTCAGTCAGTTTCCCTTGTGGTTATTTGATGATGTTATTAATTATTTGTTGTGTTGGAAATTCCCTCTCTATACAGTGAACAGGATTATTGAGACTTGCTTCGGTGATAGCTGCGCTACTGGGTCGTATTCATCGCCCAACTACCCAAGCCCTGGCTACGACAACAACGAGTCTCTCTTGGTCCTGATCTACATCCCACGAGCTACCCAGATCCGCTTCCATTTTGACTCCAACTTTGGCATCGAGAGAAGTTCCGGTGACGAGCTGTTTGTGGGCAGCGGGCTGTCTGTTCCCTTCACTTCCTTTCAACTAGGCAACCAGCTGAGACCCAGGCTGTTCTTCTTCGAGGGATACGGACCTCCCGAGCCGTTTGTCGTCTACAATGACACAGCTTTCATCTATTTCGTCAGTGATAGGTTGGTGCGATCTCCTGGGTTCCAGATCTTCTGGAATGCTACTGTCTCAGGTAAGGACTGATGCATCCTCTTCCATTGACACTTGTCATTACAGAAACCAGCCCAGTGGGTTTATCAGCACCTAAACAGTGTACATTACCACTTAACAAGCTATCATTTACTCTTAGCATGCTTCAGTGCTGATGTGATTACACCATGGACCCTGATTACACCAGCTGGGAGTGAAAATGTGGCTGTAATCTGCTTCAGGGGGGTTGTCTCAGTGGAAACACTGAGCGTGGTGCTTATGAATACAGATCCCAAAATCTGGGGGAGTGGCGAAAACCATAACAGACTGGACTCGTTTTTGTAATGTTTGAGGGAATTTGGTGTAGAAAGAGGTAAATAGTCACTAAAACCATAAAGATTGGTTTGATCTAACCTCTAGATCCAAACTTCGTTCGCTCCTTGTTTTACTAATTTCTGGATAAATACAAGTACCATATGTTTCTACCAGCGCCATCTTCATACCCTTAAAGTTAAATGTAAATCTGTGAATATTTCTGTTTGGGTTTGTTACCAATCCTGTACTGTACCTTTAATCCTCATTTCGTACTCTCTGATTGTTTGCCTCATTTGTCTATCTGTCTGACATCCCTCATCTTCCTGTGTCTTGCTAATGTCTTCTCTGTATATACTTCCCTTCCATTTGCAGATCCGCCTCCAACAACTCGAGGTATGTCGACTACTATCACATCAACAGGTCCAGTCACATCAACAGGGAGTGAATCACTCACTATCACATCAACAGGTCCAGTCAGTGAAGCTGCACATCCACAATCCGGTGTGGTTACCATGGTTTCTATCAGTTTTCTCCTTCTGACCCTCCATTTGCTGTAAGCTTCTTTTTTTTTCAAATAAGCATTTTTTTTTGTATATTTTTGTTTTTTAATTGCTTGACAAACTCATATTGCACTATTGATTAAAAATAAGTTATATAATATTGTTTTAGACTTTTAAGAGCTGTGATTAGAGATCTAGCATCTGTATTTTATCCTGCAAATTCTAGGGGTAGAAATTTGGGATTCACTTGCTGATGATTCCCTAAGTTCTTTTAACAATAACTTCATTATGAACTGTTCATAAGCCAACTGTTGATCAGTTGTTCTGAAAGATTTTGTGCAATCTTCAATTAAACTGTAATTCCTTGTAGAGTTTCATTTTACCTTGTAGAACTGAATTTTATACTTTTAATGTACCATGGCAAAAGACAAGTTTCTAGATCTGCACAAATTTGGGAAGGTGCTAAATAGATATGAAAAATTGGCAGTAGTTAAAAATGGATGTTTGAGTATGGT
The DNA here is from genome assembly GCA_963971285.1 of Astropecten irregularis. Lineage (NCBI taxonomy): Eukaryota > Metazoa > Echinodermata > Asteroidea > Paxillosida > Astropectinidae > Astropecten > Astropecten irregularis. The sequence goes on along the minus strand of OZ020256.1, from coordinate 14,464,798 downwards.
ATCTGGTTGAATGGTTCCGGAACAGAACATGTTAGGTCTGTCAGATGGGTTCTTTGTGGTCTGAGACACCAATCTGGATCAGAATTGATCAAGTCAATTTTGGGGAAAAAATGACAAAAACGATAAGGGGTACCCCTTGACATTTTTGCAATTTTTGATGAAAATCAAATGATCAAATTCTCCTCGCAGATGAGAAATAGACCTGATTTTGAACTAGAAATGGGTTCTTTGTGGTCTGAGACACCAATCTGGATGATTCGGAACACTTTGGGAAAAAAGTAAATTTTGGGCCAAAAATGACAAAAACGACAAAAAATCAAATGTTCTGAAATTGATTCAATTCTCCTCGCAGATGTGAAATAGACCTGTTTTTGACATAGAAATGAATTCTTTTTGGTCTGAGACACCAATCTGGATGATTTTGAACACTTTGGGAAAAAGTCTTTTTTTTGCAGAAAATTTACCAAAACGACAAGGGGTACTACCCCTTGCCATTTTTTCAATTTTTGATGAAAAATCAAATGTTCTGAAATTGATTAATTCTCCTCGCAGATGAGAAATAGACCTGTTTTTGAACAAGAAATTGGTTCTTTGTGGTCTGAGACACCAATCTGGATAATTCCGAACACTTTGGCGGGAAAAAGTAAATTTTGGGCCAAAATTGACAAAAACAAGAGCCCTTGCCATTTTTTCAATTTTTGATGAAAAATCAAATGTTCTGAAATTGATTCAATTCTCCTCGCAGATGAGAAATAGACCTGTTTTTGACATAAAAATGAATTCTTTGTGGTCTGGATGATTCGGAACACTTTGGGAAAAAGTAATTTTTTGGTCAAAATCGACAAAAACGACAAGGGCCCTTGCCATTTTCTCAGTTTTTGACAAAAAAATCAAATGTTCTGAAATTGATTCAATTCTCCTCGCAGATAAGAAATATACCTGTTTTTGACATAGAAATGGGTTCTATGTGGTCTGAGACACCAATCTGGATGATTCAGAACACTTTGGGAAAAGGTCAATTTTTGGCCAAAATTGACAAAAACGACAAGGGGTACCCCCCTTGCCATTTTTGATGAAAAAATCATCATGTGTGATTGATGGTAGCTATACGTATGAAGCCTGTGTGTGATTGATGGTAGCTATACGTATGAGGCATGTGTGTGACAGAGCTACCAAGTCTCACGCATTGTGCGTGAGACTCACGCATTAAGGTCCGTCTCACGATCTCACGCATGACACCCATATTTCTCACGCATCGGGACCCAACAAGGAAAAAAATAAAAAAGTAGCATTATTTGTATTGTTTCCCTTTTGTTTTTCAAAATAAATAAAAAAAGAGAAAAAGGTCACTTAAGTATGCACCAGATCGCACCATTAAGAGCTAAAAATTGAAAAAGCTCCCTACCATGGGAGGGGGGACACCCCCTCCCCCACTTGGTTGCTCTGCTTCCTCACTTTCGCGCATATGAGCGCGCTGAGACGCCGCGTCATTAAAATCTCACTCATGAAAATTTTTTGAACTTGGCATCTCTGGTGTGATTGATGATAGATATACGTATGAAGCTTGTCTGTGATTGATGATAGATATACGTATGAAGCTTGTGCGTGATTGATGATAGATATACGTATGAAGCTTGTCTGTGATTGATGATAGATATACGTATGAAGCTTGTCTGTGTGTGATTGATGATAGATATATGTATGAAGCTTGTCTGTGATTGATGATAGATATACGTATGAAGCTTGTCTGTGATTGATGATAGATATACGTATGAAGCTTGTGCGTGATTGATGCGTGCATGGTAGATGTACGTATGAAGCTTGTCTGTGATTGATGATAGATATACGTATGAAGCTTGTCTGTGATTGATGGTAGATATACGTATGAAGCTTGTATGTGATTGATGATAGATATACGTATGAAGCTTGTCTGTGATTGATGGTAGATGTACGTATGAAGCTTGTCTGTGATTGATGGTAGATATACGTGTGAAGCTTGTCTGTGATTGATGATAGATATACGTATGAAGCTTATCTGTGATTGATGATAGATATACGTATGAAGCTTGTCTGTGATTGATGGTAGATGTACGTATGAAGCTTGTCTGTGATTGATGGTAGATATACGTGTGAAGCTTGTCTGTGATTGATGATAGATATACGTATGAAGCTTGTCTGTGATTGATGGTAGATGTACGTGTGAAGCTTGTCTGTGATTGATGATAGATATACGTATGAAGCTTGTCTGTGATTGATGATAGATATACGTGTGAAGCTTAATTGTCTGTGATTGATGGTAGATGTACGTATGAAGCTTGTCTGTGATTGATGGTAGATATACGTGTGAAGCTTGTCTGTGATTGATGGTAGATATACGTGTGAAGCTTGTCTGTTATTGATGATAGATATACGTATGAAGCTTGTCTGTGATTGATGGTAGATGTACGTATGAAGCTTGTCTGTGATTGATGATAGATATACTTATGAAGCTTGTCTGTGATTGATGGTAGATATACGTGTGAAGCTTGTCTGTGATTGATGATAGATATACGTGTGAAGCTTGTCTGTGATTGATGGTAGATGTACGTGTGAAGCTTGTCTGTGATTGATGATAGATATACGTATGAAGCTTGTCTGTGATTGATGGTAGCTATACGTGTGAAGCTTGTCTGTGATTGATGATAGACATACGTATGAAGCTTGTCTGTGATTGATGGTAGCTATACGTGTGAAGCTTGTCTGTGATTGATGATAGATATACGTATGAAGCTTGTCTGTGATTGATGGTAGCTATACGTGTGAAGCTTGTCTGTGATTGATGATAGATATACGTATGAAGCTTAATTGTCTGTGATTGATGGTAGCTATACGTGTGAAGCTTGTCTGTGATTGATGATAGATATACGTATGAAGCTTGTCTGTGATTGATGGTAGATGTACGTATGAAGCTTGTCTGTGATTGATGGTAGATATACGTGTGAAGCTTGTCTGTGATTGATGATAGATATACGTATGAACTTTGTCTGTGATTGATGGTAGATGTACGTATGAAGCTTGTCTGTGAATATACGTATGAAGCTTGTCTGTGATTGATGGTAGATATACGTGTGAAGCTTGTATGTGATTGATGATAGATATACGTGTGAAGCTTGTCTGTGATTGATGGTAGATGTACGTATGAAGCTTGTCTGTGATTGATGATAGATATACGTATGAAGCTTGTCTGTGATTGGTGATAGATATACGTATGAAGCTTGTATGTGATTGATGATACATATACGTATGAAGCTTGTCTGTGATTGATGGTAGATGTACGTATGAAGCAATTGTGTGTGATTGATGATAGATATACGTATGAAGCTTGTCTGTGATTGATGATAGATATACGTATGAAGCTTGTCTGTGATTGATGATAGATATACGTATGAAGCTTGTCTGTGATTGATGATAGATATACGTATGAAGCTTGTCTGTGATTTATGGTAGTTGTACGTATGAAGCAATTGTGTGTGATTGATGATAGATATACGTATGAAGCTTGTCTGTGATTGATGGTAGATGTACGTATGAAGCTTGTCTGTGATTGATGATAGATATACGTATGAGGCCCGTGTGTGATTGATGATAGATATATGTATGAGGCCCGTGTGTGATTGATGATAGATATACGTATGAGGCCTGTGTGTGATTGATGGTAGCTATACATATGAAGCACGTGTGTGTGATTGATGGTAACTACATGTATACGTATGAAGCCTTTGTGTGATTGATGGTAGCTGTACCTTGTCATTTTGTTAATTTTCTGTAAAGCAGTACATAGCAGTATTAAAATTTATGATTCAAATAATGTATATTTCAGACTGAACTTATTCTTTACACTTTCACAAACCCATCACAACATTTCCATCACAAATGACTGACACAGGACTGTGGTGCTTGGTTATTTTAAAATGTATCTTTATTGGGCCAATCTTGGGCTCATTTAGCCCACAAAAGACAAGTTTCTAGATCTGCACAAATTTGGAAAGGTGCTAAATAGATATGAGAAACTGGCAGTAGTTAAAAATAAATGTTAAAGCACTACTTCATACTGGGGGAACTACTGGGGGAACTACCGGGGGGCACTACTTCATACTGGGGGAACTACTAGGGGAACTACCGGGGGGCACTACTTCATACTGGGGGAACTACTAGGGGGCACTACTCCATACTGGGGGAACTACTGGGGGAACTACAAGGGGGCACTACTCCATACTGGGGAACTACTGGGGGAACTACCGGGGGCACTACTCCATACTTTGGGAACTACTGGGGGAACTACTGGGGGAACTACTAGGGGGCACTACTCCATACTGGGGGAACTACCGGGGGAACTACCGGGGGGCACTACTTCATACTGGGGGAACTACCGGGGGAACTACCGGGGGCACTACTTCATACTGGGGAAAGGGGGTCCTATTCCATTTTTATGGAACGTTTTTATGAATACCAGCCATTGTATGGTTATTATTAGATTATCAATAACGATGGTTTCATAAAGAATATTTTCAGTCAGAACAACTTGAATTATATGCTACCTTATATTGTATATTGTTATTGTCAATAAAGATGGTGATTTTTAATACTGTTTCAGAAAGAATAAAACGAGTCTCTGTGAGTATTTCTTTAAAACAGTCGTAATTTTATTAAGAAATATGAACATCAAATAACCACAAGAAAAACGGACTGGAAAATTGATTTAAGTCATTGAAAAGTGAACATTTGACAGTGAAATTGGGATTCGAACCCACGATTGGTACAGCTACACTACACATCAGAAACGACAAATTATTGTACAATATATCAGTCGAAAAGCGTGTGTGATTGATGGTAGCTATACGTATGAATTAGCCTGTGTGTGATTGATGATAGATATATGTATGAATTAGCCTGTGTGTGATTGATGGTAGTTATACGTATGAGGCCTGTGTGTGATTGATGATAGATATACGTATGAAGCCTGTGTGTGATTGATGATAGATGTACGTATGAAGCCTGTGTGTGATTGATGATAGATATACGTATGAAGCCTGTGTGTGATTGATGATAGATATACGTATGAAGCTTGTGTGCGATTGATGATAGATATACGTATGAAGCTTGTGTGTGATTGATGATAGATATACGTATGAAGCTTGTCTGTGTTTGATGATAGATATACGTATGAAGCCTGTGTGTGATTGATGATAGATATACGTATGAAGCTTGTGTGCAATTGATGATAGATATACGTATGAAGCTTGTCTGTGATTGATGATAGATATACGTATGAAGCCTGTGTGTGATTGATGATAGATATACGTATGAAGCTTGTGTGCGATTGATGATAGATATACGTATATGAAGCTTGTGTGCGATTGATGATAGATATACGTATGAAGCTTGTCTGTGATTGATGATAGATATACGTATGAAGCCTGTGTGTGATTGATGATAGATATACGTATGAAGCTTGTGTGCAATTGATGATAGATATACGTATGAAGCTTGTCTGTGATTGAAGGTAGATATACGTATGACGCCTGTGTGTGATTGATGGTAGATCTTGTGTGCGATTGATGATAGATATGAAGCTTGTGGGTACCCCTTGCCATTTTTTAAATTTTTGATGAAAAATCAAATTTTCTGAAATTGATTCAATTCTCCTCACAGATGAGAAATAGACCTGTTTCATTCAACGAAAGTTCAGAGGAGCATAATGCAAGGAGAATTGAAATACATAATAAAGTAATACATGTACTGAACAATTAAAAGCAACTGTACTTGTTATTATAAGACTCATGCTTCTGCTTTCAATGAGCTTGTGTTTTGTCCGTTAATAGATCGGCAATAATTCCAAAGACGGCCTCCATTTTTTCACCAAATAAAACCGTCATGATGACAAGTTGTTTACAATACGTTGGAACGTGTATATTTGACTGAAACAGCCCAAATCTATCTGAAAAATACCATCAAAATTTGCAAGACTTTCCTCTTGGAGTATGTGTTACAAACAGCAAAAATGGAGGCCATCTGTGGAATAGTTTTACTCAAATGTTACTTAAAATGAATAGAAAGCTGAGAGCATTTGGCTAAAATTGCTCGAACTGAGGAACGGCTTCCCAGTTTCGCCTAAAACAAGATTTATTTCTGCTTGTGTTCTTTCAAATATGGTATATAATGTTATATTGGAAATTGAGAGGTTTAATTCATGCAAAACTTTCAAAACTGAGGTTTAACGGACAGAATTCCCCTTTTTTTGGTCCCGTCTGAACAAATGATACTCCACCTTATATTATGTGAGGAAACCAGAGCTTAGAATAATCACAAACAATGAAGTGAAACTGGTATTAAAAGTTCATTAAAATAGGCACAATACATCTGCCAAACTGAGGGAAAATGAACTACTTTCAATGACACGTTTAAATAACCGACTACATGTCATAAATATATAATAGCTCAATATTATATCTATTCTCTAATATTTACACAATATGTGATTTCGTCCCACTTTGAAACAATGGACAAATTCATAAAAATATATATTCTAATATAATGATATCTTTTATGTTTACTCCTATCTGTTCTACAGTCTGTGTACAGAATGCTATATAAACTTTAACATGCACTGAAGTATTTCACGTAAATACATTAAAGACCATATGCAATTGCAAAAATGAATTCTTGTTCTTTTTATTGTGTCGAACATATTATTGGAATGCCACATGTGTATTGAGTAACTGACCTTGGTTCGATTTCACCAAACTCATCGTAACTTACTATCGATCGTAGGACTTATACTTGCATTGCAGCCCTACGTAGGATATGATGGGTTATCCTTCGCAACTCGAGTTACGATTGATCGTAGGGCTTCATGAAATCCACCCTTGGATGCATATCTGGTGCCTTGTGGAGACCAAGCACAATAGGTTGAATATGTCTCCACAGGGAAATTCTATACAATTTGGACCTGCTTTTGAACTAGAAATGGGTTCTTTGTAGTCTGAGACACCAATCTGGATGATTCAGAACACTTTGGGAAAAAGTCAATTTTGGGCCAAAATTGATAAATCGACAAGCCGGCCTTGCCATTTTTCATTTTTTTATGAATCCATTTTTGATATTGTTTTTGATAGTGATAAATACCTTGGTCTTATTTTTTAGTACAGTACGTCTGAATGGCATGACATGTCTTGCTTTTTCACGTTGCCTGAGATTCTACGTCGTTCTTTCTGTCGATGGCTACCATCTGAAGTATGGGTAGTACCAACTGGAAAGCATCCTGGATGTAGGAGGTGCTGTTAGATGCCTGTCGGGATGGAAAATAAGCATGAAATCTGAGGATCTGTACGAAGGAAACAAGGCCTCTTTAGAAAAGGCAATCTCAATCGATGTTTGATCTATGAACCCATGGTATACACATGTACCATAAGAAAAGACAATTCAACAAATTATTATACAGAATACAGATAAATACTGTACCGGCACTCTTACCAACTGAGCTATCCAGCCCTATGTTGGTGGTGTCCTAATAATCAGTTATCTTTGTTCGTTTAGCAATCAGAAGCCATGAAACCATTCACATACCGCTATATCCCAAGGTACGCGCAGCATTAGCAATACTGCAACCTGAGAAACAGTACATGTGGGATCACTCAAAGAGGATACAGCTTTTTAATCAATACAATCATAAAAAAACAAGGGAAACGGACTGCAATAATTGGTAAGAGCTCCGGTACGTTATTCAGGAGGTCGGTGGTTTGATTTCCACTCCAGTAAATTTTTCCCTTTTGGTTATTTGATGATGAGGGAAATAAGATGAGAATTTCAGGGGAGATTACGACAATAACAATAATGGCTCCTCCCCCCTCCCCCCCACTAAGATGAGAGATCCGCAAGAGAGAAATGTTTTGCCCAAAGGACGTAAGCACCATCAGCCCGTGGCTGGATTCAAACCCACAATCTGTAGATTGACCACAAGACCTTGATTTTATACTGAAAGACTATAAAAAAGATTTGAGTTGTGTTTTGAAAGCCAAGATGTGAGTATCTAACCTCCAGGTAGATGTTTGTGATGAGCGGGTTGATGACATCAGAAGCCTCGACGTCTTCGCTGTTTGTAGCCTCCTGATTCAGACAATCGGCAAACTTGGCTGCTTGGTTACTAACTTCAGAGACAAGCACGCTGGTCAATCTATAGATTCAGGAATGAGAACATGAAAAATATTAACAAATTATATTGGTTTTTCTTTGACGGAGGGGATGCTTTAAAAATGACAAAAACGACAAGGGAAATTTTGATGAAAATCAAATGTTCTGAAATTGATTCAATTCTCCTCGCAGATGAGAAATACACCTATTTTTGACATAGAAATGGGTTCTTTGTGGTCTGAGACATCAATCTGGATGATTTGGAACACTTTGGGAAAAAGTAAATTTTTTGCCAAAAATGACAAAAACAACAAGGCCATTTTGTTCAATGTTTGATAAAAAATCAAATGATTCAATTCTCCGCGCAGATGAGCAATAGACCTGTTTTTGACATAGAAATGGGTTCTTTGTGGTCTGAGACACGAATCAGGATGATTTGGAAAACTTTGGGAAAAAGTCAATTTTTTGCCAAAAATGACAAAAACGACAAGGGGTACATTTTTTCAATTTTTGATGAAAATTCAAATGTTCTGAAATTGATTCAATTCTCCTCGCAGATGAGAAATAGACCTGTTTTTGAACCAGAAATGGGTTCTTTGTGGTCTGAGACACCAATCTGGATGATTCGGAACACTTTTGGAAAAAGTCAATTTTGGGCCAAAATTGACAAAAACGACAAGGGCCTTTTTTCAATTTTTGATGAAAAATCAAATGTTCTGAAATTGATTCAATTCTCCTCGCAGATGAGAAATAGACCTGTTCGTGAACTAGAAATGGGTTCTTAACTGCTTTTGCCATTGTTTACTGAGCATAACATTCACAAGGAGTCTTGGCTAGCCTACAGATTTTATTTACCAAGGTTTTTGGTAGCAGCTCTATGAAATTGGCCCCTGTTTGACTGCAGCAATAGTACAAGATTTAACTCGCAAATGGCTTATTGGTTGGTCACAGCACTGACCTCTGACACGCACCCTGACCCCACACCCCTCAATGTGTGAAACTTACTTGGAGAGACTGGTGGCTCGTTGTACGGGACTCTTGCTGTGTTCTTTGTCTTGGGGTAACAGCATCAGCTCGCACGCCTTGTGGAACTGCTCAATCACCCTGGAGGAGAACTCAGCCAGAGTTTCTATAGCTTTAATGTGCAGCTCCTGCAATGCAATTGAGACAGAGTTTACTCAAAACACTGTTTACGTACACTAGAATATCGTATCCATCAATGTATTCAAGTTTTCAAAGCTTGTAGGTATGGTAATCCCAATGTATTGTAGAAGAATCAGTTTTGTTTTGCTTGGAGTAACTCCTTCTGTAGAGATGGTGCAACAGTTCCGATTAACTGGGTCTCTTTTGTAAGGGGGATTAGGGCACACAATGGACCAGCAAAAGTTTGCAGGGCTGCTGCCCATGAAGATTCTTTTTTGGGAAAGCCAAATCAAAATCACCGGTAATGCCCTTCTCCCTTAATAATAGGAGGGCCTGACTTTTTGATCCTAGCAGAATCTCTCTCAAAGGCTAAATGACAAGAGGTCAAGAACATGCAAGTAAAGATACACATAAATGGATGAGAGGATCAGAACAAAAGGGGACAGAGTGACCAGGTAAACAGGGGAAGCACACAATATAAAGTTGGAGAAACCACAAAGAGAGGATAGAGGTGAGCAGGTGTGGAAGGGACAATGGGGTGTGTGGGGTAAGCAATTAGATCAAGGGTGGACACCAACAAATGTCCATGACCTTAGGGCTGCTAGATTAGTACAAAACCCTCCCTAACCAAAAACAATAGCAGAAGGGAGGAAGGGATAGAAACATGATTTGATCATCACTCAACCCAGCAGCCTACCTTGATGTCTTGCTTCTGACCAGCCTCCTGCTGTGACTTGCAGTCCATCAGCCACTCATGAGCACTCCTCTGAACCTGGTGGAGTAAAATCACCCAAATTACACAAAATTGAAAACATGTTTATCTTCGACCATCAAATTGTCTCCCTCCAGATAATCTGCGATTAGATTATAATGCTCACAGTATTTTTAAATCTATTCACTGGAGTTCTAAGATTCAAACTGTTTTCGGTCGTTGTTTTAATAATGTCTGGATAAATACAGCATTTTAGGCAGACATATCTTAACGTTATATTTCTACCAGCATCATCTTCATACCGTAAAAGTTATATGTAAATCTGTGAACATTTCTGTTTGGATAAATTACCAATCCTGTACTGTACCTATTTAACTCTTTATTTCATATTAGCAAGTCCGTATGTGGACTTCAACATGCATACAACATGTTGCATCCAATCCCTCTGAGCAAAATTTCTGGACAAACTTCTAAATGTATCTTTGGATGGTTAAAATGAGCCCTTAGGCATGAATCTTTCTTACCCTTTGCAGTTTATCAGGAGTTGACGCTATGCTGACTCCAAACAGATGTTCTGTAATCGCATTGACAAAATCTTGCTCACTTCCGGCTGTAAACAAGTTAAAAAAGCGTACAATTTGTCAATTACTGACCTTTGAACGGGAAACAAGAGCCTCCAAAATGTCCAAATGTTTAACTTGTCAGTTTACTATTACCGGCCAGGGGCCGATTTCACTAACGCTTTGCGATCATCGTAAAGCTGAAATCCATCGCTAAACGGAAAATTGCTATGCAAAGTAGAGATTGATTTCTGTTTAGCAATGGATTTGGGCTTTATGATGATCGCAAAGCGTTAGTGAAATCGGCCCCTGGTCCAATAGCGCTCCGCACTAATGACGTCACAAAATCCCCGGCTGTCAGACAAACATTGTCTCACACACGTAGTTTACATGGACGTGCACATCCACACACGTGCATGGTTGCAATGTTTGTCTGAGATCCGGTGCTATTTTTAGCGTAAGTGCAGAGCGCTATTTTGGTGTCTCACCTGCTTGCTCTTCAGACTCCAGGTCCTCCAGCTGGAAGGCATCCCTGATCTCAATCAACTCCGTCTTCAGACCCTGCAGGTCCTCGCCACTGCACATGCTCAGTGACCCCTGAACCTTGCTCTCGCTCTGGTTGCTGAGCATCTCCAGGGCTTCCAGGTGTGCCAGACCTATGGACAAGCAGTGAGGAGGACAATGTTACAAGAACAGAAATGAGAACAGATTCTCGTCCATTTCAAAATGTGGCAAACATATTCCTGGGGAATGACTGCGCTTGTTTCCAGAAAATAATCTATGATTACCTACCCCACCCTACCCCAATTCTAACAATTACAAAAATAAAAATAAATACCAGTCCACTCCCACCCAAACTTGCGACACCAATCACCTCATCTGCAACCAATTTAATCACTTCCAGGGGCAAATTCTTAAGATTTCACCTCTCTCTCGAGAAGACATCAAACTGATTTGTTTTGCATGTTTGTGATGGGCAGAGTGAATAGAAGAGACTCTGCAATTGTGTCAGAGAATGACATTGATTTATTCCAATCCCTACCTTGGTATTGATCAAAGAGTATGCCGAAGTGCGCCCTCTGTTGTTCTCTCTCTTCCTCCTCCAGTTGTGCCGCTGTCTCCGCCTCCTCTTTGGCATCTTTCAGGATCTAACAAACAAAGACCAAACCATTCAAGTTAATACCCTGTGACAATAGAGAGGTTTCGCAGCATCACGGATACCAATATGCCAACGGCTACAGTAACCGTTCGTATTTCTGTCACAGCCGGATGAAGGTTTTTTTGTATAATTCTGACGAATACCTCAGGAGGGCGCTAGGCATTTGTATGTTTTTGCGGTACGTGGCCTGGCATATCTGGTGTCAGCCGAGCCAGGGTTACGGCAATCTGTTGTCTGATTTTCAGTCCATTCCTCTCTTCTCTGATTACAAATTCCACACTACATCCATTGATGACACCACTAACGAAGACAGGGTGGAAAATTGCTGACTTTAAGGTAGTATCATACTTTGGTAGCATACCGAAACAGAAATCTTCACAGATTTACCTATAACCTACAGGGTATAAAGATGATGATGGTAGAAACATACCGTTAACATTTGTCTGCCTGAAATGCTGTATTAAAAATCTTGGGGGTGGCTCGGGAGGTGACGGAGGGATGAACATTTCAAGTGAGAATCTTGGCTTATTTTCACCCCAGCGTCGCCCCGGGGCCACCCCCGAGATTTGGTCGAGTGGGAAAAGGTCTATGGGGGTGGTTATTACATGAATAGTTTGCTTCTAAGATACCTCTGATAAATTGCCCTTCTGCCCCCTGCCGCTGCCCTTGACGGCACCATGATTGCCCTCCTGCAGGACGTCCATGGTCTTGCGGCCGATTGTCTCCAGTGCGTCCAGTCCCCCGGTGACCGTCTTACCGACCACACTGGTTATGGCTGTTGCCCCGAACGAGAGGAAGCCCTTCATGGCGGAGGGAGACTTTGACTGGTCAGCCTGGGCTGCTTCATCTGCAGAGGAAAAAAAACCCCAAAACTATGAAAGTAGTTCCTTTTTTTATGGCTCGTTCCAAAACAGCGAAATTCTACGTATATTTGATACACAAACGCTTCAACAAAATCTTTCTTTTTTTTTGTCTAAAAGTTATGGTGCTGACTTAAGTGAATGTCAGTTGATTTTGAAACATTGATAAAAATGTCAACTTGTTGGGAAGTGGATTGTGTTTTTTTGCTTGATTTTTAAGGACTGAGGATGCCCCACTAGCTAGCAAATGATCTTCGTTATTTTGGCCGGTCACACTGGCATCTGTCGATACCTTGTTTCTCTTCGCCTTTATCCTCAGTGACTTCTGCTTCCTTCTTGGTTGTTTCTTCATCATCAGCAGCATCTGCCTTCTCCTCCCCGTCTCCATCCTCTTCCTTGAGCTCTGCCCCATCCTCCTGCTTGTCAGAGGTCACTACGAACTGTTGCTCTCTCTTCTCTTGGTCGGTGAGCTCTTGCGGTTTGGGCAGACCAAGAGAGGTTTCAACATTTTCAATGACGGAGCTCAAACCGTGACCTTTGGATTAAAAACAAAAATAAATTAATTTAACAAAACCTAGAGGAAAGGAACTTAAATATTAGTTGGAATCGGCAATTAAAAAACCTGGCCAGGCCCAGGCCTTCAGGCCTGAACTCCTCCTCTTTAGCCCTGTGCTTGACTACAATAGAGATGCTTATAAAAACACTCAAGCCTGGCATCTGGATACTGTCATTGACCAATGTGGACTCAATCTATCAATCAGGTTAGTGCAGACGAACTAATGACAAACCAGGGAGCTTGAAAGTCGATAATGACCGAAGGCTAGGGATTACAGAAATGTAAGAGCAAAGGCAAAGTCCCGGTCTGGCCCAACTTTTCAGTGACTGGGCCCAACTAGCTTAAAGAGTTTCTCTCCCTAAAAAGGAATTTGGCAGATTTTGAAAAAAAGCATCAAACTGACTGTGCACCTACCCACTGCAGACACTGAAGATACAAAGGAAGAACCCCAGCCTCCCCAGCCCCAACCGCCTCCGCTGGCCTTCTTCTCTTGAGGCTGCTCCCCAGTCAGCCTCCCAAAGGCGCCAGAGAAGCTCTTCTCTCCACTCGAGTCCTCTGCATCAGGTTGTTTGGACGAGGAAGCATCGTCATCTGCAGCAGAAGACTCACTCTTTGTTTCGGCAATTACCTTTTGTCCTGCATCAGACAATGGTTCATCATCTTCTCGAGGATGTTTGCCTCTCTCCTCTCTTTCAGGGTCCTCGGATTTTGTCTCAGAAATTGGAACTTCAGTTTCTTCTGATGGTTCACCTTTTATCTCCTGAAGTTTTGAGGATGAATCGTCCTGACCCTTTGCATCTGAAGCCTCGGCGTCTGTTCTAGTATCAGGGTCTGACATCAAAGATTCTTTGACAGAAGGAGTTTGGTCAGCATTCTCATCGGCGGGTGACTGATGAGGGTCATCCTCCACAGTTTTGGCAGCCTCAGTTTTTGATTTGCACGCGTTTGGTTTGGCAATTTCTTCTTGTGGCTTGTGTTCGGAAGTGTCGTCTGAACTTTCCAATCCAGGTTTTCTAGACTGAGGGGAACTTGCAGCGACAGTGTCTGCATCGGGATGGGCAACATCCTTAGAATCCTTGTCTCCTTTCTCATCCAGCGCAGATGCTTTCTTCTTCTTCCCCTTCTTCCCTCTGGGCTTTTTGGCCGCCGTCTTCCCAGCACTCTTGGGCTCCTTCTCTGATGTGCCGTCCTTGGGATTTACGGCGACCGGTCCGTCGGGCTTCTCCTTAACCGTATGGGACGGAGGGGTCCCAATGTCTTCCTCACCAGCACTGTGGAATGTTTCTTCACCATCACTCTCTTTGTCAGCCATTGCTGCCTCTGTGAATCAACCCTCTTGTTCGATCTTTTTTACCCAACGATGCCTGCAATGATTTTAAGCAGATTAGCAAAAGCTGACATAAACAATTAACAATTTGGGGTCCAAAACAATTTTAGAACTCTTTGATCGAGGTTAGTGTGCTTAATTTAGTCCAAGGATTATTTTCAGACCCCCATAATTTCCCTCAAAAATCAAAGGCAAGCCCTGCCCTCTTTCCACAAATTAAAACTTGCCCCTAATAATAATGAGGACATCAAAAGTGGTCAACATATTTAGACCTGTAGTTTACTGTAGAAGCCATGTCTGAAAATAATCCTTGTGGGGCATTAGTGTCTTTTACGCCACCCATAAAGAAACTAGGTTTTTTTTTCACTGAAAATTGTTGAAATACCTATGTTCATTTTAGGGTTTACAGGACCCATGATTGAATAAATTTGCTTTAAGTAGGCCTAACAAATCTTATTTTGGAAAAGAACAAGCTACAGTACATCATGTTAATAAATACTGAAAATAATATGGGTGGCGTAAAAGACACTAACCCCTTGTGGACTAGAGCACACTAACCCCCTTTTATTTCTAGGTGTAGGTCTTTCATTCAAGCTCAAACCCACAAGCACACAGAATGGGCTAGTACTAGTACTAAGGGGGCCTTGTACTGTGTAGTATTTAGTAGGCCTATGCATATAATTATAAAAGTGAAAGTGTACGTTCGATCACGTGAATTTATTTTTGGTGAAGCACAGATGTTAACTTTTGGTAAAACAATGTTATGTTAGTTTGTTTCAGCCTATTTCATGGCAAGTGTTCCACAATTTATCGGATAAAGGTAGAGCAAATGAACGATTTACTTACCTCAAGTACACCTCGCGCTAGATAATCTATGCAATTAGAAAGTCTTCGGGAAACTGAAATTTGGCCACGTCAACACAGAACACGTTCCAGTAATACACGATGTAAACACCAGTTACTAAAAATACACACGGCTAGACAGCGCCCTCATCGGTCAAATCGTTAAAATCTAAAAATAGATCGCATAATTTCTGACCCCCATACCCATGTACATGTGTACCATGCTTATAAATACATGAACTGTATAAGCCCCCATGCAAAATAAAAATAGCCAAACTTAATGAAGAACAACAAAACATAAAGCAACTAAAAATGCTAACAAGTCTCATTAAAAGCTATAAAAAAAAGTATCTCTCCAACATGGAAAAAAGAATGACTCATAAAAAACATAACAATCACAATGCAGCCTATTAATTAATTCTGAGCATGATAAAACTTATTATTACAGACAAATCATCGTGATATTCATTTATTAATTTCTTCATTAATTGACTTGTTTGTTTATTTATTTATTTATCTATTTGACCCCACAGGCTCAAGAAGCAGCTGTAGAAGTAATTCAAAAGTTGTTTTTATGAGATTCTGAGAAATGAGGTATGGCAAATTAATGAGTTTTACATGATTTTGGGCTGATGGCTGAATTCTGAAGTTGTCAAAAATTAAAATTCATGAAAGAATTCATGAACTTTTTAATGTTTACCCATAATAAAGAATGAGAGTTGTTCATCAATCTTCCTTTGTTACCCAGTCTTGATGGAATGACGGTTTTGGAATGTTAACAGTGTCTTTTATCTAATTATCAGCATCTATAAGCATGAAATTTTTCAACTTCAGTTAAAGGTATAATGCATGATTGGTAAAGGTCACAGAACAGCACTCACACTTTGTCTGATCAAAAATATACATGAAATAATAAACCTGTGAAAATTTGAGCTCAATCAGAGATCTGAGTCACAAGAAAATATTGAGAACCTGACTCAATTTTTCTTATAAAACATAAAGAATGGTTTTGATCTTACCCTGAGATCAAAATAGTTTTCGGTATTTGTTTTACTAATTTCTGGATAAATGCACTTTTTCAGGCAGAAATATTTTAATGATATATTTCTACCAGCACCATCTTCATATCCTGAAAGTTATAAGTAAATCTGTGAACATTTCTGTTTGGGTATGTTACCAATCCTGTATTGTACCTAAAGGGCAATTTTAATGCCTACAAAATTATACATTATCACAGTGTGCCAATTGTAGGATCTGAACTGATATTTATTTGCAAACAACCAAAACAAACCTGAAGCAACAATCAGACAACTGAAAAAAATATTTGAAGACATGACTCAGTATTAAACTTTTTGTAAAATAATGCATTTATTTCAACCAAATGGCATATTTCCATATAGGATTTGTGTCTTAAAAACTGTTTTTACAAGTAAAACTGGAAAAAAAGAAAGAAATATATGTAAAAATATGTATTACCCTACATGGTACCTTAGGGAGACAATCCCATAGGGTCATGTACAATCATTACTTACTTATTTCTAAACATCCTCCAAACCAATGACTTGAAATTGACATATGTTCATATTGAGAGCATTCTCTGTCTTCTATTAACATTTAGACAGTAAAAAATATGTCTTTATTAAGGTATCTAAACATTAGGCCTAATGTCCGGTGTTTCCCTAAGGTCGAATTGATAGAAAACCTTGTCTCCTTAAAGGTCCGATCCAGGTGTATATTTTAAGGAAAATATAAAATAGAAAACAGAAACCGATGCCACAAAAGAAGTATCTTAATGTCAGATGTCCCAGAAAGCTTAGACAAATAAATATAATGCTAATGATGCAAAATGATTTCAAAGATGAAGGGTTTACGATGCTTGGTAAATAAAAGGGATATAAATTTTGTTACTAAAGAAATACGGATTCATTTCGCAAAATGTCAAGAAAGTTACAGTAACAGTCATCTGTGAAAATTTCAGTCCCATGCGGCGCCCACTTTTTGAGAAAACAGTGGAAAACGCTCCCAGTATTTTAAAATCTGTCACCGTTATTTTTGATCTTTTAAAGATCAAAACTGTTTTTTGGCCATTTGTTTTACTCTTTTCTGGATAAATACAGCATTTCGGGCAAACAAATGTTCACAGTTGTGTCTACTATCACCATCTTTATACCCAGTAAGTTATAGGTTAGTTATACATGTATCTTTGAAGATTTCTCGCAAAGTATGATAGTACCTTTAAATGCCAGTCTGAGATAACATTCAAGACAATTAAGGATGCACTTTATCTACCATACGCCATGAAGTGAATATCATAGGGTCTTTAAAGTAGTGCCATCTTCACTGTGATCTAGGCTGGATATCGTGACCCTATGGTAGAGGCTGTTGAGTAGTGACCTCTCTGGGATGTTGGGTGTGGGGTGGGTATCATGACCCTATGGTATAGGCTGTTGAGTAGTGACCCCTCTGGGATGCATTCTGTTCTTTCAGCTTATTGTACCACCGTGGAGGATCCTTGGAAGTCTGTTGGAGGAAATGAAAACAAAAACGGAGGGAAAATTAACATAATTTCATAATCATACAAATTTTACAAGTTGTTTGGCCTTTAGATGGGTTGTTAGAGACTGTTGGTGGTGACTTGTGTTCACTGGCCTGTTACTGACCAAATATTGTCCGTCATTATTCAGTCTCTAATTTCCTGCTGACCTGTCATGTGTCAACCGATGGACCTTCATTGTGCTACTATTGGCCTGTAATTGACCTACTAACAGTGTGCCAGAGGCCTTCGGTTGGCTTCTAACTGGCCTGCCGATCTCCTGTTATTGGCCTGTCATTTGCAATACATCAAATTGTTTGGCCCAAAGTTTGCATCTAGTTGGCCTCTCAATGTCACGTTGACCTGACAAGTTGATGGTCTGTTGCTGACATAGGGCGTTTACGAAATGGAGGCTCAGGCTCCGGCTCCAGCTCCATTTCTTGAACCCATACTGAAATAACGGGTATCAAAATAGAGGCTTCTGGCTGCAGTCCCAAAGTAGATTATCTACTTTGAAAAGGAAGACAGAGCTTCAGCTTCAATGGAAAACCACAACCTATATTTTCAGTATATGGATGTCAGAGCTGGAGCCTGAGCCTAAGCCGCCCTTTTGTAGACGCCCATTAATGACTTGTCGTCTGACGAAAACAGGACTATCACCTGGTTGTCCTTATCCGGCCATTTAACAATCATGGTTTACCAGAGAATCACTGTAAGCCCTCATAGTTCCCATCAATGGCACAAAACTGCAAGGACTTCCCGCGACCTGAATACTTACGAAGATGGTAGGATCGGGTTTGTAGGTGTTGGCACCCTGCACCCCGCTCGACTTGGACGTTTGCTTGTCTTTGGCCGCTGCGGGCTGCCTCCTAAGGGGGCTGGCCACCTTCTCGATGTGCACGGCGCTTGGATGTAAACCAGAGACACTTGGCTGGTAACGCTGGCTCAGACTCAGCACCACTTGCTTCATGACTGCCATTTCCTTGTGAACACAAAAATCATCAGAGTGATTGTATTGTCAATGGGTGCCATACCAAGAAAATTTGTAAAACAGGGGTCAATTTCATAGAGCTTCTTAAGCACAAAATTGGCTTAAGCATGGAAAGTCTTCCTTGATCAACCAGGATTATCAACCAAATTTCCATGTGATGTTTATTGCTTTTGACTTGTATTTGGCCATTGTTTGCTGAGCACAACAGTCACAAGGAGTTTCGGCTGGCATACTGATTTTATTGACCAAGGTTTTTGGTGCTTAAGCAAATTGTGGTGCTTAAGCAGCTCAATGAAATTGGCCCCTGGTCTGATTTTTTAAATTGTGATTTTGGTTATTTGGTATATAAATGGATTTTCGATTTTCAGTTATTTCATCATCTCTGTCACTCAAAAGACTGGTACAGTTTTCCAGGGGTCACTGGCTCGAATCCCACTCCAGTCAATTTTTCTTTGTTTATTAAAACATATGATATTAAAACATATTATATGAGACAGACTTTGGGTTGAAACTGAAATCTCCTAGAAAATGTTAAAAAACAGAAAGCATTCCATTTCTGACCGTACCTCTCTTTGATTGAGAAGTCGCTCCAAGTCGGCAGACATCTGATTCCTGGCTTGCGTCAACTCTTCTCTTTCTTGCTTTAACCTCCTGCAGCAAGACCAAATATAAAAAACAAAAAACATCAACAATATGAACTGAAATCATAATTGATAAATATTTTGTTTTATTTACAAGAGAGGGTCAATTTATGATGTATTCATGGATTAAATATTATGGAAAATGAATTCGGGCCCCACGCTGTGCACTTACAAAGCAGTTCTGTAACTCGAAGGAGCACAACTATGAAGAACTGGAAAAAAAACCTATGAAGAACTGAAAAAAAAACCTATGAAGAACTGGAAAAAAACCTATGAAGAACTGGAAAAAAACTTTGAAGAACTGGAAAAAAACTTTGAAGAACTGGAAAAAAACCTATGAAGAGCTGGCAAAAACTTTGAAGAACTGGAAAAAACTATGAAGAACTGGAAAACCTACGGAGAGCTGGCAAATACTTAGAAGAGCTGGAAAAAATATGAAGAACTGGAAAAAACTCTGAAGAACTGAAAAAATAAAACTATGATGAACTATGGAAACTGAAAAAAAAAAAAAAATAAACAATGTAAACCTGGAAAAAACTATTTAGAACTTACAAAAAATATTAAGACATGATTATGAAAAACTGGAAAAAACCTATGAAGAACCGGAAAAAACTATGAGAAACTGAAAAAAAAATATGAAGAACTGGAAAAAAAACTATGTAAAGCAGGAAAAAATATGAAGAATTGTAAAAACTATTAAGACATGGAAAACACTATGAAGAACTGGAAAAAACTATGAAAAACTGGAGAAGAAATATGGGAAGTGGAACTTGTGAAGAAGAGAATACTCTCGTACAAAGACATATTCTTAAAAAACTTTCAGAACAAAAGTGATGCAATTCGTTTTTCATAATTTTATTGTTCTGCACAAGGCACACACTAGTACAAGTTCCACAATTGTAACACAAAGTTAAAGTGCATTTATGGTGACAAAAGACTCTTAATTCAAATAATAAAATATTTATATAACTTATATACTTATATATAATTCAATACTAATATCTGAAAACAAAAACACATTTCGTATTAATAATTTTAAATTTATAATGACTCAGATGAGAAAATCACAAAAACCACCAAAAATACATCAATTATCTATCCTATTATCAGTTACGAAAACAGTTATTAACAAATACCAGATGGCTTAATAAATCAATTAATGGCAATTTTTCACACATGGTACAGAGTTGTTATTGACATATGCAACAGTACTGAGTATAAATTTGGCTGCATGCGTGAGTCCATCTGTTCATTTCAGTACATTCACTACAAAATGGCTGCTGATATTCAGGGCAGAGCCTTTTAATGGCTGGAGTGTATTCATGGCAACAGCACACCGAAAGTTACCGATATTTTGACAGGGGATGGCGTCTGGTCATAAACAGGATATCGTCACTTTTAATTAGCTCAGGTGAAGAAATGCCATGATCCCATCTACAATTATCTGACAATTAAATGATACCTTCTCGTTAACGATCAACAGCAAATATCATACGTGTCTAGCATCACCTATTGTGCATCACCTTAGCTGCCAATCATAGTTTTCAACCAACTCAAAATTTCAATAAAGCAGCCATTTTGTATGGCCATTGTGAAAATAGAATAACAATACTGTACATAAATTCTAATTGGTACGTTACACAATTTACAATTATCTTCCTAGAGACCAGAACTGATCAGTATATACAAAAAATAAGTTTCCTTGTCATTTTTTTTTTTTACATCCGACTCTTCTCTGATTTGAAGTCTGTTGATAGAAATGTATGATAACACTGCCCTCTAACATCTGGAACATGCTAACTACATCACAAAAATGTATCATTTATAAGTCAAACCACAAGAAGTTGGATGAAAAAAACAATACAATTAGATAACGCATTAAATATACTGTAATGTGTTCAAAGCTGTCTTGAGTAGCATCCAAAATAATTTATGAAAAAAGCATTTCACATGAATTTCTGATATTTCCCAATTAATGTTAGTGACATGATAACATTCAACCAGCTACTGAAGAACGAAACCAGTTTCTTGCAATGACAGCAAACCTCAGATGCACACCACCTTAGACATAGATTTGTCATCCTATGAATGTCAGTGACAACATGAGGATACCAAGCTGTGTAGTGCTTGTCAAAGCTCCCTGTTCCTCCAGTAATAAATGACAATATTCAACCAGCTACTGAAGAACAAAACCAGTTTGTGCAATGACAGCAAACCTCAGATGCACAACACCTTAGACATAGATTTGTCATCCTATGAATGTCTGTGACAGCATGAGGATACCAAGCTGTGTAGTGCTTGTCGGAGCTCCCTGTTCCTCCAGTAATAAATGACAACATTCAACCAGCTACTGAAGAACAAAACCAGTTTGTGTAATGACAGCAAACCTCAGATGCACACCACCTTAGACATAGATTTGTCATCCCATGAATGTCAGTGACAGCATGAAGATACCAAGTTGTGCAGTGCTTGTCGGAGCTTCCTGTTCCTCCAGTAATAAATGACAACATTCAACCAGCTACTGAAGAAGAAACCAGTTTCTTGCAATGACAGCAAACCTCAGATGCACACCACCTTAGACGTAGATTTGTCATCCCATGAATGTCAGTGACAGCATGAGGATACCAAGCTGTGTAGTGCTTGTCGGAGCTCCCTGTTCCTCCAGTAATAAATAACGACATTCAGCCAACAGTTTGTGAAGTACATAACTTGGGTAAAACTTGTCAGAAATACAGAGGCATGTCCTATCTTTGATGATATCCCAAACCCAATGACTGTGGGGATCCAGCAGAGAAGCAGAGTTCCTGTGATGATGACGACCGTTGTAGCTGACTTTGTACTGATTCTCTGTGGAGCATTCTGTCCATCTACAGGGTTGCCAATCTGATGCTGTGCAGCGATGCGCCTTGCCTGATCATGAGATACTTTAAGAATGTTTGCGTAAAGTATCAATATGAGCACAAGTACAATTACCACATAGAAGACGAATAAATAAAACCAATAAACATACCCATAAAAGCAGAAACTGATAAAAAGTACTTCAACTTCTAAAGGTGGCAATATATCATGAGACATAGTTATATTCAAAGAAAGGCATACTGTCCATTTGATAGCAATGATAATTTTGGCTCTTTTTGGTGTCATCAGACTTGGGTAACGTAGTGAGTGGATGATAGCGATATAACGATCAACTGACAACAGGAGAAGCGAGGAGACATTCAATGTTAGAAGCAGTGGGCTTGCAACAGCTGTGATCCAGCAAACAACATCTCCCAACACCCATCGCTGAGCTATGTAAGAAGTCAAATGCGGCAATCCAGAGAAAATCCCAGAGCAGATATCAGCAAAAGTGAGT
Source organism: Astropecten irregularis (assembly GCA_963971285.1). NCBI lineage: Eukaryota > Metazoa > Echinodermata > Asteroidea > Paxillosida > Astropectinidae > Astropecten > Astropecten irregularis. Next base: position 14,441,949 of record OZ020256.1, on the reverse strand, counting down.
GAGGCCATGAACATCTTGGTGGTCTCGTGGATGCCACGGACTCGACGGAGTGCAACAAGACTCAACGGATTCAGAACAAGAGTCAGAACAAGTGTCAGAGTCATCCAAACACACGAGAAGATCTTGATTCCATCTGATGGCGCGTGTGCTTCAAGCAACGCTGTGTCTGTTGCATTCATTGTTGCGTTCATTGTTACTCTCTTGATGTTCCAAGTCCTGATGGAGAATATGCTTCAAAAATGCCCAGTGCCTCTCACCAAATGATCCTGTCAGTGTGCATTAACCTTTGCAGTGAAAACTCATGAACAGCTTACTTGATATACAGTGTAGGCAGAGTGAATCTTACAAGAGGCAAGTGGTCCTGATACATGGAACAGAACTGAGTATAAATTTGGCTGCGTGCGTGAGTCCATCTGTTAATTTGTACGTTTGCTGCAAAATGGCTGATGATAATAGGCAGAGCCTTATAATGGCTGGAGTGTATCCATGGCAACAGCACGCCAAAAGTTACCGATATTTTGACAGGGGATGGAGTCTGGTCATAAACAGGATATCGACACCTTTAATTAGCCCAAGTGAAGAAATGCCATGATCTCATCTACAATTATCTGACAATTAAATGATACCTTCTCGTTAACGATCTACAGCAAATATCAAACGTGTTTAGTATCACCTATTGTGCATCAACTTGGCTGAGAATCATCATTTTCAACCAACTCATAATTTCAATAAAGCAGCCAATTTGCGTGGCCATTGTGAAAATAGAATTAAAATATATTAATTGGTACGATATACAATTTACAATTACAAGTCCACAAAATATTGATGTCACAACAATATAATTCATTTATAAGGCATAAGAATTCTGATAAAATAGCAATATAATTAGATAACACATTCATTTATGCTGTGATGTGAAGCCATCTTGAGTAGCATCCAAAATTATTAATGAAAAAACCTCTGCATTTCTCATGATTTTTCTGATACTTCCCCAAAATGTTGTTTTGAATGAACTTGCACAATTATTTACGAAAAATGAGATAGCTTCATCTATTGATGAACATTTTTTAAAAAGAAACATCGCTGCAAGTACCAGTAAATAATGCAAATTTCTTTCTAGGTTTTAGTAAGAGTATGAAGTAAATTATGTAAATGTAAGTATGTACACATGTATAATTAAATTCTAGTATAGAGGACGTGCTCTCACGTGATCAGGAAGCCATTTTGGACGGCAACGCTGAACCCGTGTATAATGCACGTACGTACTGTGAATACATGCAACCCACATGCGTTCGCGTAGCTTGCAAATCAACCGGACGCTCACACAGAAGTGCGTGCATATGATGCTGCTGCGCACGCGTACGCGTGCCGTCCAAAATGGCCGATAAGCTGTCAAGTGACGTCACGTGAACGCTCTCTATTGCTCAATCAAAACAGGGGTAAGATTACTAAAAAGGCCTTTTCCCACTAGAACGCTCATACTCAGGGTGAAAATTTCAACCCTGTTCCCGAGCAGAGTTGAACTAACCCTGAAGAAAAGGCAATCTCGGGGGGTGGCTCAGGTGTGGCTCGGGGGTGACGGAGGGGTGAACATTTCAAGTGGGAATCGTGGCTAGTTACATCCCTGCGGCGCCCCGAGGCCACCCCCGAGATTGGTCAAGTGGGAAAAGGCCTTAAGGTTGTTTCAGGGATGTGAGTGGCTACAACACCAAGTAAAAAATCAAAAAAATTTAAAAGTTCCGACACTTTTGCACAGAGCAGGTGTACACAAAAAAGCTGAAATTCTGAATACAATTTTTTAAACAAAAAGATCTGAAATCAGATTTAAATCTGAACTCTCACATTCCTGATTGTTTACAGAAGCTGTCACGTCCAAAACACAATTTTTAAACAAAAAGATCTAAAATCAGATTTAAATCTAAACTCTCACATCCCTGATTGTTTACAGAAGATGTCACGTCCAAAACACAATTTTTCAATAACACTCCTCTGTCAAGCTAATTTAAATAATTCTAATTACTACGCATTGTCTTACACTTTCACTCATACTAATTCATTATCAATAGGAATGCAAATTATTCTTACTTATTTTTTTGTTTTCCAACCAAAAAAAAAAGACTCCTTTTTTTGGTTGACAATATTCTGATAAACATTTGCCTGTTCAGTGGTACCCGACACATATAAATTTAAGTTTTCGAATTTTTTTATTAAAACATGGGATATCAAGCTAGGTCTCTTCTATAAGAAAATGTGAAGACTGTTTGCCAACTGAGCTCCATGTCATAAGAGAATTGTAGGCCTTCAAAGTGCCATTAAGCCAAATGGTATCCAAACACCAGAGTCTTATCACTTGTATTGGTAAACAAGAATAAAATGAAAAGTATTCGAAATTTGGACCAGCGATAAAACATCAATCGTTTAAATTTTTTTTCTGGTAAACAAGAATAAAATGACAACTCACTTTAAAATAGAGATAAAAGATACACAACAATGCAGGTCTGAGGATAACGTTTGTCATCTATTGTGCCATGCAAATATACAGTTACACAGTTTAATAAAGCACTGAGAACGCACTGTTCAACTGACCATCCTCTGCAATAATGCAGCTCCTTGTTAGTCAATGTTTGGGGCAGATTCCAACCAGTGCAGTGACAACATTAAGCCAGCAAATGAAGAAGAACCCAGATGCTCACAATGACAGCAAACCTCAGATGCACACCACCTTAGACATAGATTTGTCATCCTATGAATGTCAGTGGCAGCATGAGGATACCAAGCTGTGTAGTGCTTGTCGGAGCTCCCTGTTCCTCCAGTAATAAATGACAACATTCAACCAGCTACTGAAGAACGAAACCAGTTTCTTGCAATGACAGCAAACCTCAGATGCACACCACCTTAGACATAGATTTGTCATCCTATGAATGTCAGTGACAGCATGAGGATATCAAGCTGTGTAGTGCTTGTCGGAGCTCCCTGTTCCTCCAGTAATAAATGACAACATTCAACCAGCTACTGAAGAAGAAACCAGTTTCTTGCAATGACAGTAAACCTCAGATGCACACCACCTTAGACATAGATTTGTCATCCTATGAATGTCAGTGACAGCATGAGGATACCAAGCTGTGTAGTGCTTGTCGGAGCTCCCTGTTCCTCCAGTAATAAATGACAACATTCAGCCAATTGTTTGTTCCATAAATAACTTCTATGACAAGTAATGCATTAAGAGAGTACCATACATTGTGTAATAATAACACAAAGATAATGGATATAGGGATCCAGCAGACAACCAGAGTTCCTGTGATGATGACTACCGTTGTAGCTGACTTTGTACTGATTCTCTGTGGAGCATTCTGTCCATCTACAGGGTTGCCAATCTGATGATGTGCAGCGATGCGCCTTGCCTGATCACGAGATACTTTAAGAATATGAACATAAAGTATCAGGATAAGTCCAAGTACAATCGCCATGTAGGAGACAAAAATATACACCCAAAAACGATATGTATCAAAGCAAAACAAAGTATTAATTTTTCCAGCTTCTAAAGGTAGAAATATGCCATGCACAATTGTATTCAAAGTAAGGCATACTGTCCACTTGATAGCAATAATGATTTTGGCTCTTGTTGGTGTCATCAGACTTGGGTAACGTATTGAGTGGATGATAGCGATATAACGATCAACTGACAACAGGAGAAGCGAGAAGACATTCAATGTTAGAAGCACTGACGTTACAATGTTTGTGATCCAGCACATAACATCTCCCAACACCCATTGCTGTCCTATGTAAGTAGTCAAATGCGGCAATCCAATGAAAATTCCAGTGCAGATATCAGCAATAGTGAGTGAGGCCATGAACATCTTGGTGGTCTCTTGGATGCCACGGGCTCGACGGAGTGCAACGAGACACAACGGATTCAGAATGAGAATCAAAACAACTATGAAAGTCATCAAAACACAGAGGAAGATCGTGATTCCATCTGACCCATGTGCTTCAAACATCCATATGTCTGTCAGTGTTGCATTCATTGTTGCATTCATTGTCACGTTCATTGTTGCTCTCTTGATGTTCCAAGTCCTGATGGAGAATATGCTTCAAAATGTCCAGTGCCTCGCACCAAGTGATCCTGCGCTTTAACCTTTGCAGTGAAAACTCATGAACAGCTTACCTGATACAAGCAGAGTGAATCTTACAAGAGGTAAGTGGTTCAGACACACATGCAACAGTACTGAGTTTAAATTTGGCTGCGTGCGTGGGTCCAACTGTTAATTTCAGTGCGTTCACTGGAAAATGGCTGCTGATATTCAGGGCAGAGCCTTATAATGGCTAGAGTGTATTCATGGAAACAGTATACAAACAACCACCGAGATTTTGACCGACAATTGATTTTCTTTAAATATGAATTCGAGCATGAATAATGAAACTGTTCATTTCCGTACGTTCACTGCAACAAGGCTGCTGATATTCAAGCCAGCTGGAGTGTATCCATGGCAACCGAACATAAACAACCACCGACATTTTGACCAGGAATTGATTCTTCTTTTTTTAAAATATGAATTCGAGCATGAATCTAACTGTTCACTTCCGTACGTTCACTGCAACAAGGCTGCTGATATTCAAGCAAGCTGGAGTGTATCCATGGCAACCGAACACAAACAACCACCGACATTTTGACCAGGAATTGATTCTTCTTTTTTTAAAATATGAATTCGAGCATGAATCTAACTGTTCACTTCCGTACGTTCACTGCAACAAGGCTGCTGATATTCAAGCAAGCTGGAGTGTATCCATGGCAACTGTGACTATACCAATAGTTTGACGGGGGATGTTTATGTTATTATAGATGTATGAATAAAATTAGGTTTAAGATTATGAAACGTTAAAAGGTTATGTGACAGCTTCATTTCATGAAGGTTGTTTTGAATTCCTTTTCTCTGGGCTTGATTAACAATTTGATTGCTCCTTTTTGTTAATACTGTAAACAAAAAAATATTGGATGTGTCTAGCATCACCTATTTTGAAATACCTTGGCAGTGTACATGTACATGTATATGTACAATATCACCTTTTTCCAATATGTTGTTAGCAATGGCGTTGGCAAGATAAAGTTTATGAGCATGAAACTTTTTATAGAGTGGTTTGAACACCAAATGAACTGTGTCTGGTAGTATCCATTTCCATACCGAAACTCACTAAATGTAAATTGGAGTGATTATGTCAGTATTATTAACAATTAGGTTGAGCAATTAGCAATTAGGTTGTATGTCATCCTTCAAGACTTTGAACATCGTCAAACAGTGAACACATTCATGGCAGCTGAATTCTTACAATTCAAATAATGTCAAAACAATTTGCAGTGGACTGATAGATTAGGCACGAGGGTTTATTACGGTACCCCATTATAGTTGATGTTCAAATGCGCCACATTTGGCAGCACATATTACAGCTGACAGAAGGAAATCTTGCTGTCCTGATGGTTGCAAAAACGGCTCAGTACAGAAAGACTGGGTTGGTATGCGACAGAAGATTATGTTTGTGTGTCCATCAGCTCACTTTGGCACAATCATCACGTTAGTGACAGCATGAGGATACCAAGCTGTGTAGTGCTTGTCGGAGCTCCCTGTTCCTCCAGTAATAAATGACAACATTCAACCAGCTACTGAAGAAGAAACCAGTTTCTTGCAATGACAGCAAACCTCAGATGCACACCACTTTAGACATAGATTTGTCGTCCTATGAATGTCAGTGACAGCATGAGGATACCAAGCTGTGTAGTGCTTGTCGGAGCTCCCTATTCCTCCAGTAATAAATGACAACATTCAGCCAACTGTTTGTAAAATATATAACTTCTACGAAAAGTATTGCACTTCCTTCGTCTAATGCTATAACAAACATAATGAACGTAGGGATATAGCAGAGAACCACAGTTCCTGTGATGATGACGACCGTTGTAGCTGACTTTGTACTGATTCTCTGTGGAGCATTCTGTCCATCTACAGGGTTGCCAATCTGATGCTGTGCAGCGATGCGCCTTGCCTGATCACGGGATACATTAAGTATGTGTGCATAAAGTATCAGGATAAGTCCAAGTACAATTGACATGTAGAAGACGAATATATACATCCAATATACGTATGCATGAAAGCAAAAATTATTATAAATTGCTTCATTATCTAAAGGTAGAAATATGCCATACAGAATTATATTCACAGAAAGGCATACTGTCCATTTGATAGCAATAATGATTTTGGCTCTTGTTGGTGTCATCAGACTTGGGTAATGTAGTGAGTGGATGATAGCGATATAACGATCAACTGACAACAGGAGAAGCGAGGAGACATTTAGAGTTAGAAACACTGGGCTTGCAATGTTTGTGAACCAGCACAGAACATCTCCCAACACCCATCGTTCAAGTATGTAAGTAGTCAAACGTGGCAATCCAACAAAAATCCCAGTGCAGATATCAGCAATAGTGAGTGAGGCCATGAACATCTTGGTGGTCTCTTGGATGTCACGGGCTCGACGGAGTGCAACAAGACTCAATGGATTCAGAATGAGAATCAGAACAAGCGTCAGAGTCATCCAAACATACAAGAAGATTGTAATTCCGCCTGGCCCGTGTGTTTTAAGCATAGCTATGTCTGTTGCATTCATTGTCGCATTCATTGTTGCATTCGTTGTCGCGATCATTGTTGCTCTATTGCCTCAAGTCCTGATGAAGATATAATTGCTTCAAAAATGTCCAGTGCCTCTCAACAAGTGATCCAGCGCTTCAATCTTTGCAGTGAAAACTCATGAAGAGCTTACTTGAAATAAGCAAGAGGCAAGTGGTTCAGATACATAAATTATAAATATACGTGCATGAATCAATCTGTTCATTTCCGTACGTTCAATACAACATGGCTGCTGATATTTACGGCAGAGCCTTTTAACTGAAGGACTGCTGGTGTATCCATGGCAACAGTACACTGACAACTAACGTATTTCCACTGGCAATGGCTTTTTTTTTTAATGTGAATTTGAGCATGAATCAATTGTATCATTTCCGCTTGTTCAATACCAAAAGGCTGCTGACATTCACGGCAACTGGAGAGTATCTATGGCAACAGTACACAGACTACCAATATTTTGACAGGGAATGCAGTTTTATTTTCGTTATATAAATAAGATCAAGTTTATGCGACTGAAACTTCACACAGGGTACATGTCAGCTTCATTTCATAAATGTTGCTTTGACTGACTTTCCCCTGGGCTTAATTGACAATTTAATTGCCCCTTTTTGTCTACTGTCAACAACAACATTTAATGCATCCATTGGCTGTCACTCATGATTTTCAACCGCCTTCCTTTTTATTTTCATTATCCCCATTATTGCTTATTTTGTTAGCAATGGTGTCGTACAGATAAAGTTTATGAGCATGGAACTTTCTATAGATGTGACTTGGGCACCAAATGAATTGTGTCTGGTGGTATCCATTCCTATGCCAAGTTCACTACATGTAAATGGAGTGATTATGTGATTCTCATTGGCAAATAGGTTGAATGTCATCCTACATGAATTTGTATATTGACGATCAATGACCACTTTCATGGCAGCTGAGATCTTACAATTCAAATGGTGTCAGGGACCAATTTGCAGTGGATGTATACATTCGTCATAAGGATTTTATCACGGTACCCCATTATAGTTGATGTTAATATGCGGCACATTTGGCAGCACGCATTACAGCTGACAGAAGGAAATCTTGCTGTCCTGATGGTTGCAAAAACGGCTCAGTACAGAAAGACTGGGTTGGTATGCGACAGAAGATTATGTTTGTGTGTCCATCAGCTCACTTTGGCACAATCATCACGTTAGTGACAGCATGAGGATACCAAGCTGTGTAGTGCTTGTCGGAGCTCCCTGTTCCTCCAGTAATAAATGACGATATTCAGCCAGCTACTGAAGAAGAAACCAGTTTCTTGCAATGACAGCAAACCTCAGATGCACACCACCTTAGACATAGATTTGTCATCCTATGAATGTCAGTGACAGCATGAGGATACCAAGCTGTGTAGTGCTTGTCGGAGCTCCCTGTTCCTCCAGTAATAAATGACAACATTCAGCCAACTATTTGTATAATATATAACTTCTACGAAAAGTATAATAATAGAAGGGCTACTTCCTTTGCCTAATGCTAATGTAAACAAAATGAACGTAGGGATCCAGCAGAGAACCACAGTTCCCATGATGATGACGACCGTAGTAGCTGACTTTGTACTGATTCTCTGTGGAGCATTCTGTCCATCTACAGGGTTGCCAATCTGATGCTGTGCAGCGATGCGCCTTGCCTGATCACGGGATACTTTAAGAATGTGTGCATAAAGTATCAGGATAAGTCCAAGTACAATTGCCACATAGAAAACGTATATCTTTGAACAAAACATACACGCAAAAATGCAGAAAGTGCTATGAGGGGCTTCATTTTCTACAGATGAAAATGTTCCAAACAGAATTATATTCCAAGTAAGGCATACTGTCCATTTGATAGCAATCATGATTTTGGCTCTTATTGGTGTCATCAGACTTGGGTAACGTAGTGAGTGGATGATAGCAATATAACGATCAACTGACAACAGGAGAAGCGAGGAGACATTCAGTGTTAGAATGACTGGGATTGCAAAAGCTGTGATCCAGCACAGAGCATCTCCTAACACCCACTGATGACCTATGTAAGAAGTCAAATGCGGCAATCCAGAGAAAATCCCAGAGCAGATATCAGCAACAGTGAGTGAGGCCATGAACATCTTGGTGGTCTCGTGGATGCCACGGGCTCGACGGAGTGCAACAAGACTCAACGGATTCAGAATGAGAATCAGAGCAAGCGTCAGAGTCAACCAAACACACAAGAAGATCATGATTCCATCTGGCCCATGTGCTTCAAGCATTGCTGTGTCTGTTGCATTCATTGTATTCATTGTCACGTTCAGTTGTGCATTCATTGTTACTCTCTTGATGTTCCAAGTCCAGATGGTGAATATGCTTCAAAAATGTCCAGTGGCTCTCACCAAGTGATCTTGTGCTTTAACCTTTTCAGTGAAAACTCATGAACAGCTTATATTACTTGATATAAGCAGAGTGAATCTTTCAAGAGGCAAGTAGTTCACTACAGATACATAAATTATAAATATGCATGCATGAATCAATCTGTTCATTTCCATATGTTCAATACAACATGGCTGCTGATATTTACAACAGAGCCTTATAACTGCCGGACCGCTGACCACATCCATGGCAACAGTACATCAACAACTAACGTATTTTGACTGGCAATGGCTTTTTTTTTTAAATGTGAATTTGAGCATGAATCAATCGTATCATTTACGCATGTTCAATACCAAAAGGCTGCTGACATTCACAGCAACCGGAGAGTATCTATGGCAACAGTACACAGACTACCAATATTTGGACAGGGGATGCAGTTTTCTTTTTGTTATATAAATAAGATCAAGTTTATGTGACTGAAATTTCACAAAGGGTACGTGGCGTCACAGCTTCATTTCATGATGGTTGCTTTGACTGACTTTCCCCTGGGCTTGATTGACAATTTAATTGCCCCTTTTTGTCTACTGTCAACAACAACATTTAATGCATCCATTGTGAAAAGCCTTGGCTGTCACTCATGATTTTCAACCGCCGCCTTCCTTTTTTTGAAAAACCAAACAACTGACATGAACGGACGTGTGTAGCGTTCGCTCCCGAGAGTCACAAGAAACTCTACAAGAATTCTCCATCTCTTCATTCTGTTTATTGATCCTTCAATATTATCACAAATATCTATCAATAGTCCCTCCTTAGTAGATATTTTTCACCATCATGCCACCACGAAAGGAGAAAAAGGGATCAATCTCAGCTGAACTATCAAGTTCCAGTGTGCCCGCGCCATGCAAGTCATGTGACCATCCGCCTGCCGACCATTCGCCAAGCTCTCCGGCCAGTGAGATCGCCTGTTTGCGGCAGGACATTAGGGGCATGGCAGCCGATCTCCATGGTAAGCTTGACAAAGTTATAAAAAATCAACACGATCTTCTTACCAGAATGGAGATACTAGAATCGGCTAACGAAGAGATGGAGAAATCGCTAGTTTTTACAACACGATCCGTAGAGGATGTTGAAAAGAAAAACAAATCACTATCCGAGGGTCTCTGCAAGATGGCGTCCCAAATGAAGGAAGCCCAATCAAAAATTGTCCAGCTTGAGGAAGCCAACTTACACCTTGAACGCTATTCCCGAGGCTTCAATTTAAGATTTGGCGGCATTCCAGAAACCCTCAATGAGAACCCGTCATACCCCTACGAGAAGGTGAGAGAGATCTTAACCACCAAATTCAACATGGCTGACATAAAGATAGAGAACGCACATCGGTCTGGTCGCGTACCAAAGGTAGCCTCTGAGATGTCCCTGAAACCTCGTCACATCCTGGTTAAATTCCTGTATCGACCAGAGCGTCTCCAGATCTTGAAGCATGCAAAATCTTCCCTGATCAACACCAGCATGTTTGTACTGCAAGATTTACCAGCCGCAGATCTGGCCAAAAAGAGATCTCTGAGAGACATTATGAAAAAGGCATATGACTCAGGGAACAAGGTCGTATTCCGTAACGGAGATCTCTTCATTGATGGCAAAAAACACACCACCATGTCTGCTAAATCATCATCTACGTAAACTTTAATTCTGCGTTGAACCAGTCTTCATGTCTTCGTGGACAATTTGAACAGTTGTTAAATATAATTACAATTTCTTGTGATTTCTTCCTTATATGAGTTGTGAATTCAATTGCACATTTTGGTACCTATTTTTTTTTTTTTTTCTCGTTATGTACATGTACCTCGATGTTTTTCACTGTGGTTGTTCTTTGTTTACTGTCGTCATGGATACTTATACTACCCTGGTCTCTAAGGTTATTAGCATAAATCCTACAGCTGTAGAGTTACCATTCAAGGATCGTTTAACACTCTCAATTGATTCCCTTCCCATATACTATGACTGGTATGTGTGAAATGTGTCACCAACGCAATCCGTGTTTTCAACATTTGTTACCGTTTAATCACTTGAGTGACGATCAAGATTTCTTTTTAGCCCTTCTTGAATTGAAAACTGATCACAGAATAGATAGTCAGAGGCTCTTAAACATGCGCTTCAATCCTCTCATTTTCAACAACCAATTTGCCGATGACTCCGACATTGATCCTGACTCCAACTTTTACTCCAACGTCCAGAACTCTTCTTCGGACTACTTATTTTGTGACCAGTTTAATGAAATGCATAAGTATAAAGATACTAATCAAAGCAACTTCTCTACCTTTCATCTGAATGCTAGAAGATTTTCAAACATTTTGATGCCATTTGTGACTATCTGGCTCTTTTGAACTTTGAGTTTTCTGTCCTTGGTTTCACTGAAACTTGGCTGCATAAGGGTAGTCCACCCTTTGAAATAAAAGGTTACAGTTTTCTTGGCAAAGATAGAGCAGTCAAAAGAGGTGGAGGAGTTGCTTTGTATGTTCATAATTCAATTTCTTTTCAAAAGAGGGATGATCTATCTCTAGACAGTGATATATGTGAGTCTCTTTTCATTGAAATATCTTCCCCAGGGCGAAAAAATATCATTGTTGGAGTTCTTTACAAACCTCCTACCGTCAACCCTGTGGATTTTACTGAATCTTTTGATAAACTTCTGCATGCAATTAATCAGGAAAACAAGCTCACTTTTTTAATGGGTGATTTTAACATAAACCTCCTTCACCATGAATCGCATAAGGCTACCCGGGACTTTGTTAATTGTCTGTTCAGCAACTATCAACTACCTTTAATTGACAAACCCACCCGCATTACAGAAACCAGTGCTACCCTTATTGATAATATTATTTCGAATAATACTGAGTGTAATATTTCTAGTGGTATCCTGTTTGCTGACATTACTGATCATTTGCCAATCTTTCAAATTTCTACCTTCAGGACTAACACAAATTCACCTAGTTCTAAGCATTATAAGAGGAGGGAAATCAATGGGCATAATGTTGCCTCTTTCATAAATGATCTTAAGAAGGTTAGCTGGGATAGTGTGGTATCCAGCGAAAATCCTAATGAAGCTTTTGACATGTTTCACTCAAAGTTTTCCAAACTTTATGACAAACGTTTCCCTGTGAAAGTAGTTAGAGTCAAGGTTATCTGTAAAAAGAAGTGCTGGATGACTAATGGGTTGATTAAATCTGTCAAATATAAGCATAGATTGTATAAAAAGATGCTCAACAAACCTTCTGATTCTAATAAAAGCAAATTTGTTCTTTATCGTAACCAACTTAATAGTTTAATCAAGAAATGTAAAACTGACTATTATAAAGATAAATTTAACAATGCTAAAAACAATGCTAAGAAGACCTGGTCTATTATCAAAACTGTTCTTAACAAAAGCACTCCTACCAATTGTTCGTCGATCAAGGAAATTAAGCACAATGGAAGGCTGACTACCAACCCTGATGAGATTGCTACTGCGTTTAACAATTACTTCACTGGCATTGGCGCTTCCCTGAGCCGTAAAATTCCTCAACCTCATGTAGCCTTTGACAAATATCTTCAAAGCAATTATGCAGATTCAATGTACCTTTATCCTACTCACCAAAACGAAATCTGTGACATTGTGAACTCCTTCAAGAACGGCAAAAGCCCAGGTGAAGATGACATTAGTCCAGATGTGATCAAATCGGTCATAGGGCATGCCAGCCTTCCATTGTGCCATGTGTTTAATCTCTCTCTTTCAAAGGGTGTTTTTCCTGACAAGCTTAAAATAGCGAGAGTGACTCCCATCTTCAAAAGTGGTGCCCATTGTGAACTTAACAATTACAGACCAATTTCCGTTCTGTCAGTCTTCTCTAAAATACTCGAAAAGATTGTTTACACCAGGACTAGTGCGTTCCTAACCAAATTTAACACTTTATTTTGCGGGCAATATGGATTCAGAAGTAACCACTCTACCGATATGGCCCTTATCGATATGGTCAACAAAATTACTAAAGGTTTTGAGAAACATTCTGTCTCTGTGGGAATCTTTTTAGATCTATCCAAGGCCTTTGACACGGTCAATCATGACATTCTTTTACGTAAATTAAGTCACTATGGTATAAGGGGTACTCCATTAGACTGGTTCACTAGTTATCTCTCTGGCAGAAGTCAGTTTACAAGAGTCGGTTGCTCTAACTCTACTATCAATGACATTACTTGTGGAGTACCCCAAGGGTCCCTTCTTGGTCCATTGTTGTTTTGTTTGTATATTAATGACATTTGCCATTCATCTAAGTTGTTATCTTTCATCTTGTTTGCTGATGATACCAACATTCTTTATTCCGATAACAATGCTACTCTCGCTTCTATGATCAACACTATTAACATTGAATTGGGTAATGTTGCCACCTGGCTCCAAGCTAACAGACTTTCTCTCAACTTGAACAAATGCAATTTCATAATCTTTCGTAAAAATACAGTTGCTTCTAATTGTCAAGTTAAGATAAACTCTGTTCCTATTCAACAGGTGTCTCATACTAAATTTCTTGGTGTTTATATAGATAGTAGTCTTACCTGGAAGTTTCACATAAAAGAGATTGAAAACAAAGTGTCCAAAAGTATTGGTATTATTAGCAGGCTTAAACCTATTCTCCCGTGTTGTATTCTACGTACTCTGTATTGCTCACTGATTCTACCGCATTTGTCTTATTGTAATATTGTTTGGGCAAATACTTATCGATCTAGAATTGATAAACTGATTAAGCTACAAAAAAAAGCTGTTCGTATCATCTCTAAAGTGCCTTACAGAGAACACACCAGTCCTTTGTTTTCTAACCTCAATTTGCTTACTCTCACAGATATCAACAGCTTCCAGCAAGACATGTTCATGTTCAGATTCATCAACAATTTACTCCCAGCTTCGTTGCATACTATTTTCCAGTTAAACAGATCTATCCACAGCCACAATACCCGGTCCTCCTTAAAACTTCACATTCCTCTTGTCACAACCACGCTCTCTCAACACTTTGTTACTTTCTCTGGCCCTGTAAACTGGAACAACTTGCCTATGTCGCTTTCTGGATGTGTTTCACTTGCTCAATTTAAACACAAACTCAAATCATTTCTAATGCATAAGTCTCCTTAGTTAACCCTTTAGCACACTGGATAATTACAGCATTGTATTGTATTTATTTATTTCTTATAATGTCTATTCATTTGACTAATCTAATCGCTTTTTGTCTAGCCTAGTATTAGTAAATGTATCCATTGATTGTTTATTGTGGTCTGTTATGTAATCCAATGTTTGTTGTGTTTTTTGCTTTGTTTTGTTTTGTTTATGTACTTTATACAGGCTGTTCCTTCTACAAGCCTTGCTTTTTTGGAACTTGCCTCCACTTATATCTAAACCTCTGTATATTATATTGATATTGTTGTTTTGTGGAAATAAATGTTACTTGAATTGAATTGAATTATCCCCATTATTGCATATTTTGTTAGCAATTGCGTTGAAAAGATCAAGTTTATGAGCATGGAACTTTCTATAGATGTGAATTGGACACCAAATGAATTGTGTCTGATAGTATCCATTTCCATATGGAGTGATTCTGTCAGTGTTCTTAGAGTGCAACCTCATTAGCAATTAGGTTGTGTGTAAAGTATGTCATCCTTCAAGACTTTGTACATTAGCAAACACTGACCACTTTCATGGCAGCTGAAATCTTACAATTCAAATCATGTCAATTTGGACCAGTTTGCAAGGGATGTATACATTAGCCATGAGGGTTTTATGAGAAATAACAATATCCCATTATGGTTGATGTTTACATACGTACACTTGTACACAAACTAAAAATGTATAGTCCCCAATTAATTGCAGAACACATAATTACAGCTGACATGTGCATGTACACACAGAATGACACATGCAGGAAATCTTGCTGCCCAGATGGTTGCCAAAATGGCTTAGTACAGACAGACTGAGTTGGTATGTGACAGAAGATTATGTTTGTGTGTCCATCAGCTCACGTTGGCACAATCATCACATGTCAGTGACAGCACTATGATGAGGATACCAAGCTGTGTAGTGCTTGTCGGAGCTCCCTGTTCCTCCAGTAATAAATGACGATATTCAGCCAGCTACTGAAGAACGAAACCAGTTTCTTGTAATGACAGCAAACCTCAGATGCACACCACCTTAGACATAGATTTGTCATCCTATGAATGTCAGTGACAGCATGAGGATACCAAGCTGTGTAGTGCTTGTCGGAGCTCCATGTTCCTCCAGTAATAAATGACAACATTCAGCCAGCTACTGAAGAACAAAACCAGTTTCTTGCAATGACAGCAAACCTCAGATGCACACCACCTTAGATATAGATTTGTCATCCTATGAATGTTAGTGACAGCATGAGGATACTAAGCTGTGTAGTGCTTGTCGGAGCTCCCTATTCCTCCAGTAATAAATGACGACATTCAGCCAAGAGTTTGTGAAATACATAACTTCTGTCAAATTCCTCATGCTAGAAGGGAAAGCTCCATTGTGTAACAAAAGCACAAACATCATGATTGTAGGGGTCCAGCAGAGAACCACAGTTCCTGTGATGATGATGACCGTTGTAGCTGACTTTGTACTGATTCTCTGTGGAACATTCTGTCCATCTACAGGGTTGCCAATCTGATGCTGTGCAGCAATGCGCCTTGCCTGATCACGGGATACTTTAAGAATTTGAGTATAAAGAATCAATATGATCACGAGTACAAATGCCATATAGATGATGTATATATACAAACAAAAATTACACCTAATAAAGCAGAAATTACTTGTAAGTGCTTCATTTTCTGAAGATGAAAATATGCCATACACAATTATGTTCCAAGTAAGGCATACTGTCCATTTGATAGCAATAATGATTTTGGCTCTTGTTGGTGTCATCAGACTTGGGTAACGTAGTGAGTGGATGATAGCAATATAACGATCAACTGACAACAGGAGAAGCGAGGAGACATTCAGTGTTATAAGCGCTGGGCTCGCAACAGCTGTGATCCAGCAAACAACATCTCCCAACATCCATCGTCCAAGTATGTAAGTAATCAAATGCGGCAACCCAACAAAAATCCCAGAGCAGATATCAGCAACAGTGAGTGAGGCCATGAACATCTTGGTGATCTCTTGGATGCCACGGGCTCGACGGAGTGCAACAAGACTCAACGGATTGAGAATGAAAATCAGAACAAGCGTCAGAGTCATCAAACCCAATGAAAAGATCTTGATTCCATCTGGCCCCTGTGTTTCAAGCATCGCTGCGTCTGTTGCATTCATTGTTGCATTCATTGTTGCATTCATTGTGGCAGTCAAGTTCTGACAATGAACGTGCCTGAAAATATGTCCAATTCTGCTAACCCTCGGTATTCTGTTTGTGACTTTCGCACTAAACACATCCAAATGGCCGACTTGATACGAGTGGAGCACTTGTAATATTCATGCATTAGAGCTCAAACTAAAAAATGCATGAATGTTCGTATCAGATCAGTACAGTCAAGCTTATATAGCTCTGAGCGGGAGGACAGTCTTCAGATTAATAAGAAACGATCAATTTTAATCGGCCTTTAAACAAACAGTGGATGACGGCCAAGTATTAAGTCCCAAGGCTGCGACGTCTTTATTGCGCAAGCTTGACTGACAATTTAATTGCAGCTCTCTGCAATAAATGAGAAATGAATACAATGCTTGAGCTTTGAGGCGTCCAGTCATGATTTCATAAAAAACAACCTCTCCACTGGAGACAAACATCTGCCTGTCTCCAATCTTGTTTTATTAAAGAACCCTCAAGGCCTATGGGCTGAATGAGATATTGGTTCTAGACTTTAATCTACAGATAAATATACGGTTTCATCTCACTTTAGAGTTATGGGGCGCACAGTGTGAAACTTTGCAGAACTTTGAAACTTTGGTCAGAAGAGATTCTAGAAATCAAGAGTTAAAGGTAATATCATACTTTGGTTTTTGTCACAGAAATGCAGATTCATGAGGAATATACCAAGTTGTGTAGTGCTTGTCGGAGCTCCCTGTTCCTCCAGTAATAAATGACAACATTCAACCAGCTACTGAAGAAGATAGCAGTTTCTTGCAATGACAGCAAACCTCAGATGCACACCACCTTAGACATAGATTTGTCATCCTATGAATGTTAGTGACAGCATGAGGATACCAAGCTGTGTAGTGCTTGTCGGAGCTCCCTATTCCTCCAGTAATAAATGACGACATTCAGCCAAGAGTTTGTGAAATACACAACTTCTGTCAAATTCATCACGCTAAAAGGGAAAGCTCCATTGTTTAACAAAACCACAAATATCATGATTGTAGGGGTCCAGCAGACAACCAGAGTTCCTGTGATGATGACGACCGTTGTAGCTGACTTTGTACTGATTCTCTGTGGAGCATTCTGTCCATCTACAGGGTTGCCAATCTGATGCTGTGCAGCGATGCGCCTTGCCTGATCACGGGATACTTTAAGAATTTGAGTATAAAGTATCAATATGATCACGAGTACAATTGCTATATAGATGATGTATGTATACAAACAAAAATTACACCTAATAAAGCAGAAACTACTTGTAAGTGCTTCATTTTCTGAAGATGAAAATATGCCATGCACAATTATGTTCAAAGTAAGGCATAGTGTCCATTTGATAGCAATAATGATTTTGGCTCTTGTTGGTGTCATCAGACTTGGGTAACGTAGTGAGTGGATGATAGCGATATATCGATCAACTGACAACAGGAGAAGCGAGGAGACATTCAATGTCATAAGCACTGGGATTGCAAAAGCTGTGATCCAGCACAGAGCATCTCCCAATACCCATCGATGAAGTATGTAAAAAGTCAAATGCGGCAGCCCAACAAAAATCCCAGTGCAAGTATCAGAAATAGTGAGTGAGGCCATGAACATCTTGGTGGTCTCTTGGATGCCACGGGCTCGACGGAGTGCAACAAGACTCAACGGATTCAGAATGAAAATCAGAACAAGCGTCAGAGTCATCCAACCCGATGAAAAGATCTTGATTCCATCTGGCCCCTGTGTTTCAAGCATCGCTGCGTCTGTTGCATTCATTGTTGCATTCATTGTTGAATTCATTGTTGCATTCATTGTTGCATTCATTGTGGCAATCAAGTTCTGACAATGAACGTGCCTGAAAATATGTCCAATTCTGCTAACCCTCGGTATTCTGTTTGTGACTTTTGCACTAAACACATCCAAATGGCCGACTTGACACGAGAGGAGCGATTATGATATTCATGCATTAGCGCTCAAACTAAAAATGCATGAATGTTCGTATCAGATCAGTACAGTCAAGCTTATATAGTTCTGAGCAGGAGGACAGTCTTCAGATTAATAAGAAACGATCAATTTTAATCGGCCATTGAACAAATGATGGCCAGGTCTCACGTCCCGAGACTGTGACGACTTTATTGCGCGAGCTTGACTGACAATTTAATTGCAGCTCTCTGCAATAAATGAGCAATGAATACAATGCTTGAGCTTTGAGGCGTCCAGTCATGATTTCATAAAAAACAACCTCTCCACTCGAGACAAACATCTACCTGTCTCCAATCTTGTTTTTTAAAGAACCCCAAGGCCTATGGGCAGAATGAGATTTTTGTTCTTCCAACTTCCAATCAATGTATGTTTGCATCTCACTTTGGGTTATGGGGCGCACAGTGTGAAACTTTGCAAAACTTTGAAACTTTGGTTAGAAGAGATTCTAGAAATCAAGAGTTAAAGGTAATATCATACTTTGGTTTTTGTCACAGAAATGCAGATTCATCAGCAAAAATATCAAGAAAGATACAGTTACAGTCATCTGTGAAATTCCCAGTCCCATACGGTGCCCACTTTTTGAGAAAACAGTGAAAAATGTGCACAGTATTTTTTTAATCTTTTCACAGGATTTTTGATCTTCCAAAGATCAAAATTGTTTTGTTTTTTTCAATTTGTTTTACTCTTTTCGGGATAAATACAGCATTTCAGGCAGAACAATTTTAACAGTATGTTTCTACCATCACCATCTTTATACCCGTTAGTTATAGGTAAATCTGTGGAGATTTCTGTTTCGGCATGTTTCATGTACCAAAGTATGATAATACCTTGAAGGTTACAAAGGGTCATTATTTGAAAAACCTACAATGTGATTCATTTTTAAGATGTTACTTTGATGTACTTCACAAACGTTCACAAAGTTGAGTACAGGGCCCAATTCATGGCTCTGCTTAGAAGAGTAGAATCCGTGCTTACGGAAGCAGGAAATTCTATGCTTACGAGATCCTATTTCATGGATTAGCAAGGAATTTTCAGTTGTGCGGGTGTGTTCGTTCGCGTAACTAAAGATTTCTCACTAATATTTGGTTAGCGTAGAAATTCGATGCTAACACTGTAAGCGAAGAATGAGAATCATAAGCATAGAATTCTGCAGTAAGCAGACCCTTGAAGCTGGGGCCGATTTCACGGCGCTGCTAAGCACAAAAATTTGCTTAGCACAAAAATGTCTTGCCCAATGAAACAAACCACCGTTAAAAATTTCAATTGATATTCATGGTCAGTGAACAACAGCCCAAAAACAATCACAAGAGATACACAACACATGGAAATTTGGTTGTTAACCATTTTTTCATTAAGGCAGAAATGTCATGCTTAGCAAATTTTTGTGCTAAGCAGCGCCGTGAAATTGGCCCCTGTTTTCTTTGCTCCCATTCCTGCACTTTCCTGGGATGTGACTTTCACACTTACCGTTGTGGGAAGTTTTTCAGCTTTAAAAAAAAAATGTAATAAATTTATCATCAAATATTATTTACCGGAGGCTGGAAGACTTACCGAATGTCCTCGTCCAGTGAGGTGATGTGGCTCTTTTGTTGGTGGATCTGCCCGTCTCTACTACGGATGCTGTCGATAAGATAGTTGTAGGGCTGCTGCGCCTGATCCAAGAGCGATGTCGCACTGGACAGCTGCAGAGCAGACCGACACGATAAGATCATAAGAGGTGAGTGACATTCAGAGAAACGGCACGCCGCAAACGGGGCAACCAAATTAAGGGTAAAGGGAACTCCAAATCCAGCGGAGATGCCCTGGGATCAAACGGAAGTTTGATCTGCTTATTATGATTTGGAAATGAATCTCATTGTGTACCATCAGAAAAACTGATCTGGGGCCTTTCTCAAAGCTGAGCTCCAGCTCAGGTTCCGGCTTAGTCTTTTTAATCCATATACTGAAAATATAGGTTGTGGTTATTCATTAAATCTGAAGCCCTGTTTTTTTTTTTCAAACCAGAGAATCTGGAGCTGGAGCCAGAGCCGGAGCCAAAGCCGGAGCCGGAGACGGGGCCGTAGCCGGGGCCGAGGTTTGGAAAAGGCCCCTGAAACAAACAAGGGCCCAATGATGTGCCTCCTCTTACCTCTTCCCCTAGCTGGTGCATCTGTGTCTTGTTACTACCCAGCTCTTTCTTCAGGGACGTGTTGATCCTCTCCAGCTGCAGAACGCGTCTCGCCAGGTGAACGCTGACGAACCACGAGAAATTGTAGAGTGATTAAAAAAACCAAAACAAATCTAATTTGGGAAAGAATGGCTTCATGTTAACCTGAACTTTGTATAAACCAATCGTACCTATGCTGGAGTCTTCTCTTTGCCGTTGAGGGAACATTGGCTCCGTAACCATAGGAAAATAACACCCTTTCTGCCATCTCATCATTGTCGTCTGAAACAAAAATAAAAAATGACTACAAGAATTTTGCAGAATAATACAATATTATCCCTGGTCATTGGGCTACATTAACATTCCTGAAACCATCTCAACTCCAATGGGAGTATACAGCCCCGGCTACTGTCAAACTGTAAGGCTAATCAAGCACACAAAGCCATCTCTACCCTCACAGGTACCCATCTACTCCTGGGTAAAGGAGGAGCAATATGTCACAAGCGTCTTGCCCAAGGACGCAAGCACCACTTAGCCCATGGCTGGATTCGAACCCACAATCTGTAGATTGACCTCAAGATCTTGAGTACAACACACCAGACCACTAAGCCACAGCACCCCACACACAGAATAACACATGGTAACATATCATCATTGGTTGCTTTCCATTTTTGTGCGTTGTAATAATGAACTGTGATTTTCTAGTTTCAGTTTGCAAAGATGGCTACCCATAGTTTCTTTGTCCTTGGATGACGCAAAAATATGACAAAAATACAGCAAAAGAAAGGGTAAAGTGGCTCTGGAAATCAGTCGAGGATTGGACCGGACATTCCACCTGACGGTCTTCAAGGGGGTTGGACTTACTATCGGCCGCCTGCATGACCACGTCGTCAAGCTCTTTCTCCAGCTTCTCGTAGACGTCCAGCTTGGCACGTAGCTCAGAGATCTGAGCTTCCAGCTCCGTTGACTTACGGTCGGAGGACGTCTGCATGCCGTAATATTCCTTGGTCAAAACCTGACAAAGTAGGAGAGAAGAAGGGGATGAGAAAGTTTGAGAAATCCTACAGATAACCAATCAAAATTCTAAAAAGTAAAGTCAGCTTCCCTTCATTTCTCTATTTTCCTAGTTTGCTATCTCACTTCTTTTTTTATAGCTTTTGGTGATTTTTCATGGTTTTTTTTTTTTTTTAAGATGTACTGCTCACATCCGTCCTGTTGTATTAAGCAGAGAAATTACAAGTTCTCAAAAAGGTGTAATGGCTTGTTCACCGTTTTCACCATCGCCCACCTTAGCAATGGCATAACTTTATTTTTCAGTCGCTCTCTCTTTTTTTTTTCCCAGCAGAGAATGCTTAGGAAATGGAGGTGACCGAACAACCCACCCATTGTGTAAAATAGTGGACCCCCTATTGTTCCTCTTTTGTTTGGACTTAAACTTTTTGGAAGCAGCTCCATTGGTGTTGTAAATGCTTTCCAATCGTGGACCTTTTTCCAATCGTGGACCACATTGTTCCTTTTGTTTTGAGTCCACCAAACCTCTACCCACCCACCAAGTAACCCTCCTACCCATCCACCTAACCACCCATCCATCCAGTCACCCAGCCATCCCCTAACCCTCCTATCCACCCATCCAGTCATCCACCCACCCTGTAACCCAATCACCCACCCACCCAGTAACCCTCCTACCCACCCACCCAGATACCAAGTCAGTCACCCACCCACACACACATCCCATCACCCATCCATCCATCAACCCACCCACACCTACCTCTATCTTCTTGCGGTGTTTGTCCAACTCCACCTGTGTCTTCTCCAGGTTTTTCAGGGTCTCCTCCTGCAGCAGGTGCGCTCGCTCCGACTCAAACTTGTTCATCCTCACCTCACCGAGGAGCTCCGACGTCTTGCTGTCGGATGCCATCTGCAGCTGCCGCAAACTGCGGGCAAACAAGACGTGACATGACGTGGTCAAATCATTAAAATTATGCTTACATGCGAGGCTGGAGAACTAAGTCTCTTAATAAATTTTGCTTTATATAAACATCTAAGGCCCGGTTCAGACGTCATGCTTATGCTGTGTCGAATACAATTGAATTTAATAGCGCGACTTAGGCACGGCGGTGGTTTCGTGCTAAATGGCATAAGCACGGCAGACCCTGTCGAGCTTAAAGCCACTGCCATGCCGAATTCAACTTGCCGAGCCAAATTGGTTTCAGACGTTGTGCTTATGCTGTGTCGGTACTCCTTCAGTCTTCTGATGGCCATCCCCCAGGCAGTCACGCGACCAATCCCCACCCCAACAAAATAACAATCCATCTGAGGAGACCACGTGTCATGTGGACTTCGTACCGGGCGAGTCCTTCCAGAAGAATTCGCCTGGCAGGATCGCTCGCAGGGAATCTAGCCCCATGACCGTACAGTCGCATCTGGTGCTCATGTATCATGCAGGTAATAGGTCTCATCTGACTTTCCCTGAGTAACCTCTCGTTAGACACATGGTCATGAATTGTGTTTGATACTCAAACTCACTCTGCCAGCAGCTGGTCATACTTGGCACTGCATTCCTTCTCTGCAGTCACGGCCCTGTCCTTCTCCGATATCGCCAAATCACGACCTTCCCTCAGGCTCCTGAAGGGTGTAATCAAATCATTGAAGTTAATGTTGTCCTTTGGTTTTGGTCAAACATGTCGCTGGTGAGGGTCTTGATCTTGTCCACCTCTTTGTTCATGTATTTTGTTTTATTTGTTGGTTTGTTGTGTTTGTTTGTTTATTTCTTTATTCGTTTGTTTGTTTGTTTGTATTTGTCACACCTGTTTTCTCGCTCAAACATGTCTCTGGTGGTGGTCTTGAGCTTGTTTTCAAATTCCTCCTCGTATTTTGTTTTATTTGTTTGTTTATTTGTTTGTTTGATTATTTATTTGTTTGTTTGTATTTGTCCCACCTGTTTTCCCGCTCAAACATGTCTCTGGTGGTGGTCTTGAGCTTGTCCACCTCACTGTCAGTCCGGAGTCTGATGGCATCCAACTCCTCACGCAGCCTGCTCTCGTACTCAGCTTTGTAGCGGTCCCTGAAATGGATCAAATATGTAAAGATCAAGAAAGATTCTGGCTAAGCACAGAGCACTCCTCTAAAATTTGGCCAATTTTACACAGCGACCACGCAGGTAAAAAAAATAGTCCTGCCGTCTTGGTCTGACGTGTCGAACTTAAGATCTCGTCATCAATCTACAGATAGTGGGTTCGAATCCAGCCATGGGTCAGCCACATATTGCTCCTCTTTGCCCAGATGTAAATTGGTACCTGTGAGGGTAGAGATGGCTTTTTGGTTTAATTAGCCTGTCTGTGCTTTAAAGTAGCCGGGGCTGTATACTCCCCAGGGAGTTGAGATGGTTTTAGGAGGGGCATAGAGGTGGCAAGTGCTTAATAGGCATGTGGCCTGGGTTCGATCCCGGCTTGGGTCATATGTGAGTAGAGTTGTGCTGTTGGTTCTCTCCTATGCTACGAGGGTTTTTCTCCGGGTTCTCCGGACCAAGCACTTTCGATCTCAGGCTCCGTAATCATAATGGATTGCCGGTATTGCTGGCAGCCGAGGGCGCCGATGAATACCGGAAATCCGATTACGTTGTAGCCAGCGCTTTGTAACTTAAAGAAAAGGTGCGTAATAAATGTAATAATTAATCAGGAATGAAATGGCCCGATGACCAGGGATAATGATATGCGCGCCACTAGTGTCTTTAATAGCGCTCTGCACTAATGACGTCACACGAGTGATTTGGACTGTACAAAATCCCCGGATGTCAGACAAACTTCATGCATGCACACAAGCACACCCACACACGTTTGCAATGTTTGTCTGAGATCTGTGCTATTTTTAGCGCAAGTGCGGAGCGCTATTGGACAGATGTGTGCGCGGAATAGATTCAGAATTATAATTATTATTATAATATCTGGCACAGCTTACCTTGACTCTACGTATTTCTCATACAGCTCTTCACGGGATCTCTTAGCTCTCTCTAAGTCACTGATGGTATCTTTCAGACGGCCGTCTGCATTGTTATACTTGCTGGTCAGGTCATTGAGCTGTCTTTGCAGGTAGTCTTTATCTTGCCTCAGGAGGGACAACTCCTGGTTGACTGTGGATAACTTCCATTGGAAAGAAACGGCAAAACAAGTTGAAAGAGCGTCACTATACAGTAATCCAAACGCAAGTTTTTGAGTGGCGCCCTCTATTGATTAAAGCAAGAAACTGCAGTGGTGTTTATCGCTCTAAATGCACTACAACTCCAGCTCGGTATGTGCTGCGCGGTTTATTCCAGAATACTAGGAACACTGAGTTAGGCCAATATTCGGCATGGACAACATGTCCCGGATTTCCCCACCGGTCTTTGGCTCATGATTAGCTTTCCAGCTTCCCAGATTTCAATAAAAGATGATTGGCGGTGTACAAAATGATATACTGACACCACCGCAGTGTTTCTTGTTTTAATCAAAAGAGGGCGCCCTTCAAAACTGTGTGCTCGAATTACTGTATAGAGGTTATTCATCATAGATGTCATAAAATCACGTGATTGGCCGTCGTGTCAAGCTTGTCTACGTTCCTCCATGGCTACGCATACATCACTGTACATTGCATGTGCACTGAAGCGTATTATTTACACGTGTGCAATCATTGTGCTTGACGGCCAATCCAAGCTGATGACATCAAATGGATAATCTCTATACTATCTGTAACTTTGGTGGGAACTTCAAAAGCTCAATATTTAATGGTAAAGAAACATGGCCTTGCTGTGTGGTGTGTACAACTTGACATCTGTGTCGTGAATTGCATAAGATGTGGGTTCGAGTCCAGCCTTGGGTGATATGGTGCTTGTGTCCTTAAGCAAAACACTTGTCTGCACACAGGACATAGCTACTCCACATGAGGGTAAAGGTGGTTGTCGCTGCTCCAGTCAATTTTTTTCACTTTTCAATGACTTAACAAATTTTGGAAATGTTTCAGGAAATAAATGTTTAGAAATCGCTCCATCGTTGTTTCTTACTTGCTTTGCGACATCTTCCTTCTCTTTCAGACAGTTCTTGTACATGACGTCCAAGTAAGTGTGTTCTTTCTTCATCTCCATGAAGTCATGCTCTAACAG
Organism: Astropecten irregularis; assembly: GCA_963971285.1. Lineage (NCBI taxonomy): Eukaryota > Metazoa > Echinodermata > Asteroidea > Paxillosida > Astropectinidae > Astropecten > Astropecten irregularis. The sequence goes on along the minus strand of OZ020256.1, from coordinate 14,416,315 downwards.
GTCTCTTTCACTGTTAAACACAAAGCAAAGCTTTATAATCAAACATCATTGAAATAATTCTAACGTTTCTCAGGTTGCAGCGTTGCTAATGATACGCGTATCTTTAATGATCCATGGGTTATAGCGGTATGCGAGTAGTTACATGGCTTCTGACTACCAAATAAGTAAAGATACGGTACTTGCCAAATGTGAACACCACCAACATAGGGCTGGATATCTGAGTTGGTAGAGCACTGCTATAGTATTCCAGGGGTCGCAGGTTCGATTCCCGCTCCAGTCTATTTTTCTTTGTTCATTTTTCAGTGACTTTAAATTCAGTCAATTTTCCTTGTGGTTAATATTTGATGATTAGAATAATTTTTAAGCAAATTATGATTTCATAGTTCCAATCATAAATGTCTCTTATCATCAAATAACCACAAGGGAAATTGACTGAATTTAAAGTCATTGAAAAGTGAACAAAGACAAATTGACTCGAGCGGGATTCGAACCGGCAACCTCCTGGTGGTGGTGTCCCCAGTAGTCAATTAAATGTTTTTAAATAAATAATTTCTATCGACTTTAGGGGATGAGGGGGTTTGGTGGCTTTGATCTCAATCTTTTTCCGTTTCTCTAAAACTCGGCATGAAACATTTTAGTCCAGTAATTTGATATATTTTTGGTCACCGACCATCTTCATACCTTTTGATTCTATCATAGTTTTCGCGTTTGTAGTCGCCCTGCTGTATTGAGGCCTTGGTGTCTGCTAGCTGTAGGGTCAATCGCTGGCTCTTAGCTTCAAGCTTAGACCGTGCATCCTGCTCCGTTGCTAGTTCCTGATTAACAAATGCCATATGACAATATTAATGGTATCAACAAGGGAAACCGAAGTTGATAAATTCTAAGTCATTGAAAAGTAAACAAAAAAAAAGACTGGAACGGGATTCGAACCAGCCTTTAGATGATGATGGAGACAATGCCTTGAGCTGGAGTCTAAGCCTCAAGGTATCATATTAGGGCCTCTGACTCACCTGTTGCAATCTTGCTATGTCGTCTTTGTATGAGTTAGTCTGCTGCTCCAGACTGTTATTCCATCCCCTGAGGTCGGTCAGTTCAATCTGGAGGGGTCGAACTTTGTCGTAGAGTTTCAACTGTTTGATATGAATAAATGAAAAAAAAATTCACTTTTTGAATCTGACAAGTTTTGAACTTTTTTAAAGGTATAATACATTCATGACTGGTAAAGGTCACAGAACAGCTCACACTTTGTCTGATGCAATATGTGTATGAAATAATACACCTTTGAAAATTTGAGCTCAGTCGGACATCTGAGTCACGAGAAAACAGCGACTCAATTTTTCTTATAAAACATAAAGAATGGTTTTGATCTTACCCCGAGATCAAAACTGTTTTCGGTCTTTGTTTTACTCATTTCTAGATAAATGGCGGAAATATTTTAACAGTATGTTTCTACCAGCACCATCTTCATATCCTGAAAGTTATACGTAAATCTGTGAACATTTCTGTTTGGGTATGTTACCAATCCTGTACTGTACCTTTAAAGGTACATGTATGATTCCGCTGAAAATCCTTTAACTAGGTTTCAATAAGGCAAGACCAACTCTAAGGCTTTACGAATGTTAGACAAAAGTTTTTAAAAACCTGTTGCATTTCTTATCGGAAATTTTCCAGATACCGGTACTCAAACCCCAACCCCAAATTTGTATTCAGTTCAAAATGCACACCATGTGTCTTACAGGAATATATAACTTCCTATATAAGCCGTATGATCAATCGTAACTCGAATTACGAAGAATAACCCATCATATCCTATCATACGTAGGGCTGCAGTGCATCATAAGTCCTACAATACACCGATCCACAGTAGGCCACGCCCACCATAGCAAAGGCCCAAACAACAACGCATGCACACAACCTGTCATGATCGCCCACACGTGACGAATTGCATACCCTCAACCACCGAAAGCACTTCTCTCCGTTGGACTTTGGTTTTGGAAAAAAAGGCGAAAAATGTACGTTTCCTTTCAGCCAGGGCAGCGAGAGTGAGAAATACAATGAAAATATGAACGCCGCTTGACCATGGTTAAGGATAAAACTCGGGTTTGTAAAAGAATTGCCTTGTACTATACAAAACAAAAGTAAACTCTACGAAAAGTGTGTAGTAAAGAATACAAAATTTATAACGATTTGTCGGACCTTAAATAACGCGTTGTGATTGGTCAATTTGTCAAGGGGCATGGCCTACTGGATCGGTGTATTGATATTAAGTCACGATAAATTTGATGAAATCGACCCATGCAATGCCTCTAAGGCTATAACCTTGGTTCAACCAAAACGTATGCTTTTCCCTATTCCTTTTGAAGTTTACTCTGGCAAAAATACATGTGGCATTTCATTTCACTGTGTGGACTGTGGAATACAGTGTAGGCCTAACTCTACAGATTCACTGCTTAAAATTTGCCTGATTTAACTACCGGTAGGGCCTATGTCTATGTGTGTTGTTACACACATTACTGAGTAAATAACTTGTAATACTTACAATTTACATCTACCAATAAACTTTATAGGCCTAGTCCTTTTGCTGCAGAACCAATTCATACACCATTGAGCTGATTCTATTTATTCTGTACACTTTACAATATGACATGCATGGGAAGGCAGCCCAACCCACACGGGTGACTTGGCACAGAAGGAAATGTAATCACTGTGAGATTCAGTTCTATTAATATCAACTTCCTCTGTATTCTACAAAAGAAAATTATGTTTCTCAGTCGAGAATACCTAAAAGGTATGGCACAGAGTTGATTGTGAAAGGTATGTGGGGGGGGAATGTTGAACAAATTTTGTATGAAAGCTTAGGCTATAAAGAACATTTTTGTATTGGAGTAACGGAGGGTTGGAAAATAGGGTACGGCGGTCGGATTTTTATTTTGTTTTTATTACATTTTTCCTGTATTACATGCTTTTTTACCTGTATATCACAGTATTTGACGAGCCAAATAAAGACAAGAAATGATATAACAACTTTAACCAGTCTGGTTTCCATCTTTTGCTCCTTTTAAGCTTTTAATCTGCATACAAATTTGTGATTTTTCTTTTTTTTCCCCGATTTTTTTTTTTTGGGGGGGGTTTAAAATGTTTACGGTCGGGCATATATACAGTGTACAACAAATTTTTTTTATGGCCTTACTGTTAAATAGACCTAATACTAAAACTATAAATTGAATACCGTAATCATCAAATGACCACAAGGGAAACTGACTGAATTAGAAAAATTGACTGCATCGGGATTCGAACCAGTAATCCTTGGCAATTTATACCGTAAGTGGTCAAGCCCTATCCACCTCAAACTACTAACTATCAAACAACCAAAGATAATTCGTGACTATAAGAGACACCACCAACACAGAGCTGGATAGCACCGGTACGGTATTCTGGGAGTCAAAGATTCGAATCCTGCTATAGTCAAATTTTTATTTGTCAAATTTCAACGATTCTCTTCTGTACTCACGGCAACAAAATCCCGCAGCGACAGTTCCTCCTCAGAGTGTGCCCTCAGTTCAACGTAGTCGGTCTCACTCAGCTCCAGATCTCGTAGGACGCTGCGCACGTCGCCGGCACGCTGCTGCAGTTCAGCATTGGTCCTCTCCAACTGCTGTTGCCTCTTGATGATGACATCAAGCTCCGACTGCAGATGTTGCTGTCGCTGTCTAGAGTCCTGCTTGTGGATTTTCAGCTGGGCTTCGAGCTTTGCCTGTCCGCGAGAGAAAAAGAGAAAAACAACGTAACAAAAATTGAAGAAATACATACTGAATGTTAAGTAGGGCTGTAAGTTTACGAATAATATTGTAACCGGTTACCCGTCTGTTTTTTCGGTTACGGTTACGATTACCCGTATAACAAAGAAAAACAAAGAAATAGTAAGTTTGGGTCTTTTATCATCATCTTTTGTCACAACATTTGGCAGTGGTAGACATAGCAAAATGTCTGGCCTTTGCTTTGCATAAGCCTGCTGGTCCAATTTTCAAAAGATCGTTGACATTTTTTCTTTGTGAACTCTAGAAGTGTCTATGTCTCAAAAACAAGAGGCCATTAAAAAGATACTTTTCGATTATCCTAACTGGGAAAATGTACCTGGGTGCCCTATTTGAATGGTCGGTTAACCGTTTAACCGGATACAAACGGCAGCCTTAATAATGTTAAGCATAATGATGCTAAAGAAAGGTACCCCGAGACATGAAAAACTTAATGTGGAATGCGTAGGCGTACAGGGGTCGGGATCTGAAAAGTCGGGATTTCTGATTTGTTTTTAAAGAAAACCTGTCAGGCTGTGTCCATGTCCAACGTTTTTAACCTAGCCTAGGCCTAACTCATGTACTGAAGTGAAGGTAGCTACATGCCATGGTTAAAAAAAAAGGCAGTGTATATTTTGCCGGCACCGGCATTCTTCCTACAAACGCTATTTTGCCGTTCCCATTGGATAATTTTCAGAACGTACCTCCGGCAAAATAACCTTTAGACTAATTTTTTTTTTTTAGAGAAAGAAGGCCGGCATGGCCAACAAGAAGAATGCAAATTAAGGGTGCCGGCAAAATATGTAATTCCTAAAAAAAAATCCCAAATGCATGCTAAATTCAAAATTGCGCACGGTCTAACTTATTATTAGGCAAGTATTAGTTTAAGAAAGGTAGTGTATATTTTGCCGGCACCGTCATGCATTTTTCTTGTTGGCCAAGCTGGCTTTCTTTCTGACTAAAGGTTATTTTGCAGGAGGTAGGCCTACATTTCTTATACTGCAGATTAGCCATGTGAACGGCAAAATAGCGTTTGCAGGAAGATAACCGGCACCGGCAAAATATACACTGCCTTTAATAAACTTTAACAGGACCGAAACTTATTTTAATTTTGGCCCAGACTAACAATAACCAACGTTAAGTTAAGCCTAATTTACCTGCAAAATTTGTTTTTGATGTGACGAGTCTGCAAGGCGTTCCTCCAACTCCTCCACCCTACTGCGATGCTCTACCTTCATATTATCAATGATGAGACTCTTCTGGGACAGTTCGATCTTCAGCAGTTGCAGATCATGCAGCATCTGCTTACGTTCAATCAGCTGTTTAGTGATCTTGCTCTGTTGTTGTTGTTTCTGCTGTTTCTTACTATCTCGCCGCCGGTCCGTTTCCGATTCGTCCCCGGCGGAAATCGACAGATCGGTGGCCAGCGATGTGCTTATATCTCCCGTTTCCAGCTCGCTGGCCGTGCTTGATATATCTCGGCGTTCCATGTTACTCTTCTGGCGGCATAGGTCCTACAGATCGTACTGACAAGTTGTAATATTAAGGGGTTTTCTTCAGCATAGAAACGAGTTTTGATAAACCCGCGTTCGTGGTATATTGTAAGTCTGATACCTTGCTCATTGTGGTTCGCTAGATGTTATTCACGATTGGGGTACCAGTCTAAAATCAATGGGCTACGGCTTGCGATTACACCTTTGCTTTTATTATCATAGCGGCTTGCGCAAATTTTCATAGACACCAGTGTTATGTCTAGCCACAGCCTTGTCACGGCTCACGAAGTTCGTTTTGTCCAAAGAATAGACTCGTTTCCACTCCCTACCTTACTTTTGTTTTCGAACGTCAACTACATACAATAATAAAGAAAGACCAAGAAGCAGAAATCGAGTCAAAAAGATTGGAACACATTTAACACGAAAAGGGATTTATTTATTTTTTAAGAGTTAAACATGTTTTTAAGGTAATACAATTTTTTAAAAGAACATAATGTTGAAAAATCGAACATATTTTTTACGACTATTTCCACTAATCCAATCAAAATTCAAACGACCGACCATCTTCTTAAAGGTAATATCACACTTTGGTTTTTGTTTTATTTTTGATCTTTTAAAAGATCAAAAAGATTTTCGGTCTTTTTTGTTTTGGTACTAATCTCTAATTTCTGGATAAATACATAATTTCAGGCGGAAACATTTTAATGGTATGTTAGTACCACCACCATATTCATACCCTGTAAGTTATATACGTAAATATGTGAACATTTCTGTTTTGGTTTCTTTCCAAAGTATGATACTACCTTTAAGTGTTGTTGAAAATGTTCATTATAAAATAATGTGTAAAACGTGACATTATTATTACTAAAATTCCACATTGCAAAACTACAGGCCTCTATATACACAATACACACCAAAGTAACATTGTATACAATCATGTTGCAATTATAATAAACGTGTGAGAAATTACTTGGATATTGCTAAATTAATTATTGATAAATGCCACAACTGTGCACCACAGGCTTCTGCTGAATTAGTCTGGTTCCCTGACCCCAAAAGCTCCCGACTATTATCTGTCAAATAAGAGTCGTCAGGCCATCTTTGGGTAGGGAAACAGACTACTGCTGAATTACATTGTATACGTATATATGCCTATAATGATTGATGCGTTCTCAGAAAAGGTGCGATGTGTGAGTACATGGCAATGCGATGATTATTATGGGCTAGCTGACATAATTATTTCTAATGCGAAAATTCGCCGAGTTACATGTATATGTAAAACATACTTTTACTATTGACAGCCATGATCGGATAGCGGGCGTTTGGCAATTTAGTTTAGTGTGGAAATTCAATTTAAATGATGTTGTATTAGGCCTAAAGGTAGAATCATACTTTGGTAAGAAACCAAAACAGAAATGTTCACAGATTTACGTATAACTTTCTGGGTAAGAAGATGGTGGTAGTAGAAATATACCGTTAAAATTGTTCCGCCTGAAATGATGTATTTATCCAGAAATCAGTAAAACAACGGCCGAAAATCTTTTGGATCTTTTAAAAGATCAAAAATAAAAGAGAAAACACTTAAGAAATATACTGTGGCTATTTTTCACTGTTTTCTCAAACAGTGGGCAACGTATGGGACTGAAATGTTCACAGATGACTGTTACTGTATCTGTTTTAGTATTTTTTTGCACATGAATCTGTATTTCTTTAATAAAAACCAACTATGATAGGCCTACTACCTTTAATAATGGTTCGTTTTGATGAGACAATGAATACAGCACATGCACAAAGTGCATGCCTACTGTAAAACACAGACCCTACAAATTAATTTGATTTAATTCTTCCCTGAACATTTGTTACTGGATTGAAGTGTTTAGTGTTTAGTTTGACTTATCTTATATATGCCTTATTGTTAATTGTATCATTCAGTAAAGTCAGGCTGTAGCGCCACAATTAGGATTGTCTGTTTCAGACCCCATTCTGATTATTGAATCCATGGGCCTTAAATAATGAATTATGACGGGACTTCGAGTGTAATTGATTGGCATTATGAGGACAATGGAGATGCAATTAAATAATGATGCCGCCGTCATCATAAAAAGAACACATTATATTTGACCTATATTGCATTCAATGAATAATAAGAGCTCAACTTAATGAAAAACCACACTCCATGCGTCGTCTTGCAATGTTGCAAAATTTTGAATGACTGTAAAAATTGTATTAATGGCCGACACTGGCCTGCATATAATCGGTGTCATTTTGTCTACGTGACATTAAAGGTAGTATCATACTTTAGTTTTTATAAAAAGAAATACAGATTTATGGGCAAAAATATCAAGACAGATACAGTAACAGTCATCTGTGAAAATTTCAGTCCCATACGGTGCCCACTTTTTGAGAAAACGGTGAAAAACAGCCACAGTATTTCTTAAGTCTTTTCTCTTTTATTTTTGATCTTTTAAAAGATCAAAAAGATTTTCGGTCGTTGTTTTACTAATTTCTGGATAAATACACCATTTCAGATGGATTATTTTAACGGTATGTTTCTACCACCACCACCATCATACCCTGTAAGTTATACGTAAATCTGTGAACATGTCTGTTTTGGCTTCTTACCAAAGTATGATACTACCTTTAATGTCCGACACTGGCCTGCATAGGTGACATTTTGTCTACGTGACTTTAAAGGTATAATACATGATTGGTAAAGGTCACAGAACAGCTCTCACAATTTGCCAATCCATATAGGCCTATATATAAAACAATACAATTTGAGCTCAATCGGACATCTGAGTCACTAGAAAATAGCGAAAAAACCGACTCAAATTTTCTAATAACAGATAAAGAATTATGGTTACCCCTATCAAAACTGTTTTCCGTCTTTGTTTGACTAATTTCTGGATAAATACACCATTTCAGGCGGAACATTTTAACTGTATGTTTCTAACAGCATCATATTCATACCCTGAAAGATATACGTAAATCTGTGAACATTTCTGTTTGGGTATGTTTATACTAATCCTATATCCTGTACCTTTAACATTGGATCTGGAGATGTTATAATAACTATGTGATAATGAAATTCATTTTGTGCAATTCAAAATATTATTACAAAACAGCTCACGCCTTAATAAAACTGTAGGCCTAAAGGCCGTTTTGCCACGAAATAAACTCGTTTGCGAATTTATAAATTTGGTTTCGTATATTACTTTCGAAATCATGCTTAACCGACGTTGGACCAGGGGTCGATTTCACTAACGCTTTGCGATCATCGTAAAGCCCAAATCCATCGCTAAACGGAAAATTGCTATGCAAAATAGCGATCGATTTTCCGTTTAGCGATGGATTTGGGCTTTACGATGAACGAAACATGTTAGTGACGCTTTGCGATCATCGCTAGGCCCAAATCCATCGCTAAAAGGGAAAATTGATCGCTACTTTGTGTAGGAATTTTCCGTTTAGCGATGAATTTGGGCTTTACGATGATCGCAAAGCGTTAGTGAAATCGGCCCCTGGCCTGTGTTATTACCAGCAACCTGTAACGAGCGCCTTATATGCCTCATTTTTGTTGACGAACAAATCGTCAGAAACACAATTTTTCAATCGCACTCGTCCGTCAAACTTCGGTCAAATAATCCTGAAACTTTTCATTATCTTCAAATTCCATTCATACGAATTCATTATGAATAGAAAGAAAATTAATAGCTATAACCCCTTTTTAGATCAAAAGAAACAGACCCAAGCTACGCACCTTAATAAAAAATTCCATGCAATCAGAGAATTGTAGGTATTAAACGCACCATTAAAGGTACAATACATGATTGGTAAAGGTCACATGACAGCACTCATACTTTGCCTGATCAAACATGTACAAGAAATTATAAACCTGTGAAAATTTGAGCTCAATCGGACATTTGAGTCACTAGAAAATAGCGTAAACCCGACTCAATTTTTCTTATAAAACATGAAGAATGGTTTTGATCTTACCCCAAGATCAAAACTGTTGTCGGTCTTTGTTTTATGAATTTCTGGATAGAAACAGCATTTCAGGTTGAAATATTATAACGGTATGTTTCTACCAGCACCATCTCCATACCTTGAGTGAAAGTGGATAACTAAAACAACTCAAGTGAGGGTGTCTTTTATGTTTGTTCCATAAATCGTTCGGACGAACGAAGTTTGGAAAAGACACCGAATCTTAATTTCCTTGAAAAACCCAGCATCTGATGAACCAAGATTTCCCATGGTGACTGTTTGCACTGTTTACGAACTGTTGAGTCAATTTTCTGTCTCAATATTTTGTTTTGGAGGCCTTGCAAATCATATATACTCCCTTTAATGGTAAAAGCCTTAAACCTTTAATTGGTAAACAAGAATAAAATGACGATTCACTTTCTCATAGGGATAAAATATACTCAACATATACATGTACAAGTCTGGGAATAACTTAAATATCATCCATTGTGCCATGAAAATATACAAATATATAGTTAAAGCAATGAACTGTTAAATATAAATTTCATCTGGCAATAATCTACTCCAATGATACAATAGTCGATGTTTGGGGCAGATTTCAAACAGTGCAGTGCTTGTCCGAGCTCCCTGTTCCTCCAGTAATAAATGACGACATTCAACCAGCTACTGAAGAAGAAACCCAGTTTCTTGCAATGACAGCAAACCTCAGATGCACACCACCTTAGACATAGATTTGTCATCCTATGAATGTTAGTGACAGCATGAGGATACCAAGCTGTGTAGTGCTTGTCGGAGCTCCCTGTTCCTCCAGTAATAAATGACAACATTCATCCAATTGTTTGTTCCATAAATAACTTCTATGACAAGTAATATATTAAGAGAGAACCTTTCATTGTGTAATATTGACACAAAGATAATGCATAAAGGGATCCAGCAGACAACCAGAGTTCCTGTGATGATGACAACCGTTGTAGCAGACTTTGTACTGATTCTCTGTGGAGCATTCTGTCCATCTACATGGTTGCCAATCTGATGCTGTGCAGCGATGCGCCTTGCCTGATCACGAGATACTTTAAGAATACGAACATAAAGTATCAGGATAAGTCCAAGTACAATTGCCATGTAGGAGACAAATATATACAACCAAAAAAAAAAACGTATCAAAGCAATTAATAGTATAAATGTGTTCAATGTTTAAAGGTAGAAATATGCCATACACAAATGTATTCAAAGTAAGGCATACTGTCCAGTTGATAGCAATAATGATTTTGGCTCTTTTTGGTGTCATCAGACTTGGGTAACGTAGTGAGTGGATGATAGCGATATAACGATCAACTGACAACAGGAGAAGTGAGGAGACATTCAATGTAAGAAGCACTGAGGTTGCAATGTTTGTGATCCAGCACATAACATCTCCCAACACCCATTCCTGACCTAGGTAAAACGTAAAATGCGGCAATCCAATGAAAATTCCAGTGCAGATATCAGCAACAGTGAGTGAGGCCATGAACATCTTGGTGGTCTCTTGGATACCACGGGCTCGACGGAGTGTAACAAGACTCAACGGATTCAGAATGAGAATCAGAAGAAGTGTCAGAGTCATCCAAACATACAAGAAGATTCCGACTGGCCCGTGTATTCCAGGCATAGGCCAAGGCCAAAACATGTATATGTCTGTTGTATTCATTGTTGCATTCATTGTTGCTCTCTTGATGTTCAAAGTCCTGATGGTGAATATGCTTCAAAAATGTCCAGTGCCTCTCACCAAGTTATCCTGTGCCTCTCACAGTGAAACCTTTGCAGTGAAAACTCATGAACAGCTTACTTGGTACAAGCAGAGTGAATCTTACAAGAGGCAAGTGGTCCAGATACATGGAACAGTACTGAGTTTAAATTTGGCTGCGTGCGTGAGTCCATCTGTTGATTTCAGTACGTTCAATGTGAGAAAAGGTTGCTGATATTAACTATTCAGGGCAGAGCAGTATAACCGTCGGATTATATCAATTTATAAACAGGAAATCATCACTTTTAATTAGTTCATGTAAACCAATGCAATACGCTTGACTGAGAATTCTATTACACCTTCTCGTTAACGATCTAAAGCAAATAAAAACATGAGCCTTTTTTGTACCTTTTCAAGGAAACAAGAATAAAATAACGACTCCAGGCGCGGTTCTAGAGTCAATATTTTTGTAAGGGGGCAAGAAGACCCAATATTTTGGGTTCTTCTATTCACTCGCTTCTGCTATGTCTTATTAGGGGTCGAAAAACATGCACCTGTATCATACACTTCGCGGTTTTTTTTTAAATGTAATTGGCGCCTAATAACTGAAAAGATCCAGTATTTTCAAGATTTTTTTTTTCTCCTATTGCATTTTTTTTGGGGGGGGGGTGCTAGACAAACTTTCTTTTTTTTTTTTTGGGGGGGGGGGGGGCTACTGCTCCCCTAACCCCCCGTAGAACCGCACCTGGACGACTCACTTTCTCATAGAGGTAAAAGTTACTCAAAACAAGTCTGAAGATCCTAAATTTATACATTGAATATACTGAAGTCATGGAAGTAGAACAGAACCAAAACTGGTTTTGGCCCGGGCCTCATGGCCCTATTTTTGCCGGCGCTGTCATTCTTCTCATTGGCCAATTCTCGATACGTCATGCCGGCCTTCTTTCTCTAAAGGTTATTTTACCAGAGGTACGTTATAATACTGCAAATAGGCCAATCAGTCAGAGAACGGCATCGGTTAAATAGCGTTTTATAGGAAGAATGGCGGTGCCGGCAAAGTATACTTTATATAATTTATGTCAGCCCATACATTTCCCTTTGTGAGGTTGAAAAGTGCAGTCATTAGGTTTTTCTATAGTGGATTACTAGTCCTAATGGCACCTCTATTATGTATTAACATATAATTTGTATTCCACATAATGCCAGGCCATGGAGGACATGTACAATGACGCAAAACATCATGAGCTGATTATGTTTTTATGATGACTTTTGTGTATACTAATCGCATTGCCATGTACACAAATCATACCGTTCCTTTGAATGCAACTATTATATATTTTCGAAAAAGCCTGAGGTGGCATTCATCAACAATTCATTTGGTAATTTTCAAACAATTACGCACAAGCTAGCACATAATAAAAGGTATAACTATACATCATAAATATTCATGACCTATAGCCGAATCCCAATTGGTCAATTCACCATCACGTGCCAGTGGATATGCTGATCACCAGCGAGTAGCCGGGGAACATTTTCACTGCATGCGCATCAAAGGAAAAGTTTGCAGTGCGCGTGCGTGAGCCTCGATCTACATGAAGTAAATGGCGGCTCACGAACACGAACATTTTGCTGCACTTACTGATACCGATCTCAACGAAATTGTGAATATTTATGAGGTAAAGTAAAACAAATATCACATGGTTTATTAAAAGGCAACATGGTCAGGGAGCTGGAGGCTGGATTCATTAAGATCCCATCACTTATCCTTAAAGATCAAATTTGTTTTGGGCCATTTGTTTGACTGTTTTCTGGATAAATACAGCATTTCAGGCAGAAAATTGTAACGGTATGTTTCTACCATTACCATCTTTATACCCCGTATACGTTATGGGTAAATCTGTCAAGCTTTCTGTTTCGGTATAATACTAACTTTAATTTTTTTTTTACAAAAATATTATTATACATTTTCAATTGATGAACAAATTTTCAAAAAGCATCAGTGCAATTTACAAAATAATGCTTGCAATAAGATTGTTTACAGAAGATGTTACTTCCAAAACGCGTTTGCAACCGCACGTCAAACTAGTTTGAATAATTATGATTGCTACACATTGTCTTATACACTACGACTTCCATTCATGCTAATTAATCGTCAATAAGAAAGGAAATTACTCTTTCTGCCCTTTTTTGTTTCCCAACCAAAACAAAAACACTCATTTTTGGGTTGGCAAAATTCTGATAACACTGGCCGTTTGGTGATACCTGACAGGCTGACACAAGTTGTAGAATTTTCATTAAGCCATGGGAGATCAAGCTTTGTGTTCCTTCTAGAAAGAAAATGTAGAAAATGTTTGGCAACTCCACGTCATATAAGTATTGTAGACCTACAGAGTGCCATTAAGCCAAATAGGCCTTCAGAGTGCCATTAAGCCAAATAGGCCTTCAGAGTGCCATTAAGCCAAATAGGCCTTCAGAGTGCCATTAAGCCAAATAGGCCTTCAGATAGATAACATTCAGAGCCTTGTACCTTTTTATAGAAAACAAAAATACAGTATACACCCTTTCTCTTAGATATAAAACATACTAAAAAATACAAGTCCAATGATACGTTTTTATCATATAATGTGCCATGGAAATATACAAACAAATTATACGGTTAAAGCACTGAGAAGTTACAACACACTTTTCAACTGACCATCCTCTGCAATAATGCAGCTCCTTGTTAGTCAATGTTTGGGGCAGATTCAATCCGTGCAGTGCTTGTCCGAGCTCCCTGTTCCTCCAGTAATAAATGACAACATTTAACCAGCTACTGAAGAACAAAACCAGTTTCTTGCAATGACAGCAAACCTCTGATGCACACCACCTTAGACATAGATTTGTCATCCCATGAATGTTAGTGACAGCATGAGGATACCAAGCTGTGTAGTGCTTGTCGGAGCTCCCTGTTCCTCCAGTAATAAATGACGACATTCAACCATGTACTAAAGAAGAAACCAGTTTCTTGCAATGACAGCAAACCTCTGATGCACACCACCTTAGACATAGATTTGTCATCCCATGAATGTTAGTGACAGCATGAGGATACCAAGCTGTGTAGTGCTTGTCGGAGCTCCCTGTTCCTCCAGTAATAAATGACAACATTCAGCCAAGAGTTTGTTAAATACAGAACTTCTGTAAAACTTCTCATAACACCAGAGGCATGTCCTTTGTTTGATGATAGCCCAAACACAATGACTGTGGGGAGCCAGCAAAGAACCACAGTTCCTGTGATGATGACGACCGTTGTAGCTGACTTTGTACTGATTCTCTGTGGAGCATTCTGTCCATCTACAGGGTTCCCAATCTGATGCTGTGCAGCGATGCGCCTTGCCTGATCAAGGGATACTTTAAGAATGTGTGCATAAAGTATCAGGATAAGTCCAAGTACAATCGCCATGTAGGGGACAAATATATACAACCAAACATTAAATATATCAAAGCAATTAATAGTATAAACGTTTTCATTGTTTAAAGGTAGAAATATGCCATACACAATTGTATTCCAAGAAAGGCATACTGTCCATTTGATAGCAATAATGATTTTGGCTCTTGTTGGTGTCATCAGACTTGGGTAACGTAGTGAGTGGATGATAGCAATATAACGATCAACTGACAACAGGAGAAGCGAGGAGACATTCACTGTTAGGAGCACTGGGCTTGCAACAACTTTGATCCAGCAAACAACATCTCCCAACACCCACCGCTGAGCTATGTTCAAAGTCAAATGTGGCAATCCAAAGAAAATCCCAGTGCAGATATCACCAACAGTGAGTGAGGCCATGAACATCTTGGTGGTCTCTTGGATACCACGGGCTCGACGGAGTGCAACAAGACTCAACGGATTCAGAATGAGAATCAGAACAACTGTCAGAACCATCCAAACACACAAGAAGATCTTGATTCGATCTGGCCCGGGTGCTTCAAGCATCCATGGGTCTGTTGCATTCATTGTTTCATTCATTGTTGCATTCATTGTTGCGTTCATTGTCGTATTCATTGTCACGTTCGTTGTTGCTCTCTTGATGTTCCAAGTCCTGATGGAGAATATGCTTCAAAATGTCCAGTGCCTCTCACCAAGTGATCCTGCGCTTTAAACTTTGCAGTGAAAACTCATGAACAGCCTACTTGATATAAGCAGAGTGAATCTTTCAAGAGGCAAGTGGCCCAGATACATGCAACATTATACTGAGTTTAAATTTGGCTGCGTGCGTGAGTCCATCTGTTGATTTATGTGCGTTCAATGTGAAAACGGTTGCTGATATTAACTATTCAGGGCCGAGCAGTATAACCGTCGGGTTATATCAATTCATAAACAGCAAATCATCACTTTTTAATTAGTTCATGTAAACCAATGCCATGATCCCGTCTATGCTTGACTGAGAATTCTATTATACCTTCTCGTTAATGATCTACAGCAAATAAATTAAAACATGAGCCTTATACCTTTTCATGGAAACAAGAATAAAATGACGACTCACTTTCTCATAGAGGTAAAAGTTACTCAACTAAACAAGTCTGAAGATCCTAAATTTCAACAATGAATACTGAAGTCGTGGAAAACTGTATAGAACAGTACCAAAACTGATTTTGGCCCGGGCCTCGTGGGCCTTATTTTTCCGGCGCTGTCATTCTTCTCATTGGTCAATTCTCGATACGTCATGCCGGCCTTCTTTCTCTAAAGGTTTTTTTTGCCAGAGGTACGTTCTAATACTGCAAATTGGCCAATCACAGTCAGAGAACGGCATCGGCAAAATAGCGTTGATAGGAAGAATGCCGGTGCAGGCAAAGTATACTTTATTATTTATGTCAGCCCATAAATTTCCCTTTGTGAGGTTGAAGAGTATCTATTGTGGATATACTAGTCCTAATGGCGCCTCTGCCTGTTATGTATTAATATATAATTTGTATTTCACACGGCAGGCTAATGTGGAACACGTACAATGACGCAAAACATCATGAGCTGATTATGTTTTTATGATGACTTTTGTATACTAATCGCATTGCCATGTACACAAATCATACCGTTCCTTTGAATGCAACAATGATATATTTTCGAAAAAGTCTGAGGTGGCATTCATCAACAATTCATTTGGTAATTTTCAAACAATTACGCACAAGCACATAATAAAAGGTATAACTATACCTCATAAATATTCATGACCTATAGCCGAATCCTAATTGGTCATTTCACCATCACGTGCCAGTGGATTTGCTGATCACCAGCGAGCTCCCTGTTCCTCATGTAATAAATGACAACATTCAACCAGCTACTGAATAAGAAACCAGTTTCTTGCAATGACAGCAAACCTCAGATGCACACCACCTTAGACATAGATTTGTCATCCTATGAATGTCTGTGACAGCATGAGGATATCAAGCTGTGTAGTGCTTGTCGGAGCTCCCTGTTCCTCCAGTAATAAATGACAACATTCAACCAGCTACTGAATAAGAAACCAGTTTCTTGCAATGACAGCAAACCTCAGATGCACACCACCTTAGATATAGATTTGTCATCCTATGAATGTCAGTGACAGCATGAGGATATCAAGCTGTGTAGTGCTTGTCGGAGCTCCCTGTTCCTCAAGTAATAAATGACAACATTCAACCAGCTACTGAAGAACGAAACCAGTTTCTTGCAATGACAGCAAACCTCAGATGCACACCACCTTAGACATAGATTTGTCATCCTATGAATGTCAGTGACAGCATGAGTCTACATCAAATAAATCTCAGTGTCAGTGTTATTACAGTGTAACCTCATTAGCAATTAGCATTTAGCTTAATTGTGTGTTAAGTACGTCACACTTAAAGACTTCCCACATTGGCAAACAATGATGCACTTTCACGGCAGCTGAAATTTTACAATTCAAACAATGTCAAAGACCAATTTTCAGTCACTGATGTGGATTTATACATTACCCATGAAGGATTTATCAGAAATAGCGATACCACATTATGGTTCATACGCCTTGTTGTACAGCACACATTATACTAGCTGACATGCATACACACAGAAGGAAATATTGCTGCCTGGATCGTTGAAAAAATGGCTTAATACAGAAAGACTTGGTTGGTATGAGACAGAAATTATCTTTGAGCGTCCATAACGTCGCTACGACACAATCATCACATGCCTCTAGTTAAGTGTTCAGTGTAGAATCTTCTAATCACAACTTTGACAGCAAACCTCAGATGCACACACCACATTATACATAGATGTGTCATCCTATGAATGTCAGTGACAGCATGAGGATACCAAGCTGTGTAGTGCTTGTCGGAGCTCCCTGTTCCTCCAGTAATAAATGACAACATTCAGCCAAGTGTTTGTTCCATATATAACTTCTGTGAAAATAACTATATTAAGAGAGACACTTTCTTCGTGTAATGCTAGCACAAAGATAATGATTGTAGGGCTCCAGCAGAGCACCACAGTTCCTGTGATGATGATGACCGTTGTAGCTGACTTTGTACTGATTCTCTGTGGAGCATTCTGTCCATCTACAGGGTTGCCAATCTGATGCTGTGCAGCGATGCGCCTTGCCTGATCATGAGATACTTTAAGAATGTGTGCATACAATATCAGAATAAGTCCAAGTACGATTGTCATGTAGAAGACGTACATGTATAACCAAATTTCATACGTGAAAAAGCAGAAAGAACTTGTCACTGCTTCATTTTCCGAAGATGAAAATATGCCATACACAATCATATTAAAAGTAAGGCATACTGTCCATTTGATAGCGACAATGATTTTGGCTCTTTTTGGTGTCATCAGACTTGGGTAACGTAGTGAGTGGATGATAGCAATATAACGATCAACTGACAACAGGAGAAGTGAGGAGAAATTAAGTGCTAGAAGCACTGGGCTCGCAACAGCTGAGATCCAGCAAATAACATCTCCCAACACCCATAGTTCAAGTACATGTATGTAACTAATCAAATGTGGCAACCCAACAAAAATCCCAATGCAGATATCAGCAACAGTGAGTGAGGCCATGAACATCTTGGTGGTCTCTTGGATGCCACGGGCTCGACGGAGTGCAACAAGACTCAACGGATTCAGAATGAAAATCAGAAGAAGCGTCAAAGTCATCCAAACACACAAGAATGTCGTGATTCCATCTGACGGCCCCTGTGTTTCAAGCAACGATGTGTCTGACGTTGCGTTCATTGTTGCGTTAATTGTTGCATTCATTGTTACATTCAATGTTGCGTTCAGTGTTGCATTCAGTGTTGCATTCAATGTTGCGTTCAGTGTTGCGTTCAGTGTTGCATTCAATGTTGCGTTCATTGCTAGTCTCTTAATGCTCCAAGTCCCAATGTTAAATATTATGCTTCACAAACGGCCAGTACCTCGCACAAAATCATATCCTGCGCTTTAGCCTTTGCAGTGAAAACTGGTGAACAGCTCACTGATATGCCCTGAGCAGAGTGCATCTCACAAAACGCAAGGGGTTCAGACACATATTGAAACATTAGGCCTACCGACTTTCAATTTGGCAGTCCGCGTTCTCTTCCGTAGGACATTCACTGCAATAAGGCTGCTGATATTAACGGCAGAGCGTACCACTCGAGTGTATCAATTCTTACAGAGCAAAGATAGCTACTGATATTTCGACTGGGATTGGCTTCTGGTCAACAGCAGGAAATGAACAAATAATGCCACCACCCTGTCTTCTCGGTAATGGTCTTTACAGCAAATACCTCTCAGTGTCAGTGTTATTACAGTGTAACCTCATTAGCAATTAGCAATTACCTTAATTGTGCATTAAGTACGTCACACTTAAAGACTTCCCACATTGGCAAACAATGATGCATTTTCACGGCAGCTGAAATTTTACAATTCAAACAATGTCAAAGACCAATTTGCAGTCACTGATGTGGATGTATACATTACCCATGAAGGATTTATCAGAAATAGCGATACCACATTATGGTTCATACGCCTTGTTGTACAGCACACATTATACTAGCTGACATGCATACACACAGAAGGAAATATTGCTGCCTGGATCGTTGAGAAAATGGCTCAATACAGAAAGACTTGGTTGGTATGAGACAGAAATTATCTTTGAGCGTCCATCAGGTCGCTACGACACAATCATCACATGCCTCTACTTAGTGTTCAGTGTAGAATCTTCTAATCACAACTTTGACAGCAAACCTCAGATACACACAACCTTACACATAGATTTGTCATCAGTCATATGAATGCCATTGACAGCATGAGGATACCAAGCTGTGTAGTGCTTGTCGGAGCTCCCTATTCCTCCAGTAATAAATGACAACATTCAGCCAATTGTTCGATAAATTTAAAACTTTTATGAAAAGTATTAGAATAGATGAGGTACTTCCTTTGCCTAATGTTAACACAAACGCAATGAATGTAGGGATCCAGCAGAGAACCACAGTTCCTGTGATGATGATGACCGTTGTAGCTGACTTTGTACTGATTCTCTGTGGAGCATTCTGTCCATCTACAGGGTTGCCAATCTGATGCTGTGCAGCGATGCGCCTTGCCTGATTACGGGATACTTTAAGAATGTGTGCATACAATATCAGAATAAGTCCAAGTACGATTGTCATGTAGAAGACGTACATGTATAACCAAAGTTCATACGTGAAAAAGCAGAAAGAACTTGTAACTGCTTTATTTTCCGAAGATGAAAATATGCCATACACAATCATATTCAAAGTAAGGCATACTGTCCATTTGATAGCAATAATGATTTTGGCTCTTTTTGGTGTCATCAGACTTGGGTAACGTAGTGAGTGGATGATAGCGATATAACGATCAACTGACAACAGGAGAAGCGAGGAGATATTCAATGTTAGAAGCACTGGGCTCGCAACAGCTGTGATCCAGCAAACAACATCTCCCATCACCCATCGTCCAAGTATGTACGTAATCAAATGCGGCAACCCAACGAAAATCCCAGTGCAGATATCAGCAACAGTGAGTGAGGCCATGAACATCTTGGTGGTCTCTTGGATGCCACGGGCTCGACGGAGTGCAACAAGACTCAACGGATTCAGAATGAGAATCAGAACAATCGTCAGAGTCATCCAAACACACAAGCAGGTCGTGATTCCATGTGACGGCCCCTGTGTTTCAAGCAACAATGTGTCTGACGTTGCGTTTATTGTTGCGTTCATTGTTGCGTTCATTGTTACATTCAGTGTTGCGTTCAGTGTTGCATTCAGTGTTGCATTCAATGTTGCGTTCAGTGTTGCGTTCAGTGTTGCATTCAATGTTGCGTTCATTGCTGGTCTCTTAATGCTCCAAGTCCCAATGTTAAATATTATGCTTCACAAACGGCCAGTGCCTCGCACAAAATCATATCCTGCGCTTTAGCCTTTGCAGTGAAAACTGGTGAACAGCTTACTGATATGCCCTGAGCAGAGTGCATCTCACAAGACGCAAGGGGTGAAGGGGTTCTTATATAGCAGGCCTACTGAGTTTCAATTCGACAGTCCGCGTGAGTACATCTGTTCTCTTCCGTAGGACATTCACTGCAATAAGGCTGCTGATATTAACGGCAGAGCGTACCGCTCGAGTGTATCAATGCAAACAGAGCAAAGATAGCTACTGATATTTCGACTGGGTAGATGGCTTCTGGCCAATAACAGGAAATGAACAAATAATGCCACGACCCTGTCTTCGCGTTAATTGTCAAATCTCAGTGGCAGCCTTATTACAGTGCAACCTCATTAGCAATTAGCAATTGGGTTAATTGTGTATGTCACCCTTAAAGACTTCCTACATTGGCAAACACAGAACACTTTCATGATCGCTAAAATCTTACGATTCAAATAATGTCAGGGACCAATTTGCAGTGGATATATACATTAACCAAGGGATTTATCACAAAAAGCGATACTACATTATGGTTCATATACGCCTTGATTTACAGCATTAATGTGGATGACAGAGCCAGAGCCGGAGCCTGAGCCGGAGCCGAGGTTTGGAAAAGGGCCCCTGATATGACCCAAGTTTATACGCCACTGATTCAGGTGACGAATTTGTCTCAGTTTAGGAAGAAGAGAAGAATAGGAAGGTCAGTAAACAAAGAGAGAGGACTTTGTAATCACATTACGAAACAGCTACAGTTATAGTGATTATAACCCGTGCATAATTATGTTTACATATGCCAGTGCAGCCGGCCTAATCACAAAAGGTAATTCTTTGACACAATGGTTTGCACCCATTCCGTTCATGGAGGTAGCCTCCAAAATAATAGACTTTTGTGATTCAGAAAAAGTGGCTATTATTTTGTGGTCCTGCCCTTTTGAAGGTTTTGTGGTCCCCAGATAGGTCCACAAAAGGCAATGTAATAAATAATTAGGGCTATAGGGGTTACACGAACTTAAATGACGATTAAAGTCCAAAGTCCATAATATACGCTGGTGGCGTCATTCATTATTCCGACTGGCATAACCACGTGTATTACTGCCATTATGAATAGTCTATGTTAACCATTTAACAAACTCAGAGGATCATGGGTTTTGTACTGAAAACGATTCCGCTTTTCAGGTCGGCCGTCTGGAGAAGTTGTAGTTGGTTGAGGCCACCATCTGTTGCAATTCATTGGTAAAGTATTCAATAATTAGGTCTCGGCAAAAATTAATGGAGACTGCCAACTGGCAATACATACAGCTAAGGGGCCTTTTAAGGATTGACAGCAAACTCAGACACTATAATGGAAATTCGGTTTTAGGGTGCTGTAGGGCAGCTGTGCTGTCTGGCGTGTCGAACTCAAGTCCTGTGGTCAATCTACAGATTGTGGGTTCGAATCCAGCCATGTGTTAGTAGTGCTGGCGTCCTTGGGCAAGACGCTTTGTCACTTATTGCTCCTCTTCACCCAGGTACTGTATGCTCCCCAGGGAGTTGAAATAGGGTTTTCCAAGATATTAATTGAATATAACTTCAAAATGTCTGAAAACTGAATTCTGTGGATCTACGTATTAAAAGAAACTGAAAATTTCTTCTGGCATGGATACAAAAAATTATGACGTCAATATTTTAGTTATATTAAATCAAAAACTGTAATTGTAACTGTAAATATATTTAAACGTGTGGACATTTCTTCGCTGATTGTTTTGAGTGTCATTTTTTCTGTCTGATTCTGAAGATTTAAGTGTCGCTGACGGTTAGGCCTACATTTTATATCACTTACCTCAACCTAAACCACCAACCCAGAGCCGGTTTGGCTGTCACTGGCCTAACTCTCCAAATAGGGCAAATATCAATTTTCTGATATTTGTTTCCCGCCAGTTCTTGCACATCAAACAATGAGCTCAGCTACTTCCACACTGTGGGTCGTACCCCACTCATTGGAAAGACTGTCGGGAGGATCATGGACGAAACCACGGAGAAATACCCCGACAGAGACGCACACATCTTCTGCAAAGATGGAATACGGAGGACATTTGAAGAGTTTAGAGAGGAGGTAGGCTGTATGGTGGAATCTATAACATATTAAAGCTTGTCCATTGGAGTCCATAATTCTTTGTCATTATTGGTGTTTTTGTACAGTTTAAGTTTATATCTCTATCACTACCCTCAACAACTCATTCCTGTGTCAGGATAAACTTTTGTGTTAAAGGTATAGTATCATACTTTGGTAGGAAACCGAAACAGAAATGTCCACAGATTTACCTAATAACTTAGTAAACTTACAGGGTATGAAGATGGCGCATGTACAAATATACCGTACACATTTCCTGCCTGAAATTGTGTATTTATCCAGGAATTAGTTAAACAATGACCGAAAATGGTGAAAAGATTTAAAAAATACCGTGGGTATTTTTCGCTGTTTTCTGAAAAAGTGGGCAGCGTATGGGACTGGAAATTTCAGAGGTGACTGTTGCTGTATCTTTCTTAATATTTTTGCTTATGAATCTGCATTCAGCATGATATAAGGGCACAATGATGAACAATTAGTTTTGGAATGGCTGTTCCCCAGCCCCAATGTGGGCAACCCAATAATAGATGGATTTAAGGGATGGATGGCCGAAGGCAGTTTATGTTTTCATTTGTGTGCAATGTTCTGTCTCCAGACTGAAAAGGTAGCTACAGGACTTGTGGCGTTAGGTATCAAGAAGGGCGATCGAGTCGGCATTTGGGGGCCGTCTACCCTGGAGTGGATCCTTACACAGTATGCTACATCCCGTATTGGTGCCATCTTGGTCAACATCAGCCCAGTCTACAGAGTTCAGGAACTGGAGTATGCCCTCAAAATGGTATGTAGGGCGTTTACGAAACGGAGGTTCAGGCTCCGTCTCAGGCTCCGGCTCCATTTCCTGAATACATTTCGAAATAGCTGGTATCAAAATAGAGGCTTTTGGCTGCGGTTCGGCAGTAGATTATCTGGTTTGAAAGGGAAAACAGAGCTTCAGCTTCAATGAAAAACCACAACCTATATGTTCAGCATATGGGTGTCAGAGCTGGAGCCTGAGTCTGAGCCCGAGCCTCCGTTTCATAAAACGTCCTTAGTTTGCTTGATAACCTCATTTGAAATATTTGAGGCTGAAACTTTTAATTCATGAATTGTTTTTATAAGAAAAGCAAACTGTGATGTAAAAATAACATTACCCTTTTTTTTATCGGGAGCTTGATGGCTTTAACAAGTTTGAAGTTGCTTTTACACCTATATAGTCGTGTGATAACACTGACGGTCGTAGGCCTAAAGCCACCGGTACCATGCATGATCTTTATGATGATAACCCTTCGCCCATGCAGATTTTTCATTTCAAATTTGAAATCATTTACTTGTTTTCAGTCGGGATGTAAAGCCATCATCTGTGACAAGACATTCCGCACGCAGAATTATTATGAAATACTGAGCGATCTATGTCCAGAGCTCCAACGAGACAAGCCAGGCCAGCTCAAGAGTGCGAGGTAATGGTCCAATTCAATGGTTTGTAACTGTATACATGTAGTTACAAATGGGGTATTAGGGAGACACGTTAGCGTCTAAAAGCGGACATTAGGGAGACATCGGGACTTAGGGAGACTTTTCGTTGTCTCCCTAAGGTACCAGCTATACCTTTTAAAGACATATTTTTGTCGTCCATATTTTGATAGAAGACAGAGAATGCTCTCAATATGAACATATGTCAATTTCAAGTTCATTGGTTTGGAGGATGTTTAGAAATAGGTAAGTAAAGTTTGTGCACGACCCTATGGGAAAGTCTCCGTAAGGTCCCATCCTCGGTTATTATTATTATCATCATCATTTTTACAAATAGGGTACTATTAGGGAGACAGGTTAGCGTCTGAAAGTGATCATTTTGGGAGACATCAGTCAATAGGGAGACATTTGGATGTCTCCCTAGATGGGCAATTGGTTTCAGGTACTTTTAAAAGGCTTTTCGTTCATATTTTAATAGAAGACAGACGATGCTCTAATTAATGAACATATTATGTCAATTTCAAGTTAATTGGTTTGGAGGATGTTTGGAAATAAATATCCAAAGATCCTAATTGGTTTGATAATGGTCTTTTTAGATTAATTAACGGGAATTGTTTTTTTTTGGCTTCCTTAATAGCAAAAGAAATCATTTAAACCCTTGTCATCATTGTGAAATTAAAGGCAGAAGATTATCTCTGTGGAGATTATCCCTATTTGCTTTTATCAACATACAATGCGTCTGTGTTTGGTAGAAATGTTACTGATTAACAGGCTGGGCTAATAGGCCTACCTTTAATCCCTGTGAATAAGTGCAAATAATTCAACTGCATGCAGTACTGCTTAAAATATGAAGTCTACAGGCTACAAAATAAACCCACTAGCAAAAATTGTCCCTTACATTTTAAAATCCGATTTCATTATAGTTTTGTTCTTAAAGGTGATACCATACTTTGGTTTTTGTCAAAGAAGTACAGATTCATGAGCAAAAGTATCAAGACAGATACAGTCACAGTCATCTGTGAAAATTTCAGTCCCATACGGTGTCAATTTTTTTTGAAAATCGTGAAAAACGGCCACAGTATTTCTTAAGTATTTTCTCTTTTATTTTTGAAAAGATCAAAACGATTTTCGGTCGTTGTTTGACTTATTTCTGGATAAATACACCATTTAAGGCGGAAAAATTTTAACGGTAGGTTTCTACCAGCACCATCTTCTGTTTTGGTATGTTATCAAAGTATGATACTACCTTTAATTGGTGAGTATTTTGAGTAAAACAAATTGAAATGGAAATTATCATCAGTTACAGTCTGGCACCATTGCAGGGTTCCTGATCTACAGACGGTAATATTCAGAGGTGAAGACAGTTTACCGGGGACCTTCAATTTTCCTGACCTGTCCAACATGGGTGGTAGCCTGGACAAGAGTTTAAAAGAGGAGTACGAGATGGCCACACAGTTTGACGACGCCATCAACATACAGTTTACGTCGGTGAGTTTGTCATTTTTTATGTATCTCCCATGCAGTATTTCTTATTGGTGAGATATACCGTCGGCAACCTCAGTAAATTTATTGAGCACCTTTACGAATGTAAGCATTTTGGGATTCTATCCAAAAATTTTCTCATTGAAAACTGAACATTGAAAACACTGACTAGAGGGGATTCGAACCAGCGACCTCCGAAATACCGTACTGGCATTTTTACATTCCTCCATGCTCTTACCAATTGAGCTATCCAGCCCTAAGTTGGGGGTGTCCCTATTGTATAGTCAATTATCTTTGTTCGGTTTGGCAGTCAGAAGCCATGAAACCACTTACACATCGCTATATCCCAAGGATCATTTAAGATACGTGCAGCATTAGAAATGCTGCAACCTGAGAAATGGTACATGAGGGATCACTCCACTGTTTCTCAATTTTCTAAAAAATCAGTTGTTAATACATTTCATCCAAATGTGCTATTTTAAAAAAATATATGAATCGTATTTAATATTTCAAGTGCTTGCTTAGTGAAACGGTACAGTAAATGTTGTTGATTTGTTTGTTTGTTTGTGCCCTTCATTATGTTGTTTGAACAACATTGATAATTCATTTTCTAATAATTATTTAGTTTGATTCTTTTCCTTTCATTTTTGTAGGGTACGACAGGTTTCCCTAAGGCTGCTACACTAACACATCACAATATGATCAATAATGCCTTCTATATTGGACAAGCCATTGGATACCATGAAAAGGTGGGCCTATTTATGTTTGAATAGTAGACATTGAAACTAATAACCCTAAATAAACTCAATAGCCAGTCAGAACAAAATCCAAACCCTTAATTTATGTTTTACAGGACACCAACAACTGGAAATATTACGATATTATTACTGTTGTGAATGGAGAAAATTTTTCAAAAAAAATAAGACACTCAGATGGAGTAGAACCTCGCACTCCGATTTTCTGGTGAAGCAGTTTTGAGAACTCACACTCATAAAAATGAACTTGTACTCACAGATGAAAAACTTTACTCTTACTTGTGAAGAAAATACTTGAAACTCGGGGAGAGGTAATAATGCTTGTACTTTTACCCTTATTCATTTGTACTTTTACCCATGGAAAAGCTCTCAAACTCTAGACCCCTAAAGAGCACCCTAGCATGATAGAATCACCTTATTTTAGATCTAAGAGTGGAGAGTCTCAAGATTTGAGGTGCTTCTTGTAGTCATATTCTCAACAAATCACCACAGTGGAAACTGAATGGGTTAATTTTAAATCATTGAAAGGTGAATAAAGAAGAATTTACTGGAGCGGGATTCGAACCTGCCTCCTCTGGAATAGCCTACAGGTGCTTTGTCGACTGAGCTATCCAGCCCAGTATTCACATTCATCAAAAAATGTATTCGACCACAATATTTGATCCTCAACAAAGGACCTCACATCCCTCATTTCAATCACCTCCTGGTGATGACTAGAGCAGGCTAGTCGAAACGTTGAGACCTAACCAGATGTGCGATGAAATAAGAAGTGCAAAAGTACAAACGAATATTAGATGGTGTTTCCGTAAACCAATTCCACGTCACTGTGAATATTGGTGACTTGTCACACGTACGTCATGATACATGACACACATGGTCAACATACATTAATTGTGTTGGATAATAATTAATGGTTTGTTTAAAAAGAATGTTTAAATGAATGATTATTTGGTTGACAGGCTCACCGCATCTGTGTTTCAGTGCCGATGTACCACTGTTTCGGCATAGTGTGTGCCTCCCTTTGCGGAATGGTGCACGGAGCAACCTGCGTCTTTCCTGCTCCCGGATTTGAGGCTGATGCAGTATTACAGGCTGTGTCTTCTGAGAAGTGAGTCTTAGCTGGATCTGTACAAACAGCTATGGCTTTGTCAAACGGCTCTGTCTCCAGTGAAACATTAATTGGCTCTACATGGAAAAGCCTATAGCAACAAGCCGTAGAAGCCATAGCCGTAGATGTAGCCTGATGAGAAGAGAAACACAAAGAAAACCTGAATGGGTGATTTAGTTCCTGGGTCAGGCAAAAACATAACTGTGATCATATCTGTGCCATCAGATGCAGGGGCCAATTTCATAGAGCTGCTTAAGCACCAAAATTTGCTTAAGCACCAAATATCTTGATAAATAAAAATCTGTATGCCAGCCAAAACTCCTTGTGAATGTTATGCTCAGCAAACAATGGTCGAATACAAGTCAAAAGCAGTAAACATCACATAAAAATTTGGTTGGCAATCCTGTTTGATCAAGGAAAACTTTTCATACTTAAGCATTTTTTTGTGCTTAAGCAGCTTTACCGTAAGCATATACAATCGATGCTTACGGAAGCAGGAAATTATGAGCTTACAAGATCCTATACCATTGATTAGGAAGGAATTGTTAGTTGTGCTTATGAGTCATGCTTAGCTCGGAAAACTAAAGTTTTCTCGCTTATTGGAATGGTGTAGAAATTCTGCAGTGCTGCATACTGACTTCACTTTGATGTTGTCATAAACTTCTGATAAAGCAACCGAGATCACAAATCAACACAAATCAGTAAGATCACAAATCAACACAAATCAGTAAGATCACAAATCAACACAAATCAGTAAGATCACAAATCAACACAAATCAGTAAGATCACAAATCAACACAAATCAGTAAGATCACAAATCAACAAAAATCAGTAAGATCACAAATCAACACAAATCAGTGAGATCACAAATCAACACAAATCAGTGAGATCACAAATCAACACAAATCAGTGAGATCACAAATCAACTCAAATCAGTAATAATCAAAAAGTGTACGCCATTCTTTCTAGATGTACCTCCCTGTATGGAACGCCTACCATGTTCATTGACGTACTGCATCAACCGAGAGTGCAGGAGTATGTTTCCACGCTGTCTACCGGTATTATGGCTGGTTCCTCATGCCCTGTGGAGACAATTAAACAGTGCATTGATCAACTCAACATGAAGGATATGGCTGTAAGATCATCACATATTTCATTTTACTCCGAGATTCTATGTGCTTCATTTCAATTTGTTTAAAGATATAATACATGATTGGCAATGGTCACAGAACAGCAGTCACACTTTGTCTGATCCAATATGTACATGAAATAAAAAACCTGTGAAAATTTGAGCTCATTCGGACATCTGAGTCACAAGAAAAAAACCTGACACAATTTTTCTTATAAAACATAAAGAATGGTTTTGATCTGACCAAGATCAAAACTGTTTTCGGTCTTTGTTTGACTAATTTCTGGATGAATACAGCATTTAAGGCGGTAATATTTGCACGGTATGTTTCTACCAGCACTATCCTCATACCCTGAAAGTTATAAGTAAATCTGTGAACATTTCTGTTTGGGTATGTTACCAATCCTGTACTGTACCTTTAAATGTTGACCATATAAAAAATTAAAAGTAACATATTTAGATATTCTGCAAGACCCCATAAAATGCATTGTATTGAAACGTTAATTAGTGCGGTTTGTAAATGTTTTCAGTATTTGCCTAGATTTTCATTGTATTCAATTCTATAACAACTGTATGCAGATTATGTATGGTTTGACGGAGGTGTCCCCCATTATCTGCCAAACTAGCCAGGATGATCCGGTGGAAATCAAAGTTGCTTCTGTCGGGAGACCAGCACCTCACAATGAGGTAAGTTTCAGAAAAAATTGTGCGCTGGCTCAGGTGGGATTCCAAGCCACGACCTCCTACTTAATACTAGTGTAGTAGCTTGTGGGTTCGAATCCCACCTGAGCCAGCACAAGAATTGTGTACTCAAAAAGTTACATATTCCCTGAGGTAAGAGCCTCCTGCAAAACATCCACATACAGATTTTAAGGACACTCAAAGCTTCAACAAGTTTTTACCAACCTTCCAATCAGATAAAGATCATTGACTCTGAGACTGGAGAGATTGTGCCACGGAACACTCCAGGTGAGCTGTGCAGTCGAGGGTATACTACCATGATGGGGTACTGGAATGACAAAGCGAAGACTGATGAAGTCATTGATAAGACTAGATGGTTCCATTCAGGGTAAGGACTAAGGATCCGTCCCTGACCTCAAATGATGGTCTGTCCATCAGTTGGTCGGTCTGTTATAGTGTCTGTATGTTGATGTCCTAAAAATGCTTGACCCATCAAGTCATTGACAAGACCAGATGGTTCCATACAGGGTAAGTAAGGAAGCCCCTGACATCAGATGATGGTCTGTGTATATCAGTTGGTCGGTCTGTTAGAGTGTCTGTAGGTTGATGTCCTGAATGCTGTTCGTCACTCATCTGTCTGTTTGGTTGTCTGTTTCTCTGAAACCCTACGTGGACACTGAATGTGCTCTTGAAAGGGTCTAAAAATTTTCATTTCTGACAAAATGGCTACAAAATGAAATTGTTCTTAAAAAAATCATGAAGTTTTCACCTTGGCCCTTGTAGCGATATGGCAGTGATGAACGATGATGGTTATCTGTCCATCGTTGGGCGGAGCAAAGATATGATCATCAGAGGCGGAGAGAACATCTATCCTGTGGAGATTGAGAACTTCTTGTACAAACATCCCAAGATCAACGACGTCCAGGTAACACTAAGATACCCACAGTACCCAAAATTCTGAATATTTTAAACTATTATAATTGCTGGACACCTCTGAAAACAGTGGTGATGTTGGGTTACACAAATCAATCAATTGATCAAAATATGAATCAATAAATACATCAAAATGAAAGCTCACAAATTGCACAAAACTGCTACTGAATGTAAAATATATGAAATACAAAAATGAAACATGTCCCAGTCACTAATTTCACATTTCTGATGATGAAGACTTATATTCCCCATGGACCCAAAGCATGATGATTTCTCAATGTTTATAAGTACTTCTTTCATTGCTATTTTTATCAGCTTTTCATTAAAATAAACAACAATCTTGCTTACAATTTCACTTTCATTTCATCAGATTGAAGCCCATTTGGTAGCATACAAATATCTCTTTAGGGACTATGTAGTACAAGTTGTGAATTTTAGAACCATAGCGACAGTTCTAACTCACAAATTCACATCTTTCTAAATTCACATTCCATTAGCTTTGACCACCTGACCATGAGTATAGGGCACCAGAGCTAAGGGTAGGGGTCCCTGGTTGTCTGCTCAACCGATTTCTCCCAGCAAGCACTGTACATGTACCCCAAAACCTAAGTTTCATATGATGGCTATAGCCATCATGATGCTAATTTGTGATGAATTGTGATACACATGTGGCACTGAATTTTTAAACTCAAACCTACCATGGAATGGCGTCTTGACTTACTTCCACATTGGATCTTTCTGTCAGGTGATTGGTGTTCCGGATGAGCGTCTTGGTGAGATAGTCTGCGCCTGGATCAAATTGAAGGAAGGACAGACGGCAACAGAGGAGGAAATCAGGGAATTCTGCAAAGGAGAGGTTAGTGTGAATACCAGTTAAAATTCATTTTTAAGAATAAAAAAACTCTCAGTTTTATTATAGCTATCATTTAAAAAAAGAAATCTTGGAATAAGGAGGGCCTGATGTTTCGATTATATCAGTATCTTTCTCTAAGGTTTAAACGAAATCTGTTATATAGAACTTGCATGTGGTTGAAACATTTATAAGGGATAAAAGTAAATCCTTTTCTTAAGCTGGGCCCATCATTTTGTTGTCTACATCCAGTTGTACAGGAATGAAATGACAGAGATAATTGTTCTCAGTCCACAAATTCAGTAAGGACACTCCAAAGCTGTCCAATGAACAGCTGAAAGGAAAGAAATTGTAGTCCTATACGTTTGGAGGTAAACATGCCCACCATCTTGCCAATACCAAACCTCAAAGTCTATACACTCAAAAAAATAATTCCTTCATTTACTTAAAAAAATTGAGGCAACACTGTTGCCTTAAATCGATTACGTCAATTCAACTCGCATTCAATTAAGTATAAACAACGTCAATTTGGCAGTAGATGTTACTTAAAATTTAACATTGTTGTATTTACTTAATAAATTTAAGAGAACAATGCTACCTTAATTTTTTTAAGTGTTTTGAATTTGTAATAGATTTAAGTAATTAAAACTTATTATTTCGAAGTATAAATTACTTGAATTGTCTTCATTCAGATGAACTAAACCCATTTAAGTTAAAGACTTTACTCAATTTTCATAAGTATTTGTAAAGTGCATGAATTTTAAGTAATTGTAACTTATTTTGTGCCATTTGTTTCTACTTAAATTTGCATTTTGTTGCAATAACTCAATTCCTTTGGTGTCAAGTCTTACTTCATTTCATCAATTATTCCCTACTGCATAAGATTAAGTTAGTGCCACATAATTTGTGATGTATGGTTTTCTTAAATACAATGCTGTTCAATTTGTTCTTGAATAATTGTTGGAACAATATTATTTCAGTAAATCAAATTGTATGCAATTATTAATGCAATTAATGCAATTCCGATCAATGGTTTGGACATGTAAGTTGCTAATGAAAGGGGGGAAATCAATACAAGTGTGGAATAAGAATAATATATAATTATATGTAAGCATCTAGACACACAAAATGAACAGTATATTTCTCATCATATACAGTTAACTGATCACAATGAAAAACATTGATTTATTAACCTTTCAACAGCAAAAATATAACAGTTTAATACAATTTCAAGACTTCAAACAATAGGCAAATCACTCATAATCATTCGACCATTATAAATCAGTATAGGAGATGCGCACCCATAGTTTGCTAAAGCTTAAAACCAAAATAAAAAAGATTTTGTCTTTTAATTATCCAAAAAACAATCAGCACAATATTTCAATATAAAAATCATGACATTATCATATGAATTTGAAAAACATCAGAGCAGCATTTTGAAATACTGGCAGATAGTTTTGTTTGTAGAACAAAAAAATTGATAATGATGGGAATATAACTACTTTAGAATTCTATTATATAATAATAGCTTGGCATTTAAATGTTAAGGTTTTTCACAAATACCCCCCTCCCCCCTTCCCCCTTGAAAATGTTAGAAACTGTGAAACCTTTATCACTACAAAACAGTTCATCTGAGAAAATTATTGTCATGTTTTGTTAATTATTGTTTTACCATCTTGGTCATACAATAATTTATAAACATGACAGTTATTTTCTCAGGTAAAGCGTTTTGTAGTGATAAAGGTTTATAAGCAATATAAAACCGTGCAAAATTTTCAGTGCAGCTTCACAACACTTAGGCATTTGAAAATAATCTGGCCTTAAAACATTGATCCCAGAACTGGGTGTGATTAAAGGCTAACAGTAACCCATAACAAGCACAGTAACTCATTTCCCATTTTGAAATGGACCTCACTTAAATCTGTTAACATTGAAACCAGGCGCTGTTCTGGATCCACCATGGATACTTGATCTTTTTATTTATTAGGCGCCAATTACATTAAAAAAAAGCGTAGTGTATGATTAAGGTGCATGTTTTTCGACCCCTAATAAGACATAGCAGAAGCAAGTCTTAGAAGTACCCAAAAATATTGGGTCTTGTAGCCCCCCCCCCCCAAAAAAAAAAAGAATAATGGCTCTTCTAGCACCCCCCCCCCCCCCCCCCCCCAAAAAAAAAAATAAAAAAAAAAAAATAAAATAAAATATTGGCTCTAGAACCGCACCTGGTGGGTTAAAGTAAGTAATCTTGAAAATTAATCTTTTTAAATTCAGGACTTTGAACATGAACATAACTGTTAAAGGGTAATCAATCATTTATTGGATTGTGAATATTAATGATTTTTCGTTGGGGGATAGAAATATGCAAATTAGGCTTTCCCTTCACATAATATGAGCACTCCAAACTCGGTGCTTGTTGAGTGCACATAATAAAATTCTTGTGCTGGCTCAGGTGGGATTCAAACCCACAGCTTCCGGTTTACTAGTACAGATGCCATACCATGATTTACTGTGGAACCCGCAGCGATATTGGACTCGATTCACCCCATTGATCCAAGCTAGCTGTGGCCTAGCTGTATGGCATCTGCACTAGTAAGCAGGAGGTTGTGGGTTCGAATCCAACCTGTGCTAGCACATGATTTTTTTGTATGTACACTCAATATGCACTGAGTATGCAGTGCTCATCTATCTCTTATTTGCATAAAATGATTGGAATTTAAATGGGAAAACTTACTTTACTTCTTAAAGTGGGCTGTAAAGAGTTCAAAAATGATATCTCTACAACATTAACTTGATTTGTGACATCACACTTTATGATTTAAGAAAACACAACTTATTGTGGAGGGTCTGTACCTTCGGAGAGTACTTATCACAGTCTAGCCCCATGATTATGTTTTTGTAATACTTCAAAGAAGTATGCATGTTTGGGATAGCTCAAATTTATGGCATATATCAGACCAAACAAAAGCATGCATGCTTCTACTACACTGCTAACCTTACTGAGGATTTCATGTCCTTCTAGCACAACGATGATATCAATGATAGAAATATGCAAATTAGGCTTTCCCTTCACATAATATGAGCACTCCAAACTCGGTGCTTGTTGAGTGCACATAATAAAATTCTTGTGCTGGCTCAGGTGGGATTCAAACCCACAGCTTCCGGTTTACTAGTACAGATGCCATACCATGATTTACTGTGGAACCCGCAGCGATATTGGACTCGATTCACCCCATTGATCCAAGCTAGCTGTGGCCTAGCTGTATGGCATCTGCACTAGTAAGCAGGAGGTTGTGGGTTCGAATCCAACCTGTGCTAGCACATGATTTTTTTGTATGTACACTCAATATGCACTGAGTATGCAGTGCTCATCTATCTCTTATTTGCATAAAATGATTGGAATTTAAGTGGGAAAACTTACTTTACTTCTTAAAGTGGGCTGTAAAGAGTTCAAAAATGATATCTCTACAACATTAACTTGATTTGTGACATCACACTTTTTGATTTAACAAAAAAACAACTTATTGTGGAGGGTCTGTACCTTCGGAGAGTACTTATCATTATCTAGCCCCATGATTATTTTTTGAATTACTTCAAAGAAGTATGCATGATGTTTGGGATAGCTCAGGTTTAGGGCATATATCAGACCAAACAAAAGCATGCATGCTTCTGCTACACTGCTAACCTTACTAAGCACTTCAAGTCCTTCTAGCACAACGATGATATCTGTTGAAGCGGGCTCCGCACCCTCCTTCTTTATCATGAAGATTCCCATTGTGGATGCTGCTTTCTCGCCCTCTATTTCATCTGCCTCAGTATCCTGTCACATATTGAAACAATTCACATATTTAAATGAGCATAGGTTTGATTGGATGGGGGTATGTTTTTAGGAGATGACTGGTGGGGCAACGTTTTACACTTTGGTTTTATTTAATATTAAATTTGTTGCTTGTGGGTCAGATACATTGGTAGATAAGATGTTGATTCACCAAATGCAACTGATTTGCATTTATCATGTCACGGCAGCTGTGCTGTTCTACTTGACACTCTTTTAGTGTATGAAAGAATGCTGGTTGCATGAAGTAGAAATATCTGAATGTTTTTGAATTGCTACTACAGTCCATAAGCCCGGTGCTCTGCTGTACACTACATGACATCAGTTTGTTTTGTTTCTTGACACCATGACATATGCACACAGTACTATAAACAATACATAATACAATTATGTGCTGTAGCTCAGTTTTGCTTGCTTATTCTTCATACATGCAATGCCAGCTAGAATCACTTCAGAATTGAAAAGAAAAACACAAGTGCATGTACTTACTAAAAACTGTTGGAACAAAGGTTTGCTGTTTTCATTTAAGTACTCAGGGAGTGCCTTAAGGATGACCTCTCTCTTCACCTCTATGTTGACATTACTCTGTAGAAAATGGAAAGGTACATTGATTGTACAAACACAGTTTATGATATAATACCAACGGTTCTTCTCAAAACCACACACTCTCACAGAAGAGATTACATGGTGTCAACGCAAACCTACCTTCTTTTAGTACTTCCACCATCCATAGCTTCAAGTCTTACTTAAACACAGTTTAAAGTTAAACCCTGAAAACTTGAGACATGTTTCTTTTGGTCTACTAACAGCGGGGATTGGGTGGGGTGCACACTTCACACAATCATAGTATATGAGAAGTATTGCAAATGAAGAGGCACTGGAATCTGCTTCCCCGCTATTGAAACTTCATAATAATTTATCCGTTTCAATGTTATCAATACAATGATCAATGTTTTGGTGCTCATCAACCATCTATGACTGCACACATTTTCTTGAATGATACCACACACATCAACTAGGTCCCACATTCTAACCAATGCATTTTGAAAATCCATTGTGTACACCCTGTCATAAAGTTAACAGAACGTCACTGATTTCGGAACAGAATAAAAAAATTTTTTCCAAAACCGTTATTACATTAACTTGAAAGGAACATACATGCATAATAATGAATGCATGACACATAGTTCCCTACAAATTAAGTTAATAACAATTCAATGTACCTTGTCTAACTCTTGTAGGATGGTCTGGATTTTCTTGCCTGCTGCACCTCCTTTAGATCGCATCAGGCTCAGAAGCCGTGGTGTGTGTCCATCAAGTTTTGAGTAGAATGAAGATGTCAGTTGAATGGTTGTTATTCTTTGAAACTCGGCACAAATCTAAATGAAAATTAAAGAACAGGCAGAGAATGAAAGATGGGTAGGAGAAGAGGAGACCTTAACAAATCTTTCTGTCTGTACACAAAAAATGTGAACGCAACCCAGTGATTGACCATCTTGAAGGATGGGTGTTATTCCTGCTTCCACAGAGCTTCTCATTCCTCCATGCTGTATCCAGATAATCGAGTCCAGAGGTTAGGGAAAGGGGTGTCAATTCTTTGTACAGTTTCACATGCATACTTTTTATAAAACAATGCATGCTGTACATCCTGTAAATAATGTGAGCAAATAACTACATATTTTTTAATCAATAAAACAGCAAGATGTAATTCCTAACCTGTGCTTCTGTAAACAACGCTGGCCATCGCTCCTTGAAGTCAGTCACAAATGGTTTCTTCAGAACCACCTCTTGTCTTCTATGAGAAAATGTTCTTCCCATCTTGTCACTGATGTCTTTCTCCATTCCCCTTTTCTTCACATCATCAAGGAGTGCAAGTCTTTCGTTTTCAAGGGTGGCTGCGGTTTCACCATAGGGATAGTCTGGTAAATAATTCACCTCTGCTTTCCTGGGTTTTTTGATGTTCTTGGCAGGTGCCTTGGTGCCATCTCCTGCTGCTCTTTTGAGAGAGTTGACAGTAAGTTCTGGGCATCCGGCACTTCTTAGTTTAGTGCGGTAGTTTCCCATTTTAAACTTCAAACTTGTCTTCCACCCATACCAGCCACAAGCTGATCCCATCTCTTTTAAGCAGGGGTGATTTGCTACCAAAGCACGGGCTACACAGCAGAATTGCTGGTCTGTGGGGTAAGCCTTATATTTGAACATGCTTTCAGCGAGCTTGTCTAAGATGTCTGATTTCATACCTACTGGGCTTATTAGAGTTCTATCAAGTTCATATTGTCTGTTTGCCTTGGCGAGTTTGAGCTCAGTATCGTAGGAAAAACGTGGAATTGGGAAGTCTGTGGGCCATCCAAGAGTTCTCTGTGCGTTGTCGGACTCGGGAGATGATATGACTAATGTGTCATTCGAAGATACACTGGATCTACAAGATGATTCAAGGTCACATACAGAAGTGCTTGGAGTAGAGTGAAGTAACTCTTCGTATAAGCTGTCAGTAAAATCATTGTCAGAATCTGGGATTGAAGTGAATATCACTTTCAGAGTTCCTTTGTCCGGAATGTCAGAAGTTGATGATAAATTACAAAATTGATCGAAGTCGGGATCCATGTATTGTAGTCTGAACTCCCCAGACAGTGCAAACTCTAGTCGGAGCTTTTCACAGAGGTCATTTACAGTATCTGGCATTCCCGATGGAAGGATGAGCTTTCTTATATCAAGATCCTGTTTAACGATGACCCTCAATTTCATACATGGAGGTTCAACATCTGCCATGGTGGATCAGAAATGCTGAAATGAAAATAATATATGTGAAATCACTTGTTCTAAATGATGTCAATACTAAAAAGGCTTGTTTGAAAGGAAATTGACTTCCACTTTCAGTGTTTCTTTTTCAAAATAGTTCACACACTTCTTCAGGGGAGTTTGGACAGAGTGTTCAACGTGACATGGATTGGTTTTAATAACATAAAATTGTCGGCATAACTGCGCAGAATCGAAGGGGATAAATGGACTATGAGGGAATGCAGTGGGGTAGGGAAGGGTACTAGGGATCCTCAGACCATGCTGCTCCACTGGTGTCCCGAGAGGTCGAGCCGTGTACCATGCAGTTTAAGAGCCCGGGCTCCGCCGGTTGATTTGCAGGCTCGCAACACCTCTTGGGTGATGACGTGTGGTGCAGTGATCTGCCAATCGCAAGTAGTCCCTCCCTCTAGTACAATGTATATAATTAAGAAGTACTGGAAAATCGGAGAGGAATATGTCATAATTTTACAATTTTCCATGAATGTAATATTCTCATAATAATAGTTTTCTTTAGTTGATATGAGTTGGGTCAGTGAAATTGCTGGGGTTAATTTGAGGATTTTAAAGAAGAAACTTGCACTGTTTATTGCATTTTGAGCATGTGCGGTGATTAATATTGACAGAACGTGTCACCCCACAGTACAATGGGTGGTTTCCCTTTTGATGGAGAAAGTTATTAAGGTTTTTGCAGATACCAAATTTAATTCTATGTAGAATTGTTCAAAGATTGTTAACATTTAACAATCTTTAACAATGAGCTTTAGGAGAATAAAACCGCCCTTTCTGCTGGAAAACACTGTTTCACTAGAAATTTACATGTGGGGGATGTATCTTTTTAGAGTTAACATGCGCTTCCCTTCGACCAGGTATGCTGCTAAGGGGTAATAGTCTGTCAGTTCATCACAATCCACAATGACTAACTCTTTTACAGTTGACACAAGCTGAAATGATCTCAGGTTCTCTATGTACCATGCACTTAGCTTTTTGACAATAAAGCTTAGTCTCTCTCGCACTATTACCAAATGTACAATTTCACCAAAGTCTGGGAGCCCTCCTGTTGTGCCTACTGCGAGAATCATTCCAACTGTGTAGTTGGTTCCATAGTATGATGCCCGTTTAGCCAAGTGTACTATATGTAGGTTAGGATATCTTTGTGCCACAAGCTGTTTGATATCATCCCTAACTAAATCCAGAGGAATCTTTGAAACATTGGTAACTTCTAGAGCAGTCTTAATAGATCTTGAGGAATGGTACTCATAACAAACCATCAGCTGATGCTTCATTGCAAGTGACAACAGTATATTCTTAAAGCAATTTGTGTATCGTGCGACTTGCTTAAAAAAGCTATGCTTTGCTTCAAATCGCATTGTCCAAAGAGCTACCACAGGACCAAAGGAACGGATCAACTGTGGATAATGTTCAATGAAATGATGTTTGGGGATCAATTTCAGTTCAGGGAAAACCTCTTGATATTTCTGACGATGTTCAGATATTTTGCAATCAAGATATGAAACAGTTTCCTCAGTATGGACAGGTGCCACAACAAGTTCGACTATATCCTTCAGGTCCATTAAGACCTCCCATGCTGCCTCCCCATGAGGTATCCTTGATCCTACAATAAATGGAAGCATCCTCAACAAGGTCCAATTCTCAGCGGCATTGCCACCAATAGTGGATGAGAACTTTTCTGGAATAGGCTGTGGGCAGTTCTTCCTATCAGCCCACTTGTAAGGAAAAGACTTGATTGATTCATTCAGAATAGCAAGTGTGAAGTACTTCTTGGAAATGAATCTATGGAAGCAATGTGCAAGTTCTACAGGGACTATTCCTTCAAGTAAGTCGTGTAACACATCAGGAGGATAGCCTGTTAACACATGGAAGTGACTGAGTTTTTCAGTCAAAGGACATACTTTTTTTACCCCGTAACAATTATTCAGAGTTTCATCTTCCTCAACAGTTATAACATGCTCCAAATGATCTTCTTTGGTCCTCAGTTTAAAAGCACCCGATCTTACTTCCTTTAACTGAAAATCAGCATGGTGTCCGGTGCAAAATCTACAAATGTAATGCCCAGCAAAACTTTCCACAAAGCCTCCGATACTATGGGCACCAAGATTGTCTGCAGAAATGCACTGAACAGAGCCTTTTACATTTTTTCCCAATTTGGGAATGAAGATGCCCTCCTCTTCAAGTGTTACAAGATCTTTCAACAGTGGCCCTAAAACCATACTATATCCATATTTCTTTACATGGTTGGTTTTACACAGTAGGGCTAGATTAATTGATGTCAATGAAGACCGGTACATCGCTGGCAAATCCGACAAGACCCAGTAGACAGCACAGACTTTGTGTTTCTTTCTAGATGTGCCAAGTGGGTTACACACTTCAAAATCATCTACATATAGTCCAACTGCAATTCGAAACTCATCACCAGAAAAAAAGGTATTTTCTTTAAAGAAGAACCCATCACGAAATGTTCTGTACCACAACATATGTGTATCATCAGCCACTTCATTTTGTCTCATTGCACAACTTTGTAATACCTTACTAAGGACTGCATCTGCATCAAGTTTCTGCTGTAATGATTGTAGAATTGGTACATATTGATAAGTGATTTTTTCCTTTGCATCAAGTGTGTATTCCACAGGTTCCAAAACATTGAAGTGTTTTTTGTAATACTCTTTGCGTTTATAGGCTGTGGTAAGGGGACCATCTTTTCCAACTGATGTCATAATGGGATTGGTTGTATGCACAGCATTGGCTATTTCTCTAATTATGTCTTGGCCAATGTTACAGTTGTGTTTTTTCAAAATGTTTTCCAGAACATAAGTCATGGCCGGTGTAGAAACAGAAACAATGAATTCCAGCTCCTTGACCAACTCATCAATTGCTGTGCCAGAAACATGATACAAGTTTTCCAATTTCAGCAGAAGACCTGCAATGTTATGTTCAATGTTTTTTTCATAACCCTCTAAGTCATCAAAATCAGCAGTAAGAAAATCTTCATCCCCTTGAACATCATCTCCTTGTACATCCAAATCTTCTTCTTGTGATTCTA
Organism: Astropecten irregularis; assembly: GCA_963971285.1. Taxonomy (NCBI): domain Eukaryota; kingdom Metazoa; phylum Echinodermata; class Asteroidea; order Paxillosida; family Astropectinidae; genus Astropecten; species Astropecten irregularis. The sequence continues at coordinate 14,375,741 of OZ020256.1, read as the reverse complement.
TATTTGATTGACATTCTGATCTTTCTACAACTCCACTTTTGAAATCTTGAAGAGTATGTGGAGTGTGTTTTCTGCTCTTATGAGATCTAAAAGTCCCATGCACATTTGTTGTGAAAGAGCAGCCTTTGAACATGCACATAACAGTTTCATGTTTCTTTAAGTGTCTACCAATATGTTCAAAATACAACGCTTTTGTTGTGATGATGTCATTCTGTTCACATAAATGACACTTGAAGGAAACTGCTCTCGGCAAATTCAATGCACCTTCATGTGCAGTTTCTCTAGAGTGATACCGAGACAAGTGGGTTCGAAGAGCACAAGTTGTTTTAAATCGACAGGGGCAATCATAGTACAAACATGGTTGAGGATTATTGGGACCATATTGCCCATGCTGAAGCTTGTAGTGTTTATGTAATTTTGACCTTGGGGTTGTGTTAAAACTACAATCTTTACACCGCCACATGACCAGTCACTACAGAAAACCTTCAAAATTTTACAACTTTGCTAAAATCTGTTTACTTTTGGAGTATAGGGCCTAGTACTTTTAGTAGCCTTATCAAATTAATAATAGGTCTACTGCCTGTCAAGTTTCTTGGATGACCTAGAAAAAGTGCATTAAAAAGAAATGAGTGCACCAACTTCCTCCAAAAAAAAAAAAAATGAACACTGAGTGTTCCGAGCACTACAGCTCTACGCAAGAATGGGACTTGTAACGGTAGTGTATATTGTGTTTAGGCCTTACTTAATTTATATCAGTAACTTCAACTGCTATCAATCAAGTCCCGTCAACTTAATTTTTACAAGTCCCTATTATTAATGCAAATATGTTTATTCAACAAAATATCCTCCTAGTCCATCAGTCATATTCAAAATATTTTGGTTTACTGACGGACGGAAACATTGTCTTGCTGAAAACTATGAAAATGATATAAATGTAACCAGGCCTTGCATGCTCAAAGCCTAAGTAGGCCTAGTAAGTAATGCCGTGTTTTGAACAAACGCAATGGCGACTGTCCTTATTCGGAGTTAGCTAAATGAGGCAGTAGGCTACGCCTAGACCTACGTGTAACGTTATTCTAGTCAAACTACGGGCAAGGACCAGCAAAATTACTATGGTCGATGGCGTCAAAATAGAAACAAAAGTATGATTGGATATTACTAATTCTTACCAGAGACACGACGGTCGATGGTCACGGTGTGATGATTGGCAAACCTAGGCTATGCATATGTCGTGAGCGTCCGATGTATAATACATACAGAGCTGCATGTAAATGCAAAGACACGCATGCGATAGACAGCGTGTATGCACAAAGTAGACAGCAGCTAGCTCGACGCGACCACGTGAAGTTGGCGTGCATGGCGCGCGCGTGTATTTGCTACAACAGCGCATGCGCAATTTATTTCTATAGTTTTTGGAAACTTAAAAACTTGACTTTGCTTGAGATCTTTCAAACGTTTGAGTTTATACTACATGAGTAGAAAAAAGTAATACGCAAATCCACTTATTTGTTATTATGCAGCATCTTCAAGTTATTCCAACTTATCAAAACGAAGCTAAATTTACACTTTGGTGCATAAAGTGATGTGAATACTGAATGGTAAATAGGCCTATGTCGTTTCTGTTTTATGAAGAAAAAAAATCATGAACTTCCATACTTAACTGTTTATATATATAGGTGAGACTGTTCGTGATGACTAAGGTTCTTTCACTATTATTATACAGTTTCCTTGGAAGGGAACTGTGGATCATTCATTCTGAATTTGAACGGTTCTCTTGTGTCATTATTTTATAGGACCATCCCCTCCCCAGCTTTACTACATTAATAAATGACTGTAAAAAAGAAAAGAAAAAAGAATACGATGATTTAAACAAAATATACCTTCAGTTACTTGTCCACAAATGATGCGCTAAGTAGCCAGCTACAAAACATGCGAATATAAAAAGGGCTACAACCAATACAAACAGATGTTTGATGCACTGCCTATTTTGATGTACTTGTCCAGCTATGTCTGTCCAAACCAGCGGTTGTCGTCCTGTCCTGGAACTAGACCTGATCTGTGTGTCAGGCAAGCTTGTAAAACCTGGCCTTTCTCTAGATGTAGGCCTACTGCTATGTCTAGGCCTAGGCATTCGAATTGGTCTGGGGGTGGGCTCTACTTCATCCAACGTGCTCATATCAACCAAAGTGGACATTTCCATCGACGAAGCCATGATGAAAATGTGTTTCATGTGTCAGATATAATAAACATGTATTATATAGGCATAAGAAAACATGCACATAATATTATAGGTCTATTATACTAAGGAATCTAAATTTCACCTAATTAACTTTCCATGTTCAACCAAAAAACTCAATTTTGGTTCTTATGCTCGTTGTCAGCCGTGCTGATCAAACGCATTCAATTTAAGTTCGACACACTTGTCCAAAATATTGTGTTTTTATAACTTGGGTATTAACGTTAAAGCAACACAAATACATGTTTGTGTTATTAAATCATGGCAGAATTTATATTGCACCATTTTTGTTAAGTATTTCAAGTAACTGCATGCTATACAGGTAGCCTATATACATGTATTTGGTATAGGCCTATACAATGTTTCCGAGTAACCGTAAAGTAATATAGAAAGTTAGAAGTAATCATAAGGAACCGAATGCAAAGGGCACCTCGTCATGAAATCAAACGATACTGAGTTATATTTGCGAACAAATTTATCCTCATCATCATTGAAGTTGGACTGTCCCGTAAGATGGACTGTTTAATTGTGACAACATTATGTATACTGTCAGCTGCACCCACTGAAGTATTTTATACTTAAATATAACAAGTAACAACCAATAATTTTCTCTTTGATTGATAATTACTAAACAGTGCAACTAATTTTAACTCAAATTTTAATGTCGTTCCTTTTACTCAATAAACGCCCCGGTTTACCTTAATTAATTCAAGTTATAGCGACTAATTACAATTTTAATTTTTTTCAACTCAAGTATCCTCATAAAATGAACTAAAAAGTGATTTTAAGTAATATTTAATCACTTTTCCTCTTAACATTTACTTTAGCCATGATTCATTTTTTTGAGTGTAGGCATTCTTTGGGCCTGTTTGTTTAATGCACAGGATCCCTAAATAAGGATCCACATCCTATGCAGGATACGCTAAAATGGGATCCGGATCAGCAAAATCAGTGATCTTTGCATTATTAAACAAACAGGGCCTTTCAAACTTTGCAGGAAAACAGTTTATTCCAGTTTCTATACCAAAAATCTAAATTGGTTGCATTTTCTTGGCACTATCAGAATTATTTGACAATAAATCTGCTTGCTCTCTCTCTATTTGTTTGATTTTTTTTTTTACAGATTAGCCATTTCAAGATCCCAAAGCTTGTCAAGTTTGTGCAGGAGTTCCCTCAGACCATATCAGGAAAAATACAAAAGTTTAAAATGAGAAAGGATATGAATGTCCAATGACGGACATCAACATTGAACATAGGCTAATTATTCAAGATGGCAAACATTGCAATTTCCACCTTTTTCGGCATAAGATAAATACAACAAAACTGTATATATCCGCCAGAAACAAGGTAACATTAAAGAAATCCCTGTTTTAACGAAAAAGATAACTAAGAGGCTAATTTGAAAGGATTTGAGGATGCAACTTATATCATATTCGGTTTACTTGGGCTGTAATATAAAGTGCATGATGATTATTTTGGTATAGAATGTAAAAGTAGTTTTACACATTTTAAAATAAATATTAATTAATTAATTCAGTTAATATTCATCAGCAATATTGTGAGTTTTGATGAGGTTTTTGACTTATTACTGAGCCTACTCACTTAAGCATCCAGAAACCATGGCCCTTTTAATCTATTAACATAACTAAAACAACTGAGAAAAGCAATGACCTAATACTTATTGTAATGTGTATTAAGGTTTGGGGCAAAATTGCAAAGCAGAAAATGTCTCGCTCAATGAAAACAATCCACCATTACAAATTTCCATTTGATATTCATGGTCAGCAAACAGCCAAAGAACAATCACAAGTGATACACAACACATGGAAATTTGGTTGTTGTAAAATTTCATGGTTAGCAAAATTTTGTGCTAAGCAGGGTCGTGAAATTGGCCCCTGGTATAGCCTGTATGATGGCCCCCAGCAATGGAAGCCCCCGTTAATGTCTAGAGCCAGTTATACGTACAGAGCTGCTAAATTTACAGTATTAAAGCAATGCATTTCTCTGCATAGTGCGGGCAAATTTGCCAAAGCATACCTGTATTTCACAAGTTTAATGGGGTGCATGCACATGATTATTAGCATTCTTCTACCATACATTCCATATTTATTATATTTTGTGCACAAATCAATTAATTATCAGAGAAAATAAGGCATTCTGAAGTGTATATTGGTGTTGATATTCAATAAAAAAATAAAATTTTCATTGGAAAACGTTATATCTTCCTCTTCAGTAATTCACAACCTTACTATAAAATGTCAAATATTTTACATTTTGGAAAGTAGGCCAACTTGCCATTACTTTTTCTTGCATATCCAATGTCCCCCCCCCCAAAAAAAAAATGTTTTTGTCAAAAAAAAAAAAATTAAAGTGGAAAAACAATCTGGAAAATACTGGATCTGTTCAGTTATCAAGCGCGAATTACATTAAAAAAAATTGTTGTGTAGGTTATAGGTGCATGCTTTTCTACTCCTAATAAGACAAAGCAGATGTGAGTGTTAGAAGAAGGGTCTAGTCCCCAAATATTGGCTCTTCTAGCCCCCCTCCAAAAAATGGCTCTTCTAGCCCCCAAAAATATTGGCTCTAGAACCACACCTTGGCTGTTGGTTGTTCATTGGATTGTATGTGTATGTCTGATTGGCTGTTGGTCTGTCTTTTTATAGTTTGTTTGTTTGTTGGTTGGTATAATCATTATGGTGGTTTTTAAACTAACCTTGAAGAAAATTCCATGACTAGCTGTTGCTACTTCACAGCCTTGTAGTTTCCCTGTAGTCATCAAATCCACCAAATAGTTTGATAAAACATGCACTCACTGCCTATTCAAGAAAAACAAAAAAAAAGAAAACATCTTTGTAATATTTTATTTTTGGCAGCAAACAAATTTAGAAACTTAAAGTAATGATGTGCAGTACCCAAAACTGTAGAAGTTTAAGTTTTCTACTGCAGGAAATTCAGATTTTTTCCATTATTATATCACTGTGATAGCTTTTTAAATGAACTGTCATAATTATCCTGCAATAAACTCAAATTCAGAAACTTTATGTGTACAATATACAAAAAACCCTACTTTTTCTAGAACTCCATTCCCATTATAAAATGACTCTGAGGCAGATTTCTTCTTCCAAATGAACTGTTATAATTATCCTTGAAAGATATTCCAACCATTGCTCAGTTCATATGAAACCTTTAAAAAAGATTTGGCAGTCTTAAAAGTTCACAATTTGGCAAATTTTCTAATTGTAAATATTTTTTGGTGGGATCTAAACTCAGTCAATTTTGTTTTCTTTGTTGACTTTCCAATTTCACAGAATTAATCCAGCCATTTTTTTAGGAATAAATTATTCTATTTTTTTTTCTATTCAATCATACATAAAAAAAAAGCTTTGGGTCATGTGTCAAACAATCCCTGTCCTGGACTCCTCATGTACTAGTATAGGGCTAGGGGCTTTTATGGGCTGTGGTTCACCCTTTGCAAGGTACAATGTTTCAAGGTTAATAAATTCAGTCCACGTTTCAAGTCCTTTACCAGGGGCAAATCCAAGGGCTAGGAATTGTGACCCCCATCCCCCAAGCCCCCCCCCCCCACCCCTCTTTGAAGCTAGCGCCCGCCATCTGCCCCTCCCCCAACATCCTTTAGGGGCACCAGGGGCAAATCCAATGGCTACGGATCGTGACCCCCCCCCCCCCCCCCCCCCGCCATCTGCCCCTCCCCCAACATAAAATCCAGGATACGCCCCTGGGAACAGCCACCACGGTAGTAGGGCCAGAAGGTCGAACTCGAATCAAAGTACAAATACTGCCAATCTGTGCGACTTGATTTAAGTCTACGAAGACCACCACTATACCACTACAGAGTACAGTACGTGTGGGGTTCTTCGCTGAGGACGACAGTGTCACTATCGCTAATTAATTGAGAGTGATTACAACAATGGCATTTGTCAATCGAACAATCAGGAGATCCTGTCTGTCTAGACTCGCCAAGAGCCGAAGTTCCCAGCTGGAGAATGTGCGTAGGACCAATCGACAGGTGTTTCGTCACGATCACTGGCGAAGTTCGCCATCGGTATTCCACCGTTACGTTTCCTGTAGCAGGTAATGTGCACTGTGACAATACGATCATGTCGTTGGATTCTTTCCCCTACCATTCCTGTACACACTCAATCCATAATGCAACAGGTGTATAGCAGTGTTTGTCAAGCCATGAGGGCTGATAATAAAGGGATCGTTTTTTTATTCGCCCTATGAACACACCACACAAGTTTGTTGTCGTATTGTACAAAGTTACTCATGGCTTTCAATGTTTGGTTTGTAAAGGCGCGATGAAGCGTTATTAGAATTGCAGTGGATTTATATATTGGCTATGATTTTAACATGGAGGATTGGATTTCTGCATTTGAAAAACAGTTAACAGTATTAATCGGAAATAATTAATTTAAGGTTGCTGCAAACTGCTGCCTGGCCAGCTGGGCTGTCCTGGGGGAATCGAATAATTACTTGACAAATGGTGGGAGGGATTGACTTGGTTTGGCCATGCCTATCTTTATGTAGTGAGTTTTGCCTGGTCAAAATGTAACACCCCCCCCCCCCCATGATGAAATAATAAATGGTGTGAATTCCCAGCAGGAAAACAGTTCTTGTGTGTTGTTTTTTAAAAATTAGATTGAATAATGGAAACTGTCATGATGACAACCACTGTCAATTTTTCTTTTTTGAGTTGGGGTGGGGGGGGGGGGGGGTTGTAGGACACACATTAACTTTGGAATAAGATTACAGAAAAAAATGAAAAGTGAAAAGATGTATATTGTCACTATAAAAGTTAAATGATCTTTTTTTTTAACCAGATCGAAGAGACGCAACATTCACACTACTTTTTTGGTGAATCGACTTATACGACACAGATCACGGCTAAAAATGCAGTTTGGAACCGGGTTGAGATTTTCATTCCTACCAGGGTTAATTTCTCCGGATCCGGTTTATAGGCAGTCCTACCTGGGAACCTTTTCAAGTGTGATAAGGGTTTAAAAAACTCTCAGAGTTCCATCTGGTTACAACCTCAAGATTTTGGATAGTGTGAAAAGCCCTCTAAAGGAACATTGAAGAGGTTTAACACAAAGAGCATGAAGGATCGTTTCCACTGATTGAGCCCACCTCATTCTCCCATTGTCTTCTCAGTTCTTGCTATTCAAACAAAGAGTTGAGCCACTTCCACAATGCGGGAAGCAACCCACTCATCGGAAAGACCATAGGACAAGTCATGGACGAAACCACAGAGAAGTACCCCGACAGAGACGCACACATCTTCTGCCGTGACGGAATACGGAGGACATTTGAGGAACTAAGAGAGGAGGTAAGGCTGAAATACGGTGCTGTTGTATCTCGATCTCCGAAATCCTTGGGTCGGTGTTTGAGTTTTAACTTCTCTTTCCTTCTTGTCTAGACTGAAAGAGTAGCGACGGGGCTGGTGGCGTTAGGCATCAAGAAGGGTGATCGAGTCGGCATTTGGGGACCGTCTACCCTGGAGTGGGTGCTTACGCAGTTCGCTACGTCCCGTATTGGTGCCATCTTGGTCAACGTTAATCCCGTCTACCGAGTTAACGAGTTGGAGTATGCACTCAAGCTGGTAGGAATTTAAATTAGTTTCTTCATTTATTTCTTGACATTCAAAAAAATAGAATTGTGTTTTGTTTTTGTTTTTAGGGAATGACACTATTTGAAATCCACCTGTTTTTTTGGGAAATAAAATAAGCGTTAAGAAAAATACGATCCGATGATTTTTTTTTTTCAGTCAGGATGCAAGGCCTTGGTATGTGACAAAACTTTCCGAACTCTGGACTACTATACAATGCTGCGAGATCTCTGCCCAGAGCTGGATAACCACAAGCCAGGACAACTCAAGAGTGCACTGTGAGTCTTAAGACAACATATGCAAGGGGCTGCCATTTCAGCATGGACGTTGCTAAAGGGGGAGGCTCAGAGATGCCACGCCCCCCTGTCGACCATCTGTGCCCCCCTATCTAAACACAGCACAAAACCCAATAACATGTTCCTTGATTTTTCCCCTGAAAATTTTAAATGCGTCATTTAAATTACTGTGTACCGTTCTCAGGTTGTAGCATTGCTGCAAGTATCGATAAAATGATCCTTGGGATATAGCAGTATGTGCGTGGTTTCATGGCTTCTGACTGCCAAACGATCAAAGATAATTGACTATTTGGGACACCACCAACGTAGGGCTAGATAGCTCAGTTGGTAGAGTGCCTATACGGTATTCAGGAGGTCGCCGGTTCGAATCCCGCTCCAGTCAATTTTTCTTTGTTCACCTTTCAATGACTTAAAAATTCAGTCAGTTTCCCTTGTGGTTACTTGATGATTATTTAAATTACCGAACGGCAGAATACAACATCGACGTCCACAACAATTCATCATCTTCTTGATTACCTATGATCTATTCTATATGCAGGCTTCCCGAGCTGGAGACGGTCATTTTCAGAGGGGAGGACAATTTACCGGGAACCTTTAACTTCCCAGAGCTTTACAACATGGGAGGAAGCAATGATGAGAACCTCAAGATGGAAATGGAAAGAAGTTTACAGTTTGATGAGCCGATCAACATACAGTTTACATCTGTGAGTGCTTAGGCTTCTATGGACCCGCTCCGGCTTTGCTCTTACCGAGTTTGCTCAAAAGGAGTTTGAACCAGGCTTTTGTGGTCACCTGATTAAAAGGCATCCAAGCTCCGCGCTTGTGACATCACATTCAGAAGTTCGGAAAAACAAGTCGCACTTTGTCCCATTATTAACTTAAAGTTGTGATGTCTGTCCGAACATCCGGGTAACTATAGCTGTTGATAATAAATGGCTTATTCTATAAATAGCTCGAGCACGGACCCCTATTGGTCAATGCATACAGTTTGATTGATAGGCTGGAAGGGTCCATTCGGAGGTCAAACTTGAATTTTTATTTTGTGTCGGTGAAAGTTATGCAGGAAGTGAAAAACCAGAGAGAAAACTGAAAAGGTTTTTGTATAGCAAATACATCTGCCTGAAAAGGTCCTTATGGAAAGGCTGATGAACAGAAAAGCACATTTGCGAATGGTTAATGGGGCCTTTAATCAGAAATGGTATGCGTCAATTTAATTACCAAACTCAATTTATTTTGCCAATTTGGTAGGAGAGTTATGATGTAGCAGTGCAGAATCAGCAGCATTTGTAATTACAAATTGTAATTTTTATTTTTACTGGATGTGGAGGTTTTGCCCCAGTATTAAGCAGTGTGGGTTTGGTTAAAATATTGTTATTTTCTTGTTGTTGTTTGAAGGGTACGACTGGCTTTCCCAAAGGGGCAACATTGACGCACCACAACGTTGTCAACAACTGTTGGGATATAGGAGAGGTGATAGGCTTCCACGAAAAGGTAAATTTGCCATGACAACGAGATTTATAATATGCCAGGACGATAAAAGAGAAAAAAAAAAAAAGTTAGTGGTGTTTATTATGGAAACGGCATCAAACGGATTTAAGACAAGTGAAGTTGCCAAGTGATCTTGAGAACACAAGGATGTTGTTTCCACAGATGTCTTGTTTGCATGGAATTTTGATTATTTCTTTGAAGAAAATACTTTAATTATTGATTTATATAAAGTTGAGCACCTTTTTTCTCTTTTCTTTCTTGTCTCACTCGCATTAATTTTTTTGCAGCATCATCGCATCTGTGTTCCGGTGCCGCTGTACCACTGCTTTGGCATGGTGGGAGGAACGTTATGTGGAATGGTGCACGGTGCAACCTGTGTCTTCCCTGCTCCGGGTTTTGAGGCCGAGGCAGTATTACAGGCAGTGTCCTCTGAGAAGTGAGTCTGGCTAGACTTGAAATAACAGCTATGGCTTGGGCTGCGGCTTGGTCAAACGGCTCTGTCTCCAGTGAAACATTAGTTGGCTCTGCATGGAAAAGCCCTTAGCAACAAGTCATGTTAGCCGTAGCCATAGATGTAGCCTGATGAAAAGAGAAACACAAAGAAAACCTGAATGGGTGATTTACTTCTTGAGCCAACTGGGAATGTTAATGAAAGAGAAAGAGGGTTGAGAGACAACTTAACATGGTTAATCAGTAGCATCTAGCAAAACTGTGAGACATTTGAAGGCCTTAACATTTTAGTATTCATTAATGGGGCCTTGAAAATGATAACTGTGTGATTGTCTATAGGCCTTTACGAAATGGGGCTTGAGGCTAGACTTGGCATTTGTTTTTCTACTGCCATTTTGTGTCCTAAATGAAATGAAGGGCTTGAGATACATGGCGAAGCTGGAGCCTTTCCACAGCTTCATCATGTGGCCCAATCCCTTCATTTCATTTTAGAGGCTTCAAATGGCAGTAGCGAAATAAGTCCCAAGCCTAGCCTCAAGCCTAGTCTCTAGTTTTGAAAAGGCCCTGCATGAATATTGGTCTTCTGGGTTAATTTTCAAGTTCTTTTCTTGTATACCACCCATAGGTGTACTGCTCTGTACGGAACGCCTACCATGTTCATTGATGTACTGCATCAACCAAAACTGGCCGAGTATGACATTTCCACGCTGTCTACCGGTATTATGGCCGGTTCCCCGTGCCCTGTGGAGACAATGAAACAGTGTATTGAACAACTCAATATGAAGGATGTTTGTGTAAGATGATGGGTGCTTTTTGAGCTTTTTGTTTGTTTGTTTGTTGTTTAAAGAGTTGTCCTTGTTCAACTTCACTGTCACTGAGGTGGAAACAAGACTGGACTTGGCTAAAGAGGGCGCCCTTTATTTTTTTAGAGGGCCAGAATGTGATGCAATAAAAGGGCCAATTCCAAATGGAGGCTCATAGGCTCAGACTCCGGTTCCGTCATCCATATGCTGAAAATATTGGTTCTGCTTTTTCATTGGAGCTGAAGCTCTGTTTTCCTTTTCAAACCAGAGATCTAGCCAAAAGTCTCCATTTTTATACCCGTTATTTTAGAATGAATTCACGAAATGGTGCCGACAGAGCCTGAGCCTGAGCCTGAGCCTGAGCCTTTGTTTTGAAAAGGCCCACAGACTTTATGGACCATGGTCACTGACCAGAGTATCAGCAAATGGTACTTGTACTTGGAAAATGGTCTAGCCGAACAAAACTGGCTGATTCCCTTATAGAAATATAATGGTGCTTGCCGGCAAGCTTACAGCAAGCTTGCCGGCAAGCTTGCCGGCAAGCTCCCAGCAAGCTTGCCGGCAAGCTGGTATTATGCTTGCCGGCAAGCTGGTATTATGCTTGCAGCAAGCTTGCAGGGTTTCAAAAATGCAAATGAGGGCAAGCTTGCTTTTGCTTGCGGCAAGCTTGCGGCAAGCTTGATTTCAAGTTTGCGGCAAGCTTGTAGCAAGCGTGCAGCAAGCTTGCTTTTGCTTGCGGCAAGCTTGCAGCAAGCTTGTTTTCAAGTTTGCGGCAAGCTTGCAGCAAGCTTGTTTTCAAGTTTGCGGCAAGCTTGCAGCAAGCTTGTTTTCAAGTTTGCGGCAAGCTTGCAGCAAGCTTGTTTTCAAGTTTGCGGCAAGCTTGCAGCAAGCTTGTTTTCAAGTTTGCAGTTTTTATCCTGGTGCTTGCCGGCAAGCTTGCTCACTAGCAAGCTTGTATTATGCTTGCAGCAAGCTTGTATACCTTGCATGGCCATTAACAGGTGGAGAAAATACTCTATAAAGATTTTAACTGCAATGAAACTCTGGGCAATTTTATTATAATAAAGTTTACAAAAAAATTATTGAAGCACTTGTTCACATTTACAGGGATGTGAGTGGCCACACAAACACAAAATCTACACCAAGGAAACGCTGAAATTTCCTATACTTTTGTACACAGCAGGTATACATAAAAACCTGAAATTCTAAAATTCTTAAAAACGTCAATCTTGTCCCGCCACTAATTGGCTTCAAGATTGAATGGCAACTTCTTGATAAGGTGCGTGTTCTCGCTGGCATTGTCGAACACTCCCAGGCTACATGTAGGTGTGGTACGTACCACACTGTGGTGGCTCGTGCTGCATGGACTTTCTCCAGAAAAATCAGAGAAATCTCTTAGGCCCGCTGAATCTCTTGGTGATATCCTTGGCCACTGTCACAGCTTACTCGTGAAAGCTGTACTGACTACGCTGCTAGCTGTTTCCGTATCTCTCCGTCAGCACCTCTCTTGCCCTGATGTACATATGCTTCCTCCGTGCCAATGAGCAGGTAGTGCTCGACGAGATGCTGTGGCTTTCCGGTTACATACTGATGAAGGAAGTTTAGCTTGGTGATGTCTGCATCAAGGGGTTGGCTGTTGATAAGCGAATTGAATGAATTTCGGCACAGGGGATATTGCAGCTGTTCTCTCTTTAACTCTGCTAGTTGGGAGATGCACTTTTCAAGCACTGACGATATCGTCATCCATCTAAATTTCACTCTGGTGATGAGACTCTGCAGCACTTAATTTTGCTGGCTGTAGTTGTTCCAGCTTTTTATCCCTCTCTATCCTCATTGCTTCAACCTTGGTGGTTGCCTGCAACTCCTCTAGCTTCAGTTGCTTTTCTTTGTCGGTAAACTCCAGCTATTCACTCCAGACTTCCAAAAAGATGTATATTCTCAATATATTCCACCGAATTACGAAACAGGGAGTCACTTGAATGTAGTGGCACATGTGATTCAGCTATCTGCAATTTAATAATACAGAACAGAGAAAAACAATAAGACAACTTGTCTTTGTGTACATAACAAATGCAACTTTGCACAATGCATAAATACACACGTAAAAAAGCACAATTTATCCAAACAAAAGTAGGCCTCTGGCCAAAATCACTTCAAATAATGGTCAAAACTATAATCAAAGTTACTAGCAAACAATAAAGAAATATAAAGAAAGGTTAACTTACCAAGTTGGGGTCTCTATAGGGTCTCAATCAGGGTGAATTAGGAAGAAGAAAATGTTGGCTTTGAGTCCTACCTCCATGTGGTTGGTTATACACTGTGACAGTGGACAGTGCTGACAAAATGGCTACTTGTATACATGTGGCATACCAGAGGTCAGTGTGGTCACTTGACACCTGTGGCATTCCTAAGATAAGTTTGTTTACATTAACTGTCTAATCCTCTTGCACACATGTTTATTGGAAGAAACATGACTGTGCTGGCTAAAACAATGAATATGCATATGACCTGAGCAAGCTCTTTCAATGAAAAAACTAAAGGAAAAATCTTCAAAAATAATACAGAGATAAATGAATGACTAATAATCCTAACTAATAATAAACAGTGGTGAATACAATAACAAGGCACTTGACAATTTAAAACACAAAAAAAAAGCTTGGCAAATCATGAACTATATATTGTAATACTAGCCGAACCCTCACTGCACAGCCTGCTGCTGTGACATTACTTTAAATTATAAAATAAATGCAGATCAGTAAAAATGTAGAGCTAGACCTTAAACAATTTTCTTTGAATCCTCATAGGAATTTGGGACAATTTTCAAAATACAATAACTAAACTTTTCATACTAATAATTTATGTGTAAGTATGCAGGACTCTTGATTAAAAAACTTAATTGCCAGGAATTCCATAGGAAGAATTAATTTAATAGAAGATAGAACTCTTGATTAATTAATTGACCATGCAGGTTGATCATATCCAAATTTTATTGATAAACTCCAATATCATGCTTTTTGATTTTAAATCCTGGCTTTTTATGTCTGGGAAAACTTTCAAAATCAAATTACTTTATTAATTATCAAAGTAATTAAACAAAAAGGGGTGTTTGATAATTCTGTCTGGTTGGGTCCTAATTGTGCAGTTAATTGTTTGCATCCATATGTTTCTCATGGCAAGCTTGCAAGCTGACAGCAACTTGGTTGCAAGCTTGCAGCCAACCATGCAAGCTTGCAGCCATATTGCTGCAAGCTTGCAAGCTGACAGCAACTTGGTTGCAAGCTTGCAGCCAACCATGCAAGCTTGCAGTCATGATGCTGGCAAGCTTGCAAGCTTGCAGCCATGATGCTGGCAAGCTTGCAAGCTTGCAGTCATGATGCTGGCAAGCTTGCAAGCTTGCAGCCATGATGCTGGCAAGCTTGCAAGCTTGCAGCCATGTTGCTGGCAAGCTTGCAAGGTGACAGCAAGCTGCGCGCTGATCAATACAAGCTTGCCGCAAGCTTGTTGGTAAGCTTGCATAAGCTTGCAGGCTTGCCAGGAGCTTGTCGGGAGCTTGCAGAAGTACCGTACAAGCTTCTTTAAGCTTGCCGCAACCTTAATAAGCTTGCCGCAAGCTTAATACTAGCTTGCAGCAATCTTAATTTTCTATAAGGGTTGGGCAGATGGCCTCCTTCTGCTGGTTGCCTTAAGAGACGTAAAGAACAAGAAGAACGAATATATGAACACACCGTATATACTGTTGCATCAATTGTGCATCAGTCCGTGACATTTATCTCTGGGTCTTGGTTGTCTTTTCCACAGATTTGCTATGGACTGACTGAAACTTCTCCGGTTCTTTTCCAAACGCGCCGCGACGATCCGATCGACAAGAGGGTCTCCTCTGTAGGAAAAGCTACCGCCCATAATGAAGTAAGTTTACACTGGTGAAAAAGAACAGAACACCAAAAAAGATAGTCTCAAGATAAACGCTTTTGACTTTTGATATTTAATTAAAAAAGGACTTGAAAATGCTTATAAGTTGGGTGGGCCTGATGTTTGGACCCTAGCAGGATCTTTCTCAAAGGCTAAATGACAAGAGGACAAGAACATGGAAGTAAAAGATAGACATCAATAGATGAGAGGATCAGAACAAAGTGTAGGGGCTGAGCTAGTTGGGGTCAGTAATGCTTTGCAGTAAAAACCATCAGATAGCTAGCTGACATATGAAGGATTTTGGGTTGATTTTTTGCTTAAAAGTGTCAAAAATGATAAGAATTTTTTTCCCTTCACTGTAATTCTTGAAACTTGAGCGTTTTGAATGGAAGAGAGGATGAATGGTACTTACCATGCAGCAATCTGGTTGCATTTTGTGTTATTGGATAATAAATGTTTTTGACTGATGACCTGTACAGATAAAGATCATTGACCCAGAGAGTGGAGAGGTTGTACCACGGAACACTCCCGGTGAGCTGTGCAGTCGAGGGTACACTACCATGATGGGGTACTGGAATGACAAAGCGAAGACTGATGAAGTCATTGACAAGACCAGATGGTTCCACTCTGGGTAAGGACTAAGGATCAGTCCCTGGCCTCAAATGATGGTTTGTCCAACAGTCGGTCCATCTGTTATAGTGTCTGTAGGTTGATGTCCAAAATGTCCCTTGTCAAGATGGCTTTCTGAAAGAAGCAATTTTCCATATTAAAGGTAATATCATATTTTGGTTTTTGTCAAAGAAATGCAGATTCATGGGGAAAAATATCAAGGAAAATACAGTAACAGTCATCTGTGAAATTTCCAGTCAGATAGAGTGCCCGCTTATTGAGAAAACAGTGAAAAGTGGCCACATTGTTATTGCAATCTTTTCACTGTTCACTTTTCACTGGCTTTGTATCATTTGTAGAGATATTGCGGTCATGAGTGACGACGGCTACGTGTCCATCGTTGGGCGGAGCAAAGATATGATCATCAGAGGCGGAGAGAACATCTATCCTGTGGAGATTGAGAACTTCTTGTACAAACATCCCAAGATCAACGATGTCCAGGTATCATTGAGAAAGCTTTTTTTTTTTCACGCTCCAGATAAACTCTCATCTCCATTGGTTTCACTGTGTTTCAACATTGTTGTTTGGGGTGCCGTGGCCTAGTGGTCTGGCGTGTCGTACTCAAGGTCTTGTTGTCAGTCTACAGATTGTGGGTTCAAATCCAACATCGCATCCAAGACTTCAGGCCTTTTCACACTACAGAAAAAATCTCTGCGTTCTACACAGGTCCGACCGGTGGTTTGCTGTGGCCTAGTGGTCTGGTGGTTGAACTCAAACTACAGATTTTGGGTTCGAATCCAGCCATTGGCTAGTTGTGCAAGATGCTTTGTCACATATTGCTCCTCATCACCCAGGTGTAACCTGTGAGGGTAGAGATGGCTTTGTGGTTTGATTATCCTTTGTGCGCTTACAGCAGCTGGGGCTGTATACTCCTCAGGGAGTTTAGATTGTTTCAGGAATGTTCCGGGATACATGCGCCATATAAAAATCAATATTATTTATATTATTATTATTATCATCTGGGTCTGTGCTTTCATAGCTGAAGTAATAATTATTTGATATCAATACAAGTAATAAACTGCTGCAAATAACCAAAATACTGACCTGCAATATATACCGGTAATATGCTTGACATTTCAATGTAGCAGGATCTTTCTCAAAAGCCAAAGACCATATTTGATGTATGATTTACCTTCATCATAGAGTCACGTACTGACTTCTGCATTGAATTTTCTGTCAGGTGATTGGTGTTCCGGACGAGCGTCTTGGTGAGATAGTCTGCGCCTGGATCAAACTGAAGGAGGGACAGATGGCAACAGAGGAGGAAATCAAGGACTTCTGCGAAGGAGAGGTTAGTGTTGTGGAATTAGATTTTACAATTCTGCGCTTTTCTGTGGAGCTCGGATTCCATTAAAGAACTTTTTTTTAGTCAGTCAGAAGTTCAGAACTTTAATAAGTGTTTCAAATTTAAATTAGTCAAAAACATTGGTTAACTAATTTGTATTTTATTGATTATCGAGCTAAGATGTTGTGAGCTTGAATACGGGCGTTTCACAATAGTGCGCCACCATGAGTTTGCAACGCGTGGGCCAATTTGTCGACAAACTGCGCATCTTTCCACATGCGCAGTTTGTCGACAAAATTGATTCCACCCATTGTGATAGGCCAACGCGTTGCAAACTCATGGTGGCGCACTTATGTGAATCGCCTGGATCCTTGCTGACAATAATTAAACATGTTTGTCGCCCTCTGTTGACATGTAATGCCTAATAAACAAAAAATGTCAATTGTTCCAGTGACTGATTCAAGGGGATTGTATTGCTTTGCTTCCCAAATCCCAACCCCAACATTCTAATTCAGTTGTTATTCTTAGTAACAGCCTTTTTACTTACCTCCTTTGTTGCAGATCTCTTACTACAAGATTCCGAAGATCGTTCATTTTGTATCCGAGTTCCCACTGACTGTGACGGGCAAAGTACAGAAGTACAAGATGAGACAGGAGATGATGCAGATTCTGGGCATCAAGTAAACAGCAGCGCCACCAATCCAAGACATAGAAGGATGCTAAGGCCCTTTGCCTAACCTCAGGCTCTGGCTCTGGCTCCGGCTCTGGCTCCGGGTTCCGGCTCAGGCTCCGGGTTCCGGCTCAGGCTCTGGGTTCCGGCTCTGGCTCCGGGTTCCGGGTTCCGGCTCAGGCTCCAGGTTCCGGCTCTGGCTCCGGGTTCCGGCTCTGGCTCCGGGTTCCAGCTCTGGCTCCGGGTTCCGGCTCAGGCTCAGGCTCCGGCTCAGGCTCCGGCTCCATTTTGTGAATCCATTCTAAAATAACAGGTATCAAAATAGAAACTGTTGGTTGTAGTTCAGAGGTAGGTTCTCTGGTTTGAAAAGGAAAACATAGGTACAGCTTCAATGTAAAAACCACAACCTATAGTTTTGCAGCATATGGATGACAGAGCCGGAGATGGACCCGGAGCCAAGGTTTGAAAATTAAAGGGCCTATAAGGCTTTCAACAGGCTTCACAATTCAGGAAAAGACAAGACATCGTTTGAATAATATTTTGTCAACATTTTTATCATGAGGTTTTGGGAATTTGATTGCATATTTAGTACTCAATAGTGTTAAAATTAATGACAAAATCTTTGTATTCATTAAAAAAGTTTCAGTTAAATACATTTCTTTCGAAAATTTATTTATTAAGATTTGATAAATATCATTTATTAAAATCGAGAGCTGTTGCTGGCTATTAAAAAGATTTGTCGGAAAGTGTAGAAAGTGCAAAATATGCAGTTGACAAAATAGCAAAACTTGCTCAGGTTTCACAATTAAGGAAAGCCGAACATCATTTTGATATATTTTTATAATGTTTTTATCATGAGGCTTCTAAAAAAATTATTTGATTACTCAATCAGTATTTTATGTTGAATGCTAACTTCATACTTTGATTTTTTCCCAAGAAATGCAGAATCATGAGCAAAAATATTAAGAAAGAT
Source organism: Astropecten irregularis (assembly GCA_963971285.1). Taxonomy (NCBI): domain Eukaryota; kingdom Metazoa; phylum Echinodermata; class Asteroidea; order Paxillosida; family Astropectinidae; genus Astropecten; species Astropecten irregularis. The sequence continues at coordinate 14,357,336 of OZ020256.1, read as the reverse complement.
ACAGTAACAGTCATCTGGGAAATTTCCAGTCCCATACAGTGCCTTCTTCCAATGAGAAAACAGTGTAATACGCTCATGATATTTTCATCATCTTGATTTTCAAAATCCATTCATGGTCAGCTAGCGGCTAAAGCACTGTGGTTGTAATTTTAATAGCGCCTTCTCATTCACAGTGGATACCAATTGCTGGCTGGCCATTATTTCTAAAAGTCGCATGCAGGCAACGTTTGGAATTTTTGTTGTCTGATTTCTATTGATTTCTAATCAGCTGCAACATTTTTGACGAAATGCTTTCGCATGATGATTACAGTGGAACACTGCTATACCAAACATTTGGCTATACCGAACATCATCCTTGACTCCCAATTTTTGTGTACAATACAAACCAAATATGGTGTTTTAAATCATTATAATTTGTTTTCTCTTTTTTTTGGGGGGGGGGGTCTTTTGCGCCATCAACTTTTTTTGTCAAAATATTTTTATCCTTTACAAAGTTTCATTTTACTAATTACTCAGATTTAAATGTAGGAATAACTTTGGAAATTATATTTGATTTAGATTTGATAAATATCATCTAATGAAGAAAAATTAAGTGCTATTGGCAATTAGGAAATAAGTGGGTAAATGCTAAAAAGTAAAAAATGTTTATTAACAGTAATGCATTTGAAAAAATAGGAAATTATTTGAAAAAGTAGAAATTCTGGGGATTGTGTGTTGTATTACTCAGGGATGAGATTTCTCAGATTAAAATCTGATTTCAGATTTTTTTGTTTTGGATTTCAGATTATTTTTTTTCTCACAGGCTGTGTTCAAAAGTATAGGAGATTTTCAGATTTCAGACTTTTTATGCTCCCTGTCAGCTGTTTTCAGACATTTTTATCATTGGTCAATCTCATCCCTGATTACTGGACTGATATATTGTATTAATTAAAAAGACAAACGCACAAAAAGCGAACAAAAAATTCATGTAATGGATGATTGTGTGGATATGATTTGCAGCTGAAAAAAGAACAACCCAAATATTCCTGTACATGAATTCTGTAAAATTCACATAGGTATATATTAATTTGACTACATGTATCTTAAATTTCTACAAAATCATATTTGTATATTTCATCGTTTTCAATATTTTCACAAGTTTTTCCATTTAATCCAATAAAACATTGAGATATTTGATAAGAAAAATAATAACTTGTTTCATTTCAAAATGTTCTGGGGTCAATTTCACCACACTCATCGTAACTTACTATGAATGGTAGGATTTATGATGCATTGCAGCCCCATGTAGAAGTCGAAGGATACGATGGGTTATCCTTCGTATCTTGAGATATGATCGATCGTAGGGCTTTGTGAAATCGACCCCTGGTGTCTTCGGTCTGTTGGTTGCTTTGTGACTTTCCACTTTCAACACTGCAATAGAAAGATGTACAAGATTAAATGACATATTAATGAGTGCCTCGGATTTCTCAAGGCAATAGCTATTGAATATTGGTGATTTTGGTCGGGAAATAGATAATATGCAAATTAGGCTTGCCCTTCACCAGCTTGGATGAGCACTGTATACTGTAAGGCATCTGCACTAGTAAGCAGGAGGTCGTGGGTTCGAATCTCACCTGAGCAAGCATGTGATTTTTTCTCACGTGCTCTCACAAGCACTGAGTATACAGTGCTCATCCTCGTCGGTGAAGGGCAAGCCTTATTTGCAATAGCTATTATTAGAATAGCACACATTAGGATCATGCCATTGGATAGTCCTAAGATAAAACCTATTTCCTGTCTTTAATTTACTTCTCAGCAAATTATCAGTTGTTGCTATAAATGTAAATATAAATACATGTATTAATTATTATAAGGCCCATGTCACATGAGGCAATTTACAGGCACTCAGTTCCAGGCAATCTCCAAGAAGAAATAGCATTCATCTTTAAGTTTTGATAAAATGTTCTTGAGGATAGTGAGAAACTACCAGAAAAATGACAGAACCACTCAAAAACCTGGGGCCAATTTCAAAGAGCTGCTTAAGCACCAAAATGTGCTTAGCACCAAAAATCTTGCTAAACAAAATCAGTACTCCAGCCACAAATCTCCTTGTGAATGTTATGCTCAGCAAACAATGTCAAAATACAAGTCAAAAGCAGGAAACATCGCATGAAAATTTGGTTGGCAATCTGTTTGATCTAGGAAGACTTTTCATGCTTAAGCAGATTTTGTGCTTAAGCAGCTCTATGAAATTGGCCCCTGATTGCCTGATCATTCAAATCTGTCGCTTTCATATTAAAGCATCAACATGAAGTTATTTGAGGGAAGCACCAGAAGCCCAAATTGGTAACAGGAAATGGCCTCTGTGAAATTCCGTATCCGACATTTCTGCTATTGAATTCAAAACCGATTTCAAAAAACCACAATGAAAACAGGGAAATGCATCCAAAGAAACTTATACAAACAAATTCAGGGGGAATTTAATTTCCTTCCCCGGACCTGGTACATCCCAAATGATCATTATTAATTATGAATCATCCATGAGATGTTTTGCTAAACTGTTTTATTTGTTCATGATCTGTCCAGTATCAAAGTACAGAAATGAACGACAGTCGTCCCGCTGGGAGAATTTGTGACAAGGTTCCAAGGCTACCATGACAAGATCATCAGTACTCTGTAGACGCAGTATAATGGGAGCCGACTGTTCAAAACTACCTCAAAAATCGGCATTTGTGTACAATAGGCCGTGTCCCAAATCTCTGGGTGCGAATGCAAATAACACACAGGTCTATGGATATGGCTTCAGTCACTGGCTAGTGGCTGCCATAGGTACATGCGTAATTTGAAGCCGCAGCCAGAGAAATGGGACAAGGCCTTAGTCCACACTGCCCCTCTGGTTAGTCTGGTACCCAGCTTCTACGGTAAAGTAACTCACCTACATACTAAAATTTGGTTGGTAATCCTGTTTGATCAAGGAAGACTTTGCATGTTTTAAGCAAATTTTGTGCTTAAGCAGCTCTATGAAATTGGTCACAGTTCTTAACTCACCTTTAGAGCAGGGTTGGTTTCAACACTGGTTGAGGGATGTTCACGGGTAGACGCCGCCTTGCAATGTGAACAGGTCGGACACCGTTTACACAGGTCGGACATGTGTAGAACACAGAGATTTTTTCTGTAGTGTGAAAAGGCCTGAAGTCTTGGGTGTGATGTATTGATGAAGTCTTGTCTTGATGTGATGTGATGTGACATTACCATCAAACTATAAGGTTATCACACCCACGCAGCACACATAGCTAGAAGCATCTGACATCAAAAGTCAATTCATCTAAAAATACAATAATGAATGCAAGAGATTTGCAAGAGAAATATTAAGTAATAATAAATAAATGATAAATAATTAAAAATATATAGAAAGATTTGAGGTTTTGCATGGTGACAATTGGTATGTGGATTGGTTCGCGGAAACACCATATAATATTCCTTCATAATTTCACACTACTTATTTCGTCGGACGTCTCAACGTTTCGACTATCCTGTGCTAGTCATCATCAGGAGCAGGCAAGGGCGAAAGTACAAACGAATATTGCATGGTGTTTCCACAAACTGATCCACATAATAAATAATAAATACACAAAAAGATGATAAATACAGATAAACAAATAATAAAGAAATAATCAAAATTATAAGAAAACAAAATTTTCTGTTTACTCACATTTTTTCAGCTTAATCAACAGTTTCCAATGTTCTTGTATTCTTCATTCCATTCACACAGGAAAAACTATCTAAAGAAAAAAAATCTAAAAAAATAAAGATCTAAAAAATAAGACATTGAAAAGTGAACAAAAAAAAATTGACAGGAGCGGGATTCAAACCAGTGACCACCAGAATACTGTACTGGTGCTCTTTTTCTATGTTCACTTTTCAATGACTTAAAAATTAATCCAGTCAGTTTCCCTTGTGGTTATTTGATGATCTAAAAATAAAATAAATCCATAAATCAAACAAAATAATTAGTCAAAAAGAGAGGAAAATCTCTGATTAAAGAACAAGAAAATACTCTCAAATGACGTATATTTCAAAACATAGCTTTCAATATTTATTTTGGTACAAAATCAGGACCAGGATTGTTCTATTTTTATATTAATATCAAGAAGATGATGAAGAAAAAACAAAAAAATAACAACCAATAAATAAAAAATTACATGTATTTCATTTTGATCCTTATGATATTAAACTCGCACACATAATCATAATTACTACACAATTTCAATCTTGACCATAATTAATGTACAGCAATAATAGAAACTCCTTTGTTGTGGTAACTAGGTATGTCCGATTAAACAAGTTGACTATAATTAATTAATTACTAAACTAAAACTGGAGGAAAAAAAAAACAGAACGCCCTTCTTCAAATAAAATATATTCCATCTTTTTTTCTGGTTCTGTACAATTAAGAGGCTTCCATCAAAAAATCTAATACCGTTCAGAAATCGGATACGGAAACACCCGAAAAATAAACGGTTCATACAAAATGTCTACTTGGTGATTAATCTTTCTTTCACGTTCCACTTCTGATTTTTGTTGGGGGGAGGAACGTTCTAAAAAATGACAATCAACAAATTTCACTCAACATAATATTGATTCAATTATTGTTTTCTTAAAGGGATGGTACAGAACTGGTTTTCTGCGACAAAACCGTTGCTGACAGTGAAAGCACATTATGTAATCCATCATATACCTTAACTGACAAACCTGTAGAAGTTTGAGGTCAATCAGCCATCTGGGTCACGAGAAAATAGTGAAAAGCCGTTTACACATTTCAAGGAATGAATAAAACGCTTCGAAGCGATTGATTCCAATCGGAAAATAGTTTCAAGACAAAAACATTTCATGGGATGTTTTCTCCTATCATCACCATTATACTGTGTAAGTTTTATGTGAATCTGTGATCTTGAAGTGTATTTTGTTTTACCAATTCTGTACCATCCCTTTAAACTGAAGAATTTGAGCACATACACAACCAACAAAAATTTTAAGTTGTTTTACATACAAAAACAAAAAAGAGTTGTTAATTGTTTGTCAAGGACAATAGGATTGTCTGATAGGTCATCAGTGTAGATGGCTACACACGATAAGACAAATCACAAACAGGAAATACAAAATAAATCTGGGAACATCACTGAACATCAACTGACAAATTTGGAGGGTTTCTGTCTATTGAATTCCCCAAAATTAAAACATTTTAGTGAAAAAAAACGGAACTGTTTATGGATTTAATGTTCGCAGCAACAAATTCTGATATTTGCTGTTAATGACATGACATTTATACATTTATGTATGACATTTAAAAAATGTATGACAATAAAAAAAACAAAAAAAAACAAAAAAAAAACATCACTATACATTTTGTTTTAAAAAAAACCGTGTCATCATAAAAGAAACAATGTTGTTCTTATAACTGAGCTGCACGGTGAACTGGCTAATCATGGACAAGATAACTATAAAGTGACAACCATTCCCTTATTCCTCACACAAATGTATCGAAAAGGCGCCATTTAATCCTTGTGCACACACTTCTATTCTTCCCAAAATGCAATTTATAAAACTTTGGTTTTGTACTAGACTCCAGTCGCAGACTTTCAGGATAATTATTCCATGATAATGTAACAGAGATGCCACCAGAATTTCATGAAAAAAAATGAAACAACTTTACCCTGCCCAGTAAAACCTGAAACTATCCTTACCCCAAAAATATGTTTTTTGTATGTTTCAGACGAAATCAAGTGCTATATATTTGTCAAATTTCTGAGGAAAAACCTGAATTCAGGCTAAAACCTGAAAAGAGGCATCTCTGATGTAAACATAATTATGAGTGCTGTATGATCTCTCATTTTTGGCAAGGAAACAAATACAGGACGAAAGGGGTTTTGAAAAATAAGACCTCCGTGCCGTGACCCTCAATGATTTCACTTTTGTGCTGCAGAAAAGTCAACGGTTTCCTTCCTTATAATAAAATGTCCATGAACCCACCATGAGATTGTGATTCCTTCCTCGTGTGTGTGTACTGGGGCCAATTGCATGACCCTGCTTAGCACAAAAACTTTGCTTACCATGAAATTTCTGTCTTAATAAAAACAGGATTAATAATCAAATTTCCATGTGTTGTGTCCCACTTGTGATTGTTCTTTGGCTGTTGTTCACCGACTATGAATATCAAATGGAATTTATAATGGTGGTTTGTTTTATTGAGCAAGACATTTTGTGCTAAGCAAATTTGTTGTGCTTAGCAGGTCCATGAAATTGGCCCTTGGTTGCACCCATGTAAGAACAACCATGTACTAAGTTGACAAATCAAATGGAAAATCTTTAGCGTTTCTTTCGACAAGACAAGATGGCGTCCAAACACACACCACGAATTAAAAATGCAAACTACTAAATGGGAACACATACAAAACAAGCAAAAACATTGTTAACAAACCAGGTTGAGTAATTATAACCAAAAAACCTAAAAACAAAAAACTGTCCCTCTGAAAAAAAAAAATGTTTTAAATCTTTAAGCAGGAAAAGAATGTAAATTTGCTAATAATAAACCGTGATGCCGGCAGTGGAATGAAAAGGGGAAAAAAAGTGACAAGCTTCTACAAGGAAGTTTTTAGTTGTTTCCTCATGGTGACTACAAATGCACAAAACAATTTGTTGCTACTTCTTTTTTGCTGTTGTAATTTTGGGACTGGTGGAGCGACTTTTTCAGTGACTAGGGAATTTCCCTAGTCGCTGAAAAAGAACAAATGACGGAAACTAGAAGATCAGACGGTGGATAGATGATCAAAAAGTGGAAGACCAGGAAAAATAACAAATAAAATTCATCTTGTCCCCACAACCATTTTAATAATGCAGTCACTATAGACAATTATGTCATTGACGTGATTTTGCAGAAAACGTGAAATGAGTAACAGTTTTCTTTGATATTGGAATGATTTCGGTGATCAAATTGCATGCTTTCTTGGCTAAGTTCCAAGAAAAAACCGCCCCTTTGCCCCCAAAACAAATTCAATTCTGGTTGCGTGGTTATTGAATGGGCTAATTATGCTGTGTTGGTATATGCACAAATGTATTACAGCTTAAAATTTGTGTCCCAACTGTTTAAAGTGTAAGGATCCAGATAAAAAAAAAAAAAAAACTTAAACCCCCCCAAAAAAAACAAGATATAAGGAAGCTCTGAACATTATACTGCTTCAACTGTACCCAGTGGCATGACATGACAAACTCAGGTTTTTAAACATCAACGCTTATTTCAAGAAAAAGACATAAATTTATAGTGTAAAGAATTGACATCCAAAGTTTCACGGATCGTACATATGATCAGACATGCACATAATTACTATATCATTAGCCTTACAAAGACGAAAATGGTCCGAAATATAGACATTTGTTTTTAAAACAACATGCAAAATTAATAATCACTGGTGAACCCAACATGATAGTTGGAGCAAACATGGAGGCCATGAAACTCAATTCATGTTGTCGTTTAAAAAAAGACTCTGTGCAGCACATTCAATGCTTGATCAACCAACCAAGAATGACAAAAAACAAACAAAAAACTGATAACCCTTTTTGTTTTGGTTTTCATAAAAAGAGAAATAATAAATTATCAAAATGTACATATTAATGTTTTCATCCGGAAATTCTTATTGGCCATTTCTTGTTTGTCAACATCGAGTTTATAAACAATACGATAAAAAAATAATTAAGCTGCTCATTTCTTGATTATCCTGGTTACCATGGCGATCAATAATAAAAAATCTTCCATGAGACAAAAAGGTCATTTGAATAATACTATACACAGGGACCGATCTCATGAAGTTTGGCCGAGTACCAGTCAGATACAGCATACATCACATGGAGTTTTGGCTGGCGTACGTGTGTTGGGTGATTTCCTGAACACGACCACAAGTTTTGAGCAGTTTTTGTTGTTGTAAGTATCGCTTCAAAAAGCCCAACTTTGGCAAAGAATTGAGAATAAAATTTTTAGATATTCAGATATTATGCAGCTACATTTTGGTACAGGTTTGATGCTGTCTATGCAATGGGGCTGCTAGTTCATAGCAGCTATCTATGTGGTCTGCTAGTTCATAGTTGCTGTCTATGCAATGGGGCTGGTAGTTCATAGCTGCTGTCTATGCAATGGGGCTGCTAGTTCATAGCAGCTGTCTATGCAATGGGGCTGCTAGTTCATAGCAGCTGTCTATGCAATGGGGCTGCTAGTTCATAGCAGCTGTCTATGCAATGGGGCTGCTAGTTCATAGCAGCTGTCTATGCAATGGGGCTGCTAGTTCATAGCAGCTGTCTATGCAATGGGGCTGCTAGTTCATAGCTCCTGTCTATGCAATGGGGCTGCTAGTTCATAGCAGCTGTCTATGCAATGGGGCTGCTAGTTCATAGCAGCTGTCTATGCAATGGGGCTGATAGTTCATAGCAGCTGTCTATGCAATGGGGCTGCTAGTTCATAGCAGCTGTCTATGCAATGGAGCTGATAGTCTATAGCAGCTGTCTATACAATGGGGCTGATAGTTCATAGCAGCTGTCTATGCAATGGAGCTGATAGTCTATAGCAGCTGTCTATACAATGGGGCTGATAGTTCATAGCAGCTGTCTATGCAATGGAGCTGATAGTCTATAGCAGCTGTCTATACAATGGGGCTGATAGTTCATAGCAGCTGTCTATGCAATGGAGCTGATAGTCTATAGCAGCTGTCTATACAATGGGGCTGATAGTTCATAGCAGCTGTCTATGCAATGGAGCTGATAGTCTATAGCAGCTGTCTATACAATGGGGCTGCTAGTTCATAGCTGTCTCCAGTATTAAAGGTGCAGTTAAATTCTAAAAATGGAAAAAAAGGTAGGTTTCCCATTTCCGTCTTAGTATACTGACCTGCTCAACTGAATAATGCTTTATAGTGGAATTTGCCACTAAGCAGGAAAAATCAGCGATGCAGGGAGCAATGTACACTATACTGACTTGGTTGGCTGGTTATAAGCAGAACGTGTCTGCATGCTTAGCGGATCTGTGATCCCGGCCTGCATCTCAAAACACATGCCACAGAATCAATCCATGCAGGATTTTTGTTTCCTTTACAGAGAGTATGCATCATCACATGCAATCAAGCGTGACATGATATGTATGCTAAAATGTTTCTTCTTCCACGGACCCAAACCGGGTCTGGTATACAATTTTAATCCCCGGCGTATTTATTACACAGGTCTGCAGCATGCATCAGTCAGATATTATCATTTAAAAAAGACTAACTCCTGAATGATATTTGGCTTCAGGCATACTCACGATAACTCAATATAGTAAGGGTAATAACTGGAACAGAGTCAGACTTAAAGGTAGTATCATACTTTGGTAAGAAAACGAAACAGAAATGTTCACAGATTTACTTATAACTTACAGGGTATATGAAGATGGTGGTGGTAAAAACATACCGTTACAATTTTTCCGCCTGAAATGGTGTATTTATCCAGAATTTAGTAAAACAACGACCGAAAATCTTTTTGATCTTTTTAAAGATCACAAATAAAAGAGAAAAGACTTAAGAAATACTATGGCCGTTTTTCACTGTTTTCTCAAAAAGTGGGCACCGTATGGGACTGAAATTTTCACAGATGACTGTTACTGTATCTTCCTTGATATTTTTGCCCATGAATCTGTATTCCTTTGATAAAAACCAAAGTATGATATTACCTTTAAAACTGTCGCCATTTGCATGCAGGAAGGACATATTTAAAACAAATAACCTCACCATGCAATTTTTTTTCCTTTTTGTTTTAAAAAATATTTAAACACTAACCAAAAAACAACACAACGTAATCTTTTTTAAAAATTTATAAACCTTAAAATCTCATTCAATAACTTTATATAAACTACATGTATGTAAATACTATATTATCGACATAAAAATCATCTGAGAAAAGAACAAAACAAATTACAGAAATTAAAATGAAAAATGTACTTACATGATTATTTATCTTTTACTTTTAAAACTACAAAAACAACAAAAACAAAACAAAAGTATGTACATTTAAATGTTGACACTCGACAATGATTTTCAAAAAGACTTGATATAAACTTCAGAAAAATGATCTATTTATACTATACAAATAGTTTCTTTTAAAAAATGTATATAACAAAAAAACAATTCCCTTTCAGAGAATGAAGCTTTAGTTTATCAATTTGTACAAAAAAAAAACCTTTTTGAAAAACACTTTGATTTTTATAGGGGCTTGCCTTTATGGAACAGAAAAACAAAAATAAAAACTCGCATATTTTGTTTGCACTGCACCAAGTGCAATTGGCTGCTCTTATTTAAAAAACCATAAAAAATCTCCACTTTTTTTTGGCCTCTTTAAGATAAGTTTTAAGAATCAACTCGCGATGAAAAATACAGGTAAATTTCCAAAATACATATTTTCTGTTACTGATTCATAACTTGAAGAAAAAATGTTATTGCCTTGAATATCTTAATTTTCTTTCTCCTATTCTTGTTTAAATTCAGCCTAAATACTTTGCTGTTTTCAACAGCAAAGGCTCCCTACAACGTTACACTGTCATTAAGTTCACAAGAATCTGGAGTTTTTGTTTTTTTAATCTGAAAGAGTTTTTTCGGGATGCATTTTCAAACTCTTCACATTCACCTCTGTTAACTTTGCGAAATGTCCACTTTTGTTACATATTCGGGGGAAGAAAGCGTAAATTCCGATGAGCTACGCTGTTAGGAGCTATTCTTACATCTCTCCCATATATAAACAACAACAAAATACACCAAAAAATAAATAAATAAATACATAACTCAAACATGAATGTTCAAGTCTTCGTACGTCCTTCTTGTCCGAATAAATGACTTCCTTATTAAGAATTTACAGCTTAATACAAATAACCAATCCGATTTGACAAAGTTCAACATTGTGTGCATAGCTGGCTTGACAGATATTCCACACAAAATTGAAAAACATTGCCTGGAAGATCTGTGGCCAATTTCACAGCCATGCTTAGCACAAAAAATTAGCTAAGCATGAAATTTATGTCTTAATTCATGTCTCGTGATTGTCTTTGGCTGTTGTTCCCTGACCATGAATATCAAATGGAATTGGCAACAATTGTACTGAGCTGCTTACATGAAAACTACCAAATTGTGCCAACAGAGTACCGGCCGCAAGCCATATGCATGACATGGCATTTTTTGGTTGGTAACCTTGATTTAATAAAGCAAAATTGTTAAATGCTTAAGAAGCAGCTCCGGTTTTCAATACAGGTTCTGGATTAAGCCACCAACGCTCCTACAACTTCAGGGCACTTCCTGTATGTAAACTTGCAGCATGCACCGATATGAATCTCCGCACAAAGACATATAGGATATGTCAACCATATGAAGGGCTTGCTATGCAACAGTGCCCGGGTTCTACAACTTGAATCACAATTTGAGGGTGGAACTGTTAGTGGCACAGTTTTGAACAAGGTCAATATTGGGAGAGTGAAGCCCCGAACCCTTTGAATGATCATCAAAACAAAAGAATGAAGCCATGATCAAACCCCATGGGTACAAAGATATGCAACACTCAACTTTCAGCCATTATTTAGCTCATTTTTTTCAAAAAGTTTGCTCGAAGTTTCTGGTACAATTTGGAACAGCTTTTCATCTGGCTTGGTGTCAGAATATGATTCAAATAAAAGCATAGTGATCTTAGTAGGAACATTTGAAAACACACTCTCACAATACTACACGTATGTATGGCATATGTTTCCAAACACATGTCCATGATTTGTCAATTTTGAGACATTCGTTGAGAAGCACAAATAAAATGAAGTGATACGTCTCATTCAGGCTTTGTCACTATTTGAGTGGATTGATTATTAGGTACATGCAGACAAGCTGACTACATGAACTTTGTAGCATTACGGCATTTAATGCTATCATTCCTGTAGCCTGGGGTCAATTTCACGAAACCCTACGATCGATCGAAGGGAGAGTTACAAAGGATAACCCATCGTATCCTACATAGGGCTGCAATGCATCATGAGTCGTACGATTGATAGTAAAGTTACGATGAGTTTGGTGAAATCGACCCCTGCAGCCAATTTTAACGAAACGTTGTGTAACTTACGCAACGTGAAACGGGCATAACTTGTGCAACCAAAGGCATGAAAATGTTGCGTACGCAATATTTGAAGTTTTGTGAAATCGGCTGCTGGCTTTCCAATCTAAATGACAATAATTCAACAATTTATACTGCAAGAAAATGCATGATGATTTTTTAGCGCAATTTTTTTTTTTTTTCAACGTTATCCAATGAGGTAGATGATGCAAAAGGCATTTTGTTTGTTTTCTTATAAATATGGCTGAACTGGTTTCGTGAAAATTTTGCGGGTAAGGAAATCACTGACTTGATCACTCTTTTGTTTTAAGGATGTTTTCCAAAAGTTCTAAGTCAAATTCGACATTGCTCATGGTGTTGTTTGCTAGATTCACGTTACTGTCCAAGAGGTCCATGGGCAAGTGACTCGAGTTTGCCGAAAAAGACCCATGGTGTGTGGTCGGCGTGGCAATGGACGTCATTGCCGTTACTATGGAAGGCTCACTGTGATTGGTCGGTTGCATGACTGAGGATGTGGCAATGCTTGACTGGTTACCGTAACTATGCTGCTGCTGTTGTTGCTGCTGCTGCTGCTGTTGTTGCTGCTGCTGAAGCACAGCCTGTGTCGTCATGCTGGAGTGTATGTTCATATTTTGCGAGGGCATGTTTTGCATGAAAGTTCTGACATTGGCCGTGGTGCTGACAAGGTTACTCGGGAAGCGGCCACCCGTGGAAACTTGATGGGACTGCCCGGCAGGATTGGCTGCCAAAATGTTTGTCCCCTGAGTCCCATGGGGGGTTATCTGGACTGGGGTCTGTCCCCTAACCTGTTGTTTCATGTAGACTCTGCCTGCTGCTGCCAGAGAAGCGGCATTATTTGGTCCTTGTACCCTACCCCTACCCAGCTGATTCAGCATAGTCCCAGCTTGCTGGTTGACCTGGCTAGCCATTTGCATATTGTTGCCTGCCATCTGGAGGAGCTGTTGCCTCCTCTGCTGGATGAACTGGGCTTGGGCCTGATTAGGGTACATACCCTGGGAGAGCTGGGTACCGGTGGTCCCTATCTGTCCGGTCTGTATCATACTCGGATTGCTTCTCATACCCTGATGATGAATGTTACCCTGTTGCAGTGTTTGCTGCAAAGGGGTGCCCTGCCTGACGTTGCCAGCTATCAAGGCATTGGTGCCGGTGCCAATACCACCGGTTATCTGGTTTGTGGACGCGTTCGCCGTCTGCTGCATCAGACCGGGTTGGTTGGCAAAAGTCGAGTTTCGGTGCTGAGCTTCGTCGTAACGGGGCGGCGGCCCTCGCTGCAATTCTTTCTGTTTCTGCTGTGCCATGAGCTGCCGCCTTTTGGCGATTAGAAGGTGGCGCTGCTCTGGGGTTAAGTTCTGAAGCTGATGTTCCTGCTGCTGTTTTAGGAGTTGTCGCTGAATCATCTGCTGCTTCAGCAGTTGTTGGCTGGCTAGAGAAAGCTGGGAGCGCTGCTGCACAAACTGTCCCTGTTGCTGCTGCTGCTGTAGCGGCCGCTGTTGCTGCTGTGGCAATTGTTGTTGTTGCTGTGTCCCGGGCATACTCTGACGCACTTGCTGAATGCCTCCATCAACTGGGAATGCAGCAGCCTGCTGCGGCTGCTGTTGTTGTTGCTGCTGCTGCTGCTGCTGCACCTGCTGTGCATTTAACCTTGTCTGTCCAAAGACCTGGGCCATGCTTGGAAGTCTACCAGTGATTTGGCTCTGCCTGTTGGTGAACTGCGCTCTGGGTACCACTGTGTTAGGGTTCTGGATACCGCCCATGGTACCAGTTAGGGTGTGGGACCTCTGCTTCAACTGATCCTGCAGTGACTGCAGCGACCTAGACATCTGCATTCCAAACTGAGAACCAGCTGCAGTGATACCACTCTGCTGCTGCTGTTGTTGCTGCAGTGCCTGTTGTTGCTGCTGCTGTTGTTGTTGTTGCTGCTGCTGTTGCTGGTTGGCATAATGACTCAGCTGCGTGTTCAGACTTGGTATGACATGTTGCTGTGGCGCATTTCGAAAGCTGGACTGCATCTGAGCCATGTTCTTCTGATTCACGCTCGGCGATGTTTGCTTCTGATTCAACAGATTAGCCTGTCCCTGCTTCGGCTGGAACTGGGCCTGTAAAGGATTGGGGCTTTCCACCGTAGCCCCACCAGCCTGGGGCTCAATTTTGATGTTGGTTGCCTCAAATATTGCAGGATTTTTAAATTCCGCAATAGCTGGTAAAGGCCCTTCCTTACCACTGTGTGCATCGGTTGCAACTGTATTCGGAGGCCCTTTCATCATGGGATCATACACTTCAGATTGTTCTGTAGTTGGGGTTATAATTTCAGTCTTAACCCGCTGCTTTAAGTTGTTGGTATCCACGGGAGCAGGAATTGTGGAGAAACTCGGAGGAGCCCGCAACATGGGAGCGACTGGCATTGTTGGAGCCCCTTGCTTAGTGGTTAGTTTGGTGGCATCTGGAAGATTAGCGACTGCCGGCATAGCTGGAGCACCACTGGCCATGGGCATGGCTTCACCACTTGGGCTGATCTCCTGAGTTGGCTGGCTGTCAAGGTTGGAGCCGTCGGGGAATGTCCCATCGCCCAGGTCGTGCTGGAGCTTGTTACAGATCTTCTCCAGCTCGGCTTCAAAGCCCTTCATCTGCTCCGGGTCGTTCTCCAGCTGCTTCATGAACTCCTCCAGGCCCACCGGATCGTCCAGGAGCTTCTCCAGCACCTGCCGTCTCTCCTCCGTCCACTCCTGGTGCGGCAGCTGGCCGTTGCTCTGGCTGACCGTCGGCTGTGGACACTCTGAGGTCTTGCAGCCATTCTGCGACCTCAGATTATTATTGCTGGCTTCGGCGACGACACTGTCGCCTGATTGCTGGATCGTCGTGGTGACCTTGAGGTCGGTCTGCTCTCCAGTCTTCTGCACAATCTGGACTGAGATTTCAGTGCAAGGCCTTTTCTTGGATGTGTCCTCAAATCCGTTTGCCTGGGAATCACCGGGGTTTGAGCCGTCGGGACCGTTGGCAGATTCGGGGTAAGGTCGCTTCCGTTCAGCGTGCTTGTGCTGAAAAAGAGAAAAAAAGAAGAAGACAATGCTTAGGTTATTTG
Source organism: Astropecten irregularis (assembly GCA_963971285.1). Lineage (NCBI taxonomy): Eukaryota > Metazoa > Echinodermata > Asteroidea > Paxillosida > Astropectinidae > Astropecten > Astropecten irregularis. The sequence continues at coordinate 14,342,104 of OZ020256.1, read as the reverse complement.
TTAAAAAAAAAATTTCAAAACAACCTCGTGCATTTTTGGGATACTTCTGACATAAAAGAGGCACAACACAAATAAAGATATTTGAATAATTTTCACTCTGTTGGTCCGTCCATCTGTCAGGCTGTCTGTTAGTCACATTTATGGAAATACACAAGCATTAAAACAACACAGAAGATGTCTAACTCCTCCAAGATTTGTACAACTTGTTTGACCCACATTCCGTTTCCTTTCCAATAAATTGCCCCAAATACACTTTTAATTAGCGATGATATTGAGATCTTGTCTGGATTTAGCTGTCACATACAGTACACCCACGCAAACCCCTTGCTTGAATTATCAAACAGCTAGTCCTTCCTTTTGTGTCTACCATTTGAATGTCACGCACAAATAATAGAAACCTTTTCATCCAGCCAAAGGTTACCCGATCATTGTGGAACACGCCAGCCTACCCGAATGGTCAAAGGAGAGTTGTCAAAGCGAAATCTACTAATTTCCTGCACATTTCTAGCAGCAAAATACACAGATTCCACATCTAAAATTAAAACCCAGGAAGGATGTACATGTAGTACTTCCTTGTCCATTATACCTGGACTTGATTGCCCTTCTGGGATTGATATTTTCAATCTTGTTGTCCTATTTGTTTACAGAAATTTGACTTATTAAACTGATGTACGTTATCCCAACTCAATACACAACTGCGATGCAGTTAAGTGGTTATTGAAGGAACACGTGTATGTGACAATTTCAGTGTTTTCGACTAGGAAGACAGCAGATACAGACAATTGTTGTCAAACCGGGGCCATCCACGATGTTGAGACAGAGATGTCATGATGGTGACTCCTTGTAATCAAAGGTTACCTTTCTGCATTATATACATGTATTACACTATTGCAATGCAACTTCTTAATATGGTTATAGGGAGTGAATCGTGAATGTGCACTTCTAAGACAATAGATGGTATTATAAATCTAGCATACAGCAATCTACACTGTACATGTATACTCCTAGAGAAGCTATGTAACAAATTTGGTTACGTGACCTGCTTGTCCAGACTTCGACAGCAATGAAAAGGATAAAAACCTTTTTATATGGGTGTGAATTTTATTTGAATTATTGAATGATGCAATGTTTGAGATGAGTGGAGTACAACAGGCCTATTAGTTTGGTTTTAAAATATATTTGTTAAAGGAACCTCACTGGCCTAAGATGAGAAAGATCCTGTTACGTGTACATGTACATGTATATGTAGGATTAAAACATGTTGTCAACCAACATGAGAATTCCGAAATTCACGTAATTCCAGTTGCTAAGCGCTTGTTACTCCTTATAACAAAAAAAACCTCCAAATACATGATAACATATGATGCAAACTTCTGACACAGACCAATAAACATAGCAACGCTGTACATACATGTGTGCTGTATGTACATGTACACGAGTGTATAAATTGCTCATATTGAGTTATTTGAATAAATTAAAATACTGCAGCTGGAATATACATGTACCGTTACACAGTGGCGTCACCAGACTTTTGAGTCTGGGGGGGCACAAGGGGGGCACTAGCAATTGTTGGGGGGGGCACTACAATAATATATATTATATTTTTTTTCGCCAACCCAAATCTCAAATGGGGGGGCACGAGGGGGGGCACAAGGTTTTCCAGGGGGGGCACGTGCCCCCCCTGGCCCCCCCTTGGCGACGCCACTGCCGTTACACTGTATGATTCTGCATTAGTGGGTGGCATTAATGATGTCTACTGTACTACAGTATAAAGTCTAAAACAATCAACAATTTATATTTTTTAACAAACGGAATAAATCTTTCCACAACAAAAGAATTTCATTCTTGAGCTTTTGATGAATATACACATGTTGCTGTAATGGAATCATTGTATTGCATGTTATAAAAGTACATGTACACATTAGCATGGCTCGTACCTAATGTATAGGACTCTATATTCCGATATGAACCGGCAAGGACATAACAATTACATGTCATGTACATGTACCAACAAACTGTTATCCCGGATAGAAAAATCAATACAAAAGCGATGTTCGTGTCGTTAGTTAACTGCTTCTGGCACAGGTGCATGACTGCAATGTACAGCACAGTGAGCACACTGTACACATAATGATACAGACGTGGTTAATGTGTCTTTATGCATGGTTGATTACCGGTACCATTTACCTGTTTTACCTTTTCACGTGCATGATAATTTTATGCCCGTGCATATGTTCATTTAAAATTCCCTTTCCTTTCCTTCCCGATCTGGCGTTGGAAATGAGTGATTAGCACGATGCTAGAAAAGCAGTTAACATCCACTGGTTGGTTATATAACGTCCATGTACATGTACAATGTACTATAGTCCATGCGGGGCACCGGTATAGTGGCCAGGCACAATGTGTGTGCGTACTATAGTCCATGCGGTGCACCGGTATAGTGGCCAGGCACAATGTGTGTGCATGACGACAATGGTGTCATGTGTGCAGACCGTAAACGTTAACAACTTAAAATCTTCTTTTTTGTTTCAAGAGCCCATTACAGAAATCCATTTATGATTATTTTTAGAGCTTTCTCAATGGTGTCAATTCTTTCAAAGAATTTCACAATTTGTTTTCACTGTGGCTTCCACTCTTAAATCTAAATATGAATTCTGTTTCGATAGCAAAGACAGGGCAGAGGTTGAATAAAAAGTTTAAATTTAAGGATTTCAGTTAAACCATGAATACACTTTGCCAAATGTTGCATGTTGGTTTGTATTACATGTACTCACATACATGTATTATGTACATATGTGCAGTAAATCTGCAATATACGGTACCTATAATTTAATTGCATGCTGAACTGGAACAAATCAACAGATAGAGTTTGAAATTATTTTTCTCTTTCCTTCAAAAAAAAGAAGAATTTTTTAATGTACACTACACAGTAAATCATACAAATTTCTCCTTAAAAAAACCCAACAAATTTAGCCATGCATATTCTCTTTTGGGTTTTTTAGAAACACACCCTTCATGTACATACGTCATAATTGTCATTTCATGCGTAATCGGAGCCAAACAAAAAAAGATTCCTCATCCAAAAACTGATACTCCTTACCCTGCCCAATGTGCTATTATTCTTCAAAGACTTTTTTCCTCTCCCACTTGAGCGTCAACGACGAAGAGACTCAAGAGAGAGAGCGCGACGAAGCCGGCCGGGGCTTCTCCCTATCGTGAACAGTGTCCCTAGCAACAGTGTTTCCCCAGTCTTAATATCAAAAGGTCAAACCTGCCCGAATGGCAACTGCTGTACAATGCACACTGTACACTGAAGGCCTACACATTTGAGTTCATCTGTGCATACAGCACTGACACCTCTCTGTACCAGTAGTGTTATTGACTTCACCTATGTCAAGAGCCTACAGTGTCTTACCGTCTTGCATAGCAGTCTATTTTTTTCCCCAGCTTCTGGATCCGAGTCTTTTTTTTTTCCCCTCTGAACCTTCTTCAATTTTGTCTCGAGGATTACTAAATGGGGATTTACGCACGTGCTTGAAATTTGAGCCACGAGACACTGAAAATGGAACATCGAAGGAAAAGACGCAATATAGGCCTACATTTTCCCTTTTTTTTTTTGCCCATTTTTTTAAGTCATGACGTTATTTTTGGCACAGTGCATTAATTTAATACAGGCTCTAAGCGGAATGACGTAAGGAGTACGTCTTTTCCTCTTTCGCTTTCTATGGCAACTCAGAGTGTTGCAAGTTCTAGTTAATACTTTGTGTCTTCTTTTTCATATTGGCATTGTACTGTGACTATGGTTTTTAATAGAGTGTAAGATTTAGCCTTGGCCCAATTTCATGGAATATGTTTTTAGATGGGCCCAATTTCATGGAATCCGTTGTTAGATTTAGCATGGGCCCAATTTCATGGAATCTGTTAAGGCCAAAATGTACGCGTGAAATCTATTACATGGAATCCGTAAGCAAGACTTTCGACACTTTATCGGTTAGCAAAGAATTTCAAGGCTAACTTAATTTTTTTCTTCTGCTAACGTGCTGTCATGTGCATTCTACAGAAAGTCCTTGCTTAGCGTAACGATAAAGACAACTCTTCTGTTAAACACACACTATTAAACCGTAAGCAAAAACAAATTCTGCTATCGTAAGGGAAGAATGTTTGATTACGGTAGCGGATTCCATGAAATTGGGCCCTGATGACTCAAGATAATGTTACAACATTTGCCTTTGAATGGCACACTGTACATGTATACCAGATACTGTGTCATTCTATGTACACAATCATGTTTAGTTACGTATTCTGTACAATGTTTTCAATGTTTTAGAGTACAGTGTATGTGGTTTTCCCTGTAGTTGTACATGTTTAGTATACATACATGTACATGTACAGTGAACATGTATACATACAGTATCTCCACATTGACTAAGGCTTCAAATTTCATTTTCATGGTGTTAAGCCATATCTGTACAGTTTGCATACACAGTATGTAGGCCTGTAACTATTTTTAAAATCACTGAGGACATCAATAGGAACATCTTCAACATACAGTGTTTAACTACAATACCAATGAAAATGAAAATCAACTTCTAATACAAATATTAAGTTGCTTTAAAGATAATTACATACTTTGGTTTTTATCAAAGAAATATAGATTCGTGGGCAAAAATATCAAGACAGATACAGCAACAGTCAACTGTGAAAATTTCAGTCCCATACGGTGCCCACCTTTTGAGAAAACAGTGAAAATACGGCCACAGTATTTCTTTGTCTTTTGTCTTTTATTTTTTATCTTTTAAAAGATCAAAAACATTTTCGGTCGTTGTTTTACTAATTTTTGGATAAATACACCATTTCAGGCGGAACAATTTTAACGGCATGTTTCTACCAACACCATCTTCATACCCTGTAAGTTATACGTAAACCTGTGAACATTTCTGTATGATAAGTACCTTTAAAGGTACAGTACATGATTGGTAACATACCCAAACAAAAATGTTCACAGATTTACGTATAACTTTTAGACAAATGCAAAGACAGCGTTTGTTTGATCTTTAACAAAAAAACCAAACCAGTGTTGCCCATGACTTTGCTTTGTACCTAGTAATCAGGTTAATTCTGCCTTATTCCTGCCCCGCGTATATTCAGGTTAAAAAGCCTAATGAAAAATATCCCTTCTCAGTGGGCGAGACAATATATGGGCGTCGGATCCTGCACACAAAACTGGAAGTGGATTGGCCAAAGAAACTGGGAGGAAGTAATCAACATTATTCTAAGGTAAAAGAGGGGGAGGGAGGGAGGGAGGGGGAGGGGGGGGATAGGGGTCGGATCGTATGACCCAAGGAAGAAGTTAAAGAGTTAAAGTTGACACACCCTCTGCGGATTACTCACCGAAGGCAGAAACAGTGACACAGTTTTGCAAGTTGTATGGATGCGTGTGCGTACGCGTATACACAGGGAGCTTCTTAATGTGTATGGTGACTGTCAGTATTTTGCCGCAGATGTTGTCAACAAGCCAACATGTATGGCTTCATACTAGGGCTGTAAGTTTACGAATAATTTTGTAACCGGTTACCCGTCTGTTTTTCTGTAACGGTTACGATTACCCTTATAACAAAGAAAACACAGAAAAACAAAGAAATAGTAAGTTTGGGTCTTTCAGGGACTTGGTTGACAACATTCTTTTGTCATAACATTTGGCAGTGGGAGACATAGCAAAATGTCTGGCCTTTGCTTTGCATTTGGCCTGCTGGTCCAATTTTCAAAAGATCATTGACATGTTTTCTTTGTGAACTCTGGAAGTGTCTATGTTTCAAAAAGAAGAGGCCATTAAAAAGATACTTTTCAATTAACCTAACTGGGAAAATGTACCCGGGTACCCTTTTGAACGGTCGGTTAACCGGATACAAACTGCAGTCTTACACATGTACTTCATACACACCAATACACCGTACATGTACTTGAATAAATTACTGTGCTGTGTATTATGTCATTATTCTTTCATTTGAGGAAATAAGGAAGGAGTCTGACTTTAGAAACTCAGAATGCCAAGGCAGAGTGAACTAGTGGATTGTACATAACTACACAGCTGTACACATTTAACATCGAACACATTCAGCGTACAGTATTTGTGCATGTTCTTTGCTTTAGTACGGTTCATAGAGCATCAACATGTTGTACTGTGCAACTGGGACTTCCAATCTTTACCATATTTTGTACAGTGTTTCTCACTTTTCACTTTTTAACGGCATAAGAGTGAAGTGAAAGAAAATAGGAAATCGGCTGATTCAAGGAAAAGTTTCATGCCTACATGTACATGTAATGAAGGTTTTACTGGAATTCAGTGCTCAGCATGTAAGGCACATGCAGTGTATGAAGTTATGAACCCAAATGAATAGACATGTATTATTTATCAATATCAGGTACGTGTAGGAACATACATGTACACATGTAAGCCTACATGTACATGTAATGTGTGTGTAGCTGTTTCCTTTTCAATTGCATTGTGCACAGTGTAGTGTTTTTCAACCAACATCTATGGTCTTCTCTTTTTGGAAAAAAATGGTAATGCTCCACATACAGTGTAACATCAACTGTCAACTGAGGACTTGCTACATGCACAATAGGCCTACAGCAACGGCATCCAAAGTACGCACAGCAGTGTCATTACAAACCAAAAATATCCAATCTGCATAATTTTACATGAATAATCGCTGACTGAACATCAGTTTATGAAATATTTCTGCAGTTATATTTCTGCAGTAAAAAATTCACTGCATTATACATGTAGATCTATGCATGCAGACGTAAGCTAAATGATTAATTACACTTTTCCCAGTTGTTTTTTAACCAATAACATCACAGCTTGTAAATGGAGATTTAACACACACACAATTAAAGCAGAGGTGTGCTTTTTCAGTTTTTCACTTCGGTCGCTTTAGTTTGGACCCTCCAAAAAATAGAGTGCACAATGTTTGGTGTGAATGTTACTACTACTACATGTATGTCGGGGAGACATTGGATTTAACCAATGCCTACGCGGTCACCATGAACATACATGTACAGTACTATGCATGTACATGTATCCCCTTAGCTTAGAGAATGTTAGGTGATAAGCAATATTCACAAATCATTGCAAGCGGTTAGGGCCTAGTTGTTTTGAATGTCTGTGAACCTTTGTGGATGAAATGTGCATTTATTATTGTTGCTATGGCTGAAATTTTGCCATTTAAAAGAACAGCCTTCGTAATTTATGACATTTCGGGAAGAGTAAGCCGGCGTGTATTTATGACCCAGGCTTGGTTGACTTGCTCTATTGCATAGTGAAGTTAGAGTTCCATACTGAAACATGTTCACGGTACATCACGCCACAGACAGTGCATGGTGCTGCACATTAGACTATATAGAGCCAGGCAACAAACAACGAAACACACACACACCCATTTACGGAACATGTACTGTAGGACTCACTACACTGGCGTATCATACAGTATGTACCAAGTACAGTGTGCATATAATATTAACCCAGCACACAGTAACCCCCTTCAAAGAACTCCAAGCTCCGAGTTCAAGGTCACGCAACAAACAACCTTCAAGACTGCTTAACAATGACATGATAGCCTTAAACATCTCTCTTTCGTGGGCTGTTGTTGAACATTTTCAATAAATGTAGGCCATGTGAAATGTATCCATGGGCGTTTTCGAAACGGAGGCTTAGGCTCAGGCTCAGGCTCCATCTCTGATATCCATATGCTGAAAATATAGGTTGTGGTTTTTCATTGAAGCTAGAGCTCTGTTTTCCTTTTCATACTAGATAATCTACTTCCGAACCAAAGTTAGAAGCCACTATTTTGATACCTATTATTTTAGAATGGATTCACGAAATGGAGCCGGAGCCTGAAATGGATCCTGAGCCTCCATTTCGAAAACACCCTAGGTTACAAAGTCTAAGGAGTTGTTTCTGCAGGTCCAGTTAGGGGCTAATTTCATAGAGCTGCTTTAAAGCACAAAAACTGCTAAAGCATGAAAAGCCTTCCTTGATGAAACAGGATTACCAAACAATTTTCAAGTGTGACGTTTACTGCTTTTGACTTGTATTCGACCATTATTTGTTGAGCATAACATTCACAAGGAGGTTTTGGCTGGCACACTGATTTTATTTACCAAGGTTTTGGTGCTTAAGCAAATTTTGGTGCTTAAGCAGCTCTATGAAATTGGCCCAAGGAAATAGCTCATAAAAAAAAAAGGAAAAAAAAGAAAATTGGTAAATGATTCTGAAGTTGAATCATAAAATTAAAGCACTTCATAATCAACTTCACTTCTCACAACCAAGACAGCAGCCATTAGATACTAAAAAAAAAAAGTCACTAGGAGTCATGGGACAGTTACAATAGAAAAACAACAACCGACACATTGGAAGGCTTCGGAGATCTCATGCCAGCCATTGCGCAGTAATTTGATTCGCATTTTCAGCGTCCCACTTTCCAGAGTGCCTCCTTCCCACGAGGCCTGGGAACAACACTGGCGCTAGCGGACAGGGCGGCGCATATACACACGTATGCAGATATGCCCCCTCCACGTTACACATAATCAGATTTCAAAACGACTTCTGTTCACTAAATGTGAAAATCTTTGGATTACTCAAGATTACTCAAGAGGGGCTTGTGACAAAAAAAAAAAACAGCAAAAAGACAACAACACCCAAATGTACAGCAGGCAAAGCCCTCTGCGCAAGACGGAAAGACTCTTGACAAAAAACTGCTTAATAATAATAATAACTGCTTAAATATAATGCTAAAATTTAAAATAGCAGTTTCAATGCTAGGTGCACAAATAAGCTGGGCGCCAGCCATGAGCAAATTGACAATACATTCATGATGTATGGTCGGTAACCGAGGACAGCTAAGCAGAATGTTTAACTCTTGTCAGCAAATTTGCAAGGCTCTAGGGGCCTATGTATAAACTGGGGCCAATTTCACGGCGCTGCTTAGCTCAAAAATTTGGTAAGCATGACATTACTGTCTAAATAAAAACAGGGTTAACAACCAAATATTCATGTGTTGTGTATCGCTCGTGATTGTTCTTTGGCTGTTGTTTGCTGACCATAGATATGAAATGAAATTTCTAACGGTGGTTTGTTCTAATATTGGGCAAGACATTTTTGTGCTAAGCAAATTTTTGTGCTTAGCAGCTCCATGAAATTGGCCCCATGTCTCAGGATCATCATGTGGACGCAAACGGCCCTAAAACAAACGGCCAAAGATTGAGGAAGGCGGCTTCAACGCATTCAACTAATGAGCTGTGCAGTCTTCATGTCTACCGTCTCTACATATGTACATGTATAGTGTAAAGAACCTCCCCACATTCTCTGTGCATAGATACATGAAGGCTTGAACCCCTACGCACTGTATGCAGTTGGAACATTTTTCATGCACACATATCATGTCCGCTCCCAGCATTTGGCAGATATGAAACTGACAGCAAAATCCTGGCCAGGCTTTGCATTAATGCAACGATTCACTCGGCCATAACACTCTCACTTCTCAGACTAGATGTAAATAATTTCAACCCCAGTTTTCATTCAGGTTGATTATTGGTTATTCTGCACATATATTGAACAGTAAGCCCAGCAATATTACATTGTACAATGCACATTGTGCAATGATAGTCCACAAACACAGACAAACAAATTTGCCCGTGTATTTATCTAAATATATAAATGGCCAAAATGATGTACGCTTTTTTGGCCTGTTGTATAAGGCAGGCTGGTATGTATACCGGTGCCTATACGGTATATATGTACACTGTATTGTACGTGGGAACACTGTACAGCATTTGTGCCCATTATCTGACTCCGCCCCCATTCTAACTCCCCATGCCCCTCCCCTCCCATACGTTTTGCCTTTTGCTTTTGCTCACCTTAACAGTACATGATGCCATAATTGTTTATGGATGACGGCCAGCAGTTTGTCATTGCATGGAAAGCAAACCATTAATAATATATATCCGGACGCCCACGGCAATTAATGATTCTGACATACATAGAGAGATATACTGAATAATCAGAGCCATTTGGATAGTCCAAAGATTGTTATTATTTTTTTACCCAGTATGAAAAACAAACAACAAGAATATACAGCGTGCCCTCCCAAAAAATTATACCCATTTTCAAAAAATTATGAAAAGAAATTGTACGTTTTCAGGTACAATGTATTTGATTTTTAGTCTATTATTGCATTCAATAGGCCTATCTCCCAAGCCAAGTTCTGACGAAATTTCAATGCAATCCATTCATGCATCACCGAGCGATTACTGATTGTCTGGAAAAGTAAGTTTTCCTGCCATTTCAATTGAGTGACAATGGTGTATCATCTTAACATTCTTAGTTGTGATCTGTAAATCTCCCCTCGATGTGGCCGCCCACATTCACTACACACAAATAACCACTAAAAATGACCATAACTGTCACTCATTTGTAATGGATGCAAAATGGACTTTTCAAGACAATCAGTATTAAATTGCTCGGTGATGCATGAAATTGGGTCAGAATTAATTTACCCAGTGAGATATTGAACGCAATAGACTAACCAAACAGCTGAAAACGTACAATTTCTTTTCATTATCAAAGGCAATATCATTCTTTGGTTTGTATCAATGAAATACAGATTCATGGGCAAACAGTCAAGACAGATACAGTGACAGTCATCTGTGAAAATTTCAGTCCCATACGGTGCCCACTGAAAAACACCCACAGTATTTCAGAAATCTTTTCTCTTTTATTTTTGAACTTTTAAAAGCTCAACAAGATTTTCGGTCGTTGTTTTACTAATTTCTGGATAAATACACCATTTCAGATGGAAAACTTTTAACGGTATGTTTCTACCACCACCATCTTCATACCCTGTAAGTTATACGTAAATCTGTGAACATTTCTGTTTTGGTTTCTTACCAAAGTATGATACTACGTTTAAATGGGTACATCGTTTTTTGGGGACACACTGTATACGTACATGTACAAACAAATACTTGACTGGCAGTACTTTGAATCATATTCATTTCTGCTTTGAGTGGATGGAGAATCTTCCTGCCATTTATTCAGCGAGCAACGTATTCTATAATGCACAATATTGATCAGCATATGACTCTGTGGTCAAATTAGGCTGAATTTGAGTATATAACAGGACTAAAGAACACACAATGAATCCCGCCTCATACATGTAATTTGATAGCAACCTGAAATGTGTCCACACTTGTGAATATAACACAATTACCCCAATGGGTGATTGATAATATGCATTCTATATGCATAATTTTCTGTCTTACAGTGGAGCGCCGCTTTAGCGAACACGGCAGGATGAATTCACAGATACTGTTCACAATAGCAGTCATAAGTTGAAGCAACTATTTAAACAACATTTGGAATGTTTTGTACACAGAAATTAGGATCCAACAATGATGTTTGATTGAGCCAAAATAATGTTATAGCGGTGTTCATTATAGCATTGTCCCAGTGCAGTAATTAAAGGTACAGAACAGGATTGGTAACATACAGTACATGTACCCAAACAGAAATAATCACAGATTTACATGTACTTATGACTTTCAGTGTATGAAGATGATGCCGGTAGAAATATACCGTTGAAATGTTTCCGCCTGAAATTAGTCAAACAAAGACCGAAAACAGTTTTGATCTCGGGGTAAGATCAAAACCAAAGAAACCAAGAACCAAAACCAAGAAAAATCTAGTCGGGTTTCCATTATTTTCTCGAGACTCAGATGTCCGATTGAGCTTACATGTGTATTTTCACAGATTTACACATGTATCAGTTCATGCACATATACGCTCGACCACACAAAGTGTGAGTGCTGTTCTGTGACCTTTACCAATCAGGTATTATACCTTTAACTGCAGGCAGTACGTACCCAGTGTATTTGGACACCATTTCGGCTGAAATTAAAAAGAACAATGAACAACACTGTATACTCAGAGTGGTCAAACTTTGATAAAAGCCCTTTAAAGTAAAAACAATGAAAAGGTCATCTGATACCTGTACACATACACGTACACAAAATGATGTACATGTACTGACCAATGGGAGCAGCCTAACTAACATGTACGCACCATCACCTACATAGTACATTTACCTGTTGTTTTCAATTATAAATCCTAATAATATGATTCCTAGTGAGCATTGTTGTAGTTTGTCAATTTTCATATTGATTTCATGCGCGTTTCCAAACAGCTGTGAATATACACACGTTAATAAGATAATGCATCACATACATTGTACATATTCATACATGTACAGTACATGTATTTGTTCACTAATGCTCAGTAACATTGAAAATGTCACAGAATCCTGCTCCTACGTACATGTAACGCAATGACCCAGGGCCTGTTTGTTTCAGGAACGCGATCAGTGATCCGACGCGCAAAAGCTGCTGCTGGATCACATTGTAGCGTATCCTGCCTGGGACGTGGATTTGTAAGATCAAATATGACGATCAAGATCCGAGGTGAAACAAACAGGCCCCCAGTTGAGCACAATCCAATACACTTTCATGTACACGTACATGTACATATAATTGTACATTTCTGAAACAAATGTTCAGCTGAAACAAATAGTAAGGTGAAATTATGCTTGCAAACTTTAAATTTTCATATTTCAATTTTCATGTGTGCATCTTTAATTAAAGGTAATTTCCTACTTTGGTTGTTGTCAAAGAAATGCAGATTCATTGGCAAAAATATAAACAAAGATTCAGTAACAGTCATCTGTGAAATTCGCAGTCCCATAAGGTGCCCACTTTTTGAGAAAGCAGTGGAAAACTCCCACTGTATTCTTTCAATCTTGTCACCATTATTTGTTATCGTTTGAAGATCAAAATTATTTTTGGTCATTGGTTTGACTCTTTCCTGGATAAATTCAGCATTTCAGGCAGATATTTCTACCATCACCATCTTTACACCCTGTAAGTTATACGTAAATCTGTCAAGATTTCTGTAACTTCAGTATGCTACCAAAGTATGAAAGTACCTTAAAAAGTCACATTTTGAAGACTCTGTTTCTTCAAATGGGCAGATTTTTGCAAAAATATGTACCAGAGCCAATTCTCCATAAAAAAAAAAAAGAAATTCTCACAGCCAGTACAGTTCCAAGCAGCAATACTGAAAAATGAAACCGTTTCCAAAAGCCCAAGAATGCAGTTGGGAGGAAGGGGAATTAGCATCTCTTTATCTGCCGAGGAAATGTTCAATGCTGAACAACCTGTGAATGAACAATAACTGCGAGTGAAATGAAATACTGCCCTGCGCATGAGAACGAGGCAGCTATGTAGTATTATTAACCGTGCATGAAATGTTGAAAAGATGTATCCTGCAATCGGGGGCCACCCGGCCACAAGTAGCAGAAGTTATTAATTAGGGAAAAACAGCTTCTATACAAAAGATTTTCACACAAAAAAGAAAATTTGAGTGATCCCCTAATGTACAGTGTCTCAGGCAGCATTGCTTAATGCTGCACCCACATGTATCTTAAATGATCCTTGGGATATAGCGGTACATGAGCAGTTTCGTGGCTTCTGACTGCCAAATGAATAAAGACAATCGACTTTTAGGGACACGCCAACATAGGGCTGGATAGCTCAGTTGGTACACCACTGGTACAGTATTCCGGGGGGTCACTTGGTTTTTCACATGTTCCTTACAGAGAATTACATCGTCATGTAGCCCCATTTGGGGCAAAATTGCATACAAATTCTGGCTGTGCCTAAATCTGATAGAGCCTAAAACCCCAAAGCACAGAGTAACCTTCTGCATGTTTTCTGCAATCTGAGCAATGTATCAAAAGCCAGAACTTTGTCTCCAGCTCAAGGATTTCAATGCACACGTTTGAAAACTACTGGTACGTGAACACCTCTTTACTAAATAGGACAGACAAAGACCAAAATCAATTTTGATCTCGGGGTAAGATCAAAACCATTCTTAGTCAGGTTTTCGTCATTTTCTTGTGACTTACATGTAGATGTCCGAATGAGCTCAAATTTTCACAGGTTTATTATTTCATGTACATGCTGGATTAGACAAAGTGTGAGTGTTGTTTTGTGCCCTTTACCAATCATATGTACATACATGTATCACACCTTTAAGAGGGAGATTTTCACTGGAGTATACATCACTTTTATATGTTGTTGTATAAAGGAAGATTTCTGACCCAAAACTTAAAGATGCTTGATGTTTTTAATCCTTACAAATTACATGTTTATGTATACTGCCCTCAACATTGGCCTGAATATTTTTTTTTAGCTGAAACAACACTGACAAATTTCGCTAAGCGGCTATTTCTTGCTTAATAGTAAAGCAATTCAATAGCAAACCAAACCAAATTCCATTCAATGCATATTGATTTCCACTGATGCCCAGATGATTTGTGTGTTTACGTGCAGCCGCTAAGCAGCTATTTCCTCCACTCTCTACAATTGTGTGCATCCAGGTCAAGCAGTATGAAGGTTATACTAAGCAACTGCATGAAGGGTACTATTACCATAGAGCTAGGAACAGCAAGCTCTATGCTATTACACAGTGTACAAGGGCATCAAGAGGGTATTAGGAGGTACATGCAAAACAGTTCCTTAGTGGATTTGGTTTTGTGTGTGCCACTTGGAGCATGGGAAGGGTAGTCCTACCATAGGGGGTTAGGATCTTGCAGTGGCTAAGGAGAGGCAGTTACAGGCACAGTTCATACATGTATATCATGTTGCAGAAGCCAGGGTAGCACAGCTAGGGCAGTGCTTTAGTGGTGGGCAAGGCTTCCTCAAGACACACAGGGTCAGGAAAGTCCCTGTTAAGGAATCTACATGTATTTAAATTCAGTACATATGGACTAGTAGGCCTACTACCCACCAATACCCCATTGCACTGTACTTATATGTACGGTATAAATCTTGTCAGCCCACAATGTGTATGCATGCATGTAATAAGCCCTGTGTAGGGAGAGTATCGAAATGCGCACAAGAGGTGCTCAGTGGTGATGCTTTTGAATGCAATATAGCACAGATGATGACCTGTATTAAAAGCAATGGAACTGATCATGCACACATGGCCAAGATGCCAAAAGCGAAAAAAACAAAACCTCTATTTCTTCTTGTACTGAAATATCTATTGCACTACTGCATGTGCGTATAGTATAATTTTTTTTTTTTTTTTTTTTTGGCAGACAAGTTTACAAACATTTAAGAATAAATACAGGATGTACATGTACATGTATGGTCACCAGGGCTTATAAATCAACGGTCTTGGGTCGTTTTGAGGAGACACTTTTTTTTACTGCTAAATCTTACATTTTCTTTCAAAAATTGTGAGTTTTTATACTTTAGGACAAATCCATTCCTAAAGTTTTGGCATTTTACGGTCGGTCGCTGAGGGCAACACAACAACATTTTTTTTAGGCCTTAAGTCTGTGCACATATCATATGTCTCATTGCCATCGCCCACCGACTCTGATTCTGTATTCAGAAGGAAGCATAAACTGCTAACTCACAAAAGTAGAATCGTGCTCCTAATTTTAATTTTTATCTTATTTTTATTAAATTCTTCAAACAAACTTTTAAACCTACATACATACTACATGTACGTACATTGTACATATGTACATGTACATGTAGGCCTGTGTGTGTACCTGTGTATCTATGTAGATGTACATAATGTACGTAGGCCTAAATGCTTTGAGTTAGGAGAGCCTGCCGATTCGATCTTTTTATCAAAGGCTAAATGGCCGAAACATCACCTTTTGTATATCTTCAAAGATAATACAGTTTTAAACTTTTATTAGCATTGAAATGGCCCTCCCTAGACTCAAATTGAAAAGTATTTCAGCTCACGAATTCCACTTTATAAACAATTTGCGGAGCCCTACTTGTTATTCATCAGCTGGACCATGGAGGTGGAAATAGATTCTACCTCCATGGCTGGACAGACTCTAGTTTCTGTGTGCTTTCGGATGTCTAGTCTCATTCATTTAATCCACCTCATGGCAAAGCTTGCAAGTAACCTGATGCATACAGGCCTACAGTATAGGCCTACAATGTACATGTACAGTATATGCCTACACATGTATACAGTACGCCTACATGTACATGTACATCATATCATGGAGGTAGTATATTTCTACCTCAATGATCATATCAAACCAAACAGAGGATCACTTGGCCAGGGAATTTCAAGATCTCTGCCATCGGTGTGTGATATTTCATTGTAGCTTGCACAGGAGGCACAGAATATGGTACAAATCTCTTCCTAGCTCCATGGTGTACAACCAAAGGCCTATAAGTTGATACATTATGTGTAGTGTAGGTAGTGTATAGAGCTAGAGTTATCTTCCTGCAATGCCCTAGAGGGGGGCTCCCTTGATAATCATTTGCCTGGGCACAAACCTTGCCCAGGTATAACATGGCCACGGGTGACCCCGCCTGACCTCTGTTGCCCTGGGTTACTCTGCCAGGTAACACCTTCCCAACTCCAGACCAACTGCAGTGTCAGTGACGGTCTAATTGCCAAGTAGAACTAGACTGGTACCATGTCTATGTGGGAATGCCGTAAACACATGTAATTTTTCATCATAATAATAATGTTATAATGATATGCTTGGAATTAGGAGGGCCTAACGTATTTAGCCTTTAGAGAAAGATCCTGCTAGGATCGATACACGTCAGGCCCTCCTACATGTACACGTTACATGTATGTAACTCCAAGCATTTGATATATTTCAGGTCATTTTGGCTGACGAGCAGTTTGCAGCAGTTTATTACTTGTATTGAATAATAATAATAATAATTATAAAAATTCCGTTTTCTGCGCAATGGCAGTGCAATCAAAGTGATCGCTCCCTTATCACTGTACTCAATCATCTGGCGCTCGTTGTGTGCATAATGAAATATTGAAAAGGCACACCCCCCCTCCCCCTCAATCCCCCACCCTCCCCCCTCTCCAACACACAGTCAGCTGTACTGTGTACAGCAATGTTAAGCCAACAAGCCCTCAACATGTAGACCCACTGGAGCTGGATGGATGCCGGGCTCCAGACTTGGCGTCCAATATGAATTCGCAAACAAGAGCTGCGCATAATGTCTGTACCATCTACATGTATGTAGGCTTACATGTACTGTATACCCTGCCCTATCCTCCTCATCCAAGCAACCGACCGCGTCAGTCCACTGAACAACACTACATAAATGCATGGGCAATATACATGTAGCTTCCAGGTAGACAAGGCGTGTACAATTAAACTCCGTGGCCAAAATGATAATCATTTTCAACATTGTGTGCAAAGTCAGCCTACTGTGAGCACTGTCTAACTTGATAGGCTAAGGGCCCTGTATTATTCTCAATTACCCATTTCTGAAACTGTCCATTTTTGTTTTGAATTTCATTATTTGCAACTATCATGTTTGTATGACTGAGTCAGCTGGCTTTTGAAATTCAATACTGACAGCAGTTTCAAAATTCAAAATAAATGCTGGCTGTGATATTAATGACTTAAATGTAAATGAAAGAAGACCTCCGATTTGCATTGCAATTTACATACATTCAGAAATCAATTGACTAACCAATGACTGAATTGAAGTTATATTCTTCTGCTGATCAAACAAATGGGATGGTTTCTAAAACTCAGATACCCCTTCTTTAGTTTCTTACAGATTATTTTCTCAAACACCCATGCATGTACATGTACACTGTACATCAGGGATGTGAGTGGCCACACACAAAAACAAAATCTGAAAACACCACGAAAAAAGCTGAAATTGAAAAGTTCCTATAATTTTGCACAGAGCAGATGTACAAAACAGCTGAAATTTTGAGTTAAAATCTAAATGAATAAATTGAAATTCTCATTCAGCTCTCTGGTACATGTACACGCGTCTTTTGGTATTCACAATTGGAAATTCTCTTTCAATATATACAAAAAAATATTATAATTATTTAGAATTCTTTAGTGAATAACAAACAAACCCAGGTTTTTTGTTTGGTTTTTTTTCCTTTTAATACAGTTGGCAAATATGTACACATGCAAATATTTGCAAAATTGCATTTCAAATGGAACAAACTGAGGGTATAATATTCTGAATGCCCGCACAACCCGCATCCTCAAAACTGCAGTACCGTTGTCACTCTCTGCATATTAAGATACAGCCCGGGGGCTAGACATTACACTATCACGCAAGATGAGTTCGTCCATACTGATAAATGTTCCAATTCTGCCTCGCAGTTAGTTCCACAGAGAGACGAGAGAGAGAGCGAGCGATAGATAGAGAGAGCTAGGGTCTGCCATAGTCAGAAGGGAAGAGAATTTATTATCGCGCTTTGGTGATCTGGGTATAAGAAGAAAAAGAAAAAAAAAAGAGTAGGGGTCCCTTTTTTTTATTGAATTACAAGTCGGTTTGAGGGTGATTAGAAATAGACACTGAATATTTCATGGAGATAAGTAGCCTTGTTTTGCTCTGTGCATGTAAAAGCGTGCCTGCAATGGAAAAACAACACCCACTCTACACACAAAAACAAAAAAAGGACAAATTATCAATGCAAAAGAAACGGAATGGAAATGTTGATCCATTCATTAAATATTATGAGTGTGATGAACACCAGCACAAATGTTATAAATGTCTTGTATGACCACAATGTTCCATTTGGCTGTTCAGTATCCATAGCAATAGTGAATATTGTATTTCCAATGGAACTTTAAAGGTACAGTACAGGATTGGTAACATACCCAAACAGAAAGGTTCACAGATTTACATGTATGTACATAACTTTCAGGATATGAAGATGGTAGAAACATACCGTTAAAATATTTCCGCCTGAAATGCTGTATTCATCTAGAAATTAGACCGAAAACAGTTTTGATCTCAGGGTAAGATCAAACCCATACTTTGTTTTATAAGAAAAATTGAGTTGATTTTTCGCTATTTTCTCGTGACTCAGATGTCCAATTGAGCTCAAATTTTCAGAAAAACTTTTTTCTGTTCGTGCAACCGAATGTGGGGCCAACAAAGCTCCATTGCAAGGTGCATGTAATGCAAGAGACCGACGTTTACATACATGTAGTACATAACTGTACTGTACATTCTGTACGTGTACTGTACGCAATAGAAGTACACATGATAACACAAACAAAGGAGCACTATTAATAGTTACCTGTGTGCTGTAGGCTTTATACCTTCACCTTTTTGTTTTGATTCCATCATGGAGGCCAGTTACAAGTATCCATGCTGGGTGTACGCATAGATCTACGTGACTGAACGCACACTTTCTACATGAAGTACTGTACTGAAATGTTTGTATACATGCTGTATGTCACAAAGCAGTGGAATTATGCCAGTGTGTACAATGTACGTATATGTTTGATACTGTCAAGTGTATCTAGACCTTTCTTTTGTTTACAAACATTCGCTGCTGGTTGGCATGGGCTGCCAAATGTTGCAAATCATTTCGTCTTCTCGAAAGACGGTGTGACAAAATTCAACATTTTTATACAAACTTTCCATAGCTGTACAAAATACATACTGTCATTGCTTATTTGCTTGTTTTGTTTCCATTGTACATGTAAACATTCAACAATATCTTTCTATGTGTTATGAAACGTTGTGTACAAATTGTTTTCCAATTTTTTATGACCGGCTTTGGTGGCTCTCCATAGTTTCCGCCATCTTGGTTGGCAGAAACTTGGGCTGTGAAGTTGCACAAGAAAGAACTATAGCAGTACATAGGCCTACATGTACATGGTGACTAGCATCACTTGTATCTTATTGTTTCATTGAAAAGTTCAGGATTTTAGGAAAATGGTACTGTACATATCAAAAAAAAAAAATATTCATTAATTCCAGAAACATTGAAAATGAGGCCTTGCAGACAAGCAAGTGCCCCCCAAATAATCCTTAACTTAAAAAAAGTCCTCAAATTCATTTCAACCAATAGACTAAGCAACAACAATTAGTTAATTAATCCATTTTGCCATCAAAATGCACACCGTGTCATGAAGTTCACACAAGCTACGAAAAAAAAAAGTTGAGCGGAAAAAAACACAATACAATCATAGGATTTATTTTACTGATCAATACAAAATCCAGCAGACATTGTAAATTATCTCGGATTATACATGTTTACCAACATACAATATGTATATAAATACATAGTGTAGGTTTGAACTACACTGTATTTAACGTGATGTATATTTATTGATTTTGCATTTAATACATTGTACATGTATGTATTGATAATTAGGCATAGGCCTATTATCTCTCTCTCTCTAGTTATAACTTAGTTATTATATCAACAACAAAAATCTGCACAATATTATTATTAATTTGCCTATTATTACTAGTATGGCTAGCCAGCAGTTCCCCTTAAAAGTAATATCATACTTTGGTTTTTATCAAAGAAATACAGATTTATGGCCAAAAACATCAAGACAGATACAGTAACAGTCATCTGTGAAAATTTCAGTCCCATACAGTGCCCACTTTTTGAGAAAACAGTGAAAAACGGCCACAGTATTTCTAAAAGTCTTTTCTCTTTAATTTTTGATCTTAATTAAAATATCAAAAAGATTTTCGGTCGTTGTTTTGATTAATTTCTGGATAAATACACTATTTCGGGCAGAAACATTTTAACGGTATGTTTCTACCACCACGATCTTCATACCCATATGTATACGTAAATCTGTGAACATTCCTGTTTTGGTTTCTCTATACCAAAGTATGATACTTCAAAACTTCACGAACAAATGAATAATTCTAGGTTTTTTTTTATTGAGACATTTCATTGGTTATTAACTGAGGAGGTCAGGAGCTGTGGAAATGTGGGGGGACCAGATGCAGAAGGCACAATGTGCAAGAAGGAATGGCTGGGCATATCATGTACATAGGCCTACTGGGCATCTAACTTACATGTATGTACAGTATGATGTGGGCCTATTGTATGCTAAGTCTTTCACACAACTACACTGTACATGTACATGTACACTGGCTAGCACGACTAATCTATGCTTTGATGTAGGCACTTTATGTACAGTGTAGGACTTCATCAATTAATTGCTCTTAAAACAATTTGCATTTGTCAGCTGCTTGTTTGCCTTTCTTTCGTTTTTTGGCACTGCCTTTGTTACCTGGTTTTGTTGTTTTAATATACACGTACTGAACCATGGTTATGCAGTAAATAACACTATACATACAAAAGTCACTTGCACAAGCTGCTGTGAGGAGATTATGCATTTTAAGTTGTACACACCCAGGGACATATGACACCCTCAGAGTTCACTGCTGGTGCAACTACATGTGAATGATGTAGGGCCTACATGTCTACCATGACTACAGCAGCTACATGTACATGTACTACCTTGCACTATCCTGAAGTGTACCTTATGTAGTCCCCTTACAGTACATGTACTTTACACTGTATGCAAAGCACTGGATGGTCATCTGGACAATACTGTGGCCTCTACCAAGGTCATTTCTCCATTTGAAGGTGGCAGCATTATATGCATATATGAATATGATGGTCATGACCACTGGTATAATTTGCAACTAGAAATGGACAATGTTAAGTTCAATGTCCAGTGAAGCATGTTTGGAAACCAAAAAAAACCCTTAATTAAACATACTGTACAAAACAATGCCCATTGCACCTACATGTACAGTACATGTACATGTACATGTATTGTAGGCCCTGCAATGTTTGTACCAGAACTCAATGTAGCGTGTTAAATATTAAGGCTGTGGTGTCCCAATAGCGCTTCACAATAGCACTACGCACTTGTGCAAAAAATAGCACCCAACCTCAGACAAACATTGCAACGTGGCCATGTGGTGAGTGGAGGTATGTGTGCGCGTGCAAGCATGGTGTGATGTCATTAGTGCGGAACGCTATTGTACTAAAAATAGCACACTGGATCTCAGACAAACATAAATGGGTGTGATTGTGTGCATGCACGTGAAGGCATGGAGTTTGTCTGACATCCGGGGATTTTGTACAGTCCAAATCACTCATGTGACGTCATTAGTGCGGAGCGCTATTCTCTGGCTGCGAACGCAAATAACACACAAGTCTATGGAAATGGCTGCAGTCACTGGCTAGTGGCTGCCATAGGTACAGGGATCGTACTATATTTAAAAAAAAAATTGATGTAAATCTATGAACATATCTGTTTGGGTATGTTACCAATCCTGTACTCATTGTACTGTACCTTTTATTAAAGTGTGTTTGAATGTTATTGTTAATGCAATTTCTAAAGAAAACAACAAAAGTCATCAAAGATATTTCTTGAAAATGCAAACAAGCCTGAAGACCACTAAACCTAACAGAAGCTAATACCGACATAATAACCGTCAACTGCAACATCAAGCAACGTTCAGGGCTTTGAATTCATGAAGATGCTCCGTCAGGGAAACAACCGATTATGCCAGAGCTGAACACAGGACATTGTTTGCTCTCTAATTAAACACCTGCAAGTGGATTTTGCAGTAATGGGAATCCTTTAGAACCAAACTTTTTTGGGTCATTGTTTTACTAATTTCTGGATAATATACACCATTTCAGGCGGAAATATTTTAACAGTATGTTTCTACCAGCACCATCTTCATATCCTGAAAGTTTTAATACGTAAATCTGTGAACATTTCTGTTTGGGTATGTTACCAATCCTGTAGGCCCCCTACTGTACCTTTAAAGATCAAACTGAAAGTCACTTTAATATCACTTTGCTTACAAGAATGATTTTTTATAAGAACAAAGATGCTAAAAGACACATTTTTCAAAAGATTTGAGGCTTTGCATGGTGAAAATTAGTATGTGGATCGGTTTGCGGAAACACCATGTAAGAATCGTTCGTACTTTCGCACTCCTACTTCGTTCGCACTTCTCATAAGGTCTCAACGTTTCGACTAGCCTGCTCTAGTCCTCATCAGGAGAAGTGCGAACGAAATAAAAGTGCGAAAGTACGAACGATTCTTACATGGTATTTCTGCAAACCGATCAAGACACATTTATTATTTAAAAAACCAAAATCTCCAAACAATTCTTGTCCCCCCCCCCCCCCAAAAAAAGATTCCTCAGTTGATTTTGATTTGAATGTTGTTCACAACCTTTTAGAAAGACACCTGACACAGTCAGTTGATGAGTCGCTGTCTAGATACAGTGTACACACAAAACTCCCACTCTATTTCCATACTTCCTGTTTTGAACTGAAGCCTATTCACTCCATGGTACTTCATAATACACCTACTATTCGACTACTACAGAGCATCACCAAAGTTTACTTCCTTCTACTGAGGCTGAGCGCTAGACTTTCTTTTCAGAGTACGAGGGATTGCCCACGCTTAGTCACTGCATTTAACCATAGTGCTCAGCACAATGAACCCTGACATGTGGCACTGTGACCTATTGCTTTCTGCTCTGCAGGCTACCAATAAAAAAGTAAGGGAATAAAAAACGCACGACGCACTTGTGCAAGTCAAGTTACAGACATCATTGGGTCTTATTGTGAATACTGCGTGGAGTACCATAAGCGAAAGTACAAAATAATACCAGTACACACTTACACACTGTGTCAATGCATGTGTAAAGTGTATAGTGTACTGTACATTAGTACTGATCTTGCTATAATTGTGATACAACTGAGTCATTACACAGAATGGGAAACCCCATAGTACATACACTACAGTGTATTTAGCCAGTGTAGGCAATGTACTATACAATGTATATGAACAATGGTACATGTCCTACCCGCTGCTCGCTATGATGAAGAAACAAAATGAACAAAATGTATGATTGATGGCAATGACACAATCACAGTGTACATGTACATGCCTATTGCCTAATGTAATTTTTTTATCCCTTTCAAAAGTTTCACATTATAGGCTATGGTGTGCAAGTACAAACTTTCTGTACACTGTGAACATGTACAGTAGATACATACAGTACATGTACAATGTACATAAAATGCACAATGTTCATCATGTGCAGATTGATACTGTACTAAATTTGCTTTTTAGCAGTAAGTGGATATCACTAAATACTGTTAAGTTTGTCCAATTAAAGTTGGGCTCCAACAATTTCGAAAAATAAGATTGTAAATTCTTATCAATAAAATTGTGTTGACCTACATGTAGTTCCAATTAAGGTAAACATGTACATATGTACTGTACATGTACATGTATCATTAACCCTCCTTATTGAAGTTTCTTGATGTGAATTTTAAGCCACGCTTTACCGTTCTGTTGACGAAAACGATGTTGCAAATTCCGTTTACTGAATCTGAACGTCCCCCCGTCACCCAAGTAAAAATATACAGTTTGCACCTCAACTTGATACATTATTGTGCCCTTTTGCCCCTTTCCACAGATAAAACAAAAATATACGCAAACAGAGCTCCGACCTTGAGGTTGAAATAGGCCTGTATCACACTGTGTACAGTTCACTCGCACATTATCAGCAACTACTGTACATGTACATTGCGGTGTGCCAAGAGAACGTCATCTTCTAGAAAATTTACACATTTGTACATTCAATACAATACAAACGTGCATCAAACTTTTCCATAGAAATCTGCCACACAAAAAAAGTTTGAAGATTTGACAAAGATGATTTACTATGGGCAAAAGAACTAAGACGTCATGCCTAGATGCAGACTACAGGCAAAGCAACTCAGACAAAAAACAGCAGAAAATCTTTGCAAGACTTTGTGCAGTGTTTTCTCTATTTTCAATGGCATGAATGTCACGAATGGAAAAATGAATGGAAAAAATGCCACAGTATTTCTTAAGTCTTTTCTCTTTTATTTTTGATCTTTGAAAGATCAAAAATAATTTTGGTTACCGGCTTTACTCTTTTCTGTATTTATACAGCATTTCAGGCAGAAAAATTATAACGGTAAGTTTCTACCATCACCATCTTTATACCCTGTAGGTTATAGGTAAATTTGTCAAAGATTTCTATTTCGGTATGCTACCAAAGTATGATACTACCTTTAGAAGGGATGGGTCGAGTGCTGTCACTGTAAAATTGCTCTTTCTTTTTGGTCCAGTTTAATTCACTTAAATGCGACACCAGAAATCTAAAGTACTGCCGGCAATTACACAGTGCATCATGAGTAAATCTGGAACAAATATGCGCATAAATTTTCAGCATAGCCTACACAAATGTCTAAGTTTGGTCCTGAAGGTGAGCCAATGCATGTATTTTTGGCAACATGGGGGGATTGTTTTTCGTCCCACGTTTCCAGTGGATAGCTGCAATAATATCAACTTGCCTGCAGCACATCAAGGGTTATGTACTAAACTGATGGTGTTCAAGCATACTCATTTTTTTGTGTCTGTCCCTAGTTTTTATCATAATATTTTGGAGTTGATGGAACAGTTTCATTAAAGATTTTCATACTTTGGTAGCATAACTAAACATATGTTTGTAAATCTTTACAGATTTACCTATAACTCACAGGGTATAAAGATGGTGCTGGTAAAAACATACCGTTAAAATTGTTCTGTCTGAAATGCTGAATTTATCCAGTAAAGAGTAAAACCAGTGACCAAAATTATTATTGATCTTTTAAAGATCAAACATAAAAGAGAAAAGAAATACTGTGCCCGTTTTTCACTGTTTTCTCAGGAAGTGGGCACCGTATTGGACTGAAATTTTCACAGATGACTGTTACTGTATCTGTCTTGATATTTTTTCCCCATGAATCTGTATTTATTTGACAAAAACCAAAGTATGATATTACCTTTAAGCAGTTTGTTTCATTGAAACCTATGGAACCAATATTAGCCACTTACATGTAACAGTCAAGTTTGTGTTTAACTTATTAAATTTACAACATGTATAATACCTGACAGTCTGCAAAATTGCTGGCCAACCTTTTTAAATAGTGAAGGTAAACACATCATAAAAAATAGAAACATGTTTGTGCATCACTATGACACTGTGTCACATGTATACTATAGAAGTTTAATGGTCTTCAAAACGACAACAAATGGACATGGTAATGTTCATGATTTTTGACAAACAATTTCTTTGATATTAATTGATACTGTACACATGTAGGCCTAAATCAATAGAAAAACACTTATTTTCGATTTCAAACACTTATTTTTAAAAACAGGACCATGTAGGCCTAATGTTTTGCAGCACTTACAAACAGACTGACTGGAGTGTTAATGTATGTGTAATGTATGCATGGTTTATGCTAATTCCACCTGACTAATTATACATTATGCACAGCACACTGCAGAGTGCACTATACATACACTATGTACATGAGGTACTGCCTGGTGATATATGCATTATTCATGATCAGAGTAGGATCAAGTGCACACATGTGTGTAATACTACCTCAAGCTTTGCTGCAGCCCAGGTCACCATTAAATCAATGTCAGGCGTTAATTATTCAAACTTTCATAGCCGCTACTGCATGTATGGATTTGGGTCTAAAATACACAAAAAAAAGAGCTTGTTTTGAAACTGGCAACTTGAAAAAGCTACCGTAAATAAACGCACAAACGAATGTTTACATCTGTAAAGAGACATTTCAGATGAAGGATGTTTAGGAGAGGGGTTGGGTGGGGGGGGGGGGGGATAAGTGAATACCATGTTTGTATACATTAATTTACTCAAAGTAAAACTCTAGAACAACACAAACTCAAAAGCATGTACATGTAGATTCAAAGCATCCAACATTCCAATAGTCAATAGCGTTCCGCACTAATGACGTCACACCACGCGCGACGCGCACACTTACTTCCACCATGCTTCCACTCACCACACGTTTGCATGGCCACGTTGCAATGTTTGTCTGAGGTTCGGTGCTATTTTTAGTGCGCAGCGCTATTGATCATGCAAAATAAAACTCAACTTCATTTCAAAATTGCCCTAAAGAGAAAGACAAACAAAACAAAAACATGAAGGAGAACATGAATTACTAGTTCCTTACAAAGAATAACCCCAAAACCCGAAAAAAAATGCATTCACAATTTGTACTTATTCAGCACAACGTCATATATTGGAACAAATTTTATATTTTTTCAGCGCACAAATTTGCAATGTACGGTGTGCGAGCTTGTGGTTGTTGTCATCTTGCATGCGTAGTACTCCTATCTATAGGCTGCTTGTGAAATTGAAGTAGTGCTGTTGGGGGACAATGGATACTTGCATTATGTCTAGCATGGCAATATCAACATGTAGGGATGACCTATAGAATGATAGCACAGTCCCCTGCCCCGTCCGTCCTGGCAATAGGATAGTGCCTGCAGTGGCCAAAGAGCAACAACAAACCCACACTACAGTTCAGTCAGGCCCCGATGTGTGCAGGTATTTTGAGTTTCACTTGCGCAGAAAAGCGATCGCCGCGTTTTGCATTTTAACTGTATTTATCTGGCATGCTTTTAAAATGCTTACATCTTGATCTCATTTTACGAGGTAATGAAGAGAATAGACTAATTGTTCATATTTTAATTGTTTTAGCTGTTTAAGTGGTCTGAGGTCATCGTCATCTTTTCACATTCTGTCTGTTCCCAAGACTCGTCTGGCAACCTGTGACGACAGGGCTTTCTCCAGCTTTGCACCGCGTCTCTGGAGTTCTTTGCCAGACGAGTTGAGGGAAGAAAATGATCTCTCACGCTTCAAACTTCATCTAAAGACACATCTTTTCAATCTTGCTTTCCATCTTTAACCTTCCCAGACCTGCACTTGTGAATGGTATTATCCAGATATTGTGCGCATTATAAATGCTCTATTAATCCACACCAAGGTACTTATAATTATTAGGGCAAAGTTAGCATTACATGTATTAACACAAAAAAGGTAATTTTCAATGTCTGCTGAAGAAGAATGAAAGGGAATCATGATCCTCTATTCATTAAACTAATTTACATGTAACAGTGCTAAAAGGGCGTTCAGTATTGACCAGTAATGTACAAAGTTTGAGATATAATCGAGTGAAGTCATAAAATTCCACCGCCACGGCGAGTTGAAGTAACAGAATTCAATATTGGAGATTGTTTTAATTGTGGGCTAAAAAAAACAAATCTTCAAGTGGCATTTTGAAGGCAGGCATTTCTGTATTATTAAACTCTGCAAATGTTAACTACTGGGACAGCCCCCATTGCTAGTCAGCATTCAAGGAGTAAAGGTCACGTGTGAACGTTGTTTACAAAAATTAGGAGGAAGAAGTTTTTGAAAGTTG
This sequence comes from Astropecten irregularis, assembly GCA_963971285.1. Taxonomy (NCBI): domain Eukaryota; kingdom Metazoa; phylum Echinodermata; class Asteroidea; order Paxillosida; family Astropectinidae; genus Astropecten; species Astropecten irregularis. The sequence continues at coordinate 14,313,879 of OZ020256.1, read as the reverse complement.
ATGTTAAAAGGTCATGCGTGAAACATCAAGTCATCACGTCAAGTGCCAAATATGAAAACATGAATAATAATTCTAACGCACAAAGAACACAAAATCACAATGTATAAAAGTCATTTGGGGCTTTAAAGGTACAGTACAGGATTGGTAATCCATACATTACATAAACAGAAATGTTCACAGATTTGCATACAACTTTCAGGATATGACGAGGGTGCTGGTAGGAACATACAATTAAAATATTTCCGCCGGAAATGGTGTATTTATCCAGAAATTGGTAATACAAAATCAAAAAACAGTTTTGATCTTGGGGTAAGATCAAAACCATTCTTTGTGTTATATTACTTACACACATACATGTATAAGAAAAACTGGGTTGAGTTTTCGCTATTTTCTTGTGACTCAGATATGTCCGATTGAGCTCAAATTTGTTCACAGGTTTATCATTTCATGTAGGCCCTACATGTTGGATCAGAGAAAGTGGGAGTGCTGTTCTGTGACCTTCACAAATCAGGTATTATACATGTACCTTTAAGATGCTCATCAACTAGACCAAGTGACCTGAAATATATACACGTACAGTACATACGGTACATGTTCTGCGTCAGGAGGGCCCAACGTTATGATCTGAGCAGAATCTTTCTTCGGAACGATCTTGCTCCAGATTTAGATATTATCAGGTCCTCCCAATTCTCTTAAATGGAATGGTCCGCATGACAGCAAAACATCTAGGCTATGCCAATGACTCCTGCCAACACATAATAATATGCAACTTAAAAAAAAACCACTGAGTCCACTCCCAAGTGAGTGTCAGAGTCACCACTGCCCGAGTCTCGGAGTCTGAATCTGAGTCATAAGTCACGAAGGTCACAATCTGACTCAAGTCATAGTACAACAACTTCCCTATTAAACCAACACAAACACTTAAGTTTAGAACCCAAGCAGTCGTAAACTACAGTGGCACGACCATGAACAACGGTAAACTGAAGACACTCTCTCAACAAAAATTATATCGTTGTTCATTTATTTTCTCTACGAGTTTGAGTCTTGGAGCTCAAAGTCCGAATCCCACTCCCAGTCATATACCTTCCCGTCAAGCCCAAGTCTGAGTAAAGTAATTTCCCGTCAAACATGACTCGAGTCCGAGTCATGTAACAAATTTAAACTCAAATCAGACTTGAGTTCAAGTCCGAGTTAAGAGTTCAACAACTCTCATGAACTCATAACTAGGAAATAAGTTATAATATGAAATAAGTTATAATATATATGGAACTTTGCACTAAATACCAATCAATGACATTGGCTTTTCTCTCCAACAGTGGGTAATCCTGTAAAATGGTGCTCAGGTCAAGCGCCAGTTAGTGCCGGTACATGTAATGGGAGACTTTTGAGAATCAGTCTTCATGTCAACAGCGCATGTGCGCGCATTGTGTAAATGCCGGCGCATGCTCACAATTGCGTGCGCGTACGCTGTTGACATGAAGACCAATTTTCAAAAGTCTCCCAATGTTACATACAGTTCTGGGGCTCCTACCAATTTCATTTTATTTTTGACTACCGTATCTGCTGTAATTTTTCATGTACAAATGAGCAACTTTTTGATCAAAATTTCCTTATAAAAGGTGTTATAATTAAGAGTCGAGACCCATATAAAGCATGCAAGTAGCAGTCTAGTTATTTCCAAATTGGGTCCTCTCAATCTGTTGACCGTCAGACCGAGCCCGCCAGCAAGTTTCAATGCCATCTTTTTAAGTGTTAGACGTCCATTGCTAATTGATATATGAAACTACTAATTGATTTATGTATCAAAATGTCATCTACACTACTTTTCACTGAACTGCGCAAGAATGTGGGTTTTTTTTCATACAAATGGCAAAATTTTGGGTCAAACAGCGTCTTTTCAGTGCTATCTTTCAACCAGCGCAATCTACATGAACTACATGACGTCAGACGACATAGGGCCTACACTTACGGCATTCTCATGTTATGTCATTATGTTACTTATAATTGGGGGAGTTATGGGCAGATAAATTGAGATTGGAAAATTGAATCTATCAGACCTTTTTACTACTGATTCTATTTCCTGTATCCCTCTTTGTCAACTTCATGAAGAACACAGTCATGTCATGTCAGAACTGCAAAAAAGACTGCAGTTAGTGTTTTGTTTGTTAACCACAGCTGTAGTAGTTGGTTACTGTACTAGGCCTAGTTGGTGTTGTAGTTTGTACACATGATTGTTATGTATGATCGAATACACGACGCCATGTCAATGAACCACATCCCCTCAGTAAACAAGTGACTAAACAACAACTCCAAACAAGGGCCATATCACTACTACTACTACTAGTACTACAACTTACCAAGGACTGCTGGCGACCCATCGGGCCCTGATCTCCCCCTGTCGTACCGGTGGCGATCCCCTCACTCTTCGCCTTGTTCTGCCCCCCGTCCTGCTGTTGCTTGAGACCCTTCGATTGTCGCTTGTTCCGGTTGTCCTGGCCATGACACCGCTGGTACAGCACCTCTTTCTCTTGGCGTTCCTGAGACCGTCGCTCGTCGATGGTCAGGTCGAAACGCGACAGGGACAGCTCTTGCTGTTTCCTGCACCGGTCCAAACGCTTCAGAATTCGGTCGACAACTTGCTGCTTCTTGGGGGGAATAAAATCCCCCATATTGTCTGCAACAACCACAATGGTGCCGGTTGTGTCGTTACAACTGCCCCTAAAGAATGGGGGGTTGTTTTTTTCAACGGGAACTTACTGCCTTTAGCCGGCGATGAGCACTAAATCGAGTGGGCCTCGTCTGGCGTAGCTTACTTCAAATGTCCCCATTACATGTTGTACTTGTAGACTTGTGTACTGTACGTATGGGATTCACCCAGTATACATGTACAGTGTGTGTTATAATGTGTATGGATACTGCAATGCATAGCATACAGGCTTCCGGCACGTACCAGTTATTGGTTTGCGTGCGTATTGCATTGCATTCAACTTCGCTGACCCCCAACTCAACTGCCTATGCTTTACTACATGCTGGCCATGTACATGTACACTACACACATACAACATGTGTACCATAAATCTACGATGTGTACAGTGTTCTAAGTGCACATGTGGATATACATGTTCAGCTGTACACATGTACATGTACTCACATTTACCGACTGCACTTTCCACATGAAAAACCCGCACACGGACATTAGCATAAAAATGAATATGTATCATATTTTGACGTGTAATTTCTTTTTTCACTCCGCCCACAACCTTCAGGGCCAATGTACATGTACATAGAGCTGCTTAGCACAAAAAAATTGCTTAGCACAAAAATAGCCTTCCCAATAAAACAAACCAACATTGAAAATTCCATTTGATTTTCATGGTCAGCGAACAACAGCCAAAGACCAATTGCAAGTGATACACAACAAACGGAAATTGGGTTGTTGTTAATCCTGTTTTTATTAAGACAGAAATGTCATGCTTAGCGAATTTTTGTGCTAAGCAGCTCTATGAAATTGGCCTCAGACTGAAGTCAAGGAAGTTTAATTCTCTCCGTCCACCTTGAGGAAATAAATATTACGCAAATTGTGAACATTACGCAAAGATGAAAGTTTCAGAAAGGATACAAGATCACAAAAAATGCTGAATCATTGTGAAAAAATATGAATGTAATGCAATGTACATTGTCACTGTTTTTTTTTTCTAAAAAGTAACCATGGAAAAAATGTATTGCGTGTTTGTGGTTAATATACATCAATAATTTAATAATACATTATAATATGGCATATTTATGTAAATTAAATTTGTTTTAATAATTATTTCCATAATGATAAGACCATTATCTTTGTACTGATTTCTTCTATAATTATTTGTTGAATACACAGTTATTTACTTTGTACATTTGAAAAATACTCTGACTTTTCAAAGTTTTTGAATAAAGTACTCATTGAACAAAAAATGTTTCTCTGCCATGAATTCTGATGTTATTTTTTTAATGAAATATAATTATTTATTGA